>CAWUFW010007846.1:0-600000 GCA_963921515.1 Calotriton arnoldi
TTTTTTACAAATTGTCTTTCATTTGGAATGCAGAAATGCATCGAAAGTCAATAGGTAATAACAGTTGCTCTACAATTCTGTGTTACCCTAAGTCTCCCGATAAAAATGGTACCTCACTTGTGTGGGTAGGCCTTGTGCCCACAACAGGAAATGGCTCAAAATGCATCGTGGACGTACCACATTTTCACAATGAAAAATTACCCTTTTTTTGCAAAGTGCCTAGCTGTAGTTTTTGAACCCTAGCTCTGCGGGCACTTAGGGAAACCTAGCAAACCTATACATTTTTGAAAACTAGACACCCAGGGAATTCAGGACGGGGTGACTTGACTGGCTCTCACCAGGTTCTGTTACCCAGAATCCCTTGCAAACCTAAAAATTGGTAAAAAAACACATTTTCCTCACTTTTCTGTGGTGGAAAGTTCTGGAATCTGCGCGGATCCACAAAATTCTACCCACCCGCGTTCCCCAAGGTCTTCCGAAAACAATGGTACCTCACTTGTGTGGGTAGGCCTAGTGCCCGCGACAGGAAGCAGCGCAAAACGCAACGTGGACGCACCACATTTTCACAGTGAAAAATGACCCTTTTTTTGCAAAGTGCCTAGCTGTAGTTTTTGAACCCTAGCTCTGCCGGCACCTAGGGAAACCTAGCAAACCTATACATTTTTGAAAACTAGACACCCAGGGGAATCCAGGATGGGGTGACTTGACTGCCTCCCACCAGGTTCTGTTACCCAGAATCCCTTGCAAACATAAAAAATTGTCAAAAAAACCACATTTTCCCCACATTTCTGTGGTGGAAAGTTCTGGACTCTGCGTGGATCCACAAATTTCCACCCACCCCGCGTTCCCCAAAGTCTTACGAGAAAAATGGTACCTCACTTGTGTGGGTCGGCCTAGTGCCTGCGACAGGAAACAGCGCAAAACGCAACGTGGTCACACCTCAATTTCGCAGTGAAAAATGACCCTTTTTTGGCAAAGTGCCTAGCTGTAGTTTTTGAACCCTAGCTCTGCCGGCACCTAGGGAAACCTAGCAAACCTATACATTTTTGAAAACTAGACACCCAGGGGAATCCAGGATGGGGTGACTTGACTGCCTCCCACCAGGTTCTGTTACCCAGAATCCCTTGCAAACATAAAAAATTGTCAAAAAAACCACATTTTCCCCACATTTCTGTGGTGGAAAGTTCTGGAATCTGCGTGGATCCACAAATTTCCACCCACCCCGCGTTCCCCAAAGTCTTACGAGAAAAATGGTACCTCACTTGTGTGGGTCGGCCTAGTGCCTGCGACAGGAAACTGTGCAAAACGCAACGTGGTCACACCTCAATTTTGCAGTGAAAAATGACCCTTTTTTGGCAAAGTGCCTAGCTGTAGTTTTTAACCCTAGCTCTGCCGGCACCTAGGGAAACCTAGCAAACCTATACATTTTTTAAAACTAGACACCCAGGGGAATCCAGGATGGGGTGACTTGACTGCCTCCCACCAGGTTCTGTTACCCAGAATCCCTTGCAAACATAACAAATTGTCAAAAAAAACACATTTTCCCCACATTTCTGTGGTGGAAAGTTCTGGAATCTGCGTGGATCCACAAATTTCCACCCACCCCGCGTTCCCCAAAGTCTTACGAGAAAAATGGTACCTCACTTGTGTGGGTCGGCCTAGTGCCTGCGACAGGAAACGGCGCAAAACGCAACGTGGTCACACCTCAATTTCGCAGTGAAAAATGACCCTTTTTGGCAAAGTGCCTAGCTGTAGTTTTTGAACCCTACCTCTGCCGGCACCTAGGGAAACCTAGCAAACCTATACATTTTTGAAAACTAGACACCCAGGGAATCCAGGTGGGGTGACTTGACTGCCTCCCACCAGGTTCTGTTACCCAGAATCCCTTGCAAACATAACAAATTGTCAAAAAAAACACATTTTCCCAACATTTCTGTGGTGGAAAGTTCTGATATCTGCGTGGATCCACAAATTTCCACCCACCCCGCGTTCCCCAAAGTCTTACGAGAAAAATGGTACCTCACTTGTGTGGGTCGGCCTAGTGCCTGCGACAGGAAACGGCGCAAAACGCAACGTGGTCACACCTCAATTTCGCAGTGAAAAATGACCCTTTTTTGGCAAAGTGCCTAGCTGTAGTTTTTGAACCCTAGCTCTGCCGGCACCTATGGAAACCTAGCAAACCTATACATTTTTGAAAACTAGACACCCAGGGGAATCCAGGATGGGGTGACTTGACTGCCTCCCACCAGGTTCTGTTACCCAGAATCCCTTGCAAACATAAAAAATTATCCAAAAAACACATTTTCCCCACATTTCTGTGGTGGAAAGTTCTGGAATCTGCGTGGATCCACAAATTTCCACCCACCCCGCGTTTCCCAAAGTCTTATGAGAAAAATGGTACCTCACTTGTGTGGGTCGGCCTAGTGCCTGCGACAGGAAACGGCGCAAAACGCAACGTGGTCACACCTCAATTTCGCAGTGAAAAATGACCCTTTTTTGGCAAAGTGCCTAGCTGTAGTTTTTGAACCCTACCTCTGCCGGCACCTAGGGAAACCTAGCAAACCTATACATTTTTGAAAACTAGACACCCAGGGGAATCCAGGATGGGGTGACTTGACTGCCTCCCACCAGGTTCTGTTACCCAGAATCCCTTGCAAACATAACAAATTGTCAAAAAAACCACATTTTCCCCACATTTCTGTGGTGGAAAGTTCTGGAATCTGCGTGGATCCACAAATTTCCACCCACCCCGCGTTCCCCAAAGTCTTACGAGAAAAATGGTACCTCATTTGTGTGGGTCGGCCTAGTGCCTGCGACAGGAAACGGCACAAAACGCAACGTGGTCACACCTCAATTTCGCAGTGAAAAATGACCCTTTTTTGGCAAAGTGCCTAGCTGTAGTTTTTGAACCCTAGCTCTGCCGGCACCTAGGAAACCTAGCAAACCTATACATTTTTGAAAACTAGACACCCAGGGGAATCCAGGATGGGGCGACTGGACTGCCTCCCACCAGGTTCTGTTACCCAGAATCCCTTGCAAACAAAAATTGTCAAAAAAACCACATTTTCCCCACATTTCTGTGGTGGAAAGTTCTGGAATCTGCGTGGATCCACAAATTTCCACCCACCCCGCGTTCCCCAAAGTCTTACGAGAAAAATGGTACCTCACTTGTGTGGGTCGGCCTAGTGCCTGCAACAGGAAACGGCGCAAAACGCAACGTGGTCACACCTCAATTTCGCAGTGAAAAATGACCCTTTTTTGGCAAAGTGCCTAGCTGTAGTTTTTGAACCCTAGCTCTGCCGGCACCTAGGGAAACCTAGCAAACTTATACATTTTTGAGAACTAGACACCCAGGGGAATCCAGGATGGGGTGACTGGACTGCCTCCCACCAGGTTCTGTTACCCAGAATCCCTTGCAAACCTAAACAATTGTCAAAAAACCCACATTTTCCCCACATTTCTGTGGTGGAAAGTTCTGGAATCTGCGTGGATCCACAAATTTCCACCCACCCCGCGTTCCCCAAAGTCTTCTGAGAAAAATGGTACCTCACTTGTGTGGGTCGGCCTAGTGCCCGCAACAGGAAACGGCGCAAAACGCAACGTGGTCACACCTCAATTTCGCAGTGAAAAATGACCCTTTTTTGGGAAAGTGCCTAGCTGTAGTTTGTGAACCCTAGCTCTGCCGGCACCTAGGGAAACCTACCAAACACACACATTTCTGAAAAGTAGACACCCGGGGGCTTCCAGGGAGGTATGGCTTGCGTGGATCCCCCAACGTTTCCTTACCCAGAATCCCCTGCAAACCTCAATTCTAGCTGAAAAAATCACTTTTTCACACATTTTTGTGTGGGAAAGTGTGGCATCACTGGCCTCACACAAATTTCCTACCACCCAGCGTTCCCCCAGGTCTCCCGATAAAAATGGTGCCTCACTTGTGTGGGAGGCCCAAGTACCCGCGACAGGCAAGGGCCCACAACGTAGTGAGGCGACCTCAAAATGGCCTTTCACAAAACGACCTGGTTTTGCAAGGGGGTCACCTGGGTTTTGGCCCCGTGCTCGGCGGCCATCTAGGGAAACCTACCAAACCTACACATTCTGAAAAGTAGACACCCGGGGGCTTCCAGGGAGGTATGGCTTGCGTGGATCCCCCAACGTTTCCTTACCCAGAATCCTCTGCAAACCTCAATTTTAGCTGAAAAAATCACTTTTTTCACACATTTTTGTGTGGGAAAGTGTGGCATCACTGGCCTCACACAAATTTCCTACCACCCAGCGTTCCCCCAGGTCTCCCGATAAAAATGGTGCCTCACTTGTGTGGGAGGCCAAAGTACCCGCGACAGGCAAGGGCCCACAACGTAGTGAGGCGACCTCAAAATGGCCTTTCACAAAACGACCTGGTTTTGCAAGGGGGGCACCTGGGTTTTGGCCCCGTGCTCGGCGGCCATCTAGGAAACCTACCAAACCCACACATTTCTGAAAAGTAGACACCCGGGGGCTTCCAGGGAGGTATGGCTTGCGTGGATCCCCCAACGTTTCCTTACCCAGAATCCCTGCAAACCTCAATTTTAGCTGAAAAAAATCACTTTTTCACACATTTTTGTGTGGGAAAGTGTGGCATCACTGGCCTCACACAAATTTCCTACCACCCAGCGTTCCCCCAGGTCTCCCGATAAAAATGGTGCCTCACTTGTGTGGGAGGCCCAAGTACCCGCGACAGGCAAGGGCCCACAACGTAGTGAGGCGACCTCAAAATGGCCTTTCACAAAGCGACCTGGTTTTGCAAGGGGTCACCTGGGTTTTGGCCCCGTGCTCGGCGGCCATCTAGGAAACCTACCAAACCCACACATTTCTGAAAAGTAGACACCCGGGGGCTTCCAGGGAGGTATGGCTTGCGTGGATCCCCCAACGTTTCCTTACCCAGAATCCCTGCAAACCTCAATTTTAGCTGAAAAAATCACTTTTTTCACACATTTTTGTGTGGCATCACTGGCCTCACACAAATTTCCTACCACCCAGCGTTCCCCAGGTCTCCCGATAAAAATGGTGCCTCACTTGTGTGGGAGGCCCAAGTACCAGCGACAGGCAAGGGCCCAAAACATTTTTTGATAGGCAATGTTGATGTTGCCTCAAAAGTTTTGTGTCCTTGCATGTCGCGGTACTTGGGCCTCCCACACAAGTGAGGCACCATTTTTATCGGGAGACCTGAGGAACGCTGGTGGTAGGAAATTGTGTGAGGCCGTGATGCCACACTTCCCACACAAAATGTGTGAAAAAGTTATTTTTTCAGCTAAAATTGAGGTTTGCAGGGATTCTGGGTAAGAAACGTTGGGGAATCCACGCAAGCCATACCTCCCTGGAAGCCCCTGGGTGTCTACTTTTCAGAAATGTGTGGGTTTGGTAGGTTTCCTAGATGGCCGCCGAGCACGGGCCAAAACCCAGGTGACTCCCTTGCAAAACCAGGTGGTTTTGAGATAGAGCAATTTTGATGTCGCCTCACTACGTTTTGGGCCCTTGCCTGTCGCGAGTACTTGGGCCTCCCACACAAGTGAGGCACCATTTTATCGGGAGACCTGGGGAACGCTGGGTGGTAGGAAATTTGTGTGAGGCCGGTGATGCCACACTTTCCCACACAAAAATGTGTAAAAAAAGTGATTTTTCAGCTAAAATTGAGGTTTGCAGGGGATTCTGAGGTAAGACGTTGGAGGATCCACGCAAGCCATACCTCCTGGAAGCCCCGGGTGTCTACTTTCAGAAATGTGTGGGTTTGGTAGGTTTCCATAGGTGGCCGCCGAGCCCGGGCCAAAACCCAGGTGACCCCCTTGCAAAACCAGGTCATTTTGAGATAATGTGTTGTTTATTTCTGCAGCGTGAAAATTTTGGCACAATATTGCAAGGAAAATGTGACAGACATTTTGAGGTCTGCAGGACATTGTGGGTACCATAACTTGTTGGGATCCACAAGAGAGATATCACCATGTACTCCCATGGGTGTTTCGTTTACAACAATATCTACAGTTGGTAGGTTATTCTTAGACGGAATGTACACCTTGGCAGACAGACTAAAAAGACAAAGATTACTGCACAGCCATCTATTCCTCAAGCACACACACATACTGGTTGGATTTGGCACGAGGGCAAGTGATGGTTCAGTATATACAATTTTATTAACAAGAGATTTCACAAAAATGAAATGCACTGTCAATAATTGAAAGGACAAAAAACTGAACCAGTGACTCGCAGCTCGTGAGCTGTAAAGCCACGTCAAGGCCCCAACCGCTTTACAGGCCATTCACCCACCTTTCATACGTGATACACACAAGACCATTCACACCACCAGGCACAGAAACAAACACATTACAACATTCACAAAAAGGGACAAGGTACACCCTGCTTGAGAAAGACAAAAAAAAATATTACTGCACAGCCATCTAATCCTCAAGCACACACACATTCTGGTTGGATTTGGCACGAGGGTGAGTGATGGTTCAGTATATACAATTGTATTAACAAGTGATTTCACAAAAATGAAATGCACTGTTAATAATTGAAAGGACGAGAAACTGAACCATTGACTCACAGCTCGTGAGCTGTAAGGCCACGACAAGGCACCAACCTCTTTACAGGCCATTCATACACCTTTCATACGTGTGACAAATACAAAACCATTCACACCACCAGCCGCAGACCCATCACATTACAACACTCACACCAGCAGACAGCGCCATTCAAGGGCCCATCACTTTCACACGCCCACATTCCTAACCCAGCAACCACACAAGCTGATGGATTGCATGGAGTGTCGCTCGGCTAGCAGTGTGTGTAGTGACCAGCAGCAAGTCACTACTCACACACTGCCAGCCGAGCGCCAGTCCACGCACAACGCCAGCCAAGCGCCACTCCACGCACACCGCCAGCCAAGCGCCACTCCACGCACACCGCCAGCCAAGCGCCACTCCACGCACACCGCCAGCCAAGCGACACTCCACGCACACCGCCAGCCTAGCACCACTCCACGCACACCGCCAGCCTAGCGCCACTCCACGCACACCGCCAGCCAAGCGCCACTCCACGCACACCGCCAGCCAAGCGCCACTCCACGCACACCGCCAGCCTAGCGCCACTCCACGCACACCGCCAGCCAAGCACCACTCCACGCACACCGCCAGCCAAGCGCCACTCCACGCACACCGCCAGCCAAGCGCCACTCCACGCACACCGCCAGCCAAGCGCCACTACACGCACACCACCAGCCTACACACACCACCATCACATTTAGGATTTTTTTATACAAAAAAGAAAACACAAACAAATTGCAAATAGATACAAATCTACTAACACAAAATCAGAAACTAAATACATTGCACTAATGCCAACCTTGAAACAGAACAACAATTCTTAAACATTACAGACCAGGCAGTTCACTTTACCACTCATGGTTGCTCCCAATAATTCTTTTGCTTGTGGTACGCTCTATAACAAGCAGGCACACACAGCCCAGGGTTAGAAGGACACTCAGGGCAGTACATACGAGTCTCCTTCCGCGTACCTCTTCGCCAACAGACTCTACATCTCCTAGTGGGAAAGTCTTTTGAGGGTGTAGGAGGAATGTGATCAGGAAAGTGGCGATCTTTCAATCGAGCCACATCCTCCACCACTCCAACTCTAGGAACACTTGCCTGTTCCACAACAACAAGGCTGCCTATGACAGACTGCTGAAACTGAACAAAAGTCAACTTTGACGCAGGAGAACACTCCTTGAACACAACAAAAGCATTGAAAGTTGCTAAATTGAAGAGATGGATGGCCAACTTCTTATACCAAATGTAAGCCTTACGAATAGCAGTGTAAGGTTCCAACCTCTGATCTACTCTATCAACACCACCCATGTGCTTATTGTAGTCTAAAATGCACACAGGTTTGCGCACTTCAGCAATCTGACCCCAAACAGCCACAGGTGAAGTACTCTCATCATGGATGGTAGTCAGCATGTACACATCCCTCCTGTCCACAAATTTCACAGCTAGCAGTTCCTCACTACGCAAGGCACTGCACTGTCCCCTCTGAAGTTTTTTGCAAACAAGCTCTTTTGGATAACCTTTACGGTTAGAGCGGATTGTGCCACAAGCAAAAGTGTCCACTTTGAACAATTCCTTAAACAATTGCACAGCAGTGTAGAAGTTATCAAGGTACAAATGGTGGCCTCTGTTAAACAGTCCTCTAGCAAGATCCCACACAATTTTCTCTGAAACTCCAAAAGTGGACGGACAACCAGGGGGTCAATAGTGGAATCCCTACCAGTGTACACACGCAAATTAAAAACATATCCTGTCCTACTCTCAGACAACATATACAGCTTAATTCCATAGCGTGCCCTCTTGCTAGGAATGTACTGCCTAAAAACCAAACGGCCCTTGAACAGGACCAAAGACTCATCAATAGATATTTCTTTCCCTGGAGTATAGATCTCTGAAAATCGATCTACAAAGTGATCAAGAACAGGCCGAATCTTAAAAGACGGTCACATTCAGGGTGATCTCGTGGCAACGCCAAACCATTATCAACAAAATGCAGCATCCGAAGCAAAAGTAAATACCGATCACGAGTCATAACTGCAGGAAATATGGCCGTTGCCATCAAGGGACTGGTAGACCAATATGAACCCATGGACGGCTTCCTTATCAAACCCATCAAAAAGTCAAACCCAAAAACTTCTTCATCTCTTCCAGATTTGTGGGACTCCACCGGGTAGCTCTAGAATGGGGCCTAAGTCTGGCACTGTTGTCCCTCAAAAACTGTTCAGCATACAAATTAGTCTGCTCAACAATCTCACCCACAAATACATCATCCATAAACAACTGAAAATACTGTATAGGCAAATAATGTTCACAATCCACTCTACACCCTGCATAACCACTAAAGGCAGGCAACACCGGCTGCACCATGTTTGGATCAACCCAGAGTCCAGCACTTCCAGTAGGAAGCCTAGCAGCCCCAGGCTGCAATCCAGATGCCTCTTGCACCATCGGCACAGTAGTATCCTCCTCTAAAACAGGCACTTCATCTGCACTGAGAGTACCTTCATCATCCGATGATTCCATGTGGAGAGAAAACTCACTGCCTGAATCTTCCCCTCCCTCCTCTCCCTCAGACGCACTGTCAGTCTCATAATCCTGCTCAGAGGAAGATTCAAGAAGCAAACCAACCACCTGCTGAGCAGTCATTCTACGACTAGCCATAATGCTTACTAATAAAGGTTACTTGTCAAACAAGTCAACAACAACAAACCCTTTGTAAAAAAAAGAAATAAACAAAATGTAGCTTTATCACAAAGACCTATATACTCCAACACTATACCACTCACGTGACAGAAGCAGCTAGACTCACCACCACCTACTCTGCACAGACACAGTAAGGATCAACAATATCCCACTAAAAAAGAAGAAAAAAAAATTACACATAAGACAATGCAAAACATCGCAAAGAATTTCATGCTCTGAACACTAACAAATATGCTGCCATTATGACACCACTTACAAAAAAATTCATTCATGCATGACAATAATACTCATTTGCAGTACACACAACAAAAATATTTTTCTTACCAAATAAATGCAATTACGCAAAACTGCAGAACAACCACTGCCGAAACCGCAAACAGGAATCAAAAGCTTTACACTAGAATAAAAAGGAGAAAAAAACATTACAATCACATATGCAAATAATGCACCAGTCCACACACAATCCACCAGCCAAGCTAAGGGGTAGGTGGGCCTAACAGTATAAATAAAATATTCACCCCCGTAAAAGGGGAGCAACCCTTGCCCTTTTGGCCACTCCCCAACACAAAAATTAAAAAAACCCTGGTGTCTAGTGGCTTCTGCCCTCCGTGGGGGCAGATGGGCCTAAAAACATACTGCTATTCTGCCACCCAAGGGGTCACTCTCCACAAATAAATGCCTGGTGGACTAGTGGGAAGATACCTTTATCTTCCGCACACGATCTCTCACTAGTCAACTCTACTCTCAACTCTATTCACAACTGGATGTTAGCTCACCAACTCATTCTGAATCCCGCCAAAACTGAATTCCTCCTCCTCTCTACCTCTCTCTCACCTCCTCCTGTTCAATCTTGGATGGATCAGCTGAACCTACTCAACAACAAACCTATCATTGTCGACAGCGCTAAATCCCTAGGTGTCATTCTTGACAAAAGACTCAACCTAATCTCCCACATCAACTCTATTGCTAAGAACGCACGTTACCAGTTGCGCCTTCTACGGGGGATCCGTCGGTTCTTCCCGGAGAAAGACTTAAAAACCTTGGTACAATCTCTGGTTCTCTCAAGACTGGATTATTGCAATTCTCTTCTGACGGGCCTACCCAAATCCCACCTCTCCCCTCTCAAATCCATCCTCCATTCAGCAGCTCGCCTCATTTCAGGGTCTAAACGAAGTGACCACGTCACTCCTATCCTCTCTTCGATGGCTTCTGATCGAGGCAAGATCGATTTACAAAACTGCCTGCATCACACACAAAGCCTTACACACCTCCTCCCTCATTACCTGGCAAATAAATTGAAATTGTCCGGTGGCTCTCGCCCTTCTTGCAATGCGGAAAAGCTTCTGCTTGAGCCCCCCGTCTTCAAAAGGGAAAGATCGATGGCGCAATCCTTCTCAGGAAATGAGGTGAGAATCTGGAACTCGCTTCCCCCATTGCTCCATGCCACCTCCTCTACCCGGATCTTCAAAGCTGACCTCAAATCTCTTCTCTTCCAAAGACACTTTCAGAACTAATACTTTCACTCTCAGCCCCCTCTAGGAAGTTCGCTCTTCATTGTAAATTTGTACTTTTTCCTGTACATTCCTCACCCTTGCGTGCTGGATTTTATGTTTGTGTACCCTTCTACCTACCTACACACACACACACACACGCACGCACACACACACACACACACACACACACACACACACACACACACACGCACACCATTTAAAAAACAAAACATCCCTGGTGCCTAGTGGGCATTCCTGCTGCACGATCACATGATCGTGCAGCAGGAATGCACAAAAGAGGCATCGGGGGAAAGGAAAACCCTTTCCTTTCCCTCGATGCCTCTTTTGATTCAAACCCACCCTCCCCGAGCCAAAACTCACCTGATTTCCCTGACGCGCTGGAAGCAAATGGCTTCCAGCGCGTCGGGAAGAAAGGGAAACCCTCAATGACGTCAGCGCGCCTCGCGCGCTGGCGTCATTGATGGGGAGGGCGGCGGGGAGGCAGGGAAGCCCTTCCCCTGCCTCCCCCAAAAACCAACGATCGGATTCCCACGGGGGAGCGCCAGCGCTTCCCCGTGGGTGGTCTTATGACGAGCTGGACTCGTCATGAGCACACGACCACTGTGTGCCATGACGAGTCCAGCTCGTCATAAGCATCGAAGGGGTTAAGAAGTTTTCTCTCCCTTTTGCCTTCTGTGCCCCCGCTGCCCCACTGTACTGTGCCCGTATTTCCTGTATTTTTTCTCTCCCTTTTGCCTTCTGTGCCCCTGCTGCCCCACTGTACTGTGCCCGTATTTCCTGTATTTTTTCTCTCCCTTTTGCCTTCTGTGCCCCCGCTGCCCCACTGTACTGTGCCCGTATTTCCTGTATTTTTTCTCTCCCTTTTGCCTTCTGTGCCCCCGCTGCCCCACTGTACTGTGCCCGTATTTCTTGTATTTTTTCTCTCCATTTTGCCTTCTGTGCCCCTCGCTGCCTCTCTCCATTCCCGCCGCTGCGTCCCCTGCGGCCCCGCCCCCCTGGCTGCCCATTCGCTGCCCTGCCTCCCAGCTGCTCCTCCCTCCCACCGCCCCATATATGGCGGCCGCTGTGCGGCCGCGCCGCTGGCGCGCCTTTGGCGCGCCTAAGGCAAGCCCGTCTGCGCCCGTCCGCGACTGGACCGCGCCCAGCGCCAGAACCCCTGGACCGCGCGCCCCCCGCTCCAGCCTCGAGGACCGACGCCGATACGATGCCACCACACTCCACGCTCTCAACCCCGGACGGACGCACAACTGCTTCAAGGCCGCCCCGAAACGCACCCATGGTCCCTTCACCTGCCGGAACTGCAGCTACACCAGCCTCAGAGCCACCGAGGCGCCCGCCAAGAAGGACCTCAACCACCTCCGGTGCATCCTACTGAACACCCGCTCCGCACGCAAACACGCCGTCGAGCTCTGGGACCTGCTCGACACATCATCACCAGACGTCGCCTTCCTGACAGAGACCTGGATGAACGACTCCTCCGCCCCCGACATCGCCATAGCCATCCCAGACGGCTATAAGATCACCCGCAGAGACCGCGTCAACGCAGTAGGAGGAGGAATCGCCATCGTCCACAAGAACACCATCAGGGTCTCGACCAGCACCGACGACACTCTCAGCACCGCCGAACACATGCACTTCCAGATCCACACGGACCCCAACACCACCCTTAGAGGCACCCTTGTCTACAGACCCCCTGGGCCCCGACCCCAGTTCAGCGACTCCATCGCCGACTTCATCAGCACGCACGCCCTGACCTCTACCGACTACATCCTCCTCGGAGACCTGAACTTTCACCTGGAGAACAACAACGACAGCAACTCCACCACCCTGATCGACAGCCTCGCCAACCTCGGCCTGAGCCAGCTCATCACAACACCGACCCACTCCGCCGGCCACACGCTTGACCCCATCTTCTCCTCAAGCTCCCACGTCTCCTTCAGCCACACCACGGAACTCCTCTGGACCGACCACCGCTGCATCCATTTCACCTTCCAGAAACCCACCACACACCACCGCACCCAACAGATCCCACGCTGCTGCTGGAGCAAAGTCACCGAAGACCAACTCCGGGCAACCCTCGCTCTCAGCCCTCCCTCCGACCCATCCAACACCGACGACGCTGCCTGCAACCTCAGACGATGGATGGACGACTGTGCCAACACCTTCGCCCCGCTGAAAAAGCTCACCTACAGCGACACCACCAAAAGAGCCAGCTGGTTCACCTCGGAACTCCTAGCTTCCAAGCGTACCTGCCGGAAACTAGAGAAGAAATGGCACAGTGATAAGACACCGGACAGCCACACAGCCCACAAAGACGCCATCCGTAACCACCACCACCTCATCAGGTCCGCCAAGAGAATCTCCTTCAAAGACCGCCTCGACAACAACGCACACAACAGCAAGGAGCTTTTCAACATCGTGAAGGAACTCTCCAATCCCAGCTCCAACACCAACGACATCCCGCCGTCGCAACCCCTGTGCGATTCCCTCGCCACCTTCTTTCACCGCAAGATCGCCGACATCCACGACAGCTTCAACACCCAGACAGCCCCAACTAAGATCGATGCACCAGACCCACCACACACCATCGACCACGACCCCCTGCCAGCCTGGGCCAGCGTGAACATCGAGGACTCCACCAAGACCACGAGCACAATACACTCCGGCTCCCCGTCAGACCCTTTCCCGCACCACATCTTCAACAAAGCCAGCAGCTCCATCGCACCCCACCTGTGCAACATCATCAATCTCTCCTTCGAGACCGCGACCTTCCCAGAGAGCTGGAAACACGCAGAGATCAACGCCCTACTCAAAAAACCCAAGGCGGACCCGAGAGACCTCAAGAACTTCCGGCCCATCTCTCTGCTTCCGTTCCCAGCCAAGGTCATCGAGAAGATCGTCAACAAACAGCTAACCCGATACCTCGAAGAAAACAGCATCCTGGACCCATCCCAATAAGGGTTCCGCAGCAACCACAGCACTGAGACTGCCCTCATCGCCGCCACCGACGACATCAGGATCCTGCTGGACAATGGTGAGACCGCAGCCCTCATCCTGCTGGACCTCTCCGCCGCCTTCGACACTGTCTGCCACCGCACTCTACGCGCACGCCTCCACGACGCAGGGATCCGAGACAAGCCCCTGGACTGGACCACCTCCTTCCTCGACGGCAGAACCCAGAGAGTCCGCCTCCCACCTTTCCGATCCGAAGCCTCCGAGATCATCTGCAGCGTACCCCAGGGATCGTCCCTCAGCCCAACACTGTTCAACATCTACATGGCCCCGCTCGCACGCATCGCCAGACAACACGACCTCAACATTATCTCCTACGCCGACGACACTCAACTGATCCTTTCCCTCACCAAGGACCCCCTCGCCGCCAAAGCCAATCTCCATGAAGGAATGAAGGCCGTCGCCGATTGGATGAAGATCAGCCGACTAAAGCTGAACACGGACAAAACGGAGGTCCTCATCCTCGGCTCCAACCCCTCAGCCTGGGACGACTCCTGGTGGCCAACGACGCTGGGAGCAGCCCCGACACCCACCGACCACGCACGCAACCTGGGAGTCATCCTCAACTCAACGCTCTCCATGGCCAAGCAAGTCAACGCAGTCTCCTCCTCCTGCTTCAACACCCTCCGCATGCTTCGCAAGATCTACAGGTGGATCCCGACAGACACAAGAAGAACAGTCACTCAGGCCCTCGTCAGTAGCAGACTGGACTATGGGAACGCCCTCTACGCGGGAGCCCCGGCCAAGCTCATCAAGCGACTGCAACGCATACAAAATGCCTCCGCACGCCTGATCCTCGACGTACCACGCCACAGCCACATCACCCCCCACTTGAGGAACCTGCACTGGCTCCCCGTCGACAGGAGGATCACCTTCAAACTCCTCATCCACGCACACAAGGCACTCCACAAAACTGGCCCAGCCTACCTCAACAGACGACTCTTCTTCTACGTCCCCAACCGCCAGCTCCGCTCCGCCGACCTCTCCCTCGCCACCGTCCCTCGCATTCGAAGAACAACCACCGGCGGCAGATCCTTCTCACACCTCGCCGCCAAGACCTGGAACACCCTTCCACTAAGCCTACGACAGACCCAAGACCTGCTGACCTTCAGGAGGCTACTCAAGACCTGGCTGTTCGACCAGTAGCAGCATCCCCCCCCCTTCCCTCTCCCCAGCGCCTTGAGACCCTCGCGGGTATGTAGTGTGCTCTAAAAATTCTGTGATTGATTGATTGAAGAAGTTGTGACATATGTTGGGGACCTCTGCAGATGTGGTTGGCCGCTGCCAGGAAAATGTTATCAGAACCATGGAAGCACGACAGTAAATAGAGCATTGGTTAATGTGAACTCTAGCAGAGCACCAGCAGTGGAGAGATTTATGTATTATAAATTGGGACTGATGTTACATGAGCTCTCCTCAATACCAAAAGGCAGACAGTCACCTCCGGCTCCTGCTCTGGCTCCTGCTAACATTCCTCTGGCCCTAGGGCCAAGAAGAAAGACTCCAATGCATCTTCTCTTCAACATTAGAATCAAAGCTACAGGCTTGGATTGCTGAGCTGGCGAGACCTGTGCAGCTTGTAAAATCACAGCCACACGCGGTGTACGCGAAGACCCAAGTAAACACAGTAGTACACCTCCACCCACGCCCACCTGCATGTCTGGGATAGCACAAAGGAAGACCTGTATCCACATGGTTACAAGCCCATCCCCTTTTATACTGCTGAGGCAAGGGTACAAGAAAACACAGGTATACTTCTGAGTGCATCTTCCATGCACATAGCTGTAGACAGTGACTTTGTTGCGACTAAATTACTTCTAATACATGCACACCTTCCTATTTCAAACTTGAATGGTAAACTGCCATCTAGGGGTGGGACCAGATACGACTTCTTAAATATGCTAGGAGGAAGGCTCAAAAGGAAGATATATGCCATGCCATCCAAGGCCACACCCCTTTCATTTAGGGAGGTGCACACCATCGCCTGTTCCCTCCTACAAACTGAGCCTACTGGTGTCATGCTTATGAAGGAAACACACACACACACACACACACACACACACACACGTACACACACACGTACACACACACACACACACACACACACACCCCCCTCCCCCCCCAAAACAAAACATCCCTGGTGCCTAGTGGGCATTCCTGCTGCATGATCGTGCAGCAGGAATGCACAAAAGAGGCATCGGGGGAAAGGAAAACCCTTTCCTTTCCCTCGATGCCTCTTTTGTTTCAAACCCCCCCCCTCCCCGAGCCAAAACTCACCTGATTTCCCCGACGCGCTGGAAGCAAATGGCTTCCAGCGCGTCGGGGAAGAAAGGGAAACCCTCAATGACGTCAGCGCGCCTCGCGCGCTGACGTCATTGATGGGGAGGGCGGTGGGGGGCGGGGGAGGCAGGGGAAACCCTTCCCTTGCCTCCCCCAAAAAAACCAACGATCGGATTCCCACGGGGAGCGCCAGCGCTTCCCCGTGGGTGGTCTGATGACGAGCTGGACTCGTCATGAGCACACGACCACTGTGTGCCATGACGAGTCCAGCTCGTCATAAGCATCGAAGGGGTTAAAGAACCCACGCATCAGAACCAATGCATTGCAGCCACTGCAGTGTGGGAAGATCGACGCATGCCCTCGACGGCTTGGAGAAACCCAGTGCATCATCTACAGAACCAACGCCTCTTGCCTAGGCGCATCATCTTTGGAATGTACGCATCGCCGTCACTGCATGAAGAAAATCGACGCATCACCTTGACTGCGGGGTCGACACGGATGCATTGCTCGGCTGCACCCCGCATCTCCTTGTTGCGAAAAGGATCAAGGTACTGAGTTCATCGGGCCTGCGTGGCTCCTGTATCCAGCCCGCGCTCTATCACGATCAGCCTGAACCCTTGACTTTGCCTCGTCCAGTGTGACCAGATAACCTACATTAGTGCTTATTGCTTCTAAGCGCTACAGACATTTTTATTCTTTAAAATTTAATATCTTAACTTCTACTTATTGGATGAAAATCATATCTATTTGTAAACCTGGTGTAGAGTCTATTAGTGGTATTTTCATAGTGTTACTGTGTGTTGTGTTGGACAAATACTTTACACATTGCCTCCTAAGTTAAGCTTGCCTGATCAGTGCCAAGCTATCAGAAGGTGAGCACAGGATAATTTATGGTGTGTGACTCACTTATCATGTCTAGGATTGTGGCCCCTACGTCGACACAGTGTATACCTCTGCCAACTAGAGACCCAGTTTCTAACATAAGTGCAATCACAATACATAATGCAATGTATGGAACTAATGTTAATTGTTTTATTTCTTACAGGTTATGTTACAAAACTTTGTTCACATAACTGTAGTTCAATTATCATGAAATTACATCAGGGCCCAGCTCTTCCTCCTGTCATCTAGCAGCCCCCATAAGGTTAAGCCAGAGGTTCTAACATTTTTTGCTAAACCCTGAGCCTCCCTCCCTGAAGCAGGCCCTGCTCCAACCCTGTCATAACAGCCCTCTGACCTTCACTGGGTAGCTACAGGTGTTGTCTGTCCTGGCTGCACAGCAGTTGAAATGGCTGTGTTCGTCACAAGAGCCAGAACAGGGGACGCCACGGTTGATGATGTGTGGGTACATAGGGGTCTTGTGGGGGCACAGACATTTCTAATGGAAACAGGACTATGCTGCCTGTATTATGTCTAGAGTCTTGTTGGAGGAGGATAGTCACACGGCACGGGCCGCACAAACCTAATCGGATTCTTCCCACATGTTCAGCCAACCCCTAATGGGTTTACCGTTTGTTGGACCCAAGCTGCTGGGGACATAACCAACTCCACCCTGGAGAGATTTAAAGAAGACAGGTCGTTTGTTCTCCAGCCTGCACAAAGTGACTACAGACAATTTCACAAGCCATTACTTACGCCGCACTGAGGATGGTGGGCAGGACAAGCTTCTCCTTCTGCCGGTGAACACAGATTCCTGCAGTTGCACCAGCTCTTTTCCTGACAGTGTCTGTGATCTAGGGGCATACCCTTTAAGCCAGCTGCAAGAGTAAGCTTTGTGGCTACTGCAGCTAAACATTTGACCAGGGCTCTGACCAAGTGGTGGCCCAGCCCACTCATGGAGAGCTAGGTGTGAGTAGAAGCGCCCTTGACACCGTTTTGTGTACTAGGGTGGCAAACACCATTCCACACGGGTCAGCCTGGTGATTCAAGGCAGCTTCCTATGGAGTGAGATAACAGGGGAAGTAGACACTAGTCCAGATTCAGGCAGCCGTGCCGGGGTCAGCTAAGAAATTATTTTGGCAGCAGCGGAGGGGATCGACCAAACACCAGATGTGAGTGCTAATGCTAAAGGTAGCCAGCGTTTATGACTGTGCCCTGGAGCAGCACCCATTGTGGAACCAAATAGAGGCCCCATACTTTAGGGCTCTGAATTGGAACTTGCATTGTGATTCTTTCTGGGATGGGTGGTGGCTCCAACAGCCCACAGAGATTTTTTGTCACAGTTCTGGAGGATCTAGCACAGACGTTACTGGACAACTGGACACTCTAGGAGAACAAGAGTGAGATGGATGAAGGGCAGGGCAACTGCACAAGTGCATAGACTGCTCCTTTCTCCCCATCCTTCGTCCTGATGGCGCCTCATCCATTGGTGGGGATGCGGTGACACTAATGCCACAAATATTGCACATGATCTGGCTTGGATGTTGCTGAGCTGTGTCCCCCTCCTCTAGTTGGGTTAGCGGCGGATCCAAATGGAAATATAATCTGCCCTATTTGGCCCAAGGGGCTCTTTTGCAGTTACGCTCTCTCAACAGCTGAAGAAGCCATGGTATAAGATGAACCCACTGATCGCTCCCAAACCAAATTGGAGCACTGTACCAAGACATCTCAAGGTGGGAGTGGAGCTGCTTCAGAGACTCCCCAAGTGATGAAAGGCTGTTTTCTTCTGCTGAGACTATACTGTCACTGTGGCAGAGTCCATTATCTCTGCTATGAGGAAATAGGCCCAGACCATGCAGACAACACTCACCTGCCTTGAGGAGGTCTCCAAATCGTTGAAGAAGAGGATTGACCATGCTGACAGAAGGGCCTGAAGTAAGAATATTAGGATTGTCGGCATTCCTAAAGACACAGAGGGTACGCATAAGTCCTGGACTCCCCCAGACACACTCTTGCATTGTTTTATCATTAAGAGAGCTCAGAGAAGCCTGATATTCAAGCCTCCATCTGGTCCTCCTCCAAGACCTATCGCAATTTCTCAATTAATTCAACAGAGATGCCACCCTGAGAGCAGCTTGTACCATTGGTGTAGTGTAATTTGAAAATCAAAAAATCATGATCTTTCCAGACTATCCCACTCTGTGCACAGTGGCGTAAGGAAACTTGAGGCCCCCTCTAAAGTGCATGGAGATGGCTCCTCACGCTCCAGACCCAACCCGCTTGTTCATGGCTTGTTAAGCAAAAACTTGTTGTAGGGATTCTGCACATACACAGAGCTATGCACAGGATAATAGGACCTCGGAGTATAGTGGTGAGCCAACCATGCCCCTTAGTACCCACAATCCCAATCCGACTAGCTTTAGCGTCTCATTAGCAACGATGCTACCAATGATTAGACAACCCAGAACACGGTCTCTCTCTCTCAGGACTCGCGGGAGCAAGGACACCCTTTCATAACTCACTCATACTTGTCCACAACGTGCGTAATAAGAGACACAGTATAGTTTTAAATGTTTATTTCAACTATCGTGCTCTAAGATACAGTACACGTGCCAGTACTATCAGCATAATGCATAAGAATAAAATAATAAGCATAGTTACAATTCCATAGTTTACAAACGGGGAAAGCATTTCATAAAGCAGTGGATATAGGGCTAAATGACCATACCACCCTCCCCGTGCTATTAACTAGTTTATTATAAAAATAGAAGACCTCTGAGCTTTGTCGGGCAGACCCTCATACCTCAATATCTAGATGCAAGGTTTACATCATCAGACAAGCACAGCTCTTCTCTCTGGAAAGGTTTTTCTCCAAGTGTGTCTAACAGTGAAAATCACAATATTAAAAGCACACGAATTTCTCCAGTGCAGCTGCATTCAGTGTTATGTCTACGTGCGAGGGGCTGACCAGATCAGCAAGAACAAGGGACATTGTTTTTCGACCTTGTACATGATGTGCAGACGAAACCCAAAGGGAACAGGAGGAAAGGTGAAAGGCAGACAGTTCCAAAATAGCCGGGCACAAGCAGAGGCTGGAAAAACAAAGGCACAAAGTAACGTGCGCAAAAAGGCATCATGGCAGCCAGGCCTAAGCTAACTTAGCAATGCAGACCATGAGTCCACAAACCACACGACACCCTCCCCTGGTCAGTCCATTGGCGAAGACATAGGACGAAGACAGAGTTCAAATAGATGGAGCAGAACGGAAACGTCTGATTCGGCATAGTCCCCAAGGAAGGACAGAGAAAAAATAAAAACACAGAATAAAATTAAAAAAAAAAAAAAAATCCAGTGAGGCAGGACGCTGAATGTGGAGGCCCCTTAATCAAAGAGAGTGTAAGTGCAGAAAAACGCCACACCTTCCAAGAGGAGATCATTGGAATCGCCAGAAAAAAGAGACGCCATCCAGTCCAATAAATCAAAACTGCATTCATGTTCCTCGCAAGAGGGAGTAGCGAACAGCATTGCGGGACAACTTGCGTGATACTCAATATAGCTTTGTTGTAGGAGCATCTGAGCAGCCGCACAGACATCCCATTGTGCCAAAATTCCAAGTGCAGCCGCACGCGCCATGTAGCCAGCTCCGGAACAGTCCCGTTCATGGGCCACTAAGGGACCCACCAACTGGACAAAATCCGGGTGAGACAGAGACTTATTGGAGAGGCAATAATCCAAGGACCATGAGAAAGGACATCGGATGCAAGACAGCACAGGTTCCACGCAAGTGAAATACGCAAATCGAAAAGAAAGTCTATAGGACACACCAAGTGTCGCCAATGGCAGGACGCCGAAGCCGGCGAGGAGGCACTCACGGAGCAGCCGGAGTCGACCGTGGTCGAGGAGGGCCCAAGGAGGAGCAGCCATTGCGTAGCAAACAGACCAAAAGCAATATACCAGCCGCTAAGGCGATGATCAACGGAAAGCCGCCAAAGACGCTGGAAAAAAATGGAATGAATAAAAGCTGGTATCACACCAAATATAGTTTGAAAGGAGGTAACAAGGCCAGAGCCCACAACTTTAAAAAAGTGCACAAGACCTTCGGTGCGTGATGCATGAAAACACGGTGAATCAGTTCACCAAAATGTTGTGGGAGGTTTGTGTTCAAAAGGGCCTGTATCTCACTGTGGGTACTCGCCACCTGGAGAATGAATGTCTCACGGGCGGATGTGAGCATTACCTCCTGGTTCAATAATAGCACCTTTATTCTGCTCAATTTCTTGAAATCCGCCTTCAAAGTTGGAATGGAAGGCCAAATGGAACTATCTATGATGTCGTGCGGAGGAGGAAAAAGCACATTTTTGCAGCAGACAACCCTGTGGGAAACTGTTACAATATAGGGTATGCCGGTTAGCATGCCACAGCAGTCCTGATTATTCAGAAGGAGATAGCTACCATTTGCAAGCACAGTGAAAGTAGGAGATATAGCAGGAGTAGGAATGCCCTTTAAAACACAAGCAAGATTCGGAGCCGAAATATTACAAGCTCCGTGCAATTTAATGTTTTTGCAAACAAGGGAATGACCCACAGTAGAATCGCATGACTCCCCCGTGAGAAAACCTTCCTTCCCGTCCCTAAGACATTTATACATGAAAGGCAGGGACCAAAGCTCATGCAGGAAAGCACTGCCTAAAGGCTGAAAGCGGCCAACAGGATAATGTTTCATGCAGGAACTGAACTCAAATAAAGAAAAAGGCAAAGCGATAACCCCGTGTACTAGCCACACAGCAGAATCTAATTCTGCAACAGAGAACGGTAAGGGCTCTATTTTTTCGATATGTAACAGAGTGTATGCTGCATCTTTCATGGACATGAACCGCTGTTTCTCAGTCAAATTAAAAGGTAAGAATAAGGCAGAGGTGTTCAAAAAGTGCCAAGGAACCTTACCCATTTTAAGTGTTTGCAAAGTCCATGCAAACTGCATTACTGAACGCAATTGATTTTGACCATGATATAACACAGAAACATCATCCTGTACAATATCGACAACAGAGGAAATAATATTCTCTAACGTGTAAATGCGGGAAGACAGGGTATTAATACTATTGTCAACAACAGCAAGCACCTTTTCTAGATTTGCTTGATCTATTTCCCGAAGACGGGAAGCAGCTTCAATTTGCGAAAGCTTCCAGAGTTAATTCGAAGTTTCATAAATGAATCTCTTTGGTCAAGGACCACGAGGCCCCGAACAAAGTCGGACAGATCAATGTTGCCTGATAGGAGGGATAAATGTTGTTTAACAGAATCTAAGGAAGAGTGCTGCAACCACTGTTTACACAATTTACCAACAGAATACGTTGTAACAGTACGAGAGTCAGAAAACCTGGGGTCCGGCCTATCCTGTTTGTAGCCAGGATCCGTGTCATGAAAACGCAGTTGGCAGGCATTAGATGCTATGGGCCAAGCCAACCAGGGTGACTGAACAAACGTAGAGACATTAAACTAATTGTTCTGAAACAAAACTTGCAAATCTGTAAGGGACATATTGAAGTACAAGCTTTCGTTGGGAGTGGAAGACAATACAGGAATGGATGGGGCATTTAATTGTTTGGACGTAGCCAAACCCCAACATGTTGTTTGATAGATGGTTTCATTTAAAAATAAAATTTGGGCCGGGATGAGGCAAGCACGGTGCAAGGCTTCTGTGCCTTGCACCTGCCATGCTTTGGAGCCCCAAATAGATTTTAAGTCAATGGTGGCCTGCCAGTGCTCATACCCACCCACAGCTAAGGTGTTCAAAAAGGAACCCGAATACAGCAACTTGGTGTGGGTCAACATGATTTTCTGAGTAGACGAAGTGTTTAATTTAAAATAATAGGACCCAGGGTTCGATCTATCAAAGTCTGTAAAATAAGTAAACTTATTTCTAAGAGTCTGCGAGCTACCTGGCAAAGGGGCCAGACAATGTTCCCATTGGGTGTAATTAAAAGGACCCCGAAGGGTACTTGGTTTATGGAGAAAATGGTTGCCCCAATGCTGGTAACAATATAAATCGGCATAACTTGCAGAATTCATGTACAAATCTTCAGCATTAAAAGCAGCATAATATTTCAAATCAGTAAATAACGATTCAACTGCATGCACATCCCAATCGTCAGAATGAATATGACTTTTAACGACATCACCCATTGAAACACGGAGGACATTGGGTACATTAATAATCTCGGTTGGTCCATGAATTTGGAAATTTACCGCATCCCATACGATGCCATCAGCGACTGGAAAAGCTGAAATGTTCACAAATGTGTGGTCACGCTTCATGATGTGAGATGAAGAATGCGGAGCCAAAGTTCCAGCGACACAGTTCACAGCAGAGCGTTCTGGTAAATAGTGACCATTGATGAGTAAGAAAAAAACTGTCACAAAGCCAATGGACATGAACAGAAAAATCAGAAACAGTACCAACCAGATGTATGTCCATGGTGGGATCAAAAAATTGTCTCTGAACAAGGATACAAAAATACTGAACCTGGACGGGATAAGTGCTGAAGTGGAATCCGAGTCAAAGGAATAACGTGTTGGGCTCAGTGGCGTTGTTGGTAAATGGGCCACTGACTCGGTGGCGGGGTAGGTATACTCGGTCTCCTCATTGCAGGAGGAATCCGGGTAGTCGAGCAGGCGATCAGGCAAATCTACCATCTCAATGGCAACATCAGTGACCGTTCGGGCAGGAGGGCCACAAACATTTGTCCTGGAAATGACTGGACAAGAGACCGCTGGTGTTACACTATTCAGGATCGGCCAGATGTTGTAACTTTACATTTTCCACTGAGATGTATCTGTTTCCCTTGCGACCAGGAAGCGGTGGTAAGATGACTGTACGAGTACCCTTCAAGCCAAGGACTGGAACCGGTGCACGATAAGAGGGACCAAATTCTTTTTTGTTCTCCACCTTCTCTCGGACCATGTCTCTAACTTTCGGAAGCCAGCCGGCAACCGGAATCTGCAGCGCAGCGTCTGTGGCTGAAGGTAAATGTTCGATTGCAAGTTTGTCTCGGGCTTCTTGTAAGTCCTGTAACATAGTAGAATGGTTATCTACATCAAAGATTGCGGATTGCGCCGCCATGTCTAGACCATCAAGGTCAGGCACAAACATTCGTATGCCAAAGAGCATTTCGTATGGGGTCCGCCCACCCAGAGGTCTTCTAGGGAGATTATTAAGTGCACGTTGTACGATATACAAGTGGGCCAGCCAGTTCCTGCCAGTACCTAAGACTCTAGCTGTCAAGGATTGCTTTAAGTCACGGTTCATTCGTTCAACAATCGAATTGCCCTCAGGCCGATATGGAGACGAAAATTTCACCTGCACCCCCCGTGACCCCATTGCGTTCTTGTAGGCCTTAGAGGCGAACGCTGGACCTTGGTCAGAGTGGAAGGTGCCGCAGGCAAAAATTCCCACAAAGACACGCAAATCCCTGATGACATTTCGAGCGTCAGCACTCAGTTGTGGCCAGACCCAGATGAAACGTGTGCACGAATCCACTGCAACCAAGATGTACTTATATGCAGTGTCAGAAGAAAATGGACCGCAGTGACCCAGGTAAACACACCCAAAAGGTCTGTTAGAAATACAGAGCGGTGTCTGTGGTGGCCGTGTAACCGTGGAAGGCTTAATTTGCTGACAAACGTCACAAGAAAGCACATAAGTACGGATCTGTTTATATAAACCACGCCACCAGTAACGCTGCTGCAAGATGGAAACCGTCACAGACACGCCAGCATGGGCCAAAGCCATGCCTTCGTGTGCGGCAGTTATCAAGGAAAGTCTGCGGTCCGCGTTGGGAATCAGCCGATCACCAACGTCTGGAATTCTTACGTAAGGAGCCTGTTCGGGACCTAATTGATAAGAGTATTTGGAAAGGTAACCCCGTGGGTAATTAGCACCTTCTTTTGTTGCAGCAATAGCTGCCAAAATATCATTATCGATTTTAGTCATGGATCTTGTAACTGCAGCTACTGAGCACATGGCTACTGCTGATTTGGCAGCTTCGTCTGCCAAACCGTTACCGACAGCGTGTGCGCCCACACGCTGGTGGCCAAGAGTGTGAATCACCTGTGTGAGAGGCAGACGTTGTTTCAAATCTGCCACTCGAACCCAAAGCATTTTATGCTTAATTGTGCTGCCTTTTGCATCCCTATAGTCGTTTTGCGACCAAAAGAATACATTGTCATTGAAAGACTGAACACAGTAATAAGAATCGCACACCATAAGAGTTGTCACGTCTGGATTAGCGAACTCAAGTGCAAGCACCAAAGCGCGTAGCTCGGCCAATTGTGCAGTACTGTCTCCTAGTGCCTGAGTGTGCACTACAGTCGATTTGAACTTGCCGTTCACCATGGTACCTACAACAATAGCACATGCTGCTGAATAGGCATGCTTGGAACCCGTGGCCGGTTGTGCCGAACCATCGGTATAGATAATACATTCGTACTCTTCAAGCGGTAGCAAGGACAGAGGAGGAGGATGAATGAATTCATACTGTAAGAACTCCTGTGTCTGAAGAGAGGAATCAAAGATAAAAGTGACATCCGAGGACGTCAAAGATGTTTCCCATTGTATCCAACGGGGGTGCAAAGCCTTAGAGTTCGGTACACTTGCTTTCGTCACTGCCTCAAGGGCAGGATATGGTGTTACCACCAAGATGCGTTTTCCCTGTGCCAGTGCGCGTTCCTTTAGAATCGCCATTTGCACTGCAGTCAAAACTTTCTCCACAGAGGAAAAGCGCATTTCTGCAGAAGTGTAAAGATGTGACTTGTAGGCAATCGGTACTGTGTCACCTTCGTTAAAGGTTAAGTACGTGAAACCCACTGCCCCTGGAACGATTCTAATCACCAGGTTTGTGTGGTTGTCACGAGTCAACAAGAATTTAGATTCAAGTAGATTGGACTGCAAAGATTGCATTATAGAGGAATGCTCGGGAAGCCAGCATGACTTCGAAAAGTTAGGTTGTATCAAGGCATAAAGAGGCTTGATACGCTGGGCGTATTCGGGAATGTATGTACGCCCGAAATTTAGAAAACCCAGTAAAGACTGAAGCTTCTTCAGAGTGGTTGGAGGGCACAAGAGTGCGCATTTCTCCAAGAAATGGGGAGCTAAGCCCTTACCTTCATTATTGAGCTCGTAGCCCAAAAACAAAACGGTATATTCAGCAATATGAGATTTGGCAAAATTAAATTTGTATCCTAAGACCGCAAATTCAAGAATAATGCGGTCCACTCAGGAAAGATGCGGCCATAATTCGTCATCTGTTAGATAGATATCGTCGACGTACGAACACGCATCTGGGTCTATGTTGTCCAACAAAGAGACAACACGGGCGGCGAATACACCCGGACTGTTCTTGTAGCACATGGGTAAACGCCGGAATTTGAACTGTTTACCACCGGAAGTGAAAGCGCTCCATTGGCTATACTCCGGGGCTAAGTTGTGCGTGTAAAATCCATTGGATAGGTCAAGTGTCGTTTTATATTTTTTACGAACAAGACTGTCTACAAGCGCAAAACTGTGTGTATTTTGTACCGCAAAGGTCCGACAATGAGAGTTCAAATGCCGGTAATCCAAAACTAGGCGGTACGATCCATCGGGTTTAGAAACTGCGAAAAGGGGATTATTCATTGGTGATACGCATGTTTCAATTACTCCTTGATATTCTAACTGTGTCAGAATGTCGGAAACGGGACCTTTAGCTTCCCGCTTGATGGGATATTGGGGTTGTGGCTGTGGCAGCGACCGCAAAGGGATATCATGGGGTGGAGAGTCTTCATCCCAGCCCATGTGGTTGCGGTATAACGCCGGAGCCAGAGACACAGCCCACTCATCTGCGAGAGACTCCTCTTTGTCCTTGGGGACATGACGAGAAAAGCTCGGAAGGATTACCTCCTCCCCTCTACGCGCAGAAAGTACGAATGGGGGCGGCCAATCCGCCTCAGCCAACAAAATGTCGTAAGAAGAGGTCAGATTCTCCCAAAAAATCCCTTTAATAACACGCTGTATATCACCTTCAATTTGAATGACAATATTATATAGTCTGTCAGGGGGTGCCACTCTGGTGTCTGCTGTCTCGACAGTAATGAATGTATCAGTTGCTGTCACCTCCACATGAGGACGTAGTGCCTCCCGCACTATGGTAACTTCCGCGGCGCTGTCTAGGAGCGTCACTGCCCACGTCCAATTCAGGAGTCTTGTTCTCACCATCTGTGGCATACCTCGCTGTTACAGCTGCAACTTTTTTCTTCTGAAACTGTGGGCAAGAACGTTGAAATTCTTCTGGTTTCCCTCGGACTTGTTGTCGAGGTTGGTCTCGTCCCGGTGGAGCCTCTCGACCCCTGCCTCTATCCTGGCGATCTCCTCCACCTGTCTGGGAGGTCGACGGTGCCTGTGAAGAACGAGGAGAACGCGGATCAGGGACTTGAAATCTCTCTGGAGATTTAATTCTCGCTCTATCGCGCAAATCATATGTGCGTTCAGAAGATACGGAAACCGGGGATGCGCCTCGCGACCCTGGCTTCTTCTGTTGCTTACCCTGTTTTTTCAACCTTCAGCTCTTTTTAGTAAAGAACGGTTTCTCATCTTTCTCAGATTGAGTTTTAGGTTGTGGTTGCGATTGTGTTTGCGTTTTAGCAAAAGGCTTGACTCCCAGGCTATTGCGGCCAATGGTTTTGTAAGCCTGTGCAATGATTTTCGGTAATTCGCGCGGCTTGTCCGGTTCTGGGATCAAAGCCAAAGCATTAGCTACTTGAAAGTTAACTGCATCGCCCTTGACATTCGCAAGGATCAAATCAGCCACTACATTGAACACTGCCACCAGTCTCATCCCTAATTCCACAGCCGCCTCAGGGCCATGCTCATCCTGTACTCGTTTAATTACAGAGGGGAGAACTGTCATGGAAGGAGTGCCGAAACACTTCGCATATACTGCTGCGAATACCTTACCCCAGTTGTTGCATTCTGCCAACTCGGGGATCAAGTCTTTTGGCAAACTAATCGTCAAAATCCTGTGTTTTTCCACAGGAGAAGTATTGGGAAAAACTGCCTCCAGCTGGTCAAATTTCTCTGCAAGCCAATAAGGCATATCATCCTTATTTTGTGGGCGCTTGCCCATCACCGAATTAACCATGACGAGACTTATGGTTACACCGCCCGGTCCAGCTGGATGCACTGCAACTCCAGGCGGGGCTCCCTGGATGTTGCCTGTAACATACTGTACTAAAGCTCTGTGCACGCGTATTAAAGACGTATGCAATCCACGTAGTTCAGCAACTGCTAGCGTCATATAACGTGGATGTGGGGTTTACCCGGCCAAAACTGGCCAAGTGGCCCCTTCAATCGAAAAGGGGCCTAAACGAACCGCGGTAACCGGTTGGGGGAGGGCGCCATTAAACCAAACACGGTGTTGCCATGCCGTGAGCGGCACTTCAAGATTCCTATAAGGCCTATAGAGGTTAGGAAGAGCGGTGGCTGTATATTCATGGAACAAATTATCAGTCCCATCCACCGCCGGAAAGGTGATCCAAGAGTAAAATACCTCAAAGTGGTAAGCAGGATCCGCTTGTACCACAAAGATCAGATCAACACCCGCGTCAGGCACTCCATACGCTGTCAAATGAGCTCGGAGCGCTGCGCGACTATGCGCCGCAATGGTGACAGCCATTAGGGCTAAGAATTTTCGACAACCTAGTAGGAGGCAGCACAATATAGGGTTTTGTTTAAACACCTTTTAACAACTTCAAGCTTGAAAGAACCTATAAAAACGTCAATATAGGAGGTATCGCCCTCACACACGCCTCCGGAAGCGTCTGTGAAGGGTGTTGTGGACAAGCACAAGAACTACTCAAGCGTCTCGCAGATAAGCAGCCCACTTCGTTGGTGGCGCCATGTTGTAGGGATTCTGCACATACACAGAGCTATGCACAGGATAATAGGACCTCGGAGTATAGTGGTGAGCCAACCATGCCCCTTAGTACCCACAATCCCAATCCGACTAGCTTTAGCGTCTCATTAGCAACGATGCTACCAATGATTAGACAACCCAGAACACGGTCTCTCTCTCTCTCAGGACTCGCGGGAGCAAGGACACCCTTTCATAACTCACTCATACTTGTCCACAACGTGCGTAATAAGAGACACAGTATAGTTTAAAATGTTTATTTCAACTATCGTGCTCTAAGATACAGTACTATCAGCATAATGCATAAGAATAAAATAATAAGCATAGTTACAATTCCATAGAATACAAACGGGGAAAGCATTTCATAAAGCAGTGGATATAGGGCTAAATGACCATACCACCCTCCCTGTGCTATTAACTAGTTTATTATAAAAATAGAAGACCTCTGGGCTTTGTCGGGCAGACCCTCATACCTCAATATCTAGATGCAAGGTTTACATCATCAGACAAGCACAGCTCTTCTCTCTGGAAAGGTTTTTCTCCAAGTGTGTCTAACAGTGAAAATCACAATATTAAAAGCACACGAATTTCTCCAGTGCAGCTGCATTCAGTGTTATGTCTACGTGCGAGGGGCTGACCAGATCAGCAAGAACAAGGGACATTGTTTTTCGACCTTGTACATGATGTGCAGACGAAACCCAAAGGGAACAGGAGGAAAGGTGAAAGGCAGACAGTTCCAAAATAGCCGGGCACAAGCAGAGGCTGGAAAAACAAAGGCACAAAGTAACGTGCGCAAAAAGGCATCATGGCAGCCAGGCCTAAGCTAACTTAGCAATGCAGACCATGAGTCCACAAACCACACGACAAACTTAGAGCGCTATAATTGGATTATGTCTTAATGTTCCCCACCAAGCTCTGAGTCCATTTTAAAGGCAAAAACTTCTTCTTTGACAATCCGGAGGCCAAATGGGACTGGGCAAAGTAGATAAAGCACTGACAGGCTTGACAACACACCCATGACCCATGTCTGGTGTGACAACTGTGGTGGCCAGTCCTTGACGCCATAGGCAAAGATCAAAATCTACATTGATGACAACTCTTCTCAGCTCAGTATCAGCAGGAAGTGACTAATTGTGTAGACGCATCAGTTCCAGTGGCGGAAACAATGCATCTAGTGATCTGGCGTACCCCCACTGCTCCCTAAATGCATGCTTCTGCCTCTGGGTGCGAGGACTTTGCCCTGCCTGTGAATCATTGCCCTCACTTGGTTCTCGTCCTTACATCCTTACTACTTGATGTGGGGTATAGGGTAAGGCCGACAAACTGTGCTCCTGGAACTTGTTAGTGCTAAATGATTTGGATGTACAGTACCTGCTGTATCATGTCATGACACATGAACGGACTAAACAGCATGATTACAAAAGGTGTGGTGATGCAGTGTGTCACAAAACATGCCTAAGGCGACCTCCTTCTTCAGGAGACTCATTTATTGGGCACTAAGGGGCATATTTATAAGATGCTTGCATCACGTTTGCACCACCCACAGTGGTACATGCGTGACGCAAGCCTCTAAGTAAGATTTATGAAGCCACGCATGGCCACATTGCGTCGCTTTGAATGGCTTCATATATCTGGAGTAAGGCAACGCAGCACAAATCACTGCTTCGCGTTACTCTGCACTAGGGAGGCTATCCATGGGCATTGCGGTGGGTGTTCCCAAGCAACACCCATGGATTTTGATGCATCCCCAGATTTACAAGGACTTGTAAACCTGGTAATGCATCAAAATATTATGCCTCCCCAGGGGAGGCGTACCGAGGAGAAATATCTTTTTTTCTCCTCGTTTTTTTCTCTTTCTTTGTGTGCTGCATCCTGCAGCACACATAGAAAGAGGAAAACAACTCTATGGATTGTTTTTGTGCAGGAAGGTGTCCTTTCCTACATAAAAACAATCCTGTCTTCAACACAAGTACCCTTGCACCATGACGCAAAGGTGCCCACATTGGTGCTAGGTTGCAGAAACGACGCCAGCACAGGGAGAAAGGACAGGAATGCACCATGTTGGATAAATACGGTGCATTCCTGCCCTTTCTATGCGGCGCAGGGCAGAGCAGCAAGGTAACATGTTGCGTTGCACTGCCCTGTGCCACCATCCCCATACATATGCTCCTATGTGCACTGAGTCAATTTGTAATACTCAGAGGAATGCTGGGCGGACACGCGTGGATACTGCTTTGTCTATACAAAGCTCCTGGGTTGTTAGATAGCACACTCACATGCATATCCAACCTGCTGCTAGACTCCCCACCCAGGATGACAGTCGTTGGAGGTGACTTGAATCCCTCACTGGATGTACACACCACAGCCTCATTAAGTGCACAAATAACCCTGTCTATATGAGCGGCCAGCCTGGTAGATACTGGGAGTAAATGGAATGTAGTGAAAAGACTTAGTATTCTGCACCTTTCCAATTTCTTTCATGCACAGATTACATTTTGTCCCAGCATCTGAGTTGACCAATGTGTTAAAAGTGCAAATACTCCCCAGGGAACTATCTGATCATGTCCCAGTGGATACTATTCCAAGGTGCAGATCAAGGTACTAGGGGATATATGGCGTCTGAATACCTGGTGGCTTCACAATGAACAGCTGACAGACTTTCTGACTGATGACATTGCAGAATTCTTTGAACTGAACACTGGCTCGGGCCCTTTGCTGGTGACGCTTTGAGAAGCATTTAAGTCATTTATTAGGGGAAGGGCTATGTCTTCCTTCTGGGGTAAAGGTAGCATGAGACTGAGTGCCTGGAAGGGCAAATTAGGTGCTTAGATGTTGCTGCACACACAGAGGTGATGTTGCAAGCAGCTCACTGAGACCACCCTAAATCAAACAAACTACTAAACACTGCTGGACACACCTGGTTGCTCTCTCAGCATAGAGTATATTAATGGGGGGAGAAGACAGGGAAGCATGGCTTGAAGTCAGAGGGACTGAAGCAAGAATTGTGAATTGCTGACAATGTGGGGATTGCAGAAACATTTGCCTCCTATTAGGAAAAGCTCTATTCAAGCCAGCAACTGAGAATTGAAATTGACTGCCCAATAGTCATTGACCTTATTTTCTGGACCTTGTCAGATGTGAACTGAATTTAAATGGACCTATCATAGCTACAAAGATCCAGCAAGCAATCACAGACGCGCCTACGGATAAGGCCCGGGCCCAAATGTATTTCCGCTGGAATTTTTCAAAACGTATGCTTCCTTCCTGTTGTCCCACTTGCCGGCGTTTGGTTGAGTAAGCCTTTGGTACAGGTACACTGTCCTATGTCTGGGCAGTGGGGTGCTACTAGCTGAGTGATCCTGAAAGTGAGCAAACTGCGAAATAGATATGAGTCGTATCACATTAAATAACTGATAAACATTGAAGTGAAACTGTTAGTCAAAATATAACTGACTACATTTTCTAAAGTAATACATATCCTAGTCCACAGAGATCCCAAGGACCTCATGCCAGACAAGAGGACTCGGCATTATCTGCATTGATATTGATATATTTTATATAGTGCTGAGTCGACAACGTGGGGTGATAGAAGATCAAGGAGCTATCATTTAAAGCCAGAAGACCTAAGGCTGACCAAGTGTTTGAGAGAATAGCCATGTTTTAAGGTGTTTCCTAAAGCTGGATAAACTAGGTTGACCTCTGAGCTGGTCAGGCAGCTTATTCCAGAGTAGTAGGGCTGTAACTCCTGCCGCCTCAATTCTTTCTTCTGACTTTGGGAACATTAACAGTTTTAGAATTGCTGAATGCAAGGTTCTTCTGGGGGAGTACCAAGAGAAAACTCTTTTCAGGTATTCTGGCTCGTCGCCATACAGAGTCTTATGTACCATGCACAAGGCCTTAAAGATCACTCTCTCCCTAACCGGGAGCCAGTGGAGCTCTGATAGAGCCTTCGAGACTGGCTTCAACTGCGGAAGCAATTTTAGTAGCCAATCTGCCACATTTTGTAGGCATTGAAGTTTCTTAAAAGAATGTTGATGGATGCCTACATATAGCGCATTACAGTACTACAACTTAGACAAAACTAAGGCAGTAACAGTTGATTTTTTAAGTTCATAAGGAATGAATGGAAGAATTTTCCTTAAGGTGCGCAACATGAAAAAGCAGGCAGCAGTAAGTTTGTTGACTTGAGCATCAAAGGCTAAGCTAGAGCCAAATATTATTCCTAAGTTCTTAACTGAGGCTACCGGGTTGGGAGGTGAATCAATTGATTGACGCCACCAAATTTGATCCCAAACACACTTGTCTTTACCAAAGAGGAGGGCCTCAGTTTTGTCTGAGTTCAGCATAAGTGTGTTATTGTTCATCCATCCTTCAACTTCACCCATACAGTTATTGAAACGAGATGCAGTTCCGTCAATATCATTTGAGATTGATTTAACCTTCGGCGACCCTTTGCTATAGAAAGGGGCACACATCACGGTTGGCCATTGCTGCCCGTTCTTCCCACTCCTGTTTGCGTTAGTAGCAGAACTGGTTGCAGAATGGATACACCAAGATACTCAATTGGTGAGATTCCGGTGGAGAGACGGGCACAAAGAAAGGGTTTCTCTTTAAGTTGAGGGCCTGCTGCTATAAGTTCAACAACCAGCAAACTCCATTTTTAGAATAACTAGAATGTTACAGGTCTATGCAGATGCCTCAAAGTTTAGTGTAAACTGGGGTAAGTCCATGTATGTGGTAATAATGGGCAGGTCACTGCTATGTAACTCCATTAACAGTTGCAGAAAACCATTTAAAATAGTTGGGCCTGATTGTGAAGCAAGATGCAAATCAGAGTTAGGACCTGGACATTGCACCAATGCTAGAGCACACAAAGCAGGAGCTGGAGGGATGGGCTTCTTTGCCGCCTTCAATAATGGGCAGAGGCTCCCTCCTTAAAATACTCATTACCCCGGCTCTTGTACATCATTGGAAACTCTCCTTATTCTCTCCTGTCCAGTTTTGCAAGACTTTGCAGTCCATTCTCTGCAAATTCAGGGGACTGGTGGCATCCCAAGAACTTGTTTTTCCCCAAATGCAGGCAGGCCTCATTCGATGCTCTTTATTCTGCTCTCTCCAGTTCATGCAACGCAGCTTCTTAGTAAATCTGGGCCTTAGTGTTTAAGATGAAACAAAAGGTAACAGAACAGTAGTGTGGGCTATATGGACTGCAACAGTAAATAAGTCCTCAAAATCTGATATAGCACAAAGGTGCTCACACTTGACTTGACCCCACTACTGAGCGGTCAAATTTCAGAGAAAACTAATTTCTCTTCTAATAGCAAAGATAGTATCAAGGAGCACACTGATATCTAAAGCAATTCAAATGTCAAGTACAATATAATCTTTTAAATCATGGCATTAATGAAACATATGTAGACGGGAGTCTTGATAGTTCTTGAATTCAGTTATGTTGCTTTTATTTTCACAATTACAAGAATGAATACATGCCTCAGCCCAGCCAACGCGTTTCGTCAGTAAAAGGACTTCATCAGGGTTAAAATATGGCGTGGTATCAATACCCATGGAGCAGGCATTCTGATGGAGAAAAGTTATATTTCGTGTTGTGAATCCCCCGTTGCGTGCTATCAATCACCCAAATTAAAGCCTCGGTTCTTCGGTTGAGATAAGAATTTCCAAGAATGGAGTGATTCTTTATTGATAAATAGATGCAGTTGAATCTTATCAGCAAAAATCCTTCTTGATTAATATATAATCGCTGGGATTCCCCATAGCATAAAGAAAGTAAGGTCTCCTGAGCAAATATCCTTGACAGGTGTCAGAGCACGCGGACTCAACATCATATCCTGCGCAGACAACACCCATCTTATCCTCTCCCTCTCCGATGATCTCAACCACCACCAGGACCAACTTTCAAAGATGCATGACAAGCGTCGCTGACTGGATGAAGAACAATTTCCTGAAGCTCAACACGAACAAGACGGAAGTACTGATCTTCAGCAACAACACCAACCCTTGGAACGATTCCAGGTGGTGCTTGGACCTAGGACCCACAGCCACCCCACCGGCCACACCAGAAACCTCAGAATCATCCTTGACAGCAAGCTGAAATCGCAGATCAATGCCGTCTCCTCAACCTGCTTCCACACTGCGCATGCTACTGAGAATCTTCAAATGGATCCCCCTGCACACAAGACACACTGTGACATAGGCCCTCATCACCCTTTGACTGGACTATGGCAACACTCTCTTCACAGGGATCGCCGCACACCACCTACAAAGACTTCAAACCATACAGAACGCCCCAGCCAAACTCGTCCTCGACCTCCCTCGACGAACCCACATCACACCTCCCCTTAGGCAACTCCACTGGCTCCTAATACAGAAGAAATGCCAATTCCAGCTGCTGATCCAATGAAACAAAGCCCTACACAAACAAGGACCTGCCTGCATAAATCACCGCCTCAACTTCCAACAACCGTCCAGTAGAATACGCTCCACTTCCCTATGGCTTGCCCACACGCCCTGCATCCACCTATGCAGAAGCGGAGGACCCTTCTTCTCCTACACCACACTACAGACCTGTAACAGCCTTCCCCAACAGCTACAGACCATCACCTCACTATAGGAATTCCGAGAGGCCCTCACGACCTGGCTGTTCGAATAAGCCCATCAGAACCTGTAAGCGCCTGGATACCCCACCGGGTGATAAGCAGCGCTATATAAATAAATAAGGCAGCTTGCAAGAAAGTACCTAGTAGTTATCATTAGTGAAGCAGGTGCAGTGGCAAGGAGTGTGAGGGGCACACTGCATCACAATTATGGCTGCTTGCGAGCATTAGAACCAAGGACACCCTTGCTGCAGAGGTGGGCAACATGTCGGAGCTATTTTTTTCTGAACGGGACAGAGAGCTTGTTTCAAGATTGGAGTGATGGCCAGGCATGGTGGGGGAGGGTTGAAAGAGGAAAGGAGACAACCTGCTACTCAGAGCTGCAGCAATCATTATTGCAGCAGGTTGTGTTGCTTTGGGCCCAGGAGTGTGAGGAGCTCACAACATTCCCATTTATGGGGAGCAGTGTTCGTTGAACAATTTCTGTTTTTGTTTGTTGCATTTATTCTTTTATAATTCTCACATTTAGTGTAGATTTTGAGGTGCAGAAAATCACCCCTTAAATGATCTTACAAGCCCAGCCCCCTGCACTTGGCCCTGTGCCATAAAGTTTTGGAGGGGAGACTGACTTCAAAACATTTAGCTAAGGGGGCTCAGGGCAAAATGGTTTGAAGACCTCTGTTCTAATCTTTTGCAACACCCCAGGCTTATTAGATGGTTCCGTCCGTCCGTTAAGATCTGTCAGAGAGCAAACCTATGCCTAATTTACTTGCCTAATGCACACCAACAACTCGGAATGGGAGTGGTGTAGTCCCTATTGGACTTTGGTGTTCCCCGTTCGACTCGTCTCTACCTTATACAATTTCTTACATTAGGATTTACTGTACACATTACAATAAGAATGACAGACAAGGACTAAAGTTTTAAAAGTTTACTCAAAGAATATTAATATAAGAATACATAAGTTGGACCATCAATCAATGTAGTACATATGCATTTAAAATAAGAGGACAGGAAGAACTCAGTAAAGTTCTGCTAGAAATCCAGCATAGATTTGCCTTCCAAAAAGGGAAAAGGTGGGGTTCTGACATATAAAAGGACGTGATTTCTCTAGGACTTTAGACAAATATACATTTACTACACAAATACATGGTTCACAGGGCATGCACTAACAGGGAACAAGCAAGAAGCACTTTTACTATGAAATAGATTTGAAGATTCTCTCACTATTCTACTACATTATACTCAGGCATTCCCAGAGTCTATCCAGGTGACATGACTTGATAAAATATATGTTATTCGGTATCGAACAGTTAGGTTGTCCTCGAGTATACACATCTCGCTCAGTGCAGCTGTAAGTCTTAGTCTTTCATTGCAAAGCTTACAATTCTTTATTACAGTGAGAAATAATAACAGCAACAGTGATCACGTGATATGCTACGATGTCACATCCAATATGGAAGAAAACACAAAATAGTCCTAAATTTGCATAAGCTCGGTTTCACATGTGGTAAACACTACAATTTAGGAAAAACAGATCCGATAACTCCCCTCGGTGATTTCTAAATCATCACATTCATGTACTTATTACAAAACAGTTGTCATCATTCTAGGGTTCTTCTGCTTGGATCCTTCCAATTCCTTCATTGTGTCATAAAGTTTGCTTTGCATCCCTTCAACCTTTACATCAATTCTCTTCCTCTTTCTTCCATTAATTGCTGACAGCTTCTTTGTCCCACGCCCACTCTTTGATGTAATTCATTTGCAAAGTTTTAGAAAGAAAAGCACACATGCAGCACCAATTAGTAAGAATGAGAGAGGGGTCAAAAGCAATTTTAGTATTCCACCCCCTTACACTTCCTAACCACTCACCTATCTTGGCAAATCCCCTTCCAGTAAAATTAGGCTGTCGACGACCATCCGGGAAGATGGGCGTGTAGAAATGCGGGTGCCTTCCACATCCGGTTCAGGTCACGGCTACAGGTTCCCGCGGCCTTCCTTGCTCTACTCACAGGCGCACCCGCATTTCTACACGCCCATCTTCCCGGATGGTCGTCGACAGCCTAATTACAGGCGCTGTACCTTGCTGCCATACACGGCATTATTAGTATTACGATTTCAGGCACAGGATACTGGACGGCCTTCCTTTTAACACACAGGGCCCCCTTTTGACTTGCCACGTACTTATTGTGGACTCGTGGCTCTGCACCTGCCCTGACTATTTTCTGGAACACACCAGACTCGCTTACATTCTTCAGTCCTCCCCTGACCCTGGGATGCTTTTGATGTTCACACCGCTTTTCGAGACCTTGCTTTCTCGTGTGGAACACTCCACTAAGCCCTGAAGAGTCACAGGAATTATACTTGTGACGAAACACGTGTCGGCTGGTTGCTTTGTTTCTATAATTTTGTTTTCTCTTAATAAATATCACTGAACTCTATCCAGACATTAACAACTGTGATTTATCTGAACGAGACTCTCATACTACTGGTATACTCCTAATACGTGTGCCCAGGATTGTGTTTACTTGTTCAGTGTGGGTTCTTCGACTCACACACTCACGGGGGTTATTGGGTTGTTCCTCCGACCTGGCAGCACCGCACAACTTTGTGTAGCATTACTCACATAACGCGCACTAGTTTGAGCGCCAATCTTCCTGTTCTTACTCAAAACCCTACCCCTAGACGTAACTATTAAGTTGGTTATCTATTTTGAGGATGTAAACGCAGCATCCTCTATCATGAATTACCTTACAGACTCTCTCTGGTGAGAAGCGAGACAATTTTGGATTATCATAGTTCCCATTGCAAGCAATCACTTATTAATTATAGTTAGAGAACCTACCATATTAGTAGCAAGCTTGTCCACTACGGTTGACAGTTAATGTGCTACATAAGGTAGCTTGTGTAGCAGGGGCTCTTGCCTCTTCATCAGTTCAATCGATTGAATCAGCTTTATTCCCCTTTATTACAGTATTGGGCATTGCAAACCTCACTGGATGTAGGTTTCTCTTAGTTTTCTTCCTAAGCTTTCACTGTTTTTTCTGCTTTCTACCGACTTTCTTCTTGGCCACCGGCCTCAGTCTAGTTGTTGTATACAGGGGACACATCTCATCTTCTGTTTTGCATGTGGTAGTACTTTTTGTGTCCCCTTTCAGGTTGAGCCTCGGCAGAGCATGTGCTGCTCTGCAATGCATGCTGTATTGTAGTATGCACTAGAGGCCCCGCCCACTCTTCGCCCATATTTGACATTGGCTTGTGTCATTGTCTTTCGTAAATGCTGGCTTCTGATTTGTAAATAGGCTTGTTAGTCCCTCCTTAGTACCACCTTGTCTTCATTTTTAACCTCCCATGAGGACACCCCCTTTTACATGTGTTGTTGCTCTGTAGGCTGTAATTTCAGCCTCCGAGCACTATTTCATTTAATGGTTTTCGCATGACACGCTCGCTTGCAACATCTTTATTATTTTTCTTTCTACATAGCATGGCACACCAAGCTGACAGTGGCGGCCGTGCCTTTGCTTTACTTGGCGCGCTAAACGCTGCTGCATGTTTTTTTTTTAAAACTATTTTATTTATTTTTTCTACATTGCCCCATGCACTTTAATGTCAGTTGTGCCCCTTTCCTTAAATGAGCCGAGTCTAAGGAAAGGAGCGTGGCCGCCATTAAAGTGAAAGCGAGGCATGGGGCGCTTTTACAGAAAAAAGCATTTGTTTGTCAACTTCACAAACAAATGCTTTTTTTTGTAAAAGCGCCCCATACCGCGCTTTCACTTTAATGGCGGCCACGCCCCTTTCTTTATACACGGCTCGTCTAAAGAAAGGGGCGCGGACGATAATAAAGTTAAAGCGCTGCATGGGCGTTTTTACCAACTACCATTTGTACTGCAATAGGTGTCGCATTTACGAAACTCTCGTAAATGTGAGACCTATTGCATTGCAAATGCTTGTTTAGAATAGTGGGATTGTTGATTTCTGTTTTATGGGTATGTTAATTTCTGTTTTCTAGGTGGCCTCTCCTTCTCCTTCCTGGGCCCCAAGCTTTGGAACGGTCTTCCTGTGCCCCTGAGATGCTGTCCCTCCGTTTCCACTTTCCGCAAGGAGCTTAAAACCTGGTTGTTGTAGGTCCTTTCCCCTATTGGTCTGTTTGGTCCCCAGCGATGGGAAACCCTTTGGGTAGCTACGCGCCACAGAAAAACTCAATAATAATAATTGAGAAGGTGGCGTATATTGGTGTTGCCCATTCATTTCCACTTTATTTTAGACTCCCGAATGCATCCAGTCTTAATCTTCCCTACTTCCTTGTGTTCCAACCGATCTTTCCACTTTCCCTCTAAAAGGGCTCTCAATACATGTATATCCTCAGCTTTTCCTTTTTCCATTTTTTCTACTTTCCAACCCCTTCGCTTGTATAGGAAGACACCGATTTGGTACTTAATAATAAGCTTACATCCCCTTCCAGCATGAAGATGGATATTTCAAACTTCCTCTTCAATCCCTTTGGCCTCCTCAATCTTTTTTGCAGGACCTAGTAGGGGCTCTTTTGTCACACCCACGCTCTCTAAAATGCCTCTACCCCTTTGTTACCAACACGGACAAGTGAGCTTGGTAAGTCAGAAAGCGTGTACTCCACAATTGGGGAAGACGTTGCCAAGGTGGACACTCTATGGCGGCATTCCCCTGCTCTTTTAAAGTGCTCTGCATGCTTTGTGCTCCTGCTATATCTTCTGGTCCAACATCAACATCCAGGATAAGAACCCTGCTTACACTCTGGCACACAGACAGTACTCTCCGCAGTTACTTCCATTCGGGATTTTGGAGCTTTGGCCCCCATTCCACTACTACCTTCCCCCTGTAATCATATCTTCTGCTCCGCCTGACTTACATTAGGCTTAAAAAAACACTTGGTGATCTGCCTGTGCCCAAGCCCCCTCTACCATTCTTTACCAATTTTGGGGAAGATGCTTTCTTCACTAGTCGATCAGGCAGGCATTGGAGGTCTCTCCAATATTTTTGGGCAAGGTAGACATTAATTTATAAAACACCTATAGGCACCTCGGTGGCGTTGTAACTCGGGAACGTAGCTTGAGGACGGTCATATGACGTAATAGGTTACAAAAGTTAAGAGCACAGTTAGCACAATTGGTGTGACTGGTGAGGATATATGTGAGAGAGCATACATTATGCACCATCAACAACACCCCCAGCAAGCTCGTGAGCCCAGTGGCTCCAAACACAATGCAACATGACTGCTTAGTGGCTTACCTCTACTCCCACTGAGCCACAAGCCGCACAGGACGCTACCTTTCTGCCTGCTCAAAACCCCCAGACCTGCTCTTGGCAATCTTGGTGTTGCCGTTCTAGGGGTTCTCCTCACCCGTTACCTCTACTGCAGCGCCTGATCCTCCCCACCCCCCGCACGTGCAAGGATATCTTAAGGATTTTGGAGGCCCTGGGCCAAGTATTTTGGGGGCTCCTCTTCATAACAGCTTTACATTTATGATCCAGTTTCAGCTCTTTCATGCCCTCTTTGTCCAGGTCCAAATTCTGAATGTGTTTACATCTAATATTCATCTAATATTCAGGGATGGTGATGTGTTTTCTATGTTGTAACAGCAGCAGCTCACTAATATTACTGCAAATAATCTCTGTGACATATGCATAGTCCTGTTTTTATCTAAAAGATGTTTTTTATAGATGAAACAAACAGCATTTCGTTGCAAAATGTCTGTAATAGACTTTCACACATCACTCACATTAAAAATAAATTAAAGGAAAACGGTATGCGATGCAATCAGTTTAAGAATGATTCAAGGTCATCAGGGCAAGACTGTCTGCAGAACAGAGCTGGCTCTATCAGTGGGCCCCTGAAAGGCAGGACCCGGGTCCTGAGCCCGTTTTGCCCCAGCCTTAAACGTCTCTGCACACGTGGACTGTCTCAAAAGACTGTCAAAGTGAGCCAAGCAATATCCACCTCCTGGGGTCCTGGGACTCCCAGGCATACAGCAGAGGTGTCAGCAGTCTTCCCTACAGTCAGCTCAGCAATTGACAGTCAGCAGCCGGAGATGATTATGGGAGCAGGCAGCAGCAAAGCAGAGCCAGGGGCGCACACAGCTGCTTGTGTATTCCTGTGCTCATGGCGACACGTGCTCGCAGTAAAAACAGGAGGAGCAGTCGCTCTTGCATCAGAACTTGTGACAGACACCCTTAGGGGTGTGTTTCAAGTTCAGAGCAGTTCTCTCCAACTCACCCCTCTAAACTGGTTCTAGGCCAGCTCCCACCTCCACCGAGTCTAAATCCAGGAGGCTAAAGTGTATTTTTGGGATCAAAATACCCCTCTCCCCCCGGCTTCCCTTATCCCTAAACATTAAAAATGCAGTTAGGTTGGTGAAGTTCCTCAATACTCCAAAACTGCCCAGCTTGGATTAAGCTGGGCCACATTCCTCCCCAAACCATTACGCCATGCTCAAGCCATTGTCTGTGCTCTGAGAGACGTATTTCACACCTCATCAAAGCAGCACTGACAGATAGGGCATGGAGGCAAATTCAGGATAGGACTGTAAAAAATTCAAGAAAAAGGGGTCGATTCCGATTCCGTTTGTAAAGTGAACCGACCGACACGTCCCGGGATAAAGTACCGACCGACACGTCTCGCCGCCGTACGACCCGCGCAGTACGATGGAAAGCCTGTGAATCCCAACCGACTCACCCGGATATGAACCGGACGACGGAGCCGTACGGAAAAATAGCCTCCGGCCGGAAAAAGCCCTCGAGCAGTACCGTCCGACACGTTCCCGGAACGGAGCCGAGCGACACGTACCCGTGACGTACGAGTTGCAAAGTACGATGCCATATGTGGGAAACAAGAACGACTCGCATGGAGCACAAGCCGCACGACCGACACGCACACGATACAAACACTCAAACCAACGGACTCCGCCCGCGACCGACTCGAACTCCCGCGAGCGAAACGAACGCCCACGACCGAGTCGAATGCCCATTGACCGAGTCGCACACGACATACACAACACAGCATAACAACAGCGTGAAAGGCTCGGAGAAGCCTGTACGACTCACCAGCAGCGTCCGGCACGGTCAGAAGAACATCTCGTACACACACACAAACAAGAGCTGACCAAACACAAAAAAGGACCAAACAAGCACTGACAACGAAAATATATAAAAAAAAATAAAATCAATTAAGAGAGACACACCCACAACTCAACATATTTAAAGGCCACCAATCACTCCCATGAGCCATTGCCATTTCCTGAGAACCTCCACACACACAACTCTGCTGACACACACCATTGCCATCTCACCAACAGCATTCACACACACACACCCACAAACCTCACTTGCACCCTCACACACACACACACCAATCACCACCACCACCACCCCACCACGACCCCAAACCCCCCATCCACCCCACCCTCACCACCAACACCACCCCCCACTACCCCAAACCCCCCATCCACTCACCCCTCACCATCACCAACCCCCACCCCCACAACCACAACTCCCCCATCCACCCCCCTCACCCCTACCACCACCACCCCCAACACCAGTACCCCAACCCCCCATCCATCCCACTCACCACTACTACCACCACCACCACCACCCCACCCCCCAACACCACTACCACAACTCCCCCATCCACCCCCCTCACCACTACCACCCCCACCACCCCCACCCCAACACCACTACCCCAACTCCCACATCCACCCCCTCACCACAACCACCACCACCACCACCAACCCACCACCCTCGACACCACCACCACCACCACCATGCCCCCCAAGAAGAATCCAAAGTTCACAGATAGTGAGTTGACAGTGCTGGTAGATGAAATCATCAGAGTAGAGCCACATTTGTTTGGCACATTGGTACAGAAGACCCCCATGTCCCAGAAGGCCAAGATGTGGGAGAGAATCGTCAACAAGGTGAACGCACAAGCACCTTGTTTGCGCACAAAGGACGACTGCCAGAACAGGTGGTATGACGTGCGCAGGAGGGTCAAGAAGCTGCTGGAGAAGGACCATAAGCTCAGCAAGCACACCGGCAGCGGCCCCCTGCCAAACCCGTTTACTTCCGGTCCTGGGAGGAGAAGGTGCAGGCCATCTTACCACCGGAGAGCATACATGGTCTGACTGACATCCCAGAGCCTGGTGAGTACACAAATAAGAGACTCAAGATTGTGTGGCCATGTACACATGTCACCGTCAAGGGGACAGGCAAAACAACTTCCGTCAACAAAGCCACAGTAACACAAACAAAGTCATCCCTACAGCCATATGCCTGGCACAGCAACACAACACCTGCTATCTCATACCAACATTGAACTATGTCATCACGTGTACAAACCTAGCAAACATCAGAGCAACTCAGTGCCACAAAACCCCAACAGACACTGCCACACAGTCTGCCACCACTGTCACACCACCTCACAGGGAACCTGACCCACAGGAAGGAAGCTCGGGGATGTTGGGGAAGTCAGTGTAGCCAAAAGCATGGTGGGAGTTGTAGTCACAGCCAATAGCCCCCTCACAAATGGACCAACAACACCACTTCTAACCATGCGCACCTCACAGGCAGTGGAAATGTACCCTCAAGATGGCTGACACTGGGTCCTGCTGTGGGGAGCACAAGGCCCTGATGGGCTATGTGCACATACCAAATGCAGGACCCTGATGCCTGACATCCTGAAAGTCAACTGCCACTCCCTGCAAGGGAAGCATACACAATAGTGGCCCATCTTCCCATGGAGGGAGAAGCACTGCCAGCTCTGACCATGCCCACCACCATGTGCTGTCACACACCCCTCAACACAAACTCCACACAACTCACCTGGGAGAAGGCATTTACCCACACTTCATGCAAACAACACCGAAGACCCACCATACTGGCTACTGCTGTGTGACGTACAGGGACTGTTGCCACTTGTGTACAACCACCACTACACCACTGACTCACAACCTCAACATCAACCCACACTCACCGACATTGAAGCATGTCTCTGTGTGAATTGCATGGCCCCTGGGGGAGGAGGAGGTACTGCAATGACACTGAAAACCATTGAGGCAGCTGCAAATCACATCTATCCAGCAAAAACTAACAGCAGCCCTGGGAACACACACTGCCAAACCAAAGAGCAGGGCAAGATGGCTGACACATGGATACAATGTATGAGTAGGCTGCTAGTCACACACACGCATCGACCAACCCAATCACAGTCACACTGCCAGCTATTGCAAATGTACCTTTGCACTCAACTTCCGGGGATGCAGTGTCCCAGGGACCCCCTCTGGCCTGGACAGGTAGGCGCGGATTGTAGTTGACAAGTGCAGAAATGCAGACCTACCACAGAGACCCAAACACACAGCAACTCACATACACAGCAGTGACAGGGCACACCTGACTGACTACAATGGACCTACCAACATCCCTCACACTGTAGCATGCTGACATACACTCAAACACCCGTTGTCAGCCACATGAAACGCAGACATTGTCCAGTATTGTAGGCATCATCCACACCACACAGCACTCACTGACATGGACACTGGGGACACAAAGACTAACATGGGCTGCACTGGAGCAGGCATGCAAGTCACAGCTGAAGCAACCGAACACACACCTCTGGTCACGACTCTAGTGAAGAAAGACAGCCGCAGCGAACAGTCCATACCACCATGGAGGACATTCACATCACAAAGCATGTGTGCAAACACAAAACTCACACCCAACTCCATTAGCAACAGTGACACCATCACCTGTGTGAAATGGGATGTGGACTGGGGACACAGACAACACAGAAGAGAACATCAGGACAACCCGGGCATGCTGGACTGTGACCAGGTTGTGCAGACACACTAATGTGATGCACATTGACTGACACAAACTGGCATCACACATGCCCCAAACAGAGATCCCAAACTAGGTGCCTTTGCAAGGATGCCAGCGTCAAAGCACAAATGTTGACAGGGATGAAACACCTGTGTCAGGCATGTGTCAGCACCAGTGCAGGAATGGCACAGTACAATCCAGCGTGCAATTAAGATGCCAGGCAGGCATACAGCTAGACTTGACAACCAAAGTGCCTCAGGGTGTCAGGTGAATGCACCACACTAATGGAAATCTCCCGCAGTGACAAAGTAGGATGATGCAATGGACAGGCATGCAACACCAACCACAGTGGCCAATGTCATGTGTATGAACCATTGATGTCCATGAATACATCACTAACATTGTGTCTTCCTTCCAAACACAGGGGCAGATGTGGACTCAACCACAGACGAGGAAGAGTCCCAGTCCCAGGCGGACCCACCTGGCTCCGGTGGCGCACAGTCTCACACCTTGTCGGACGACACCCAAGCTGGCCCCTCCGGTCTCGGCCCTCATGCAGCCCCTCGGCAACATTCACCTGCCCCCCTTGAAACCACCCCTGCAACTGCTGATACACCGCAAGCCACCCCTGCCAACACGGACAGACCCACCGAACCATCAGACGGCACAGAGTCACAGGGCACCAGGGCACCTGACAACAGCAACAACATCCAAGGTCCCCCTGTGACACCTGTGCGGAACACCACAGGTGCTGGCCATGTGGCGAGGGGTGGTGGGAGGGGTGGGAGGCCGAGCAGAGGCTCCAATGAGGGTGCGGGTCTGCAGGATGACACCCACCTGGAACGCATCATGGATGCGTACCAGGAGAGCACCCGGAGGGTTCAGCCAGGTAGTGGGGATCCTCACGGACATCAAAGAACAGCAGGCTGCCCACCATGCCCGCTTGGACTCCCACATGTCCCGTGTTGAAACACACCTGTCAAATATGGAGTCCAAGTGGGATACCATGGAAGATATAGCAGTGGTGCACCGGGAAATGTTGACCTGCCTCCGCCAGATCAGCACCAACTTGAGCCCACCTCCCTGTGCGACGACTACATCTCGGGCAACAACATCTGCCACTGCCACAGGGAGTGAGGGGGTCTGGTGGAAGCCCCCGTGCACGGCAGCAGCCTGCAGGTGAGACTCCCCTGAGAAGAAGAAGAGGGGTCGTCCGGTGAGGAACAAGTGAGACGAAGATGCCCATGCACATCCCCCAGGAAACCAACACCTGTTCTGGACAGTGACCTTTGTGTGCAAACCGTTCACCTTGTTGTACGACATCGTACTCCCCCACATGACATGGAGGGTCTGAGTTGGAACAATGTGCTTAATGACTGTGGACTGTACTCTAGACATTTCATCTACCAACACTCCTAACTTGTTATCTGTGAACTTTGGTTTCTAAAGCCAACGGACAACACTCCCAATCCTGAGCACCATCCCCACTTATGTGCTAATAAATTCACCTAAACACAAGACGTGACTCTGTGGTGATTGAGAGGTTGCCAGTGGCATGTAGATCTGGATGTGCTGAAGAACACTGTGCATGCAAACCTGTACTGTGATGAGTACACTGTCATGTCAGTCAGGCCAATGTGCCACATATGTGGGAGACACACCACCAGGTCTACTTTACACATGCCCACCACGTCCAACCAATTCATTGCCAACATCAATGTTGACAAGCAAGCCTGTGGTATGCACAAACTACACAGCCAACCTGAGTCAGTGGTGACAGGCCCACAAGTGCAGTACGTCAATGTCAGTCTGATGTGTAGGCACAAGCAACACACATCAGAAGGTGCAGCACAGTTTATTGTCAGGCAATTGCCACATGTCCCTTATTACACACATGCAAGCTAGCAACACCTGACAGTGGGCACACGGTCACCAAGTGGATAACTACGGAAGTCCTGGGGTGCCTGGCACATCACTCGTCGGGACACTAACGACTCCATCCTGGCAGTGGAGCATGGGCATCAGGGGTCTCTGTACACCAAACAACAGCCACAGTACCCTGTGAAGGACAGACAGAAACACAATTGTTAACACTGCATGACGCCATACAACTGCAACACACATGGCAAACACAAATCACAGACTACACCACCCCAAAATACTAAACATCACACAACTGGTGGGGAGTACAGGTAAACTGGATGGACACATCACTGCAGGCATCCACACAAGTAGCACACAGCCACACGCAAGGTGCACCACACACACAAAACATGCACACACAACACATTTACAACACATCACTGTATACTCACATTCAGGAGAAGAAGTTGTTGATGAGCTGTGTGCGGACATCCTCCGCAGCCTCATCATCGCTACTGGCATCCTGGCCCAGGCCAGGATCCTCCACAGGTGGCGGGTGTTGGTCATTGTCATCCTGGATGAGGGGCAACTCCCTTCGCACTGCCAGATTGTGCAGCATGCATGCTACGATGATGATCCGGCACACCTTAGCAGGGGCATACGGGAGGGCACCTCCTGTCTTGTCTAAACACCTGAAGCGGCTCTTCAGGAGTCCAAATGTCCGCTCTATCACCCTCCTGGTACGACCATGTGCCTGGTTGTAGCGCATCTCGGCTGGTGTCACAGGGTTCCTCAGGGGTGTCAGCAACCATGGCATGTTGGGATATCCAGAGTCACCTACATACAAACACATGCACATTAGAGGAGTTGGAGAAAAACAGGTAGCACACAATTGGCAGGCACACACAATGAGGAAAAGTCAGTACACACCAACAACAAGGCACGTAGATTCTGCATCCGTGACATTAGTCTAGGGACACGACTACTCCTCATCACATAGGCATCATGCGCAGACCCAGGGAAACGGGCACACACATGGGAGATTGTCATGTCCGCCAAACAAACCACCAGAGCATTGATGGAGTGGAAATGCTTGCGGTTCCTGTATGGCAGCTCATGTGCCTGTGGTGGCACCAAAGCCACATGTGTCCCGTCAATGGAGCCTATGACATTTGGCATCCTCCCCAGGGCATAGAAGTCACCCTTTATGTCTGCAAGTCGTTGGGGTGTGGGGAAATAGATGTACAGGTCCAGGAAATGTAACATGGCCTCCAACACATCCCGAAGTACCCGACTGAACATTGTCTGCGACATCCCTCCACCAGAAGACACAGTGTACTGGAAGGTACCCGTCGCAAAGAAATGAAGGGCTACCATCACCTTCACCTTGGGGGTCAGTGCCGTCGGGTATGGTTGCAGGTGTGGGCCCAACTGCCCTGCCAACTCCTCAATCACTGCCCTAGTGAAACGGTACTTTCTGATGGACTCACGTTCCACCATCGTTGCCAGGTCCGGGAATGGCCTAGGTACATTTGGGGCCCTGCAGTACAGACAGAAACAAAGGATGAAGGCACACCCTCCAGCAATGTCACAAAGCCACAGCAACACAGCCCATCATAAACAAACACATAACACAATGAGCTGAGGTGGTTGCCACAGGTTACAGACACTAATGTCCCATACATGGCATCAACGCACATTGAAGCCCAAGATGTGCACATGACAGGGCCCCTGTTGTGCCATGACAAAGCAATGGGCCCTAGCACAGTACATCTGCCCTGTTGCCACCTACCACACAAAGCCCACAGTGACTAGTGAGGACTGATATTTTCTCCACATCACAGCTCCCTGACTGACAGTTACACAGGCATGATGTGACGTATCGTTGACATTACACACAACAAGCATGTTAGCCACAGTCCATGTGCCCTGTCGCCACAAGTGGACATATGTAGGTGTCTGTGCCACCCCCACACAACAACACTGTGCATGTACAAACCAATGTGATGTGTGGATCAGCTCACATTGGATCACACCACATGCACACAGATAGTGTATGGACATCACAATGTCGACACTGGTTCACCCTGCGTTGAAGCTACTAACACTGATGAGACAGGGTACATGTGACACGACACACATGCACATCCTGGCTGGGACTGTGTCCATTGCCAATGTCCTGTACTGCATTGCTGCACCCCCCTGTGGCAATGGGCACACCACACATGTATGTGTCCACCCACATCCGGGTCCAGCCTGGGAGTGCTTGTCAACAAGTGGCACACGACCAAACACATCCTGTGCCCCCAGACACACACATAAGAGGCAGCCATACATGACTGGGGACACACTGTGGCACAGGCAGTGGTGCCATTGGTGTGCCCCATACTCCCCAGCTAGTGACAGAGGATGGCATCTGTCAGGAATTGACAGCAAGGCTGGCCGACACGTTCAATGTCCCCAAAACCCAAATAACTTGTTCGGACCGAGCCGTGCGCATGTCAGGGACATACATTACAATGGCGACGGACGCGTGTGACGCGTCGGTCGTGCATGACCGAGCCGCGCGCATGTCAGGGACACACATTACAATGGCGACGGACGCGTGTGACGCGTCGGTCGTGCATGACCGAGCCGCGCGCATGTCAGGGACACACATTACAATGGCGACGGACGCATGTGACGCGTCGGTCGTGCATGACCGAGCCGCGCGCATGTCAGGGACACACATTACAATGGCGACGGACGCGTGTGACGCGTCCGTCGTGCATGACCGAGCCGCGCGCATGTCAGGGACACACATTACAATGGCGACGGACGCGTGTGACGCGTCGGTCGTGCATGACCGAGCCGCGCGCATGTCAGGGACACACATTACAATGGCGACGGACGCGTGTGACGCGTCCGTCGTGCATGACCAAGCCGCGCGCATGTCAGGGACACACATTACAATGGCGACGGACGCGTGTGACGCGTCGGTCGTGCATGACCGAGCCGCGCGCATGTCAGGGACACACATTACAATGGCGACGGACGCGTGTGACGCGTCGGTTGTGTATGACCGAGCCGCGCGCACGTCTTGCCCATTGAATCTGATGGAGACAGGTGTGTGTTGCCATTCAAAATCCGCGTAGTACAGTCATTTGCCGGGCCCTGCACCCTCATTGGCCATGAGCTGTCATGGTGATGGACGCGGATCTGAAATTTGAACGAGGCGTGTGCAGGAAATTCAGTTAGAGTCGTACAACATTGTTGCAATTGCCAGTGTGTCATGGAGGTGATGTTTTAAATGATGCTGAAGGCGTGTACGAGTCGTGCTATCCCATGGATTGGCCTAATTCATAGGATGCAAGCTTTTTGGACCTATCCCTTTGTACCCCAGGGCAGACATGCCTCCACAGCACAGATATAAGGCTGCCTGGCCCCCAGAGAACCCACTTGCCTGCACCACATGCTACTGGAGCACATCAAGATCATCACTGCTGCTGTCTCTGCTTCCTCTGGCTTCAATGATGGCACGTACTGTGGAGAGGGCCCCAGCCTTCAGTGAGGAGGAGAACCAGGCCCTGCTGGACGGGCTCCTGCCGCAGTACACCAAGCTCTATGGGAAACCAGGGGAGCAGGTGAGTGTGCTGTCCACTGCTTTGCTAATTGTGCTACTGGTCTGACCAGCAGCAGAATTAGTGTGTACACCAGTGGCTTGGTTGCCCACTGACTACTGCTCTTGCCACAAATGGGGCACCCACATGTACTGCACAGTTGCAGTGCAGTGCAAGGTGTATTGTCACTAGGTCCCCTTCCCAGGCCATGTCTCAAAGCTGTGAGTGCTGGACACCGGTCCCTCAACCATAGTTGCACCACCTGTGTACCTCATTAGCCTTGCTGATGCCCACATGTGTGACTGCCTGTGTGTTGCACTAATATGTTGCCAGTGTAGTAATGTCCTCTGCACTTTGTCATCCTCACAGGTTGCTGCCCAGAAGAAGCATGATATCTGGAGGAGCATCGTCCGGGCGGTGAGATCCGTGGGGGTCTACAGGCGCAGGATCCGCAACTGCCAAAAGAGGTGGCAGGACCTTCGGGGCTGGACCCGGAGGATCGCACGGGTCCAGCTGAAGCTGTCGCCTCCACGCAGGAGGGGCGGACACCGGACCCTGACCCCCCACATGCTCCGGATCCTGGCGGTGGTCTTCCCGGACCTGGATGGGCAGCTGAAGGCCAGACAGCAGCAAGGAGGGGTGAGTACATGACTGCACTGTGTGCTGTGTCTGACATGCTATGTGCCCCCTCTGGCCTGGTAACACCTCAACAGTACATTGTTCAGTTAGTCCAGGACCCATGTCCCTCTCTGGTGACTTGCCCCCTTCTCATCTGTTTGCCAGGTGTTGCTGTTTCTGTCTGGGCATAGTGTCACGTGGGAACTGTGCCCTTACATGTGAAGGTGCATGGGATGTGGGCCAGCATTGCTTCAGGGGACTCAGTGTTGTGCTTCAAGGGTGGGACCATTGTACAGTACATGCCAGGGTCCTGGTATTTATCTGCATGTACTCCTGTCATGTGGCCAATTGACAGCTCGGGCTCACCACATGTGCCTGGGGCATTCGGCACACACCCATGCTGCTGGTTGGGTAAACTGTTGGGGCCTCTGGAGCATGTACCTCAAGTGTGTCACATATGCACAGCCACCTGCCTACTGTCCATGGCTATCACCTGTTCCACGTGGAGCAGGACAGTCATGGCTAGTCCAGGGCATGCTACAGTCTGTACTCCCACTCCCGTGTCTCGGTTGGCACTTTGTGCCAGGTGAACAGTTCCCTCAGGTGTCTGCCCCTGTGTCATTGTGCTGTGGCACCGTTGTCAGGCCCACTGGTGTGTACATGGGTTTGGGGTCAGCATGCAATCTGAGATGTGCCCATGTGAGACAATACCTCTGTGACATGTATGGATGTGATGACTTGACCGTGCACAATGGTGCCTGCAACCGGGTAGTTCCAGCAGCTGGGTGTCATTCACAGCAGCGTGCGAGTTGCTCAGCTTCAGAGTGCCCTGTCCCATGTCTCTCATGCGTCCAATGGATCTGGGGTGGGCACATCAGAATCCAGACGCTGTTGTTACTGTGGATGGTAATGTGTAGTTGTCAGCTACAGAGTTTGCAGGCCCCATGTCTTGGGAATGTGACACAGTGGTGACAGTTGTTGTAGGGCTGCCCTGCCCCCTGTGACTGGAGACTGTGATGTATGATCTCACAGGCATGGCTGAGCCATGGGACTACACTACCTAGGGGTGATCCAGCAGGAGTGTGTCATGTGCAACATGCACTCCATTGTGCCAAGGTATGCAGGACTTGCGGGGATCAGGATGTCTGGTGCATGTACTCAGCCCCAGCCTCTCAGATGCAACACTGGCCATCCCTAGTTCCAGGCAAATGTACAGGTCCATTGTCAGCAGATGTGATGTGTGCATGTTGACAGACCACTAGGTATTTTCAGGTCTTGTCAAGTGATGGGTAGGTGGTGCATGTGTCTGCAGTGGGGTGTAGGGATCCTACATGCGCAAGACAGATGGGTGCAAGGGCAGGAGGGATGTGAATGCCATGCTCAACTCTCAGACTAACCATTGGCCTATGCAAATCTGTGTGAGCACTCCTAGCAAAGTTCAACTGATTGATGCCCGCACTTGGCCACTGATGTGCTGTACTTTCTGTGGTGTGTGTGGTCAGTGCAGATGACTAATGTGTTTTCATTCTATTTTCCCTGTGCAGATACAGACACGGACACAGAGGGAGACCGCTCCACGGACCAGGGGCAGCCAGAGAGCCAGACTGGCTCGGAATTTGAGGAGTCGGAAGGACCCAGTGGCACGGAGGGCGAGGGGAGTGAGTCTGTGGGCTCCTCGGCAAACACCACCGCAGCTGAGGACCACAGCAGCAGTGACGGGGACTTCCTTGTGGAGGCGGGTGGCAGCAGCCACCATCCAACAGCTGTTGAGGTTGTCCCCGCCCCCACCATCACTGCCCTCCCCATGGCTCCCACATCTAAGGTCCGTGGAGGCGCCCGTGTTCATGGGCATGTCTCCTTCCAGTCAGGCACCACACCCCCTACCCCTGTGTCCCCTGCAGCCCTGAGTGAGGAGTCTGTCGACCTGCTGCAGCAGATCCATGTGGGGCAGTCATCCATGCTGCGTGTCTTCCATGTGCACACGGGTCTGTTGAACCAGCTGGTGTCGTACATGGAGGGCATGTCATCATCCATGTCTGCCCTACAGAGGACCAGTCAGGGCATGGCCTCCTCACTGACGGCAGCAGTGTCCCTCCTCCAGCAGTCCCTCCCCCTCCTGCCCCTGCCCCATCCCCTACTCCCAGCACCCTACCTGTCCAACTCACACACACACCTGCACCATCATTGCACACAACAGACCCAGGCACTACACACACCCCCAAGCCAAAGTCTAAACATGCACGCATGCATACTCAGGGGACTGATAATACACTCACCGGGGATGGGTCAGACACAACACACATGCATCCACAGGCACTCCGCAGTCCTCCGATGCCTCACCCTCCACAGCCCCTTCCACGGCCCCTTCCACTGCCTCAACTGCATCCCCAGCTGCAAAGAGGCTCTTCCTGGTCGACCTCGGACTCTTCCCCACTGATCCATCCACACCAGCACACAAGGGGAAGAGGGGGTCCGGCCACACAGAGGGGGGTGTCCCTCGCCCCCAGACACCCTCCCCCAGGCGCAGGCAGGCTGAGACACCACGCCGCAGGTCCCCCCGCACACGGAAGAGCAAGACCCCACCACCGGCCCAACACTCCACCAGACAGTCTCCACCCGCCATCCCCCAGGCTCCCACTCCACAGGTCCCACCACCACACCCTGCCCCAGGTTCACCCACCCACCGCTACCGCATCCCCAAGATGCTCAGGCCTTCCCCACCTGCCTCTTGCTCTTCCAGCACCCCACATCCCACTCAGCCTGTGTGTGGCACTGCTGTGGAGGGCGTGCCTCCCCCTCCGTCCTGCCCACATCACCGGATCCACTTCCTGCTCCCCTGGGGATGGGCACTGCAGTGGAGTCTCTGCCCTCCCGGTCTGACTTGGGCACTGCAGTGGGTTCCGTGTCCACTCCCTCTGACCTGCCCACTGCAGTTGTGCCGGCACCCACTGCTCCTGACTTGTGCCCCCAGTTGTGCCGGCACCCACTGATCCTGACTTGTGCCCCCCAGTCGTGCCGGCACCCACCCTGTCAGACTCCTCCGCTGCAGCTGCCGCTCCTGCACCCACCAGCCCTTCCCTGCCTGTTTCTGTAGACCCATGATCCTGTACCTGCGGTGCCTGGCTGGCCTCTATGTATGCCCCTCCCAGGGGTATGTCCCCTTCCGTTGGCAGTGCAGGCATGCCAAATGTGGCATTTGGACACTTGACCCTGTTGGGTCTGTTTATGGACTGGCCATAGGCCTTCATGTTTTTCTTCTTGATTCTCCATTTCACAAATAACTCGGCTGAATAAAAGCTCCTTTTTGTTCACTAGTGGTTTTGCTTCAGATGTACATGATGTTGTTGATACTTGACATGCCCTTGCTCCAGTGATGGTGTATTCCATGGCTGGGAAATGTAGTGTCACTGTGCTGGAGACCATGTGGCCCATGGGGGTATGTCCTGTTGGGGTGTGTATCCATGTCATCCTTTGCAGCAATCCGACGGGGTCATGATTATGGTCTTTGGAAATGTGTTATCTATCTTTTGTTAGCAATGTCTCATCAGTGTCTTACACACATGCACACCTGTTGGCCTTAGCATGGTTCAATTGGCCCATTTCACTGAATGTGTGGCCATCTCCAATGGACATGCAAGTGTATGCATCTATGTGGATGGACTCATCTGTGTCCTCAGTGCTACTTCATCTACATGTGTGTTGACTCTGTGCAGTTGACTCAGGGGACCCTCCCGTGCCCAGGCTGCTGTTACCAGGGCCACCAATGTGTGGTATATGTTAGCTGTGTGACAAAGTATACTGCTAACATGCTGGTGGCCTGCATGGACAACATATGGCACAGCTTTCCTTCCACAGGAGTGGAGTCCCCTCATGTCACTGTGCTGATGGGGGTTGAGACCCCATTGGCACAGTGCTCTACATATGCTGCATGTGTGGTCCCCACACTCACCTTCATGTCACTGTGCTGATGGGGGTTGAGACCCCATTGGCACAGTGCTCTACATATGCTGCATGTGTGTTCCCCACACTCACCTTCATGTCACTGTGCTGATGGGGGTTGAGACCCCATTGGCACAGTGCTCTACATATGCTGCATGTGTGGTCCCCACACTCACCTTCATGTCACTGTGCTGATGGGGGTTGAGACCCCATTGGCACAGTGCTCTACATATGCTGCATGTGTGATCCCCACACTCACCTTCATGTCACTGTGCTGATGGGGGTTGAGACCCCATTGGCACAGTGCTCTACATATGTGATCCCCACACTTACCTTCATGTCACTGTGCTGATGGGGGTTGAGACCCCATTGGCACAGTGCTCTATATATGCTGCATGTGTGGTCCCCACACTCACCTTCATGTCACTGTGCTGATGGGGGTTGAGACCCCATTGGCACAGTGCTCTACATATGCTGCATGTGTGATCCCCACACTCACCTTCATGTCACTGTGCTGATGGGGGTTGAGACCCCATTGGCACAGTGCTCTACATATGCTGCATGTGTGCTCCCCACACTTACCTTCATGTCACTGTGCTGATGGGGGTTGAGACCCCATTGGCACAGTGCTCTATATATGCTGCATGTGTGATCCCCACACTCACCTTCATGTCACTGTGCTGATGGGGGTTGAGACTCCATTGGCACAGGGCTCTATATATGCTGCATGTGTGCTCCCCACACTTACCTTCATGTCACTGTGCTGATGGGGGTTGAGACCCCATTGGCACAGTGCTCTATATATGCTGCATGTGTGCTCCCCACACTTACCTTCATGTCACTGTGCTGATGGGGGTTGAGACCCCATTGGCACAGTGCTCTATATATGCTGCATGTGTGATCCCCACACTCACCTTCATGTCACTGTGCTGATGGGGGTTGAGACCCCATTGGCACAGTGCTCTATATATGCTGCATGTGTGATCCCCACACTTACCTTCATGTCACTGTGCTGATGGGGGCTGAGACCCCATTGGCACAGTGCTCTATATATGCTGCATGTGTGATCCCCACACTTACCTTCATGTCACTGTGCTGATGGGGGTTGAGACCCCATTGGCACAGTGCTCTACATATGCTGCATGTGTGATCCCCACACTTACCTTCATGTCACTGTGCTGATGGGGGTTGAGACCCCATTAGCACAGTGCTCTACATATGCTGCTGTTTAGTACCACACAGTTACCTTTTGTACACTCAAGTGATGGGTGTTGAGGACATTACTGCAGTGCTCATGTGAGGCTTGGCTTGTGTTAGCCACACTATGGTATTGCAGACACGTGTTGTGAGTTACATTGTGTGTACATGGTCATGTTCACTGTGGTGGGTATTGTACACAGACTACATGTTGTGGTCATGAGGTTGTTGTGGATATCCTTTGGTTTGTAGTCCTTATGTTGGGGTATGGGGTATGTGTTACACATCACCCATCCTATGTGTGTGGGCATTGGTAGTGGTACTCACACAGTTCACTATTGGTGGTGGTGACAGGCAAGAGGCCCCCTATGGGTGGGGGTGTGAGTAGTCCCAGCCAAGAGGCCCCCTATGGGTGGGGGTGTGAGTGGTGACAGGAAAGAGGCCCCCTATGGGTGGGGGTGTGAGTAGTCCCAGCAAAGAGGCCCCCTATGGGTGGGGGTGTGAGTGGTGACAGGCAAGAGGCCCCCTATGGGTGGGGGTGTGAGTAGTCCCAGCCAAGAGGCCCCCTATGGGTGGGGGTGTGAGTGGTGACAGGCAAGAGGCCCCTATGGGTGGGGGTGTGAGTAGTCCCAGCCAAGAGGCCCCCTATGGGTGGGGGTGGAAGTTGTGGCAGGCAAGCGGCCCCCTATGGGTGGGGGTGTGAGTAGTCCCAGCAAAGAGGCCCCCTATGGGTGGGGGTGGTAGTGGTGACAGGCAAGAGGCCCCCTATGGGTGGGGGTGATGGGCAAGGGGGCCTGGGTGTTTGTCACAGGTTTACTGGTACGTGTCGGCTGTTTGTTTGGGGGGGGTGTCTCTTACCGTCTCCGTCGTCTGTTCCGGATCAGTCCATGGATGTAGAGGATCGGTATGGCCTGTGCGATGGGATTCATGTCGACACCGTCTCGTCTGCACTGGTCGTTGGTGTGAGAAGTTGGCCTGGTATATGCTGTCCACTAATTATAGTGGGCACCTTGCACCAGTCCAAACAACCCCTTATTGGAGATAGGTTAAAGACAACCTTATTGAAAGCTATCCTAGTGGTAGCTATGGAGGGCAGCCTTCAGGCTAAGTCTTGAAGGAATGTAAAGCAGCTTGTTTTACCAGTCTATAATCTCTTGAGTGATCAAATGAAAGAGCACCACACCAGGTATATATTCAAAATATATGTATTTATTGCTAAACACACCCCTCTAGTCTCTTTATGAGGCTAGAGTTCGAAGTACATAAGTTAGAAGTTATTTAAACACAGTAAAAGCACAAATACACGTTTGGGCCCTAGGGGCGTACCAAACCATATACCAATAAAGTGGTATAAGAACCACGACTGAACTAGACACTAGGCCTAGAGCCTCTAGAAGTGCTTGGACCACAAGGAACCACCCAAGGTAGTGACACAGGGGACCCACGGGAGACGCGTGCAGTGTAAATACACAACCGCGATACGCCGTTGACTTCTATGGAGAAAGTCGTGATCGGGAAATTAGAGAAAAGGGACACTTTAAAGAGGACTTGGACCAAACCCTTTGAGATCTAGGACTTTGAAGAGTCTCTACCCACGGGAGCACCGGAGTACTCGTGTTACCTCACCCAGGGAAGCCGGGTGCATAGGTGCCTTTCGGAGTCGGGTTTCGTCGTCGATTTGAATGGCGATCTGCTGCAAAGTGCTGCTGGCGACCAAGAGAAAAGTGTCCGGGTGGATCCAAGAGTGGATCGGAGATCTGAAGAACCTGAAAGCAGAGGGTACAGAGTCTGGGTCACTAGCCAGTGACCAGGAAGGCGATGGACAGATGCCCACCGATGTCGAGTGCTTCAGGTGCGTTGACGGTCGTCTTGACTCTTCAGCCACGAGGTCCAGGAGGCGTTGTCGGCAACCAGGAGCAGGATTCGGGCTGGTACACGATGTCTGTCGAGTGCTGAGGTGTCGGCGACCGGATTGGACCCAACAAGCCTTGGCAACGGCAAGTCTCGATGCAGAGGAAGATCGTTGATGGTGCAGACCAGCAAGGTCTGGGGAACTCACCCAGCGAGGGTAAGTGAGGGCAGGCCTGGAGCAACCAGGATGCCAAGTTAGAAAAAGATTGGCCTTCGTTAAGGGCTACTAGCCAACGGGCTAGCGACCGCGAAGGAGCCTCGTGACGCCGCACGTGGATCTGGCTTACAGGACACTCATGGAGTGGGGGCCAGTGATCTTCGGTACAGGTGGTGCTGGAGGCTAGGGCTACTCGGAGCCCAAAGCACGACTTCTTGGGAGACCCAGAAGAGGATGCACTTGCAAATGTGCTCGGTGTCCAGGGGTCACGGTCTCAAGTCACCCACGATAGCCACGGGCCTCAGCTTTGCTGGGGACTCAGGGTAGCCTCGGGGAAGTCTGAGAATCCACCTCTGGTGATGCGATGACTTCGGCGTCCGACGGGAGCTTCAGAAATGCGAACCAGACAGATGCTTCTTTGGTGCCTGCCAAGCAGGGGAGTCACTCCTTGACCCCAAGGGAGATTCTTCTGTCCTCTAATCGTGAGTAGAGCGTCGAAGGTCCAGGATTCTGTTTCAGAGTTTCGTCCAGGGATAATCTAAAGTCCTAAGGACTGGATTCCTATACTTATACTAAGGATAGGGGTTGGACTACTCTGTGGCCCCACCTATGGGTGGGTCAGGGCAGAGGGGTGGCTACACCCCTTTCCCTTTGTCCAGTTCGCGCCAAAGCAGGGGCTGCAAGCCCCTGATCCGGTTTGAACTGGGGTATGCACAGGGACACCAAGTGTGCCCCCAGTGCAGGACTTCAAAGCACCCGAAAGTGCTCCCCGCCCAGCCCCAATACACATTATCCTGTCTGGGGAGGTGGTCACACCTCCCTGGGACAGGAAACCTATTGTCCAGGCCTCCCCTGCCGGAGTTTCGTCCAGCAGCAGGAGGCCAGACTCGTGTCTGTGGCAGCAGCATCCATTTTGTGATGCCAGGGCTTTGGAAAGAAGTTACCGGGCTAGCCAGAGTTAACATGTCTTTCCCTCTAGAAGGGTGGAATGCTACCCCCGCCGCCAGGATTGGCGGGGGGGGGGTAGTATTCCAAAATGTTTGACACCAAACACGACATGTTTAGGTGCAGCCATTCCAAAGTTAGCATTTTACCGCGAGGTTATAATGCGCTTAAGAGTATATGGTCAGGCTGCACTACAAACAGCATCAGAGATGGTCTCTGAACGCTGCAGAGGGGCCCTGCTCATGCAGGGGCACCCTCTCACATAGGAACCATGCACTCTGCCTTTAGGATTGATAAGGCCTGCCTTAGGAGTGACTTATAGGTTTATATGTGTGTATGTATTTAGTGATATAGGTAACCTATATCACAGTAAGGAGTGCATGCACCACCTTACCCAGGCTGCAGTAGCATACCTGTGGTGTCAGTTTGGATGGCCTTCCAGGGGTGGCATAATACATGCTGCAGCCCCTGGCAGGCCTCTGAGGTACCTATGCCCTTGGTACATAGTATACCATATACTAGGGACTTATAAGGGCACTCCAGATCCCAATCAGTGATGTGCCTAAGGCACATGGAAACCATTTTAGAGAGGAAGCAGCTAGGCAGGGGTTCTGATTAGCAGGGCCCCAGCCAGACTAATGTCGAAAAACAGTGAAGCATCAGCAAAAGTGGGGTACCCATGTGAAGCAGATCCTACTCTCCCTACACAACCCCCAAACGTAGGGACATTAAACTAACCTTGCCCAGTTAAGTCTTCATGTTCTAAGTGGAAATACCTAGAGAGTCCATCTGCATTGGCATGGTTACTCCCAGGTCTATGTTCCACTGTAAAGTCCATCCCCTGTAGGGAAATGGACCACCTAAGCAGTTTGGGGTTTTCACCCTTCATTTGTTTTAGCCATAAGAGGGGCTTATGGTCTGTCTGAACCAGGAAGTGTGTACCAAACAAGTATGGCCTCAACTTCTTCAGAGCCCAGACCACAGCAAAGGCCTCCCTCTCTATGGCTGACCAACGTTTCTCTCTAGGGGTCAGCCTTCTGCTAATGAAAGCTACTGGCTGATCCTGACCTTCTTCATTCAATTGTGACAGTACAGCCCCTACCCCCAATTCAGATGCATCAGTTTGAACAATGAACTTCTTGGAGTAATCAGGACTCTGTAGAATGGGAGCAGTGCACATGGCCTGCTTCAGGTCATCAAATGCCTTTTGACAGCTAACTGTCCACTGAACCTTTTTGGGCATTTTCTTAGAAGTTAAGTCATTCAGGGGTGTCACTATTGATCCATACCCCTTGACAAATCTCCTATAGTACCCAGTCAGGCCTAAGAAGGCTCTCACCTGAGTCTGGGTAGTGGGAGCAGTCCAGTCCATGATGGTCTGCTCCCACTGCTCTGCTCTGCAAAGGTTGAACCTGGCCTCCACCCACAAGGTGGCCCAGGTACACAACCTGACTCTGCCCTATCTGGCACTTAGTGGCCTTGATAGTCAGGCCTGCCTTTTGCAGGGCCTGTAAAACATTCCTGAGGTGGACCAGGTGATCCTCCCAGGTGGAGCTAAAGACAGCAATATCATCTAGATATGCTGCACTATAGGCTTCCAGACCTGTGAGAACTGTATTCACCAGCCTCTGGAAAGTGGCAGGTGCATTCTTCAGACCAAAGGGCATTACCACAAATTGATAATGCCCACTAGGGGTTGAGAATGCTGTTTTGGGCTTTGCAGTATCAGCTAGTCTGATCTGCCAGTAGCCAGCTGTTAGGTCAAATGTGCTGAGATATTTGGCAGAGGCCAAAGTATCTATGAGCTCATCTGCCCTGGGTATTGGATGGGCATCAGTCCTAGTGACTGCATTGAGACCCCTGTAGTCCACACAAAACCTCATCTCTCTTTTTCCACCACTGGTGTGAGGTTTTGGTACAAGGACCACTGGACTAGCCCAAGGGCTATCTGAGGGTTCAATAACTCCCAATTCCAACATTTTCTGGACTTCAGTCCTGATACAGTCCCTGACATGGTCAGGTTGCCTATAAATCTTGTTTTTAATAGGCAGACTGTCCCCAGTGTCCACTTCATGAGTGCACCAGGTGGTCTGACTGGGTGTCAGTGAAAACATATGTCTAAACTGATTGAGAACTTGCCTGCAATCAGTTTGTTGCTGGGTAGTGAGGCTGCCTGCCAAGGCTACACCATCAACTGACCCATCGTCAGGGTTCTGTGAGAGCAGGTCAGGGAGTGGGTCACTCTCTTCCTCCTGCCCTTCATCAGTAGCCATGAGCAAGCCCATGTCTGCCCTGTCCACATATGTTTTTAACCTGTTGACATGGAGAACCCTGTGGGGACTCCTGGGTGTTCCTAGGTCTACGAAGTAAGTGACCTCACCCTTCTGCTCAACAATAGTGTGGGGTCCACTCCATTTGTCTTGGAGAGCTGCTGGGGCCACTGGCTCCAACACCCACACCTTCTGTCCTGGCTGGTAAACAGTCAGAACAGCCTTTTGGTCATGCCAGGCCTTTTGGAGCTCCTGGCTAGCCTCAAGGTTTTTGGTTGCCTTTTTCATGTACTCAGCCATCCTGGAGCGGAGACCAAGTACATAGTCCACTATATCTTGCTTTGGGGGCTTGAGAGGTAACTCCCATCCTTCCTTCACCAAGCACAGTGGACCCCTCACAGGGTGGCCAAACAGAAGTTCAAAAGGGCTGTAACCAACCCCCTTCTGAGGCACCTCCCTATATGCGAATAAAAGGCATGGCAAGAGTATGTCCCATCTACTCCTAAGCTTTTCTGGGAGCCCTTTAATCATGCCCTTCAAGGTTTTGTTGAATCTCTCAACTAAACCATTGCATTGTGGGTGATAGGGTGTGGTGAACTTATAAGTCACTCCACACTCCTTCCACATTGCTTTTAAGTACCCAGACATGAAGTTAGCACCCCTGTCTGAGACTACCTCCTTAGGAAAGCCCACTCTTGAGAAAATTCCCAGGAGGGCCCTTGCCACCACAGGTGCTGTAGTGGTCCTGAGGGGAATAGCTTCTGGGTACCTGGTGGCATGATCCACTACCACCAGGATAAACCTGTGCCCAGAGGCTGTTTGGGGATCCATGGGACCAGCAATGTCAATCCCTACCCTTTCAAAGGGCACCCCACCACAGGTAGTGGTATCAGGGGGCCTTTGTAGTGCCACCTGCCTTGCCACTGGCTTGGCAGGTTACACAGGAGCGACAAAACTCCTTGCTGTCTTCAGACATGTGGGGCCAGTGAAAGTGAGGGACAATTCTGTCCCAAGTCTTGTTCTGGCCCAGGTGACCTGCTAAGGGAATATCATGGGCTAGGGTCAATAGGAAGCCCCTGAACTTCAGAGGTATTACCAACCTCCTGGTAGCACCAGGCTTGGGGTCTCTACTCTCTGAGTACAGGAGTCCATCATCCCAATACACTGTATGGGGACCACTAGCTTTCCCAGCAGCCTCAGCAGCAGCTTGCTGTCTGAGGGGTTCAAGGGAGGGGCAGCTCTGCTGCTCCTGGCTCAGATCTGCCCTAGAAGGTCCCCCTGTCCCCAAGAACTCAACCTGGTCAGGTTCAAGTTCCTCTGGGACAGTTCCTTCTTCAGGGCTGAGATCATCCCCCTCAAGGGACTGATCTTCCTCCTGAGCCAAGGGGAAGGCACTGCCTTAACCCTACTACTCCTCCTCTTGGAAGGCACTTGGTCCATTCTTCCAGAATCCAAGGCCTGTTCAGTGCTAGACATTTTGGCTTGTGACCTGGTCACAGTAAACACATCTGCAGGGATCCCCAGCATTTCTGCATGGGTCCTGAGCTCCACTTCTGCCCAAGCAGAAGTCTCTAAGTCATTGCCAAGCAAGCATTCGACTGGTAGGTTTGCACTCACCACAAGCTTCTTAAGGCCAGTTACCCCTCCCCAGGAGAAGTTAACAACTGCCAGAGTATGGTCTGTTCTGACATTGCTAGCATTGGTCACTTGGTACATCTCACCAAGTATAACTTGCCCAGGATTCACAAGGTCTTGTGTCACCATTGTGACACTGGCCCCTGTGTCCCTAAATGCCAAAGCCTCGCGTCCATTGATTAAAGGCTGTTGTCTGTACTTGCCCAGATTACTGGGACTCACAGTGGAGGTCACATCCATGCCTCCATCACAGACTAACACAGCCTGAGACAGTTCTCTGACTAGGTCAGAGCCCAACTCAGTACCCAGGGTGAACCCTACTAAACCCTTGGCTGGAGCACTCCCACCAACTGTACTAGGGGGAACAGGTGCCTTAGGGGCATTGGTGGGTGCTGGACTGGAGTCTTTGGACTTGGTGCAATCACTGGTCCAGTGGGTCTTTTGCTTACAGACCTTGCACCATGGTTTTCTTTGGCCTTTCCCTTTGGTAGACTGTGAATCCCCACCAGAAGAAGATTTTTGGGGGCCTGATGAAGACTTTTGATCTTTACCCTTCTCCCCACCCTTGTCAGAGTTCTTAGCATCTTGCTTCTTGGTTTCCCCACCTTGGTTCTGTACCTTCTGCTTCACCCTGGTTCTGACCCATTTGTCTGCCTTCTTTCCCAATTCTTGGGGAGAGGTCAGATCAGAGTCTACCAGGTATTGATGCAACAGCTGATTTTGACAGTTATTAAGAATCTGCTCCCTCATTATCAGATTGTACAATCCTGAGAAGTCACACACCTTACTGCCCATCAACCAGCCTTCCAGAGCCTTGGCAGAACAATCCACATAGTCTACCCAGTCTTGAGTCTGTGCTTTTTGGGTATCTCTGAACTTCAACCTGTACTGTTCAGTGGTTAGGCCAAACCCATCAATAAGAGCACTCTTCAAGACCTTGTAATTATCAGCATCCTCCTCTCTAACAGTGAGGAGCTTATCTCTACCTTTGTCAGCAAAGGAGAGCCACAAGATTGCTGCCCACTGCTCCTGAAGGACCTTCTGTACCTTACAGGCCCTCTCTAGAGCAGTTATCCACTTGTGGATGTCATCCCCATTCTGATAGGGAGGGACAATCTTGCTCAGGTTCCTATGGTCATAGGACCTTTCCCTATCTCTAGGGATATGGCTGCCACCATGGGACTCTAGTCCTAACTTTCTTCTCTCTCTAAAGAGATCTAGGGACTCCCTGTCTATGGCTAGTTGCTTCTTTTTGAGTTCAAGCTGAGCTTCCTCATATAGAACCAGCCTCTTTCTTCTCTCATGAGAGGATTCCCTCCTATGCGATGAGACAGAGCTCCCTATTGAGGTGCCAGAGTGGTTAGACTCCTGAGAAGAAGATATAGACCTTCTGGGCACACTCACAATCCTTCCTGGGGGACAAAGGGGCATCATTCTGATCCTCCTCTTCATCTTCCTCAGGAGGGGTTGGATTATCCAGGTCAGGGCCATTGTCGCCCTCCTGGTCAGTTTCAGAGGGGGCTGGGGGTACTGGTACCCCTGGTCCCATCGTCATCATCTGCCCCACCCTCAGCTCCTACCCCTTCAGTCCCCAAGGGCTTACTAAGGTCATAAGCCACCAACAACTCCTTGAGGTGTTGGGTGGTGGGGCTTTGTCCTGTCCTTATTTTTCTCAAGTTGCATAAAGCTCTCAATTCCAAGAATGGGAGTGTATCATACTTGGTTGGTGGAAGCTCAATGGCTTCCTGCAAGGATTCTTTAGATCCTGCCCTTAAAGACATTACTAGTGTGGTGTGGTGTATGCACTACCTACTCTAGTGTGGCCTACTAAACTCTCTTGAGTTGTAGAAAGGGTTGTGCTATCCCTTAACACACAACTCTAAGTTCAGTAGAACTTACTGTATTCTAAGCTTAAATTATATGTACCTTAGGTACCTTTAGTGGTTTTCAGTTGATCAATTCAATTGAGATTATCTGGTAAAACAATAGCAAGCTGGAATCCCACACGCTGCACACCAATGTGAGAAGTTGGCCTGGTATATGCTGTCCACTAATTATAGTGGGCAACTTGCACCAGTCCAAACAACCCCTTATTGGAGATAGGTTAAAGACAACCTTATTGAAAGCTATCCTAGTGGTAGCTATGGAGAGCAGCCTTCAGGCTAAGTCTTGAAGGAATGTAAAGCAGCTTGTTTTACCAGTCTATAATCTCTTGAGTGATCAAATGAAAGAGCACCACACCAGGTATATATTCAAAATATATGTATTTATTGCTAAACACACCCCTCTAGTCTCTTTATGAGGCTAGAGTTCGAAGTACATAAGTTAGAAGTTATTTAAACACAGTAAAAGCACAAATACACGTTTGGGCCCTAGGGGCGTACCAAACCATATACCAATAAAGTGGTATAAGAACCACGACTGAACTAGACACTAGGCCTAGAGCCTCTAGAAGTGCTTGGACCACAAGGAACCACCCAAGGTAGTGACACAGGGGACCCACGGGAGGCAGCGTGCAGTGTAAATACACAACCGCGATACGCCGTTGACTTCTATGGAGAAAGTCGTGATCGGGAAATTAGAGAAAAGGGACACTTTAAAGAGGACTTGGACCAAACCCTTTGAGATCTAGGACTTTGAAGAGTCTCTACCCACGGGAGCACCGGAGTACTCGTGTTACCTCACCCAGGGAAGCCGGGTGCATAGGTGCCTTTCGGGGTCGGGTTTCGTCGTCGATTTGAATGGCGATCTGCTGCAAAGTGCTGCTGGCGACCAAGAGAAAAGTGTCCGGGTGGATCCAAGAGTGGATCGGAGTTCTGAAGAACCTGAAAGCAGAGGGGACAGAGTCTGGGTCACTAGCCAGTGACCAGGAAGGCGATGGACAGATGCCCACCGATGTCGAGTGCTTCAGGTGCGTTGATAGTCGTCTTGACTCTTCAGCCACGAGGTCCAGGAGGCGTTGTCGGTGACCAGGAGCAGGATTCGGGCTGGTACACGATGTTTGTCGAGTGCTGAGGTGTCGGCGACCGGATTGGACCCAACAAGCCTTGGCAACGGCAAGTCTCGTTGCAGAGGAAGATCGTCGATGGTGCAGACCAGCAAGGTCTGGGGAACTCACCCAGTGAAGGTAAGTGAGGGCAGGCCTGGAGCAACCAGGATGCCAAGTTAGAAAAAGATTGGCCTTCGTTAAGGGCTACTAGCCAACGGGCTAGCGACCGCGAAGGAGCCTCATGACGCCGCACGTGGATCTGGCTTACAGGACACTCGTGGAGTGGGGGCCAGTGATCTTCGGTACAGGTGGTGCTGGAGGCTAGGGCTACTCGGAGCCCAAAGCATGACTTCTTGGGAGACCCAGAAGAGGATGCACTTGCAAATGTGCTTGGTGTCCAGGGGTCACGGTCTCAAGTCACCCACGATAGCCACGGGCCTCAGCTTTGCTGGGGACTCAGGGTAGCCTCGGGAAGTCTGAGAATCCACCTCTGGTGATGCGATGACTTCGGCGTCCGACTGGAGCTTCAGAAATGCGAACCGGACAGATGCTTCTTTGGTGCCTGCCAAGCAGGAGAGTCACTCCTTGACCCCAAGGGAGATTCTTCTGTCCTCTAATCGTGAGTAGAGCGTCGAAGGTCCAGGATTCTGTTTCAGAGTTTCGTCCAGGGATCATCTAAAGTCCTAAGGACTGGGTTCCTATACTTATACTAAGGATAGGGGTTGGACTACTCTGTGGCCCCACCTATGGGTGGGTCAGGGCAGAGGGGTGGCTACACCCTTTCCCTTTGTCCAGTTCGCGCCAAAGCAGGGGCTGCAAGCCCCTGATCCGGTTTGAACTGGGGTATGCACAGGGACACCAAGTGTGCCCCCAGTGCAGGACTTCAAAGCACCCGAAGTGCTCCCGCCCAGCCCCAATACACATTATCCTGTCTGGGGAGGTGGTCACACCTCCCTGGGACAGGAAACCTATTGTCCAGGCCTCCCCTGCCGGAGTTTCGTCCAGCAGCAGGAGGCCAGACTCGTGTCTGTGGCAGCAGCATCCATTTTGTGATGCCAGGACTTTGGAAAGAAGTTACCGGGCTAGCCAGAGTTAACATGTCTTTCCCTCTAGAAGGGTGGAATGCTACCCCCGCTGCCAGGATTGGCGGGGGGTAGTATTCCAAGATGTTTGACACCAAACACGACATGTTTAGGTGCAGCCATTCCAAAGTTAGCATTTTACCACGAGGTTATAATGCGCTTAAGAGTATATGGTCAGGCTGCACTACAAACAGCATCAGAGATGGTCTCCGAACGCTGCAGAGGGCCCTGCTCATGCAGGGGCACCCTCTCACATAGGAACCATGCACTCTGCCTTTAGGATTGATAAGGCCTGCCTTAGGAGTGACTTATAGGTTTATATGTGTGTATGTATTTAGTGATATAGGTAACCTATATCACAGTAAGGGGTGCATGCACCACCTTACCCAGGCTGCAGTAGCAGACCTGTGGTGTCAGTTTGGATGGCCTTCCAGGGGTGGCATAATACATGCTGCAGCCCTGGCAGGCCTCTGAGGTACCTATGCCCTTGGTACATAGTATACCATATACTAGGGACTTATAAGGGCACTCCAGATCCCAATCAGTGATGTGCCTAAGGCACATGGAAACCATTTTAGAGAGGAAGCAGCTAGGCTGGGGTTCTGATTAGCAGGGCCCCAGCCAGACTAATGTCGAAAAACAGTGAAGCATCAGCAAAAAGTGGGGGTACCCATGTGAAGCAGATCCTACTCTCCTACAGTTGGTTCGTTTCGTCCCAGTTGCAGGCTTGTACGTCTCGTGTCCGGGGATCGTGTTGTGGCGCGAATCGTTCCTTTCATGCAGCTTTTCCGGATGCTGTGACGTGCCGTACGTGTCGACTCGCTCGGCGCATAGGATGTGCGCATCGTACTTGTCCGGCCGGAAACAGCTCTGACCTAGCCCCCGTGCGAGTCGATTCTGCGTTTACGGGACCGGGTCGTAGGGTGAATTGAGTGTTTATTTGGCGAGTTCGTGTCGGTCGAGTTTTCAGCACATGCACGCATCGTACTTGATCGGCAGGACTGACCGGCTCCCGGGACGGGTCGGTCGGGAGGTAGCGTCCGGACGGCTCCTTTTGAGCTGTCCGACCCGAATCGGAATCGGCCCCAAAGTGTCAAAATTCAGGACAAAAGGTCAATTTTACGGACACATCTGAGGTGGGGCCACGTCCCACTACTTTATCAATGCATCTATTTACTATTTTTTTTATATTGCACTAAAGTTAAGATTTTGTATGCACTGTGCTATATGAGACTGCCTTTAGGTATGGTACATTCAGATGGTGCATTATGTCCTTGTTCATCAGTAAATTGATGCCCTTTAGCATGATGCCAAGGGAATTACCCCAACCCAAAGCTACCCAGGCTTTTTTGGAGCGAAAGCAATAGCAACATTTGTGATTATATTTCTAATCGTTTTTAATACCCATGGCAAACAGTTTGGGGAACATTAATGTAAATGACTTTTTCACGTTCTGCTCACCTCGACGTCAAACCTGAAAAAGTTACACCTAATATCAGGAAGTGAGGAACCCACTACTTGTCTGTACTCTCACAGCACCAAGAAGACCAGACTGATAAATTCAGGGACTCTACATTTATCTCAAAAAGGGGAACCCGATCACCAGGCAGAGAAGAGCTGGATGAAATCAAGATCAGATGAGAGATCCATAGCAATGATTCGAAGGGTGATTGCTAAGAACTGGTCAAATAAGGGACAGAAGAACAATACGGTACAATTGCTAAAATCAGATGGGCCCTCCATGAGTATCGAAAAGTATTACGTACATGGAAAGTAATCTCAGCAGAACAGCCAGAAACGGAGAAAGCACTGTCGAGGCAGAATAAACATCGCTCAACCACCCTGGCAAACTATGCCTGTGTGATGGTCCATTGGTGGTGCTTCTAGAGGGCAGGCAGGGACTGGACCCCATGGAAAATTGGGTCCTGAGCAATTGTCCACTCTGTCCATGTCTTGAAATGACTCTGCAGTTGCGCCAACCCTGAACCAATGATTGATTTTACTTAAACCACACATTTTACTCATGTGGTCGAGCTGTGGTTTCCTGGTCACACATAGGGGCATATTTATTATTGTGTTGTGGCGCCCTTGCACGCAAGTTAGATTTATTAAGCCACGCAGGGCCACCTTGCGCAGCTCTGCATGGCTTGATAAATCTGGATTAAGTCACAAATTGCTGCCTAGCGTTACTCTGCCCCAGGGAGGCGTTCCATGGGTGGAGTGTGGGTGTTCCCACCCATGGATTATGGTGCATTCCCAGATTTACCATAAGTGGAAGATCTGGGAATGCGTCAAAATACCACGCACCCCCACCCCCCGGGGTGGTGGGGTAGCAAGGAGATATATGTTTATTTCTCCTTGTTTTTTCCTCTTTCTACATGTGCTGCATTATGCAGCACACGTGGAAAGAGGAAAGTGCCTCTCAAGATTGTTTTTGTGTAGGAAGGTGTCCCTTCCTGCACAAAAACTATCCTGCGTACAATGCAGGCACCCTTGCACCATAGTGCAGGGATGCCTGCGTTGGTGCTAGGTAGCCAAAAGTGCGCCAATGCATGGAAAGGACAGGAACGCGCTGTATGATGTTAAATATGACACTGTCAGAGGGATGGTCGGAAATGAAAGCTAGGAGGCCGTATAGGTTGAGCAATGGTGATAAAGGTTTTATTGTTTTCCTCAGTATAGGATGGCGGGTAGTATGAAACGGTTAATTCACCGTGGGAGTCTAAAGTTCAATGTACAGTTCGTCAATAATATGGGAAAGTTGATTCGCCGTCCGAGAGCAAAGAACTTCCGCCTTCGGTGTCTTGGATTCTTCCTCAACGGTGGTGGTTCCCCAGGATACTCAAAAGGGAAGACAAGAAACAAAGTGGCGGTAAGTTCCAAGGTCTCGGGCGCTCTTATCTCTAAGGTACCCTTCACCGATCCTGGTGCAGACTGTGCTTTACAGCAGAAAACGACGGTGTGATACGTGAGGGAGGGGGCGCGCAGGGTTTTGAAGGGGGTCGTAAGAAAGAAAAGGTAAAGAAAACCAGCTTTCTTCAATCAGACATGGGAGGGTATGAGTAGGATTGGTTCTATTTACCACTATCAGGGCAAGTATGTTTACGACCTTAGTCGCTCCAAGGTACACAGGAAACTCAAGGCCCAATAAACAAAAGAGAAAAGAAAACCCATAAACGAGAAAGACGCAAAAGCAAGCACAGATCGAAAAGCAAAGATAAAACGGGACTGTTCTGCAGCTAGCAGACGTCCGCCCCGACCCAAAAGTCAGCCCCCTTCTTCCCACCTGGGTTCCCTGTTTCCTTCTACTCACCGCCAATGCCGTAACTCTCCTGAGTTACGGCAGCAAACTCGTGTCTCCCGGGGGTATCCACCAGTCCTCGCTCCACGTCTCCGGTTCTTCTTCGGCGGCGACGTGGTCTGTCCTTGGGGTTCCCGTTTCCTGTTCTCCTGGGTCTCTCGGCGTCCAGGGTCCTTCCCGCTTTTCCTCCTTGGCGTCTTCGGATGCACCGTCTCCGTCCTCGGCTGCTTCCGCTTTCGCCCCGTTCTCTCGCGAGAGGTTCTTTTTCCACGCCTGTAGGAGAGTAGGATCTGCCTCTTATGTTGCCCCCACTTTTTTTCTGATGTTTACACTGGTTTCTGGCTATAGTCTGGCTGGGACCCTGCCAATCAGGGCCCCAGCCTCTCTGTTCTCTCTAAACGACTTGGAGTGCACTCTAGGTGCACTAGTGATTGGATACTGTGGTACCTTATGAGTCCCTAGTATATGGTACCTTAGGTACCAAGGGCATAGGTACTTCACAGGCCTACCAGGGGCTGAAGCATGTATTATGCCACCCCTGGGAAGCAGACGAAATCTGACAGCACAGGTCTGCTACTGCAGCCTGGGTAAGGTGGTGCAGGCACCCCTTACTGTGATATAGGCTACCTATATCACTACATAGATACACACATATAAACCTATAAGTCACTCCTATGGCAGGCCTTATCAATCCTGAAGGCAGAGTGCTTGGTTCCTATGTGAGAGGGTGCCCCTGCATGAGCAGAGCCCCTCTGCAGCATTCGGAGACCCTTCTCTGAGGCTGTTTGTAGTGCAGCCTGACCATATACTCTTAAGCGCATTATAACCTCGCGTTAAATGCTAACTTTGGGATGGCTGCACGGAAACATGTCGTGTTTGGTGTCAAACATCTTGGAATACTACCCCCCCCCGCCAGTTCTGGCGGCGGGGGTAGCATTCCACCCTTCTAGAGGGATAGACATGTACCTACTGTGGAAACGCAGTAGAATCCTGAAGAGCCCTGGCATCACAAACACTGGGCTGCCCTCCTGCTGATGACCAACACTCGCAGTGGAGGAGGCCCAACAATAGGTATCCTGTCCCAAGGGGGTGTGACCACCTCCCAGACAGGGTTTAGTGTATTGGGGCTGGGTGGGTGCACTCCTAGAGTGCTTTGAAGTCCTGCACTGGGGGAGCAGAAGGCTCCTCTGTGCATATGCCAGTTCAAACCAGCTCAGGGGCTACCTGCCCCTGCTCTGGCGCGAAACTGGACAAAGTTAAGTGGGTGTAGCCACCCACTCCCCTGACCCTCCCATAGGTGGTGTCATAGAGCTAGTCCCTCCCTTCTCTTTAGTATAAGAGGGGGAACCTGTGCATTGCAACCTAGATACCCCTGGACGACGCTCTCAAGAAGAATCGTGGACCTTCGACGTTCTACTACCTCTGGAAGACTGAAGAATCTCCCTTGGAGTCAAGGAGTGACTCCCCTGCTTGGCAGGCACCAAAAACTACAACGACGGTCGCAAACTACGCCGCTCCCGCCGGAGCCCGAAGTCCCTGCAGCCCAGGAAGAGGATTTCCTGACTTCTCCAAGGCCATCGTGAGTCCCCAGCAAAGCTGAGGCAAGTGGACCCCTACGAGCAACGAGGAACCGCAGCCCCTGGGTACCGTGCACTATTGTCGAGTGCAACCCCTTCACGACATTCTACGAACTTGTGCGTTGGACCACATGTGGTCCCAGCCTCTAGCAGAGATCCCTCCCAAAATCAGAGGCCTACACCGTCCCGAGTGACCGTGGGCCCCTGTTGAGTGAATCCTCCCGAGGCGTCTTCGCGATCCCTTGCCAGCCGGCTTGTGGGTACCCAGAAGACTTTTCAATGAAACCAAAGGGCTCCCCTGGTTGCTCCAGGCCTGCCCTGACCTACCCTCGCTGGGTAAGTCCCCCAGACCTTGCTGGTCTGCACCATTGACTTTTCCTCATCACCACGAGACTTGCTGCTACCAAGGCTTGTTGGCTCCAATCGGGTCGCCGACACCACAGTCAGCTGCAGACTTCGTGGGACACGCTGAATCCAGCTCCTGGCCATCCCCGACGCCTCCTGGACCTCGTGGTCGAAGAGTCAAGACACCCGTGAACGACCCAAAGCTGTCGACGACGGTGGGCATTCATCTTCCTTGCCCAGAGTCACTGCCCAGTGACTTTGAACACTGTCCCCTCTGCTTTCAGGTCTTCCTCCTTCCGAATCCAGGCTTGGATTCCAACGGACACTTCTTCTGTCGTCGCAAGCAGCAAGTCTTCACTGGCTCCCATTGAGAACGACGCCGCGACCCGACACCAAAGGACACCTATGCACCCGGCTCCCCTGGGTGAGGTAACTTCAGCACTACGGTGCTCCTGTTGGTGTGGGCCCTAGAACTACTTACCCTGTAAGTGGCTTGCTTGTAGCTACCCTAGAAGTGCCCTAAAACTCCTATTTACCCCGTGCGATTCTCGCACTGGCTCGTGCAGGGTTTGCGTCTGTGTTAGACACATCGCGTCCAACTCCCTTGTAACTCTATCAGTATACGCGTCCTTCGACTCGTACTGACCGATCGGTGTGTTCGCCTCGAACACGCCAGGGACCTGTAACATTGATAACTCAATCGCGTTCTCTCGCATAGACTCGTACAGGACTCGCACCAGTGTCTGAACACCGCGTCCATCCCCTGTGGGTCTCCTACAACTACCTGGGGTGGTTCTTGGGGTCCCTCGATTCTATGTGCTCTAGACCACGGTCTAGCCAAGATAAGATTGTGATATTTACTTGTGCTAACTTATTTTGATAAAATATTGACTTGTACATATGTTCATGACTTCTAATCTCATAAAGAGATTAGTAGAGAGTTGTTTAGTAATAAATACATATATATTTGATATATATACCTGTGTGGTGTCTTTTCATTTGGTGATTCAAGAGATTGTGTGGTAAAACAAGCTGCTTTACATTCCTCCAAGACTTAGCCTGAAGGCTGCTCTCCACAGCTACCACTAGGATAGCTTTCTATAAAGGTTGTCTTGAACCTACCTACCATAAGAGTCGAATTGTACTGGTGCAAGGTGTCCACTTTAACTAGTGAACAGCATATACCAGGCCAACTTCTCACATTGGTGGCAGAGTGTAGGATTCCAGCTTGCTATTGTTTTACCAGAAAATCTCTATTTGAATTACTAACTGAAAAGCACTATAGGTACTCAAGGTACATATAAAGTCAAGCTTAGTATCAATAAGTTCTACTGAACTTAGAGCTGTGTGCCAAGGGATAGCACACCCTTTCTACAGCTCAAGCTAGGATCAGTAGGCCACAAACTAGTGTAGGTAGTACAACACTGCACAACACTAGAATGTCCTTAAGGGATGGACCCAGTGGATCCACCCAGCTTCAGTATAAGGACATGACTTTCTTTGACTTGAAAGCCATGTGTGCTGAGAGGCACCTGAAGATAGGACAGAGTCCCTCCACACTACACCTGATAGATCTGCTGACAGCAGATGATCTTAGATTAGCTCTAGGAGCTAATGGGTCTGAATCAGGGGGTGGGTCAATTACAGTGTCTGGGTCAGATGATGAACATCAAGTTGACCAAGACACTGTGATTGTAGGGCCAGGCCCCAAGGGGTCTGAAAAGGACAGAGGAATTCTCCCTAAGAGAACTGACACAGTGGAGGAGAGGCATAGGTCCCTTTCTAGGGACTCTGACCGCTCCTATCACTCTGGCAGAGAATTTGTCCAGCAGAGGAACTCCTACTTCCCAAGAAGAGAGACCTCCTCTGAAAGACTGTGCAAGCTGCTGCAGTATGAGGAAGCAAGATTTGCCCTCAAAACCAAGCAGTTGGCATTAGATAAAGAAGCCTTTGAGCTCCAGAGAGCTTCTAGAAGAGAGGGGTTAGAACCCCCTGGTGGCAGCAGCAGTGTCCCTAGAGGCAGAGAATATATTCCAGACCATAGGAACCTGAGCAAGGTTGTTCCTCCCTACCAGAGTGGGGATGATATCCATAAGTGGATAACTGCTATGGAAAGGGCCTGTAGAGTACAACAGGTCCCCCAAAAGCAGTGGGCAGCAATCTTGTGGCTCTCCTTTTCAGATAAAGGTAGAGACAAGCTCCTCACTGTTAGAGAAGAGGATGCTGATGACCATGAAGTCCTGAAGAGTGCACTGATAGATGGGTTTGGCTTAACCACTGAGCAGTACAGGTTGAAGTTCAGAGACACCCAGAAGGCACAGACTCAGGACTGGACTGACTTTGTAGATTGTGCAACCAAGGCTCTGGAGGGTTGGCTGGTTGGCAGTAGGGTTACTGATTTCAAGGGATTGTATAATCTAATGATGAGAGAACAGATCCTTAATAATTGCCAGAACCAGTTGTTGCATCAATACCTGGTGGACTCCTATCTGACCTCTCCCCAAGAATTGGGAAAGAAGGCAGACAAGTGGGTCAGAACCAGGGTGAGGCAGAAAACCCAGAACCAAGGGGGTGACACAAAGAAGCAGGATTCTAAGGGCTCTGAGAAAAGTGGGGATAAGTCAAAAGACCAGAAGTCTTCACAAGGGCCCCAAAAATCTGCATCTGGTGGGGAGTCACAATCCAACAAGGGAAAAGGCCAAAAGAAGCCCTGGTGCAAATTCTGTAAACAGAAAGGGCACTGGACTTCTGATTGTACCAAGTCCAAAGACCAAACCACCACCACTCCTGCCCCTAAGGCAACTGTTCCCCCTAGTTCAGCTACTAGTGGAGGTGGTACTCAGAATAAGGGCGTAGTAGGGTTGACCCTGGGTTCTGAAGTGGACTCTGGCCTAGTCAGAGTACCCACTCAGGCAATGCTGATTTGTGATGGAGACATTGAAATGTCCTTCCTAGTGAGCCCTAGTAATCTGGGCAAATACAAACAGCAGCCTGTAATCAATGGCAAACAGGCTTTGGCATTTAGGGACACAGGTGCTAGTGTCACCATGGTGGCAGAGGATCTTGTGGACCCTGGACAGATCATCCTGGGTGAAATGTACCAGGTGACCAATGCAAGCAACACCAGGACCAACCATAGTCTGGCAGTTGTGAATTTCTCCTGGGGAGGGGTAACTGGCCTCAAGAAGGTTGTAGTCAGTGCAGACCTCCCTGTAGAATGTCTATTGGGCAATGATCTAGAAACTTCAGCCTGGTCTGAAGTAGAGTTATGGACTCACGCTGAGATGTTGGGCATCCCTGCAGAGGTATTTGCTGTGACCAGGTCACAAGCCAAAATGCATGACACTGAACAAGCTCTGGATCCTGAAATTATGGACCAGGTGCTTCCCAAGAAGAGGAGCAGTAGGGTTAAGGCAGTGCCTTCCCCTCTGTCTCAGATCACAGATTCCCCTCTTGAGGGAGGAGAAGCAGATCCTGAAGAAGGAACTGCCCCAGAGGGACTTGAACCTGATCAGGTTGAGTTCTTGGGGGCAGGGGGCCCTTCTAGGGAAGATCTGAGTAAGGAGCAACAGTGCTGCCCCTCTCTTGAACCCCTCAGACAGCAGGCTGCTGCTGAGGCTGCTGGGAGTGCTAGTGGGTCCCATAAAGTTTATTGGGATGAGGGACTCCTATATTCTGAAGGTAGAGATCCAGCCCCTGGAGCCACCAGGAGGTTGGTAATACCTCAGAAGTTCAGGGGTTCCTCTTGACCCTAGCACATGACATCCCTTTGGCAGGTCACTTGGGCCAAAACAAGACCTGGGACAGGCTTGTTCCACATTTTCATTGGCCACATATGTCAGAGGACACAAAGGAGTTTTGTCGCTCCTGTGTCACATGCCAAGCCAGTGGCAAGGCAGGTGGCACCACAAAGGCCCCCTGATACCACTACCTGTGGTGGGGGTACCCTTTGAAAGGGTAGGGATTGACATTGTTGGTCCCCTTGACCCTCAAACTGCATCTGGGCACAGATTTATCCTGGTGGTAGTGGATCATGCCACCAGGTACCCAGAGGCAATTCCTCTGAGGACCACCACAGCTCCTGTGGTGGCAAGAGCCCTCATTGGAGTTTTCTCCAGAGTGGGTTTCCCAAAGGAGGTCATCTCTGACAGAGGTACCAACTTCATGTCAGGATATTTGAAAGCAATGTGGAAGGAGTGTGGTGTAACTTATAAGTTCACCACCCCTATCACCCACAATGCAATGGGTTGGTTGAACGCTTCAACAAAACCCTGAAGGGAATGATTAAAGGACTCCCAGAGAAGCTTAGGCGGAAATGGGACCTTCTTCTTCCCTGCCTGTTGTTTGCATACAGAGAAGTTCCACAGAAGGGGGTTGGTTACAGCCCATTTGAGCTTCTGTTTGGGCATCCTGTAAGAGGTCCATTATGTTTGGTAAAAGAGGGCTGGGAGTTACCTCTCAAGCCCCCAAACAGGATGTGATGGACTATGTACTTGGTCTCCGCTCCAGGATGGCTGAATACATGAAAAAGGCAACCAAAAACCTGGAGGCCAGCCAAGAATTACAAAAGCTTGGCATGACCAAAAGGCTGTGCTGACTGTGTACCAGCCAGGACAGAAAGTGTGGGTGTTGGAGCCTGTGGCCCCAGCAGCCCTCCAAGACAAGTGGAGTGGCCCCCATACAATAGTTGAGCAGAAGGGAGAAGTCACCTATTTGGTGAATCTTGGAACTCCCAGGAGCCCCTTGAGGGTGCTCCATGTCAACAGATTGAAGCCATATGTTGACAGGGCTGACATGGGCTTGCTCATGGCAACTGATGAGGAGCAGGAGGAGGAGAGTGACCCTCTCCCTGACCTGCTCTCACAGAACCCTGATGATGGGTCAGTAGATGGTGTTGCTTTGGCAAGCAGCCTCACTGACCATCAGCAAACTGAGTGCAGACAAGTTCTGCAGCAGTACAGACATATGTTTAGCCTGACCCCTAGTCAGACTACCTGGTGCACCCATGAGGTGGACACTGGAGACAGTCTGCCTGTCAAGAGTAAAATCTACAGGCAACCTGACCATGTCAGGGACTGTATCAGGACTGAAGTCCAGAAAATGTTGGAGTTAGGTGTGATTGAGCCTTCAGATAGCCCTTGGGCTAGCCCAGTAGTCCTAGTACCCAAGCCTCATACCCAGGGTGGTAAGAAAGAAATGAGGTTTTGTGTAGACTACAGAGGCCTCAATGCAGTCACTAGGACTGATGCCTATCCCATACCAAGGGCAGATGAACTGATTGATACTTTGGCCTCAGCCAAGTATCTAAGTACATTTGACCTAACAGCTGGCTACTGGCAGATCAGATTAGCTGATGATGCAAAAGCCAAAGCAGCATTTTCGACCCCTGGTGGGCACTACCACTTTGTGGTGATGCCCTTTGGATTGAAAAATGCACCTGCCACTTTTCAGAGGTTGGTGAACAAAGTTCTGGCAGGGATGGAAACTTATTGCTCAGCTTATCTAGATGATATTGCTGTCTTTAGTTCCTCCTGGCAGGATCACCTGGTCCACCTCAGAAATGTTTTGGAGGCTCTGCAGAAAGCAGGCCTCACTATCAAGGCCACTAAGTGCCAGATAGGGCAGAGTCAGGTTGTGTACCTGGGCCACCTTGTAGGTGGAGGCCAGGTTCAGCCTTTACAGAGCAAAATCCAAACCATAATGGAATGGGTTGCTCCAACCACCCAGACACAGGTGAGAGCCTTCTTAGGCCTGACTGGGTACTATAGGAGGTTTGTGAAGGGATATGGATCTATAGTGACCCCTTGAATGATCTAACCTCAAAGAAAATGCCAAAAAAGGTTCAGTGGACAGCTAGCTGTCAGAAGGCATTTGAAGACCTAAAGCAGGCCATGTGCACTGCCCCCATCTTACAGAGTCCAGACTACACCAAAAAGTTCATTGTCCAAACAGATGCTTCTGAGCTGGGTGTGGGAGCTGTACTGTCTCAACTGAATGATGAAGGTCAAGACCAGCCAGTAGCTTTCATTAGCAGAAGGCTGACCCCTAGAGAGAAACGTTGGTCAGCTATAGAGAGGGAGGCCTTTGCTGTGGTGTGGGCCCTGAAGAAGCTGAGGCCATACTTGTTTGGCACTCACTTCATAGTTCAGACTGACCACAAGCCCCTCCTATGGCTTAAACAGATGAAAGGTGAAAACCCAAAACTTTTGAGGTGGTCCATTTCCCTACAGGGGATGGACTATACAGTGGAACATAGGCCTGGGACCCAACATGCCAATGCAGATGGACTCTCAAGGTATTTCCACTTAGAGCACGAAGACTCAACTGGTCAAGGTTAGTTTAGTGTCCCTGCGTTTGGGGGGTTGTGTAGGAGAGTAGGATCTGCCTCTTATGTTGCCCCCACTTTTTTCTGATGTTTACACTGGTTTCTGGCTATAGTCTGGCTGGGACCCTGCCAATCAGGGCCCCAGCCTCTCTGTTCTCTCTAAACGACTTGGAGTGCACTCTAGGTGCACTAGTGATTGGATACTGTGGTACCTTATGAGTCCCTAGTATATGGTACCTTAGGTACCAAGGGCATAGGTACTTCACAGGCCTACCAGGGGCTGAAGCATGTATTATGCCACCCCTGGGAAGCAGACTAAATCTGACACCACAGGTCTGCTACTGCAGCCTGGGTAAGGTGGTGCAGGCACCCCTTACTGTGATATAGGCTACCTATATCACTACATAGATACACACATATAAACCTATAAGTCACTCCTATGGCAGGCCTTATCAATCCTGAAGGCAGAGTGCTTGGTTCCTATGTGAGAGGGTGCCCCTGCATGAGCAGAGCCCCTCTGCAGCATTCGGAGACCCTTCTCTGAGGCTGTTTGTAGTGCAGCCTGACCATATACTCTTAAGCGCATTATAACCTCGCGTTAAATGCTAACTTTGGGATGGCTGCACGGAAACATGTCGTGTTTGGTGTCAAACATCTTGGAATACTACCCCCCCGCCAGTTCTGGCGGCGGGGGTAGCATTCCACCCTTCTAGAGGGATAGACATGTACCTACTGTGGAAACGCGGTAGAATCCTGAAGAGCCCTGGCATCACAAAATGGATGCCACCAGTCACAGACACTGGGCTGCCCTCCTGCTGATGACCAACACTCGCAGTGGAGGAGGCCCAACAATAGGTATCCTGTCCCAAGGGGGTGTGACCACCTCCCAGACAGGGTTTAGTGTATTGGGGCTGGGTGGGTGCACTCCTAGAGTGCTTTGAAGTCCTGCACTGGGGGAGCAGAAGGCTCCTCTGTGCATATGCCAGTTCAAACCAGCTCAGGGGCTACCTGCCCCTGCTCTGGCGTGAAACTGGACAAAGGGAAGTGGGTGTAGCCACCCACTAACCTGACCCTCCCATAGGTGGGGTCATAGAGCTAGTCCCTCCCTTCTCTTTATTATAAGAGGGGGAACCTGTGCATTGCAACCTAGATACCCCTGGATGACGCTCTCAAGAAGAATCCTGGACCTTTGACGTTCCACTACCTCTGGAAGACTGAAGAATCTCCCTTGGAGTCAAGGAGTGACTCCCCTGCTTGGCAGGCACCAAAAACTACAACGACGGTCGCGAACTACGCCGCTCCCGCCGGAGCCCGAAGTCCCTGCAGCCCAGGAAGAGGATTTCCTGACTTCTCCAAGGCCATTATGAGTCCCCAGCAAAGCTGAGGCAAGTGGACCCCACGAGCGACGAGGAACCGCAGCCCCTGGGTACCGTGCACTATTGTGGAGTGCAACCCCTTCACGACGTTCTACAAACTTGTGCGTTGGACCACATGTGGTCCCAGCCTCTAGCAGAGATCCCTCCCAAAATCAGAGGCCTACACCGTCCCGAGTGACCGTGGGCCCCTGTTGAGTGAATCCTCCTGAGGCGTCTTTGCGATCCCTTGCCAGCCGGCTTGTGGGTCCCCAGAAGACTTTTCAATGAAACCAAAGGGCTCCCCTGGTTGCTCCAGGCCTGCCCTGACCTACCCTCGCTGGGTAAGTCCCCCAGATCTTGCTGGTCTGCACCATTGACTTTTCCTCATCACCACGAGACTTGCTGCTACCAAGGCTTGTTGGCTCCAATCGGGTCGCCGACACCACAGTCAGCTGCAGACTTCGTGGGACACGCTGAATCCAGCTCCTGGCCGTCCCCGACGCCTCCTGGACCTCGTGGTCGAAGAGTCAAGACACCCGTGAACGACCCGAAGCTGTCGACGACGGTGGGCATTCATCTTCCTTGCCCAGAGTCTCTGCCCAGTGACTTTGAACACTGTCCCCTCTGCTTTCAGGTCTTCCTCCTTCCGAATCCAGGCTTGGATTCCAACGGACACTTCTTCTGTCGTCGCAAGCAGCAAGTCTTCACTGGCTCCCATTGAGAACGACGCCGCGACCCGACACCAAAGGACACCTATGCACCCAACTCCCCTGGGTGAAGTAACTTCAGCACTACGGTGCTCCTGTGGGTGTGGGCCCTAGAACTACTTACCCTGTAAGTGGCTTGCTTGTAGCTACCCTAGAAGTGCCCTAAAACTCCTATTTACCCCGTGCGATTTTCGCACTGGCTCGTACAGGGTTCGCGTCTGTGTTAGACACATCGCGTGCAACTCCCTTGTACTGTATCAGTATCCGCGTCCTTCGACTCGTACTGACCGATCGGTGTGTTCGCCTTGAACACGCCAGGGACCTGTAACATTGATAACTCAATCGCGTTCTCTCGCATAGACTCGTACAGGACTCGCACCAGTGTCTGAACACCGCGTCCGTCCCCTGTGGGTCTCCTACAACTACCTGGGGTGGTTCTTTGGGGTCCCTCGATTCTATGTGGTCTAGACCACGGTCTAGCCAAGATAAGATTGTGATATTTACTTGTGCTAACTTATTTTGATAAAATATTGACTTGTACATATGTTCCTGACTTCTAATCTTATAAAGAGATTAGTAGAGAGTTGTTTAGTAATAAATACATATATATTTGATATATATACCTGTGTGGTGTCTTTTCATTTGGTGATTCAAGAGATTGTGTGGTAAAACAAGCTGCTTTACATTCCTCCAAGACTTAGCCTGAAGGCTGCTCTCCACAGCTACCACTAGGATAGCTTTCTATAAAGGTTGTCTTAAACCTATCTACCATAAGAGTCGAATTGTACTGGTGCAAGGTGTCCACTTTAACTAGTGAACAGCATATACCAGGCCAACTTCTCACATTTCTCCCAGCTCTGATTGGTCTTCCCCGTAGGTGATCTCCACGTCATCCTGTAGAGGAGAGGGTGTGAGGAAATCATTAACCCTGTGGATGCCGGACCCTTTTTCCTCCACAGGCAAGGGCCGAGCACCAGGGTACGCAATATTCGATTCCCATCTGGGCTCCTCCTGACAGACACATTCCCGCTCTTTCTCTTTCAATCAGTGCAGCGAAGCAAGGTGGCTTGCTATGTTGTGCTGCGTAAAACTAGGATAAATATGTCCCATAGTGTATTTTAGCAACTGTTTAGAATAATTTCTTTTTTTCTCAGTCTTCTTTAACACCAGAGGACAGTGGTTTGTACAATTCTGTCAGATGAATAGTCGACTGTGTTAAATAAATACAGATCCCAGGTTAATTTGACACAATATTTATAAAACAGGGTACATAGTGAAGGTGAGGGATGACAAGAAACCATATGCTAACATCACTGGTTTCTCAGACTTTACATAGCTAGTCAACACAGCATTAGAGGTGCACTAAAATAAAGTATGGATACTGTGATTCTGAGTGCAATTGGGACAGGGTCAGTGAGCGTGGAGGCATAATCATAGGTGTGGCTAAAAAGAACAAAATATTCAGTGGCTATTTTTTTGATCTTTTTCTATCAGGTAACTCCATATAAAATAATTCATACCTTAAATGAAAAATAAATGCAAGTTAAACTAATCAGTGGGAAATACACTATTTTATATTATGAAACCTCTGTTGATTAATGTGATCACAGCAGATGTATGTGTGGGCAAACAGAGGCACATAGAAAGGAATCTTGTTTGGCTAGCAGGGCATAGTGACTTGTGTATTTTTAGTGCTAATAGGTCCCTGCCCCTCACAGAAAGCACTGAGAGTGTATAAGTCACTATTTTAAATTTGTATTACACACAGTATAAAATTGCCTGCCACAAAATGAGTAAATAAATGTAGGTTAAAGACCAAAAAGTGATTTCAAAGTAATATGCAGATGGCATCTAGAGCAAAGAAAAAGAAGAAATCTTTCACTTCAGGTAGGCTTAAAGTGCACTCTATCAATTAACACCTACACTAGCATTCAAGCAGCCTTTACATTCACAGATTAAGCAGTTGCCCACATTTACATTTCTTTGAAGCAGAAGGCACCCTGGCAGCCCCTCCCTCTGGATAACTGCACAGGAGACCCCCCTCCCTTCTTCTTCAGCTGAGCCAGCTCAACTGTTAGAGTTAACATTTGTCCTTTAGCCCAAATGCTAAAATTAAGGGCAAATGCTTTCGGTGGAAACTTCCTTCATGGACATTAAAGAAAATTCACAGACAGTCCGTGAAAATTATGGACTGTTGATCACCCTACTGACAGGCTAGCTGCAGGCAAACGACCTCTGTAGCCTATTTCAATTGCAAAGATACTGAATTAGAACAGTAACTGTACTACAGACTTTTCTTCATAGAACCAGCTACGACCCTAACGTTGAAAATAACTTTTTGGGGCTCGTCATACAAAAATTACATTTCTTCACGTTCCATTTTTACCAGACACACTACTTTGTGGGTTACAAGGCCTACATAGGGGTGTTTTGATATTTAAAAGCAGGGTTTATTCCTGTAACAAAAAGGTTATTTTGACAGGCTCACATGCAGGTTTAAAAGCTGCAGCTGTCAAACTACACAGGTGGGCTTGAAGCCATGTTTTCCTTGTCAGTCTTATGAAGATCGTAATAGGGGCTGCAATTCATAGGTGACATTTACCTTTTTATGCAATGTGTGCAATATTGGTTTTTGCCAGGCAGCATCTGCAAAACCTGCTGCTCTTGTTCAAAACAGGCCCCTTTCAGGCACTCTGCCAAAACCACACCCACCTCTAGGCCGAGGATTGCTTTTCCTTTACTTAGTGTCTCTTCAGACACTTAAGTTGTTGCAGCGTGCGTTGTCTGGTAAATATCTTTCTAACACGCCCATTAAGATATGCATCTGCATTTGAAAGGCCCTCTTTGCCCTCCCACTGGACTATTTAACCCTTGATTGTGTTCAAGAAAAAAAGACAAAGTCAGGAACTACTTTATAATTTGCATTTCAGAAGTCTGACAATTGGCACTATGACATATTTAGTTAGGGTCACTGGCATTATAAGGTTCTCTAGCAGCAGCTTTTTCTGCATAATCCTAGATTTTCCTCAGTTGCCCCATAACCAGCTGCATAATTTGAGTATTTCACCAAAAACAAAATGTTGGGCCTCATTATGATGCTGGTCGGACCGGCTTCCGCGGTACTGTCGGAGGTCAGACCACCAAGGTCTCGTCAGAATCGGTCGGTCCGACCGCAGAATTGCGATGCAAGCATCATGTACTCCAACCGACCGCAGACTCTGACAGGCTTTCTTGAAAAGCAGCAGCCATAGAGCTGTACACGGAGCTCCAACCACCATCTGGATTATGATGTGCATTTCCGACAAGACGACCATAGCGGTCCGATCGGCTGCCTCGAATGTCAGAAACAAAAGATTTGGGGTGCAAATCAGCTTCTCCCCGACAGTCTCCAGTGTGGATCCCTTTCTCCAGGTCCCCCCCACACCGCGGCAGCTGAAACCCGAAGCCTATGACCCGGTGGGCGCCGGAATGCAGGTAAGTCCATAGGTGGCATGCATCCCCATTGACTGGACTGTGCACAGATTAGCACACTCCAGCAATGGGGTAAATGGAGCACAAGTCATATCCTCACATAAGTCGTGCATGAGTGTACATATCACGTTTCCTGTGAGTTTGTACGCACTTGCAGCAACATATTCGGGGGTATGTGCAACGCCGTAGATGAGACCGTCGCGGTAGCAGCGCTTGTATCATAATACAGAGGGGGCACCTTTCCCGGCCTCGGCGGTCGGAATTGGAACGCGGCGGTCAGACGGTCGGTCTGACCGGCATCATAATGATGCCCTTTGTTTCTATCTCAAACAAATCAAAAGGTATTAAATAAAAAGTGCTACACATAATTCTGAGCAGTGGCAGATCCTTTGCAAAATGTAACCAGTCAACTTTCAGTTGTTGATTGCTGTATTCAGCAGTCAGACCTGTACAAATTTGGTTCAGCTTTGCCCAGACACTTTTAAAAGCTGCTAAAGAAATAATACTGCTACAGATTGTGCTGCATTATGCCACATAATAAACCTAGCTGCATAATTTTGTGAACCCTCTGGCATAATGTGGTCCTCCATTGCTGAATAATTCCAGTGGTCCTGCATATAATATCATCCACCATTCCTGGCGTTTCAGCCAACAAACAGCCTGTTGCATCGTGGAGCTTCTGGTTTTGGGTTGAATTTTGCCATGGGCTTAAAACCCCAGCATGAAATGTTCTATTGACTGTAATGTAAGAATTTGCCCAAGGTGTTACACATGACATTAAACTTCTGGCCAGCTTTGTTTTACATTTTTACAAAGTTATATAGTCAATTTTTAAAAACTGCTTATTTCGCACCTACAACAAAAAGTAAACTCTGCTCACATACTTTGTGAGGGCTCTCTCTTTACTTACATTATGCAGTAAAACGAGCATTAGCAACACAAGTCGTTTTGTCTTTAGTGTAATGGAAAGTTTAACAAGAGCTTCACTACATATTAAAGATACGGCAGCAGTGCAGCCTTTTGTAGCAAACAGAATACGTAAAAGACAGCTTTCAGACGCAGGCAGGAGGGATATCAAAGAGATGTTAAAGGAATATTGTATGCTCTCAATGAGCAGACAAACACAAGATTTACAACACTCTTGGAAGAAACAGAAAACCTCCGGTGGAATTAACACACATTCATGTACTTGCATAGGATGATGAACCAGTACCTACCAAATGTTGCATGCTTAACTGAGTTCCACACATAGCTTTGGGAAGCACCCAAAAGTACTACAGGTTGTCCTGTTTCTTAGTTATGGATTTCCTAGTTTAGGTGAGGTTGTGCCCATAAGTCAATATTTATGTCCTCACTTTGTTAAATTCAGAACTATATTCAAATGTTGTGGGGGTAAGCTAAAATGTTTTTTACTGGTATCTCCTAACTACAATACACAAACCAGAAGGGTTGAGCAACAGACACTACTTCTCTTTTCTATGACCATCTTTCAATGCTCTAATATTGCCGCTACAGGGAAAGGCACCTTCCTCAGGACTACAGGTCTTGGTATCTCCCATCAGATATTGTGAACCAGGCCCTTATTCACAGGGCATTATATGAAAGTGCATTTATTATAGCCTTTTTTCATAAGATGGGGCAACAGCAGTGGAAACAACCCCGCTTCATAGAAGAGGCACAATTTGGCAGAAACAGTGTAAATTTCTGTTCATCTGAGGACAGTAACAGGTAGAGCAGCAGCAGTGGAAGCTTTCCCCATCACAGGCCATGTACAAATCAGGTAGGAGCAGGGCAATCTTTGCCTCCTCACTGAGCATGGTAGTAGCAAAGCAGCTTCCCTCTCTCTCAGAAAACAGCAAGTGAAATCTTCAATTCTCGCATAAATGACTCAGCAGAGCAAACTAGTACATTTCATCGCTCGCAGAACAAGTAGAGTTAAGGCATGAGTGACATGTAGGTTACAGACAGATCTCTGGAGCTTGTGCTTAACTCACTCAGACAAATGTATTGGTGGAGAGTCGGTGAATATGAGAGCACTGAGACCCTTCTCACTTAGTGATATTCCACATCAGCATCCTGAAAGTCCTGCAGTTGTCACTTGGAGACCTGCTGTTACCGATGTAGCTTCTCGTATCTTCTGTTGCTGACATCACATATGCTATAAAATCCGCAAGATGGCCACCGCGAGGTAATGCCTTCAAGAGGATTCAGGACTCGGGATCATCTTTTAGGTTTAAACCCCCCATTAAGCCTGCCATCAGAAATGTACCGCACCGCAACCTGTCGGGTTATTTCCCAGCTATAACTTCAGCATGACTGGATCCAGTTCAGTACCTGATCTTCCACGATCTGCTCCGCGGTGTTCTCCTGATCAGATTCAAGACAGGCAGGCTGGGGAAGTGTCAGGTGCATGACCAGTATCCAGGGCACAAGTCCTAAAAAAAGAAGTGGGGGGACTAACCAGTTTAGGCAGTATGCAAGTGAAATCATGACGTGTGCCATCACAGCGCATGATGTCACGATGTGTGACATTGCACGTGACATCACAGAAAGTGACCTCACTAGAAGTGACATCACAAGAAGTGACATCAGATATTAAGACCTCACACATATGTTTATCAGGTATATCCTGAGTACATTTATGCGCAGTATGAGATTTGGCCTTGGGGTTGTGCCACAAAAGTGGCGCAATCCCGATGCAAAATCTGGGCCTCAACTAATACATTTATGTTTTTTAAACCCTACCACAAAGAAATTGGAAACAAGGAGAAGCATGGTAGTAGATCTGTTATGCTTAATTGGTTGGAAAGTCTACATTTTAAAATATTTGATTGGGTTAAGGCATCTGCTTTGAAGGTGCCCAGTAAGTCTCAGGGAATAGTAATAATGGTGAGAACTCTGGTGGTTAATGCACTTGCTGGAGAGATCTGTGTTTTGTAAAGTCCCAGATTTAAATCAAAGCTGTAGAGAAAGTAAATGTGTCTCCTGCAAAGCACATCAAATAACATGGAGATGACAGATTTTTATTTTATGTAGATAGTAAAGTGGGTTACTGCTTTTAACACAGAGATCCTTTTGTTACCTGCAGTTCATAAATTGTAATCCTTCTAAAAGACCACAGTGAGGTATGAAGGACATGTGACTCCTACACCTTGAAACCCTCACTGTCTCATGTAACTCATCTTATAGATTGATTTACACATGTACACGATTTATTGTCTATGTATAATGTGTATGTAACGTAAAGAGCGCTGACACCCTGCATTGGGTTGCATAGCGCTATAAAAGAAAAAAAATAGTGCTATTGAAATTGTTATTTGTGTAAATACTGGGACAGACCAACACACCTGACATTCTTACAGTGCATGTATCTATTATATACAGGGACTGAACAAAGGCAAAAGCTGCCTCTCTTAAGTACTTGTGAAGAGATAACAAGCAGTGTGCCTTTGTTTCCCCTCCGTGGCATTTACATTTAAGTGTGAGGTTCTAGGCGGCCTCGAGTCAGGATATTCAAACAAAAGGAGGCCTGATGGTCCCTTAACTTTGGGCCAACTGGAGGTGAAAAAAGCTCCCTAGCTGCCTGCAGGTTGCTGCTAGAAATCGAAAGCAGACAACCTGCAGGCGCTGTTGAACGTGTCCCGGTCAGTGGCGGTGCGTCCATTGGGGGCGTTAGGGCGTAGCCCCCGCCCGCAGCTCCTCGGCGTCTCTGGAACTTAAGTAAACTGACTCAGTTTACTTAAGTTCAGAGACGCCGAGGAGAACTGACAATCATGTCAGTCAGCATGACGTCGGACCGCCCACCCCCTTCAGAGTCTGAAGGGGTGGGCGGTCCGGCGTCATGTTGACTGACATGCATTGTCAGACCAGGGGCAGCAGGCAGCAGCACAAGTGCGCATGACTGGTGAAGGTCGGCGAATTTTTCCGCCGTGCCCAGTCATGCGCACTAGGGTCTGCTCTGGCTGGCGCATGCCCATTAGGAGAGCGAGGGTTGAGCAAAGGCTCAACCCTCGGTCTCCTAATGGGCAGGCGGGCGGTGAGTAACCCTGCTCTAAGCCAATCCTGGCGCTGCTGGAGCAGCGCCAGTATTGGCTGAGAGAGGGGTTGCCAGTGCCACTCCAGTGCCTTTCGTGAAGGCGCCAAGGGGAGCAGAGGTGGCGCGGACCGGCTGTCAGGTAAGTTTTATTTTAATTCCCCGGCCCCCCATCCCCGCGTGACAACCCCCGTGAGTATTGCGATGCGAGCCGTAACTGCCCCCCCGAGTATAAATTGTAAAGCATTAACAGACTGCAAACAAGTGAATACAGGCCAGCAACCGGAGTAGTGCAGGTGGTGAAATTTGCATGAAAACTAATGCCATTTGGAAGGTGTGTGAAACCGCATAATCATCTCACTGGAAAACTGCACAACTTATCAGGCCTTACGAACGTTGGGATTGCCTTTCGTCGTGGAATTCGTTAGGATTGTTGATTCTTTGCTATTCTGCAAAGGGTATGTGCGGGGAACATGTACCATTTTACACAGCCGAGATACCATGGATTTTTTTGGGTGTTCTTTTGAGGTTACCTACACGGTTACGCCGTTACGCATTCTGTGCCTTTGCTCTGGATTTCGAATTCGAGTGAAATCGAAATCTCAGTTGGAGACCGGACGGCGACGAAATATCCGGAGATGCGGACAGACTACTCTTTAATAGAAGAATGTATTCTACTAGCCGTATACTTCATGATATATACACATTTGTTTTACCCGCAAATGTCGTACCTCGAACTTACGAGGTTATGCACTTCACTGCCAATTTATTCGAGGTGGCACAAAGCACATTATATAAATAGAAAACTATTTAAAAAATAACTAGTGAAGTTATTTTCCCACGAGTCGACTAAAATCGGAGGGTGGCAAAGTTCGCCAACGTATACTTTAAAACGAAAACAAAACAAATGTTTCCTTTCAAATACGCTTCTGTGGGCTGTTGCAAGTTCCTGACACCACCTGCATGTGCCTAAATCAGTGGTAGGAAAGTTAATTAATGGAGCCAGTTGGGAATAAGCAAAAGCTTAAAGTAGCTTTTGTTTACTCCCTGCTGTAAATACGTGCAGAGCGTGGGGACAGCAGCAGTCCAGCTAACCTAGCAGGGGAAGCACAGAGAGCGGTGAGCGCTCTCCTTCCGAGCACTTGGCAGTTTACTTAATATAGTGACACTGACAGTCGCACTAAACACATCTCTGGATTTTTTCAATTATACTGTTTTCTTGTTGTCTGCTCTCAATTTAGTAGTTATGTTTCTAGGTCACTAGATGTATTATTTGCTTTTCCCTAATCCACCGAAAGAAAGAGTATAGCCTGCTTGTCCTCGCGCAGCAGGAAATCGGTTTTCACTTGCGAGGGTTGGGCAATAAAACTGTTGTGGAATAATACCAGAGATGCGCGCCAGTTTAAACCCCTGGCACGTGCACTGGATTCCCGGCTTCCCCAGCTAGCCACATACTGTGATCCTGGGTAAATGATGGTATATCCTTGAGCCTCGATTCCCTCAACTGCAGAAACACACAAAAGAAGAGTACTCGTTGTCTGTGTTTCTTCACCTAGCCTCGATTTAAAGGTGCATACATCTGTATTTGGAGGCGAGCACGTGTTTGTTTATTGTTGACTTGTAAACTACCCCCAATAGACTGTTTGATCTTTGCCGTCGCAATTTCTGCTGAAAATGGGGTTTCCTGTGAGTTTCCGGCCAAGCACAGGGCCCACTCCGGGGGCTGCAATAACCAGTGTAGTAAAGTTGGCCATGCCGGGTGAGGTGCCAGACCGAGGTTGCTGCTGGTCCGTGCTTCCCCGCTTCGATCTGCAGCCCAGGGGCCAGAATGCAGGCTGTAAAGTCAGATCACTTGTTTACAAGGCTCTGTCCTTGCTCTTTGTTATTTCATTGCATTGGCCATTATTACGACAGCGAGCTGGAGAGTGAACGGTAAATTGTGCCGCACTGTGTTGTGGGGACGAGTGGGGGCTGGGGAGATCACAGGGGACGGGGGACACTACCCACCACGACCAATGATAGAGGCATTTTAAAGAAAGATGCAACTTGATTAGTTCTGGACACGTTTTCAAATGGTACAGTCCACCCGTTTTTGCCCTAGTATACAACATGCCCTGTGACGTCATGTAATGTTTTGTTAAACCAATCAGTAATGGGCATTTCTCGTCAAAATGTTATGGCTGGTGCTGTTAAATAAATAAATAACTTTCTCCGTTGTAAATATACTAGCATTCGTCATTCTGTAGTAAATCAGATTTCCAAATAGTGCAGAACACTACATTTTACGATGATGAGTAGGTGCACTCGTTAGGTACGGGGTCAGACGTGAGCTTTTGATTTTACTGGAATTATAATATATACAAATATAATATATGGGTTTTTAGATAAAACTTTTTTTTGCTTTTAGCCATTTTTTAAAATATATTAGCAAGGGCTCTCCATGGGCCTGGGTTCCCATCGGTACATTATTTCTGAATTTCCTTTCCCCCTCGAGACTCGCCATGTTTATACTGGAGATTTAATTTTCAGTGTTAACAGAATAAACAAGCAATGCAAAAATAAGCAGTATGGTGCCAAGCGAGTGTGCCTGCATTATACTAGATCATGCTTAAATTCATCGAGACGACATTACTTGAGATGCGCCACAATTTTCCCAGTTACCGCGTCTTTGAAATACGACTCATTTTCTGAGCGCATCTTTTCTTTAGATATGATAAAATGGCTTTTTTTCTAAACACATCTCACACTGTGTACGTGGCTATCAGTAATTATATTCACATTTCATTACATGTTTATTATCCAGGGCTCGCGTTGTAATATTCATAAGTGCTGCAGAGGGAAATGGATTTACAAAATCACTTCATGTACTGTGTTTACCCATATTCCAAACAGGAATGTTATGGTTCATATTCAGCCTTGGAGTATCTTTAAGAGGAAATGATTTTATGTTATGCATAGCGCGATGAAGTGCTAGGTAGCAGGACTGTTGCGTTGCTGCTCAGGGCAGCATTAGAGGGGTCTTGGTTCCACTCCTAGCTTTACACAAGCAGCAGAATCCCAGAGTTCGGACTTTGAGAGCATTTCTAGAGCCATGCTAGGAACCCTGTTTTATAATCTTACTGAGAGCTGCATTAGATCAGTGATGTGCACTGTTAGAGCCACGACAGTCTGACGTGTGTGTGTGTGTGCGTGCGTGCGTGCCAGCGTGTGTGTGAGAGAGAGAGGGTGGGGGGAGAATGGGGCAAAGAGAGAGAGGTGGTCACGATGCGTTTATGACAGTCACCGGATTTTGCAGCCACAGTTTTTCTATGTAAATCTTGATTTTCCACAAATGCTCCATAATCCAAAATCTGATGTACAACTTGAGGACTGCAAGAACAAAAAACTGTTTCCAGCTCAAACCAGCTAAAAACTGCATCTGAAATGTACCATTTAGCTCTGATATTTTGAAAAAATATACAGTCAGTTTCACAGGTTGAGTTTTGCACTCCGGTATTAAAGAGGCAGGATTTATTTTGAGATTGTGTTATTGTATTCAAATTAAAATGGTCCCCACTGGGAATCCTGACATAAGGCTATAACAATGGTTTTACAAACATATAAGCTGTTAAGGTGATATGACTGAAGTAAATGCTCATATGCTACTATCTAGATTTTGTTTAAAGGTCTTTGTCCATAGATGAATTAGGGAGCCATTATGACAGATAAATTTGGCAAAATATAATAAATAAAGAATGCAGTGGGCTTAGTGTGATGGGAAGGAAGTGGGGATGAGACAAAAGTGTGGTTGTGAGTTTAGGCGGCAGGGGCTGAAGAACGAAGGCAGCAGTGGCTGGGTGATAGCTCAGCCTTAGTACATGTGAAAATAAATAGATTCATTTCCACTGGTGGAACAAAGCAGATTGAGGCACATTTTAATTGGAAAAATGTCATGTAATAAGGAGTGGTGAAAATGGTCTGAAAGAGCAGTAAATTAACAATAAAAATGGGAGTAGGAGAACTCGATTTGTGTTCACTTCAATGTTTGCCCAGAATGCATAGACATTCATACTGGCAGGAAGGGCGCACAGTACAACTTTGCTTTCTAAAATTTGCTTGAAAATGCAACATTTGCCCCTCTTTTTTCAAAAAGTTCTCGGGGGGAGAACCCCCCCGAACCCTTCTTAGGTTGTTAGGGCTCGCTCGCTACGCTCGCTCGCCGGCGTACACTCCAACTAAAATTTTACGACACACCACTTTCAAATGTCACCAGCCGCCACTGGTCCCGGTGTCTGAAAATTACACCGGGACAAGTTCAGCATATTTCGGTGGGGCCCAACTTCTTGGCAGGGGGGACGGCGTCCACCCTGTGAAAAGAGTGGGTGGACGCCGTGTATCTGCGTGTACCCCCGTGCCCTGCCAGTATCCCTCTGAGTTGCCGTTGCCTTCCCCCCAAGGACCAGAACCCTGGAGCTGATTGGCTCGTCTGGTGATCACACTTCTGCCTTGTTCTCCAGGAATGCTGCTCGAGTTCTCAGGGATCATCGAGTGAGACCGTGGCCGCCCATATTTGTACTGCTGATCTCTGGACCATTGTAGCGATAATCAACATTGGATCGTTGACCATCGCCTACGTCCACTGCCTCGCTGCACCGTCCACGTTCTCAGGGCTTCTTGCTCTCCAGTGGGTGACCCGCATTCTCAGAGCAATGATCGATCCGCAGTTTGCCTGTATCGACATCGGTAGCCGCATGATAAGGATGGAGGCGAGAGCTGGGTGACCCGGCATCCCCTCCCTACGTCAGACCAGTGCTGTTTCTCCACCAGTGGCCACACTGCTCCCTTCCTGTCTCTTTGGACTGTTGGCTTTGCAAGGTGCTCTTGCCTTTCCTTGTCCCTGGGCCGAGACCCCGGCCGATTCACCAGGGTTATGGGCTGTGTATGCCCCTCCAGCGCGTGCTCTGTGAGTTCTGCGGACTCCTCTCTGCCCTGATCCTTTTCCTACCCGGCGCCGCCTGGGGTCTCTCCTGCTTCTGGATTCCCTCTCGCAGGATGGCTCATTTCTGGAATCGGGGCCTCTGCTGAGTGGTGCATTCATGCTGCTGCTGAACCTTGCTGACATTGCTAATGTGGTCGGGTGAGTGCACAAGACATGCTGGTCGTGACCCTTGCCGAGCACATACGAGTTGGTACTGACGGCTCCCCAGGTTTGCAGGTAGAGTTAGCAAGGCGGACTTCCTCCCCCCTCACCGTGTCTGATCTTTGCCTGGTTTGCATGCGAGGTGCTGGAGGCTGCCCTCGTGCTCCTAAGGTATCTTTATTTTGTGTTGATTTCCCTGCCTTTGTGCCCAAGAGCACACAAGCGCTTTGCTGGTTCGTTATGCATCCATTTTACTGCTCAGGTATGTTCTTATGCCTAACCAAGGAGTAAACCCACTATTCAGTAGGCCGCCATCTTAACTTCCAATTTGTTTAACTGATAATCATTCATTCATTCATAAAACTTTATTTCGGCTATTACGGCCATAAAAGTACATACATATACACAACCTCTTAAAATTAATATCAAGAAAAAGTACGATGTCGTAAGAACCACTTATTATGAAATAGTACAAGCATAGATAGCAGTAATGATCGCTCATTGGGAAACAGGGAATTAAAAATAATAATCATCACTATGGGCAATATAATCACTGCAAGCCAATCATAAAAAATATAGATTAAACTAAAAAATATTAAAAGAAAATTCACAACCTATGTTTTTATATAAAACCTAAGTCGCAGTAGCGGCCAATTAAAAGCAGGTCTTAATAGATCTCGTATCAGTTGTTTGATAAAATACCTACGCTTACAGGCTAGGTTTTTTGCCAAAACTAGGGTCACAATGGTTGACAGACGGGAGCAGGTATTACTAATTCTCACATCGATTTTTCAATAGATACCTTCGCTTACACCACATTGCAAAGAGAAACTTAGAGATTGCAACAACAAAAACCGGGTTGGTATCAGATTTTAAAACCCTGTAGGATTCCTTATAATTTCTAATACCTAGGTTCCTACACAGTTGAGTAACCCACTTTAACCTTTCCCACTTATATGCCAAGCAGAAGAACAACACATGAATTACAGTTTCCTCCTCTACTAGGCACCCCGGGCAAAGGTGAATGGTAGCGCCTGCCCATTTGTTGGTGAGTGCATGGAGCGGCAGCGTCCCATATCTAAATTGCAAAAACAGTTTTTTTGCTGTTGGCGGTTGAATAAACACCTGCTCCAATTATATATTGCTGTTTTATATCCAGGAACCCATAGGTTAAACTATAAGAATTAGCGGTCTGTAAAATGCATGACAATTTATACCCCTTCAGTACACAAGCCAAGGATTTTTTTGAGATAGCTGAGCAAGACTCCTCCGGTGCGGACCATAGGTCCTCCCTTCCTATCGCACGGAATGAGTCTCTGATAAAGGAGAACCACGGGATATTACCCGCCCCCAGAGTGGACATTACAGCCTTTAATTCCTCTCTATAATGTCCTAGCTCTGGCGTACTCCACAGCCGTCGCCAGTAAAGCAGTGGGCGAGAAGCAATTAGGTCTGCAATGGGAAGGATGCCCAGATCCATCCTTAGTGGCGTTAAAGGAGTACTTTTAGGCAAACACAGGATTTGTCTCATAAAATTATTTTCTGTTATAGTGAGGGCATTAACTAAGCTATGTCCCCAAAGTTCGGCCGCATACATAGTTGCCCCCTAGCTTGGACCTTGTAGATTTCTACAGGCGGGCTTATAACCTTTAGGGCACATCTCTTATAAACCTTTAAAATCCCCCGACTGCCTGAATTAGCTTTAAATTAGCTTTGTTAATTTGGGGTCCCCACCCCATTTTATCGTTTAATGTGAGGCCCAAATAATCAAAGATAGGAACCCTTTCTAAGGGTCGATCATCCATTCTTGGGTGCGGACAGTTTATAGAGTCAGCGTGGAAGACCATATATTTTGTTTTCTTAATATTTACTACCAAATTCCTCCTTTTACAAAACCGACTAAATTCCTCTAATACACGCTGCATCCCCATTGGTGATTCATCTTTTCAGCCCCCACCTCTTCACTTTTCTCGTAGTTTAGCCGTTCTTAGGCTATCCAAGATGACCCCCAACCCAGTCGTGTAATCCTCTCCCTTCCACATACACAAACAGCAAAATGGGACTACCCACCTTAAAGCATGTACTAAAACTGACATTGGATCTCACATCCTATCTAAGAGGCAGACTACACAGCCCTGCCAACCCGCCTGGTTCCTGGCAGCCATCTTGTAGTGGCTGCCACCTTTATCTGCTCGCTACCTCTGATACTTCTCTCTCATCTGATCCTCCATACTTTTGACTTTGAACATGAAACCACCCTATTTATACAGGTCTACCCCCTTACTGTCCCCCTAAGGACACAATTCGGTCAATATCATTTATCCTCCATATCTATCCAAAAACGTGATTAAAACTTTCAAACATAAAAATCTCAAATCGAATCCAGAAACACATGTTATTTAATAACCTCATCTTCTTCACTAATCGTCCTGCCCATTGGAGGAAAGTGCTATCCTTTGTACTTAATACTACCTCCACCACGAAAATACCTCACGGCTATAAACTTACTATCTCGCCCTCCCCTATGTACAGTGCAAAAGCCACTATTGCCATCTATAATAATGGCACTGTGCTCATCCAGACCTCCAATCACAATTTGGAACTCTTTGGCAAGCTCTTCCCCTACCTCAAGATCAAGCTTGACAGTGATTCTACTCCCCCCCCCCCTTATCCCTGCTCCCCTGGGAACCCCTTTCAAATGGTATCCACGTCTCCCACAATCCCTCTTCCACCTCTTCCCATCACTCGCCCATGGAAGACACCCATTTTCCCTCTCATGACAAGAAGGCTACGCAGAAACAGCGGTCCCTCATCAGTGTCAACAAGCGAACAAGAATTGCCGACTATAGTGCTCACTATAGCTCCCGCCACTTCATTCAAGCAAGTTTACGGCAACGCAGGCCTAAAGAACACACAAACCCACTGCAAACAAAGAAGGAAGGGTAGATACAAGGGTAGGTACAAGAAAAATTAGATACCTGGCCTACTTTAACTACTTCAAGAGGATGCAACTACAAGGCCATTATTAAACCCAACCGAGAACGATCACCAACAGCCACTTTCTCATCCACCTGTAAAATTAAAAACAATGGAAGAGGGATCAAGCCAGGTAATACCTATACAAACCGAAAAAATACCGTCCAGCGGATCACCAGCATCATCATTAATAATAATGGAAGAGGAACGAAGCCAGGCAATAACGACACAAGCCAGAAAAACAGAAGGTTTACCTCCCAGTGGGAAATTTGAAAACACCTCGATCAGGCACCTACAAGTGCACTTGTAAACTTCAATCCTGGGGAATTGAGAAAGAACACCGAAACTCATCCCCACCATACCGCACCAGAACCACAGAATACATGGCCCAACCTGACATAGAGACAATCTTGGGACAATCCAAAAAGGTAGAAATGTATCCACCAACAGATGATGAACAAGGCACCTGTAACTTCAGGTCCTTGGTAGCAGCAAAAGGACCAACAAAAGCACAAACCCTCATAACACTTGCCACAGGAAGTAAGCCTGACCACAGCATAACAAGAACGACCCCGGAGCCCGGAGAACCCTTAGAAAACAGGCAGTGTGATAGCAACCCTTTCTCTAATGTTGCACCACAAATACAAACTAAAGGGATGGGAATACAGCACAAAAGGGCACTAGAAAATGAACAACCATTAACGCTTCTGGGCAAAGAAACCTTTTCTGACGTCTTCATTATTGAGAGAGCGCACAGATCCCTAGCCCCACCGCCGTCGCCAGGTGCACGGCCGCGGCCGATCATTGCGAAAATTCTGAACTACAGAGACCGCGATGCGGCGCTTCGCAAGGCCCATGAGTTGGGCAGCCTGAAACATGAAGGGATGGACATCTCTATTTACCCTGATTTCACACCGCAAGTCCAGGAGGCAAGAAAGAAATTCCTGGCAGTAAAAAAGAAACTACGCGAGCAAAATATCCAATGTGCAATGATCTACCCAGCTCGCCTGCGAGTAACGGATGGCGGAAAGAGTACAGTCTACAGTGAGCCCAAGGAGGTGCTCAAATACTTGCAACAAAAGGGCTCCCAGAGCACGCGAAGGAAGTCACCAAGAGGAGGTCCAGAAGAACAGGAGAGCATCTCAGACGTTGAATGACAACCTTGCCCTCACTGAACTATTCGAAGACGCCGGGACAGAAACCGGTGACCACTCCAGTTATATCACCATATGGACACAGATAAGTGATAAATGGGGCTGTATGGTTTAATGATTAAGATAGCGCTGCAAGTGCGAAGTAAGCACATGCGCAATATAAGAGTTCAGGCAATATAGGGGCTGCAGTACGGACTGGTGGGCAGAGGGCCACTTTGGAAATGGCAGGTTGGGGCGATTGTGTTATTGTTTTATATTTAGACAAGCGACCCCCCGTGTGACGGTCTCACCGGGGTAACCGGCTGGCAGCTCCCGCCAACCTGTGTGCACCACAATGTTTTAGAGTTTCCTTAAGGGATGGGTTGGGGGGTGCGGGGCAAGGAAACAAGGTATTTGGGATTGTCTTCGCTGTAATTAGGATGGCGAAGTGGGTGGGGGGTGGGAAGGGTGAAACTTTAAGAAATATGGTCGGTGACAGGAAGACAGATGCCATACACAATATGTGTAACAAAAGCTGTTGGACACAAGCGCGACTGCTCGGTGACCTGTCTGAGAATGGATAATAGACTGCACCCTACTAGAACCTTAAGATTCATGACATGGAATGTGCGAGGACTGAAGAATCCACAGAAAATCAGGAAAGTCTTTGCATATTTAGATCACCATAAAGTAGACGTAGCATGTATACAGGAGACCCACCTCACTGACGCCACGGAGAACAGAATAGGCACGCGATGGGCAACATACCGTTTAGCGTCCTACTACTCCACATATGCCAGAGGGGTAATGCTTCTGATTAAACGCAGTGATACCAAAGGGGATGATGGACGGAGCGCTTGAGCTAATCAAACACTCACCCCCAGTCAAATGATCTGGGTTTAATCCATCATCATTCTTTAGCTCACTCCACCACCCCAGTTCAGACATGGCCATATGCAAATCAGTCTGACCCTGTGCCTCATGGGAACAGTCCAGCCCGAACTGCCAAGCCATGTCTTCCCTGGACCGGAAACAAGCATCCTGGGACCGGTTTCTGGCTATTCAGCCGTCATCAGCCAGGCTAGCTTGAATCCAGTGGCAAAGTGAGCAAGGGACCCACGTCTGGGCATACCCTGCCAACTTAGGGCGAACAAAGTGATACCAAAGGGGATGATGGACGGAGCGCTTGAGCTAATCAAACACTCACCCCCAGTCAAATGATCTGGGTTTAATCCATCATCATTCTTTAGCTCACTCCACCACCCCAGTTCAGACATGGCCATATGCAAATCAGTCTGACCCTGTGCCTCATGGGAACAGTCCAGCCCGAACTGCCAAGCCATGTCTTCCCTGGACCGGAAACAAGCATCCTGGGACCGGTTTCTGGCTATTCAGCCGTCATCAGCCAGGCTAGCTTGAATCCAGTGGCAAAGTGAGCAAGGGACCCACGTCTGGGCATACCCTGCCAACTTAGGGCGAACAAAGTGATACCAAAGGGGATGATGGACGGAGCGCTTGAGCTAATCAAACACTCACCCCCAGTCAAATGATCTGGGTTTAATCCATCATCATTCTTTAGCTCACTCCACCACCCCAGTTCAGACATGGCCATATGCAAATCAGTCTGACCCTGTGCCTCATGGGAACAGTCCAGCCCGAACTGCCAAGCCATGTCTTCCCTGGACCGGAAACAAGCATCCTGGGACCGGTTTCTGGCTATTCAGCCGTCATCAGCCAGGCTAGCTTGAATCCAGTGGCAAAGTGAGCAAGGGACCCACGTCTGGGCATACCCTGCCAACTTAGGGCGAACAAAGTGATACCAAAGGGGATGATGGACGGAGCGCCTGAGCTAATCAAACACTCACCCCCAGTCAAATGATCTGGGTTTAATCCATCATCATTCTTTAGCTCACTCCACCACCCCAGTTCAGACATGGCCATATGCAAATTAGTCTGACCCTGTGCCTCATGGGTACAGTCCAGCCCGAACTGCCAAGCCATTTCTTCCCTGGACCGGAAACAAGCATCATGGGACCGGTTTCTGGCTATTCAGCCGTCATCAGCCAGGCTAGCTTGAATCCAGTGGCAAAGTGAGCAAGGGACCCACGTCTGGGCATACCCTGCCAACTTAGGGCGAATAAAGTGATACCAAAGGGGATGATGGACGGAGCGCTTGAGCTAATCAAACACTCACCCCCAGTCAAATGATCTGGGTTTAATCCATCATCATTCTTTAGCTCACTCCACCGCCCCAGTTCAGACATGGCCATATGCAAATCAGTCTGACCCTGTGCCTCATGGGAACAGTCCAGCCCGAACTGCCAAGCCATGTCTTTCCTGGACCAGAAACAAGCATCCTGGGACCGGTTTCTGGCTATTCAGCCGTCATCAGCCAGGCTAGCTTGAATCCAGTGGCAAAGTGAGCAAGGGACCCACGTCTGGGAATACCCTGCCAACTTAGGGCGAACAAAGTGATACCAAAGGGGATGATGGACGGAGCGCTTGAGCTAATCAAACACTCACCCCCAGTCAAATGATCTGGGTTTAATCCATCATCATTCTTTAGCTCACTCCACCACCCCAGTTCAGACATGGCCATATGCAAATCAGTCTGACCCTGTGCCTCATGGGAACAGTCCAGCCCGAACTGCCAAGCCATGTCTTCCCTGGACCGGAAACAAGCATCCTGGGACCGGTTTCTGGCTATTCAGCCGTCATCAGCCAGGCTAGCTTGAATCCAGTGGCAAAGTGAGCAAGGGACCCACGTCTGGGCATACCCTGCCAACTTAGGGCGAACAAAGTGATACCAAAGGGGATGATGGACGGAGCGCTTGAGCTAATCAAACACTCACCCCCAGTCAAATGATCTGGGTTTAATCCATCATCATTCTTTAGCTCACTCCACCACCCCAGTTCAGACATGGCCATATGCAAATCAGTCTGACCCTGTGCCTCATGGGAACAGTCCAGCCCGAACTGCCAAGCCATGTCTTCCCTGGACCGGAAACAAGCATCCTGGGACCGGTTTCTGGCTATTCAGCCGTCATCAGCCAGGCTAGCTTGAATCCAGTGGCAAAGTGAGCAAGGGACCCACGTCTGGGCATACCCTGCCAACTTAGGGCGAACAAAGTGATACCAAAGGGGATGATGGACGGAGCATGGTGAGCAAAAAAACGATGGATTTAGGCCCAGATCTCTGTACTGGGGTGAATGTATGACATTGTTCTGCATTCTGTCCATCAACTGTTGTTTTTGCATTTGTCACCCCGAGTGGGACGGGTATGCCCAGACGTGGGTCCCGTGCTCTCCATGCCACTGGAATCAAGCTATCCTGGCTGAAGAGGGTGAAACCCCGAAACCGGTCCTAGGATGCTTGTTTCCAGTCCAGGGAGGACCTGGCTTGGCAGTTCGGGCTGGACTGTTCCCATGAGGCACAGGGTCAAGACTGATTTGCATATGGCTGGGTTCAAACTGGAATGGCATGGTGAGCAAAACAACGATGGATTTAGGCCCTGATCTCTGTACTGGGGTGAATGTATGACATTGTTCTGCATTCTGTCCATCGACTGTTGTTTTTGCATTTGTCACCGCGAGTGGGACGGGTATGCCCAGACGTGGGTCCCGTGCTCTCCATGCCACTGGAATCAAGCTATCCTGGCTGAAGAGGGTGAAACCCCGAAACCGGTCCTAGGATGCTTGTTTCCAGTCCAGGGAGGACCTGGCTTGGCAGTTCGGGCTGGACTGTTCCCATGAGGCACAGGGTCAGACTGATTTGCATATGGCCATGTCTGAACTGGGGTGGTGGAGTGAGCTAAAGAATGATGATGGATTAAACCCAGATCAGTTGACTGGGGGTGAGTGTTTGATTGGCTCAAACGTGCCGTCCATCATCCCCTTTGTATCACTTTGTTCGCCCTAAGTTGGCGGGGTATGCCCAGACGTGGGTCCCTTGCTCACTTTGCCACTGGATTCAAGCAAGCCTGGCTGATGACGGCTGGAATGCCAGAAACCGGTCCTAGGATGCTTGTTTCCGGTCCAGGAAGACATGGCTTGGCAGTTCGGGCTGGACTGTTCCCATGAGGCACAGGGTCAGACTGATTTGCATATGGCCATGTCTGAACTGGGGTGGTGGAGTGAGCTAAAGAATGATGATGGATTAAACCCAGATCAGTTGACTGGGGGTGAGTGTTTGATTGGCTCAAACGTTCCGTCCATCATCCCCTTTTGTATCACTTTGTTCGCCCTAAGTTGGCGGGGGTATGCCCAGACGTGGGTCCCTTGCTCACTTTGCCACTGGATTCAAGCAAGCCTGGCTGATGACGGCTGGAATGCCAGAAACCGGTCCTAGGATGCTTGTTTCCGGTCCAGGGAAGACATGGCTTGGCAGTTCGGGCTGGACTGTTCCCATGAGGCACAGGGTCAGACTGATTTGCATATGCCCATGTCTGAACTGGGGTGGTGGAGTGAGCTAAAGAATGATGATGGATTAAACCCAGATCAGTTGACTGGGGGTGAGTGTTTGATTGGCTCAAACGTTCCGTCCATCATCCCCTTTTGTATCACTTTGTTCGCCCTAAGTTGGCGGGGGTATGCCCAGACGTGGGTCCCTTGCTCACTTTGCCACTGGATTCAAGCAAGCCTGGCTGATGACGGCTGGAATGCCAGAAACCGGTCCTAGGATGCTTGTTTCTGGTCCAGGAAGACATGGCTTGGCAGTTCGGGCTGGACTGTTCCCATGAGGCACAGGGTCAGACTGATTTGCATATGGCCATGTCTGAACTGGGGTGGTGGAGTGAGCTAAAGAATGATGATGGATTAAACCCAGATCAGTTGACTGGGGGTGAGTGTTTGATTGGCTCAAACGTTCCGTCCATCATCCCCTTTTGTATCGGACTGTTCCCATGAGGCACAGGGTCAAGACTGATTTGCATATGGCTGGGTTCAAACTGGAATGGCATGGTGAGCAAAAAAACGATGGATTTAGGTCCAGATCTCTGTACTGGGGTGAATGTATGACATTGTTCTGCATTCTGTCCATCAACTGTTGTTTTTGCATCAGATTAAACGCGGCACACCATTTACATTGCTTAGCTCCATAAAAGACGATCAGGGTAGATATGTTATAATTCAGGGCAACTTCGGAGGAACGACACTAACTATTGTCACAACATACGGCCCAAACACGGATGACCCGTCCTTCTTTGCACAGGTATGGGCTAAACTGCGCACACTAACACTGACGGCAATAATCTGGGGAGGTGATTTTAACACATGTATAGCCCCATCCATGGATAGTTCCACTAGTAACGACAGATACGGGAAACCGGCCGCAAACGCGCTTAGAGAAGGTATGGAGGAATATGCAATGACAGATATATGGCGTTTACGACATCCAAACCATAGAGAAGGCACTTGCATATCTACGACCCACAATACATGGTCCAGAATTGATTTCTGGATAGCCACAAATGATGTCTGCACGTGGACATCATCAATAGCACACATGTCCAAAACACTATCGGACCATGCACCGGTTCGCCTTGAACTCGCAATACCCACGCACACTCCACGACAATACACGTGGCGTCTACAACAGGGTGCGCTGCTAGATCAGGTATTTAGGGTAGATCTGCAACAAGCCATAAGAGACTACTTTGACCAGAATGTAGGATCAGTAAGCAGCGCAAGAACACTATGGGAAGCCTTCAAGGTAACAATCCGTGGTTTCTGCATAGGCAGACATGCAGGCATACTGAAAGATATTCAATGAAAGCTGTCCATGGTTGAAAACGAAATCAGACAATATATGAACACCTTGAACGCCAAGATACTGGCGGACATCAGACAAAAACTTGACACTTATCATGAATTTGCAGAGAGCGAGATCAAATATATGTCGCTCAGACACACGGCACGCAATTATGGGGAGGGTGGGCGACCGGGACGTGCGCTTTCTAGTAGGATACGCCCCACTCTTACAGTATCCCACATCACTCAAATAGTAGATGCGCATGCTGAGCCCAAATTTGACACTGCTTCTCGGAATACTATGCACGCTTATACTCTACTGAGTCAAGTACGACCACTACGGAGATAAATCAGTATTTGGATGATATCGCCTTAGCGTGGTTATCGGACAAGCATCGAGAATATTTTTGCCACCATATAACAAAGGATGAGATCGTAGAAGCAATAAATTCTCTCCCAAACAATAAAACCCCTGGTATGGATAGGTTGCCGGGGGAATTATATAAAGAATATAAAGAATTATTAATTCCACATCTTGCTGCAATGTATGATGAGGCATATGAAGAAGGCAGGCTGCCGGCATCATTACGAGAGGCGCTGCTGATCACCCTCCCTAAACCAGACAAGGACCCTGTAAAATGTGAGTCCTATCGCCCATTATCGCTAATCAATATAGACGCCAAAATACTGGCAAAAATCATCGCTCTGAGGATACAACCCTTAATGAGACACCTGGTATTGCCAGACCAAGCTGGCTTTATACCGACAAGGTCAACCACACAAAACCTGAGGACCATATTTGCAATGTTTCACCATCTGAACCCAGAATTGCCAGCAGCTGCGGCCCTATTGGACGCTGCGAAAGCCTTTGACTCTGTGGAATGGCCATATATGTTTACTGTGCTGAGAAGGATGGGGTTCCCAGAGCCGGTCTTGTGCTGGATATCGTTATTATATACGGAACCATGTGCACGAATAAGAGTGAATGGAAACACATCTGAACCCATAAACATATATCGGGGGACGAGGCAGGGATGCCCGCTCTCGCCACTTTTATTTACACTCGCGTTGGAGCCACTGGCTTGTAAGATAAGGCAAAGGCACACAGACACTGCACTGCAGTTCCAGATTAGACCAGTCAGTATATCACTATATGCCAACGATATAGTCCTTTACACACGGTATCCAGACGTAAATTTAAATACACTCATCAGAGAATATACCCGGTTTGAAACTATTCAGGACTCCGCATAAACTGGGATAAGTCAGTGGTGATCCCGCTTACTCCTGCTACAACACAACCGACATTAGATTATCCACTGAAATGGCAGGCAGATCCCGTGAAGTATTTAGGCATTTGGATACATCGAGATCCGGAGCTGGTGTTGCGAGAAAACTATGGCAGAGCCATATCAAAGCTGGAGGACCAGATAGGTAGATGGATTAAACTTCCGCTATCACTAGCCGATCGGATCGCAATCCAGAAAATGATAGTGCTGCCTAGATTCCTTTATTCATTCATGAATATACCGATATGGGTTACACAATCCCTATTTACCAAACTGCGCACTGCCATGCTCAGGCTGACGTGGGCAGGTAAGCAGGCACGAGTAGGGTGGAAAGAACTGACCAGACCATACTTTCAAGGGGGCTTTGGAGCACCAGATTTGCAACTATACTATTACTGTGCACAGGCGCAACACGCCCACTACTGGTTACACCCACATGGCCACATACCACATATAGCAGTAGAATATGAGAGTGTAAAACCGACCCCCCTGATCACTTTAGTATCGGACCCGAGAGGGCACACCCCGAGTGCTGCAATACACCCAGCCCACTGCACATCGAGAGCATGGCACATGCTGGCGAAACGCACGCACAAACTCCCGACATATGCACCAGCTTTGCCCATGCACCATCACCCGCGAATCACAGTGATGCAAGAAAAGAAAATGGCGAACTTGCTGGGGGAGATGGGCCTAAGTAACATGGGCGACATATTCCCACTTGGGAAATTCATTTCACTAACCGACGCATCCCTTAGTGCACACCGCACACCTTTGAAGGTATTTGCGTATCTGCGCCTGCGTATGGCAGTAAAAGAGGTATACCCCACATTCCCAGACGAACCTCCGACACATCAAGCGCATCAGATTTTATTAACATCACCGACACGTCAACGTTTAGTCACACGCCTCTATAACGCAGCTCAATGAGAACAATTCAGAGAACAAGACAAACCTCAAAGGAGATGGGAGGAAGCACATGGCAGTCCTATCGCTAAAGAGGACTCGGAGTATAGTTGCGCACAGATGCAAATGCTTACACCTAACTGTAATTTGCGCATTATACATTTTAAATTTCTTCATCAGGTATATTATACACCAGTGCAATAGCATAAGTATGGTTTAAGAACGGATGACAGATGTCACAGATACAGCGCACCTGGCGCAGACTTCTTACACATGGCATGGGCATGCCCTCAGCTTCAACCATACTGGCAAGAAGTGACTAACACTCTCACTATCATGCTGACGGAACAGATACCTAATGCGCCTCTGGTGTGCCTACTGGGCATACACAAGATCCGTCTGGCTCGCAGACGTAAACTTCTAGCGGTGGCATTACTACTGGCCAAAAGGCGTATAGCTATGAGATGGGGGAGCAGACCCACACCACAGTGCAAAGACTGGATTACAGATATGACATATTGCAAGGAGAGACTGGAAACCTACGCGGAGGAACTACCACAAGCCTCCAGACCTAGGGACTTCTGGGACCCATTTGTACAATACCTCAGATCCATACAAACGGATTACTGAACATGCATGGCGGTAAGTAGATGTAATTCACAGGATGTGGGCTTCTATATTCAAATAGGTGGTGGAGGATGGGGCTGCAGAGGCTGGATGGGGCAGACTGTAAAAAACTAAAGACCAAATTTGCTAAGGTTGGTCTCAGAGTAGGCTACTGAGAGATAGCTGTGTAAAATGGAATACTTACATCTGAAATAACGCTGTTTTAAAACATGTCAGCAGGTAGTTTCTATGTATGGAAGTTGGAAAATTAATTGTATATATGACGTAGCACTCTGAAAGAAAATGAACAACCATTAACAAACTACATAATATTCCGGCCAGAAATGAATCCAGGGGGAGAGGAGACACTTTATACAGAGGTAACATAATGCTCCTCCTCCACGCAATAAAGAATCTGGAAGATGCAAACTCAGCAGATCTAGTGTCCATAACATTTATTCATGTAGACAATCCCCAAGGTTTAGAGGCAACTAAAACAACATGGACCACAAAAGAGATAACAAAAAAGATAATGAATGAATGAATTGCCCATATTTCAACAATGGGGGATAGGGATATACACACTATAACCTGGGCTATCCCACTCCAGTGCTACCCGAAAAGTCATTCACAACTGGACCTCAGGAGCAAGACACCACCCATTCAGTACTAACGGGAGCAAGAAGTACACCCCCGGCTACGATTCACCCTAACCACTCAAGCGATACAAACGAAATAAGGAAAAGGAATGAGCCACTGGACGAAACAACTAGGAGTAACTGGAGTCGGTTAACTTGAACATTCAATGTGACCAACAGCCAATGACAGGCAACTCGCCACACCTGCCACAAACTGGCAGAGCCTAGACCAATACGCATGTGCACATGGAACATTAGTGGCCTGCCAAACAAAGTAAGTGATCCACAGTTACTGACCTACCTCCAATCGTTCGACCTCGTATTTATTCAAGACACCTGGGCCGAACAACCTATACTTCTGCAGGGGCATAATTCCCAACATGTTCACGGTCAGAAAGAAGCTAGATATGGCCATCGGAAAGGAGGCTTGTCAACATATGTATCAATCACAACACTAGGACCCGTCAAACACTTGAAAGCTACCTTATCGGCTCCAAACAAACTACTAGCAGTAAGAACAATGATTAGAACTAACAAAGAAAAATGTCCGCTGAGCTGCTGAAAATCACTGAGGAGGAAGAAACCTATAATATCATAGTTGCAGGAGATTTTAGTCTACACCTCATGGGAACTCTAACTGACGACGACCTGCTACATGACCTAAACAGGGTGTGGAAAATTCCAACACAGGGGAAATGCACCCTGAACAAGCAGACCGGATTAGGCATATGCCTCCTAAGGGAACGTGAACACCTTAATTTTAGAGCCCTGAACGGACACTTTCAGGAAGACAATCCGCAAGCTCTACCACCTCACATATCGATTACACATTTGCAATACTTTCACTGTTCCACAAAATCTCTCCCTTACATCTGGGAGAATAGGACCAGAGTGATTATTCACCTCAAGAAGTCACCTTCAAAGGCATTGCTCCCCCGCTACATACAGCATATAGAGCAATAGTTACAGAATATACCACTAACAACAAAAGGATCAAGTGCAACTCCGACTCAGTGAAGAAGCTCCTAGAATCAGCCAAAACTATCTTTCTTGAAGATCCCAAACAAACGAGGAGTCCCTTAGCTATGTGGGAGAATATTACTATCACCCTCAGGGAGAAATTTGCAACCAATGCAGGTGTTAGAAATGGAACTCTAAGCAAGAGACAATTAGTTAATGCCAACTCGCCCCAAATAAAACTAAAATCCACCATTAACCAAAAACGTAAGAAAGCTGCGCCGGAACCCGAAGAGATCTCCCATCGGGAGAACTGAGTTAACTTATGGCAAGCCTAAAAAAGACAAAATGGGACATTAAGACAACGAAACGATGTGGGCAAGGCTGCTCCACTAATCAAAAAGTGAGAACAGCGCAAAGTTCTGGTGAACAACCAATACCTTACAATGCCAATTCCATCATAAAATAGATTTTTACCTCCCAGAGGAAGATTGGGCCACATACCTTCATGACCACTTCAACAGTTCCATCCAAGAGAGAAACAGGTATGAGGAAGAATCCTGGGCAACTCCGTGTGACAAAGCACAATCGCATTCAAAAAACAGCAAAAACGTATCTGAAGCAGGAAAAGAATCACCTGGAAACGGCGCACTTCAAATTCAATGAGAAGAATCATTCAATATAATAAAACTCAAGATTATGAGGCAAATCGGAAAAGGGTGGCAAGAAGGAGCTCCGGGACCGAATGGGATTCCGCCAATACTATACAAATAAGACCCTCAGTACTGGTCCAACATCTTGGCACCAGTATACAACCAGATCATGCTTAATGGAATAATCCCAGAATTGTGGAAGGTATCAATAATCTCGCCAATCCACAAGCAGGGCAAAAAGGGCGATGTCACAAACTACCGCCTTGGCGCCCTGATTGACAACGATGCCAAATATTTTGCAGGATTAATCCTGCAAGAACTGGAATCATGGGCCTGTTCATCTATTATACCAATAAACCAGACTGGCTTCTGCAAACACACGGGAACAATCAATAACATCATGGCCCTAACCCTCCTGATTGATGTAGCAAAGGAAGCCAGGCAATCGCTATTCTTGTGTTTCATTGACTATAGCTCGGCTTTTGACCATATTGACCGAACAAGGTTATGGCAGAAGCTGAAAAACTGAGGCAACCTCCTGCCCTTCTAAAGTAACTAATCCTATTACACACTGACTCATGGGTAAAAGTAAAACTGGGAACTCTAGACGCATTAACACCACCAAGGAGCTAAAACAAGGGTGGGTCCTTGATCCCATGCTATTCAATCTCTTTATGGCAGATTTACCCGCAAGACTATACAACTGCAAATTGCATGCCCCCAAGCTTGGAAAGACGACCATCTCCAACCCTCATAATGCTGATGACTTGGACCTAGTAAGCCGAACACCAATTGTTCTTCAACATTTACTCGACGTAACACAAGAATACTCACACAAGAACGCATTGAAGATTAACTTAGGCAAAACAAAAACAATGGTAATAAACCCCACCAATAAGAAAAAACACCACTGATATCTGGACACACAACAACTAGAACCAGAAAAGGAATACAGATATCTTGGAGTCCTGCTAGACAACAAAGGTTCCTTCAACTCCCAAATAGAAGCACTAAGACGAAAAGGCAATACAATAACCTTTGCCATGAAGACTCTAAACAAAGCACTTGCCGGGCCTTCCCTGGCACCCCTACTCAAGGTCATTCAAAAGAAACTCCTTCCGACGATAATATACGGGAGTGAGGCAAAGCGAGGAAGAGAAGCAATCACCTTGGAAAAAATAATTATTAGGTCATACAGAATGATCTTTCAACTTCCAAACTATGCCTCTCCCATGCAGATAAGGTTTGAGTTCGGACTATAGAAACAGTACCTGGCTAGAAGGGGTGCATTTATAAAGTGCTGGCATAAGATCAGAGGAGCAGAACAAGATACATTAAATTGGCATCTCTGGGCCGAATTGTCACCACGAGGGAATTCACCAGTTGGAGCATACCTCAGAGATTCCCTAAGCCAAGTAGGTCTGAATAGTGTATGGGAGACACCAGCGACCCATACTAGCTTCAAAAAAGTGGTCTCTAAATCTATCTAAGTGATGGCAATGGTAGAAGATAAGGCCAAGACTTGCAAAAACGGCACATGGCTGGCTTGTACTCAACAACTATGTCACAGCCAAACCGCAAATGTGCCTGAGCACAGGATTTAATATTCTACTGAAAGAGAAATTCTTAAAATATCGGCTTGGCATAATGCCGATTTTACCCCACCTACCACCATGGAAGAGGAAACCTGGGGACAACTCCTGCCGACTATGTAGCAGTGGATTGGAAGATCTTGTCCATATAATCTGCATATGCACAAGCCTAGAACGACGCTCACTCCTCTGTCCTCTCTTCCACCAAAAAGGATCCGTTCTTGCAGACAGCCGGTGTTGGCTTGCTTTAAATCCGATTCCACACAACTAATCTGCCAATTCACAAACTTCCTCAACATAGCAGAGAGGAGACTGCATACAGATTCAGGCAGTAGAGACAGCCGAGCAGCTTGATAAAACAGACAAAGCACAAGTCCTCTATATACTAAAGCATTGTGATAATTAGCACGAACAACAAACATTAGTTTTGCACATCGGAAATTTGCACAATACACATCAATATCAACAACAGTCACAGCAAAAAGGGTAGATCTGCAAACCTCAAGCCAAAAGGACAAGTACAGGAAGAGCAAGACAGTCAGGGCACAAACTTGGAACTATGCTTTTAAAAATCTATTTTACACTGCGGTAATTTGCACAAGACACAATATTATTCGAAACATTGGAAGTTTTCTCTTGAAACCAAAACAACACCACTGGGCGAAATTAAGAAAAACTGAAGCCAGAGAAACTCTCCCTTGGTTTTAAGCTCAAAGCTCTATTATTCTGTCAAAAAAGGATTTAAACTTTATTTATAATTTTGTATAAATCATGTTAATTATATGTGCTATGCATATGCAACGGTTTTAATTAATCATGCATAATAAAAATTACTTACTCTCATGGTGTCTCAACTTATCTGAATACAACTTCTACTAATGAGAGCCCCGACCCGACCCCAATCCATCACCTCGTCAACTCTCCTACGCACCTGCAAGTAAACTAATTATTAACACTGTCCCCTTTCAGTTTAGGAGCAACACCATTACTAATCAACAATCCAATGCTATGTCACTTATCTTGGTTCCCACTAACTACTTGTCACCCTTCTCTTCAGACCTTACATGCTCCCACTTGGACAGTGCTACCACCAGACAGGAGCCTATTAGCGATCTCTCCACCACTAGTCTTTATGGCCACCATCCTTCTCTCTCCCCTGCCCTCCTCGAAGTACGAATTCTGTCCATAACACCTTCATACTACCTCCGAAGATGCCCAATACTCCTATCCACGGCCTCAACTCTATGACCTCCACCCACACACGCAATATATAACACAATCCCCCCCCAAAAAAATAACTCTACAGTAATACCAACCCCATTAGCACCTCCTTGTTCCATTCCACACTTGTTGCTATAAAATCATATCTACTGTTGATGAGGGCTGATATCCTTAATCTTCTATGTATTGGCTCTAGCCTGGAACATAACTGGTCGAATCTTGCTTTCAACAACCAGATCAGTGACCCCCCTAACCCCTTACATCCTCCTGCTGACAGTATGGCCTACACACAGACTTCTCAACCTTATTGGAGATGTAAACCGAATCTAGACCATTCCGCCCGGCCCAACAGATTAGTTAGTCACCTATTGAACACTGATATCCTCTCCCTTCTTACTTCGTACAACCCTGCCCCAATTGACCTTGTTATGCCATCAGAAAAAATTTAGACAGTTTCACCCTACCACCTAGGGAACTCCATCCTAAACCCAGATCCACTAATAAAACAAACCTCAAACTAGTCCCCATCGCCCCATCATCTACCACTGTAACCAAATCTTACCTAAAATGTTCGCTACTCAACTGCCGGTCAGCAGTGAAACATGCTGCTGACATAGCGACCTTATAGTCAACCTGGACTTAGACCTCCTAATTCTCACCGAAATTGGGTTAAAGGAATCCTCCTCCTCTATTCTAGACATCCCAGTTCCACCAACCTATGACATCACCCGGCTGGACCGCGCAGACCGCCATGGGGGTGGTCTAGCTTGTATATTTCAATCCAATTTATTAGTAAAACAGACACAGACTACGCCAATATCCTCCTGCAAACACTTGATGATCAACATCTCATCTATACACAACTCTTCACGCACTCTGCACACGTTCTACTACTCCCCTGGAGATAATAATATTTTCTTCGAACAAATCAAAGAGATCATAGCTACCAACAATGAACCACACAATAACCGTATTTTCGTTGGTGATTTCAACCTTCACTAGAACGACACGAATGATCCGCTAGTGAATTGTTTCAAGGCCTTTCTCAGTGACTTCAACCTTATGCAAGCCTGCAACAACCCCACTCATATTAAAGGGGATATCTTAGACTTAATGATAGCCAAGGAAAATACCATCCAAATTGACTCTATTTTACCCTGTGACTGGATCAACCACCACTGCATCACCTTCTCCATAAATGAAAAGGCAACCATCCTCAACGGTCAACTAGTGAAAACCAAACACTGGGTCAGAGATACCCGTAACCTCAATCCAGGGACGCTCTCCTCTAGGACCCACAATTTCCTGTCCCCTCCCACCGACATGTCTGACACACACGACCTCACAGAGCACTACTTTAGCTCTATGTCCAACATCCTGGACTCCTTGGCCCCCAAACAATTAAAGAGAGTACCAATAAGAAGATTGAACCCTTGGTTCAATCATAGCATTGTTGAAGAATGGTGCTCCCTCAGACTTGTGTAAAGAGCTTGCATCCTGACCCCTTCTCTAACGAACCTCAAACGTTTGCGGAAAAAAGGGGCATTGACAACAGGCACATTAGAAGCTCCAAATCATCTTATTCCCATCAACAGCTTGACATGGTGGCTAATCGACCCAAAAAACTCTTTGAAATTGTAAAAAATCGAACTAATATGATATGTAATGCCTCTCCTTCAGACATTAAAACTCTACCAAATTGCAAAACATTTGCCTCCTTCTTTTTTGAGAAAACAGAATTAATTTACATCGACCTCAAGAATTCTGTGAATCTCCTACCGATTGAAACCCCACCATACCTCCTTATCACAGGACGACTGTCTTGGTAATCATACCTTCAGACCAAAAAACAATGCCTTCCAGACATTCGATGAAACCAACATCTTAAAGCTATTAACTTCCATAAAATACTAGAACCACTTCAATGACCCCCTTCCCTTCACAATTCCTCAATGAGATAATACACCTCCTGCTCCCTTTATGGACCAGGATCATCAACACCTCTCTTACTCAAGGATACACTCCAGACTGTCGAAAAGGTGGCCATGTCACCCAAATCTGAAAAAGCCTGATTTCGACCTTTCCGGTTGCAACAACTACCGTCCTATCTAAAAACATCCCAACTTTAGCCAAGCTCCTGGAAAAATGTGTTCATCAGCAATTTGGCAATCACATTGCTCAATACCAACTCCTCGACCACTGCCAATCTGGTTTCAGACCAGGTCACAGTATTGAAACTGCCATGGTCCATACTGTCAACGACGCTTTACGCCTACTCGATCAAAACAAGTCCTGCTTATTAATCCTACTGGACCTATCAGCAGCGTTTGACACTATCAAACACAATATTCTCATGAACATCTTAGAACACAGGATGGTTCTCGCTGGTACTGACTTAAAATAGCTCTCCTCATTCCTACAAAACAGATCTAAAAGAGTCCTAATCAATCATGCCCAGTGGCGTAGCTAGGCTTCTGGCTACCCGTGGCGGTCAATGGGTTTGCCCCCCCCGCGGCAGCCGAGAAGAGCGGGGGTGCTGGCGGGAGTTTTGACCGTTTGCCGCTCCCACTGCGTGGCAAACGCATTAAGGAGCGGGGGGTTGCTATTGCCGCCCCGAGACGGCAGGTAAGAGTGGGGGAGGCTGCAGCCCCCAAAACTCGTGCCGCCCTGGGCAGCCCGTACACCCCGCCCCCCCTAGCTACGCCACTGATCATGCCCTATCCGACCAGATGCCAGTCACGATTGGTGTTCCCCAAGGTCTTCGCTTTCCCCCTCCCTGTTCAACCTTTATATGGAACCCCTGACCTAAATCCTCAAACTCTCTAACATCTCCTACCGTATGTATGCTGAGGATACGCAACTTTACATGAAAATTGCCTCACCGGAAGACATCAACATTCTCAATAACACCCTGACAAAAACTATTCATTGGCGTACTTTCAACCACCTTAAACTTAACGCCCTCAAAACCGTATAACTAATAATCTCCCCACCCAACTCCACCCCAAACAACAAATATTGGCTCCCACTTATTAGAACCCAGAACTGTACCCCCCTCGCCCCCATATCATTGACTCAGCAAAATCCCTAGGAATAATAGTAGACAACAACCTCTCCATGCAGAATCACATCAGTGCCTCCACTAGAGGGGACAATCACAAGCTTCACTTATTAAGGAAACTGAACCCCTTCCTGCCCACTGCAGATCTCAAAATTGTGGTTCAAGCACTTGTGATCTTCAAACTTAACTATGGAAATGCCACCCTTGTGGGCCTACCGGAAATAAAACTTGCACCTCTTAGGGCTACCCTAAATGCAGCTGCTCGGCTCATCACAGGCTCTAAAAAAAGTGATCTTATCACCCCTGTCCTACACTCACTGAACTGGCTACTTTATAAGTTTAGGATTCTTCTAAAAATTGTCTGCATGACGCATAAAGCCATCCACCACAATACTCCTTACTACCTGGCCCAGAAACTATTTCTATCAGGTGGGAACATATCTTCTTGTAGCACAAGCTCCCTATTGCTGAAACCCAAAAAATTAAATAAAAAGAAAACCAACAAGCAAACCTTCTCCGGAATTGCCCCTAAAATCTGGAATACTCTCCCCTGAGGCCAGGACCACCCTTCAACAACCCTAACAATGATATTACTGAATACTTCCCTTGGCTGACTTTGTTTCTCATTTATTTGTATATCATTGCATATTTTGTTCTTGCCGATCCTCCGCTGACCACAATTTATGGGCATACTGCATTTAAAGCCCAGTTTCCCGTAACAGACTTGATTCTTGATATCAAACTTTATCTCATGGTATTATCTGTTCACAGTCTATGTTATATCCATTGCACAGTGCTCTGTTAGCATCTGTTGACTCTATGTATTACAATATGTATATTCTTTGCTATTTTCTATTCTTTGTACAGCGCACTGATACCAGAAATTATCTTGTTCGCACTTTATAAAACTTGCTTTTGCTATACCAATACAGAGATTTCAATTTTTTCAGACATTACAATCTCAGAAATTACAATTTCATGAAGTGAAAGGGGATGTAGAGAATGACGTGCCATGTATGACACATTTAATGGTAAAATGGCAAAAACATACATGCTTCTTTAGAATGGGACTCTCTGAGTCTCTCATAGACTTCACTTAATTATTTTTTAATACAATTTATTGTTACATTATTTTTTAAATTAAAAAACTAGGATTTTGCAATATTTTGTAATTAAATTAATATGTACTATTTTATAAATTATTTTTAACTACAATTTATATTTATTTATATGTCATAGGTTCATCAAGATTGCATCTGGGAACAGGTGAGTATAGCTCAGAAAAGTAAGAGTCCCATTGGTCCTCCATTACAGATAGCTCTGTGGAAATAGTTCTGTTATTATCACCACAATCTACAATTTTCTAGAACATTTTTTGATCCTTGTTCCGTGTAGCAGCAAGTATAGTGTTGCTATTGACTCTTTCCCATTCAGATTTCTTAAACACAGACCATTGATTTGTAGTGATATCTTAAGGCTATTACCTCTGCATTTTTCCCCTTCTTAATGGATTGTATCAGAGAGGTCTATACTAGTTTACAGTCTCTATCAAACCAATAGTCGGATATACAGGAGGATTTCTTTCTGCCCAAAGTTGGCCTAGATAGTATGGCCCGGGTAAAGGCTACAATGCTGATATACTGATTCATAATTTGCTGTAGCCAAAGAGAAGTTCCTTCTTGGCCTAGAACATCTTGTAGAGCAGTAGATAACAAGGATATGCTGTTAGTAGATCAAACTTCGTGCCACTTCAACCTCCGTCAGGAGTGCACAACCTGAGTGTTATTGCACTGGATAGTGTTAAGGGTGGAGTAAGATTGGATTTCAAGGATTAGAGGAGTTCCAGAGCATCATGGTAAATTTTCAGTCTGGTTTCAATGATCATGCCACGCATTTTGTCTCAGTGATATATCTGTCTAAAAAGACACAGTCTGTTATACATTTAGCATAGTCATTATTGAAAGTTAGTCGCTCAGCGTGCCTGACTCGGATCTCCCATTACAGGCATGAGACTGAATGATAAAGTCTTCAGAGCTAGCTGATGCCCTGTTGTTGTCCGAGACCACACATTACTTTCTTTTAAAGGTGGATTTTCCCATTCCCTATCTTCATCTTCAGTTGCATTGGAGAAGTCTTCTTTTGGTTTGAAGCAAGTGTTCAAGTCCCCGCGATAATTATCGCTGAATTGCGTCTAGTTCTCAAGTCCATGTACCAAGTGTTTAGTGTCTCTTTTTTTCTTTTTGAAATCTCTTTATTGAGTTTTGCATAAAGGTAAACGACATAACACAACCCCCGAACTTCGAGGAAATGCAGATAAATTAATGAATACTCGGATTTGTAGAGCACAACTTATCACCCGTGAGGGTATCCTGGCGCTGTCCATGGCACAGGGAGATTAAGTGATTTGCCTAGAATCACAGGATGTTGAGCCAACGCCGAGACTCAAACCTGGATCCCCAGTTCCTAAGTCCGAAGCTCTGACCGTTACACCACATCCTCTACCCAGGATATAGTATACATTCAGAATTACAGTGAACCACCCAGGTGTGGGAAGGCCTGGATAATATTATGACAAATAAGACTCTTTCCAGTCAATAGGCACAGAATGCCAGGGAGATCCCCTCAGTCGATCCACAGTTGAGGCCTTAGCCGCTCGTCTGTGCTGTAGGCTTCTACTAATTGCCCCCTACCCCTCTTGTTCTATCACCTCTCTCCATGGGCCCCAGATTTCCCCAAATTTGCGTTGACAGCCCTGCATCTGATATACCAATTTCTCCACCCCATACACCAAGCAAGACTCTTCTCCCATTCTTTCATAGTTGGCAAAGTGGGCATCTCCCAGTATTTCAGGATATTCCTGCGGGCCACCACAAGGGCCAGACTGCTGAACAGCAAGCTATAGCGGTCCAAGGTTTGGTCACCCCAGATTCCCAGGGACACTAGCTGGGACACGAGCTTTACTTAGTTTCCCATGGTCTCCGAACCTTTTTCCACCCACCCTTCTCCAGCATGCCCCCAACTTCGGGCACTCCCAGAGCATGTGAATCAAGGTGCCACTCATGTGGCAGCCCAGGAGGCATCGGTCGCCAGGAGTCCGATCTATATTAAACAGCCTGGTTCTGGTGTAGTAGACCCTAGGCAAAACAAATTCAGTTGTATAAGGCGGAAACCTGCCCGGATCACAACTTTTCTGAGATATGCGCATGCCTGGCTCCAGTCATTATCCTTCAGGGTACCCAGATCTCTCTCCCACCTCTTCTTCAAGTGTTCCAGGGGAAGAAGACTGTTGGAGTAAGACCTCCGACCCTCGGTCTAGGTCCACTCTCTCCCCACTGCTCCGCTGTGCTGTCTCTTGCCTCCAGACCCCGACCTCCTCCTTGGGAGGTTCGAGGCTGCTGCCCGCTCCTGCGCCTGCTGCCCGCTCCAACTGGGACCAGACTGCCTCCAACCACCGTAACCTTTCTCAGACGCTTTTTTCTTAATTTTTTCCCTGTTGTGCCACTGTTATTGTGCCCATCTGTGTCTTGCTCTAATTCCACCACTGTTTTTATTTTCTCGTGCCTGCCTGTTCCTTTTGCCTTTCGCCGCTGCTGCCCCTGCGGCCCCTCCCCCGGGATTCCCCCCTGGAATTTCCCCTCTGGAATTTCCCCCCGGAATTCCCCCCCGGAATTCCCCTGCTCCCGCCTCCCAGCCTCTCCTCCCTCCCACCTCCCCTACTTAATGGTGACCGCTGTGTGGTTGCGCAGCAGATGCGCGCAGCGAGCACGCCGCCGGCGCGCCGAAGGCGCACCAAAGGCAAGCCCGTCTGCGCCCGTCCGTGACCCGACCGCGGCCAGCGCCAGGAACCCTGGCCCTCCCACTACCCATCTCTACGACACCACTACCCTCCTCGCACTCAACCCTGGAAGACTTAGAGAATGCCAACAGGCCTCGCCGAACACGACCCATGGCCAGTTTTCCTGCCTCCACTGCCGCCAGACCCTCACCGCCACCCCGGCCTCCAACACCGCCGATGCCAGCACCGGCGACACCCTAAAATGCATCCTCCTCAATGTACGCTCCGTACACAAACACGCCATGGAAATCTGGAACCTACTCGACTCTCTTTCGCCCAACATCGCCTTCTTCACAGAGACCTGGACCAACGCATCCTCCGCCCCCGACATCAGCACCGCCATCCCAGACGGATACAAGATCCAGAGGAAAGACCACCCCAACCACCCAGGAGGGGGCCTCGCCATCGCCCACAAGAGCACCCTCCGCCTCACCACCTCCAGCGAAACCTTCCCTCCGCCGAACACCTGCACTTCAAGATCCAGACCACCCCCAAAGCCACACTCCGAGGAACCCTCGTCTACAGACCCCCGGCCCCCGAACACCCTTCGCCGCCACCATCACCGACTTCATCGCACCCCACGCGATCGCCTCAACAAACTACATACTCATTGGAGACCTGAACTTCCACCTCGACAACCCCAGCGACCCCAACTCCACTATCCTTCGTGACAACCTCGCCAGCATCGGACTTAAACAACTCGTCAACACACCGACCCACAGAGCAGGACACACCCTCGACCCCATCTTCGCGGCAGGAAACAGCGTCCATTTCAGCCACACAACGCAGCCGCCATGGACCGACCACCACTGCGTACACTTCGCCATCAACAAACCCAAGGCACCCAAACCAGCCCCACGCCCACCACGAAGGAACTGGAGCAAGGTTACCAACGAGAAACTTAACTCCACCCTCAACCGAGACAACCACACCTGGGCACCCGATGCAAACAGCGCAAACGACGCAGCCAGAGAACTCCACACCTGAATCTCCAACGGCGCAGATGAGTTTGCCCCGCTACGCAACCCCGACAGACAACGCCCCAGGAAAGCCGCCTGGTTCACAACCGCTCTCCAAGAAGCCAGACGCACCTGCAGACGCCTGGAGAAGAACTGGAGAAACACCAAGACAACCGAAAACCACACCACCTACAAGGACGCCATGACGGACTACCACAACCAGATCAGAGCCACCAAAAGGAACTTCATCCACAACAAAATCCTGGCCAACTCCACCAACTCCAAGGAACTTTTCAGTGTCATTCAAGAATTCACCAACCCACGCAGCGAAGCCACAGACATCACCCCATCCCAAGACCTCTGCGACAAGCTTGGAAACTATTTCCACCTCAAGATCAAAAATCTCTATGACAACTTCATCGACCATCCACCAGGTGCCACAGACGTCCCTCCGCCACCCAGAAACACCAGCCAGCCCACCATCTCCAACTGGACACCGATCACGGCCGAAGACACTGCCTCGACCATGAAAAGCATCCAATCGGGGGCCCCCACCGACCCCTGCCCCCCTCACATCTACCACAGAGCCGTGGCCGCCATCGCACCCGAACTACAACGCACCATCAACACCACCTTCAAAACAGCCACCTTCCCAGACTACTGGAAGCGCGCAGAAGTCAGACCCCTGCTCAAGAAGCCCACAGCTGACCCCACCGACCTCAAGAACTATCGGCCCATCTCGCTCCTCCCCTTCGCAGCCAAAGTTGCAGAGAAAACAGTCAACAGGAAACTGACACGATTCATTGAAGAAAACACCGTCCTCGACCCGTCCCAATCCGGATTCCGAAGCAACCACAGCGCAGAGACCGCCCTACTCGCCGCCACAGATGACACCCGCACCCTCCTGGACCAAGGCCACTCCGCAGCCCTCATCCTACTCGACCTATCAGCGGCCTTCGACACCGTCTCCCATCGCACACTAGTCGTCAGATTACACGACGCAGGCATACAAGGAACAGCCCTGGATCCGATCATTCCTCACCGGAAGAAGCCAAAGGATCAGACTCCCACCCTTCCTCTCCGACCCCACGAAAATCACCTGCGGAGTCCCACAGGGTTCATCACTGAGCCCCACCCTCTTCAACATTTACATGGCCCCCCTCGCAGCCATCGTCCGACAACACGGCCTCAACATCGTATCCTACGCCGACGACACCCAGCTCATCCTCTCCCTCACCAAAGACCCCACCACTGCCAAACTCAACTTCCAGAAAGGAATGCAAGACGTCGCAGTCTGGATGACCAACAGCTGCCTGAAGCTCAACGCCGAGAAGACAGAAGTCCTCGTCCTCGGTACCACCCCTTCTGCATGGGACAGCACCTGGTGGCCGACCGCCCTCGGAAGCCCACCTACCCCCTCAGACCATGCCAAGAACCTCGGCATCGTACTCGACTCATCACTCTCCATGAACCGACAGGTCAACGCCGTCACCTCCAGCTGCTTCATCACCCTCCGCATCCTCCGCAAGACCTTCATGTGGATCCCCCCCGAGTCAAGGAAGACAGTCACCCACGCACTCATCACCAGCAGACTGGACTATGGAAACGCACTCTACGCCAGCATCAACAAGTCCCTACTCCACAAACTCCAGACAGTACAGAACACCGCCGCCAGACTCGTCCTCGGCATCCCCCGACACGAACACATCAGCCAACACCTACGAAGTCTCCACTGGCTCCCCGTGGAGAAAAGAGTCACTTTCAAAATCCTCACTCACGCCTACAAATGCCTACACAACAACGGACCCAAATACCTCAACGACAGAATCAACTTCCACGTACCCAAAAGAAACCTCCGATCTTCCAACCTCGCACTGGCCGAAACCCCGCGCATCCACAGAGCCAGAGCAGGCGGAAGATCCTTCTCTCACATTGCAGCCAAGACCTGGAACGAGCTACCGGCAGACATCAGACGCGCCCCTCCCTGAACACCTTCAGGAAGACCCTCAAGACCTGGCTCTTCGGCTAAACAGATCTGCGGACCCCCCCCCTCAGCGCCTTGAGACCCTCACGGGTGAGTAGCGCGCTTACAATTCCCTGATTGATTGATTGATTGATTGATTGTTCAGCAGCGTGTAGTAGATTCGGGACACGGCATGTTCTGTCAGGGGGGAATCAAAGACCCTACACTCCAAAGGGGATTCCTCCTCTATCTCAGCCTGTAATGCTTCTCACTTGCTGAGCAAAAAATGCATTTGTTGGTATTGCAAAAATTGACTACCGATAACACTTTTGCCGTTTCACATAAGGAGCCCCTCTGCAGTATACATCAAAGAATGAGATTTGAAAGTCAGAGTGAAATGTTAACAGCAAATATTGAAAATCAGGGTGCTTGGAGTTAATAACAATATTCTGACAATTCAGTGAAATATGGGTCCAAATGCATAGTCCACCCAATCTATGTAAGGAGGTTAAAGCCCAGGCTAGATGAAAATGCCAGCACCCTCAAAAGATTCTAATCTCCCTGCCATCTACCATTGTTTCCTGAATGTAAGAGCATGACTGGCATATGGAATGAGGGGGGCCCCTCCTCTCTCAAGTACAGCATCAAAGTTGGCATCTACTGAGAGTGTGGTGGCTTTGGGTGGGTCACAGTACACAAGAGTGGTTCCCAAGAAGCTCTGTGCTGTTCACCACCCCATAAAAGAGGTGTAACACAGGCTCCTGTATCTTCTGCAATATAGGGAAGCCCCGTCTTTTCTGTCACAAGTGGATTGTAGGTTTAAGTACATTGAGTTTAGTTTGTGGTGAATGCTCCAAATATTAGATATTTACCTTTAACTGAGATTACATTTTTTGAGCCAAATATGGCATACGGGAATTGCTCCCTTCGTATGTTGCCCCAGAGGTGAGTTGGTTTTGAGAGCTTCAAGGTTGGTGGGCAGACCTGAAGTTTAGTGGAGGTCAAGCTTATTGAACAAAATAGTGATATCTCTCAGGATACATACTTTATGATAGTACATTGTGATGTCTGATAGAGTCCAAAAGGATATCGGCATAGCCTGCATTGTGTTGGAGGCAGTCAGTGGATGTAAAGGGAACTGGTATAGGCTGTATTCTCTGGAGGCTGTTGGTAGATATGAAGGAATGTAGCAATTAAATTTAGACGAAAAAGGGAAGATTCACACTGTAATGTTAAGAGACCTTGCATGGTGGTAGTTATTTGAGAGTTTTTGTACATCACAGATGATCTGTCTTCACACCTTCTGCTTGGTTGGTTTCTAATAAGTGTTAAGTAGCAATTGGCTTCATGTAGTATGGTTCAAATGTCATCCCCCATCCTATTTCCTGCGATAAAGAGAAGGTTCAGCCTGAAGCAAAATACAAGTGTGAAAGTGGTTACATTTTTCCTACAGAATAATGATATTGATGCAGGATAGGTGTTTTGGGGGAAATTAGGAGGCTGATCCATATGTGCATAGCTCATCCAGCCCAGATATCTTGTCTAGGAATAGGAGAGCTATATGATGGAGTGCAGAAAAACAGCTTGATGAAATTCTACTACTTAACAGCATTCTAACGAATTATGGAAATACTATTCTTAGAGCAACAAATGCTAGCAATTACAATATGCTAGATCTATTTTAATGAATGCTATCTGAGATCAGAGCACTTTGGACACATCCCCAAAAAATCATATGCAGAGTGTTATGATATGAAGTACAAAGTATTGGTAGCATTACACTCATGACATCTTAACATGAGGGAAGATCTTTATTTCCAAGCTTGTAGGCGGGAATAAAAGTCAAAATGCAAGCTGCACAAAATGCATTATGGGCTGAGTTAAGTGAAGCAGCTGTTAAGAAGAAATCTAAAAGGTTTCGAGAAATTGTTACCCATATAGAGAGAATAATGAATATACAAAAATGTCACAATGGTCCAAAAGAATAGGTTAAACATTATTGGAACTTATTTAGGAATAATAACTCGGGTGGGCGCTATCAACCATTGATTTGCGAGAAGCAGGCCAATAGATATCCCCCGATGAATACCTACTACCAGAAGTCGAAAGAGCCCTGCACTATATGAAAAGGAACAAAGTCCCCAGCCCAGATTTGGTCCCTACTGATTTGTTTCAGGCAAAACCAACATTTCAGCCCTGCATACTTACCAAAGTTTTTAATACTGATATTACCCTAGCTAATATACCCCAGTCATGGCATTCTGCTATCCTGATACCATTATACAAGAAGGGTAGTCGGGGTATCCCCTCAAACTACTGGCCAATTTCCTTATTAGATTTGGTCAGTAAGATATTTGGTAAAGTTATAGTAAACAGACTCCAAGGCAGGATGGACAACTGGAGTATCCTGTATGAGGCCTCATCTGGTTTCAAGTCAAAGATAGGAACTATAGATCAAGCCATCCGACTATATATGATATGTTATAAATATTCGGTAATCAAGATGACATCTCTGTACCTCATCTTCATGATCTGAAGTCAGCATTTTACCTTATTAATCACACAAACCTCAGGCCCTCCCTTGAAGGGGAAAGAGTCGAAGTCCAACTGGGGGTGATAAAGGGCTTATGGCAACACAGCCAAATTTCATTTTGGGCACTGCAGACGTATGCTTTTGAACATTCTTGATTGAAAAAAAAGGCACAGATGCATCATACTAGATTGCTTTTTAGCCTTTTTCTAACTGAAAGGTAGCATTTCTAATTGAAACCCTGCTTGATGTTCCTATTATAGCAGGTAGCAAGGTCCTGATTGTCCTCTTTGTGGATGATCCAGTTCTATTGATTAGAACTGAAAACACAATGCAAAGCTTTTTGGGAAGATTCGCAAACAATTGTGACAAGAAAGGTTAACTATTAATACAAAGAAAACCACAGTTATGTCACTGAAGCCATCCCCCATTTTTAAAAAAACAAAGGGAATTAATTCTAAGGAGAACAAATTGAGGGCATAACGCACAATGACAATTTACACATTTGCTTAATTTAACACCTTAGCTTGAAGAATCAGATAGCTAAGGCTTGTACTGTGTTGCTACAAATATTAATGGCTGTGCTTAAATTTAGACAAAAGGAGGGCAGTCAGTGTATTAGTGCCATTCTTCCAATTTACAAACAGAAAGCAGTAGCTGCTGCCCTATATGGTGCCAAGCTATGGGGGTACGGCAATCTTTATGCATTGCAAGTAGTTGAAAGCAATTCTTTAAGAAGCCTGCTAAGATTAAGAATGAACACTCCTTTACTGGTACTATATTTAGAACTTGGCCTTACTGCAATTTCTGATCAGGCTGAATTAAAATCTGTGTTCTATTGGATTAGGCTGTTAGAAACCCGAAAGCAACCATATATTTTCAATCTTTAGTGGAAGTGGGAAACTATGGAAGTGTAGGAGGGATGAGCGGATACATGGCTTCAGAGGCAGATTTGGTTTACTAATTTTGGTATTTTATTGGTATCAAACAACAGTAGGATATATGTCTGAATGGGTGTTGTGCCTTCCAGAAGGTAGCAGGCGATAATGGAGTTGGTTTTGTTTTCTTCCCTTCTCCACAGGTCCTTTGAGGAGGTTTCCCCTGCCAGTACCTTCAGGGAAACAGGAAAGGAAGCAGTAAGTATTGTATCCTGACTGCGCGGCTGGTTTTCCCTTCACCACAACACCCGTGAAACCATGATCGGGCCCATGTTTTCAGGAACATCCACCGAGGATCATGGGTTGTCTAATCACCCACCTCTAGGGGTCTTGTCGTGTAGTTCCCACTAATCCGTAGGATCTGCGCATTTGTTAGACAATGTAAACTTTGATTGACGTGCCTAGACTGATTCCAGCCATCCCCGCAGGATATATTGGCCTAGGGACCACCTAGCTCACAGTGTCAACATAAGCCCCCCAAACCCAAACAGGGAGCAAATGGTTTCTAGCAACCAATGAACATGACAACCCTGACTCCTCAGGGATCGTGGTAACAGATCAGGAGTTTTCTCTCAGTCACTCATGCTTAAATACACAGAAAATACACACTGGGACATTTTCAATATATTTACTGGACCAACATTATTCTTGTATAGAATACATGTACTGCCATAATCAGTAGACAGAAGCAGATGAAAGTGATAACAAGCACCAAAAGAGTAAATAGTAGATATAGTTCTACCATGGTGGTAAAATAGTGTATATAGGCAGGCATATAAAACAGGGTAGTATTCAGGCGTACTCCTACTATGCAAACCCTACTGTGTATGTGCCTAGAGTGTGCGTAGGTGGGAAGCCAAGAATCCCCTCATGGGACAATCCAAACCCATAACCTGATGGGAGAGAATGTAGGACCCCGTCCTGGACACAAACTGGACGATCCTCACAGAGATGTCAGACCACTGCATGGTGAAGTCTCAGCATGGAGGGACCCTCAGAGTTAGCTGAAATGTCTCCTCTGCTAATCCTATGAGATGCTGATTATTTATAATAAAATGCATCCTTGCGAGGTACGTATAGATTAGCAATGTTATGGATATGTAAATAGCCCTACCGCCCCTTGGATAAAGATAGAACGACATTTGTACATTCGTGCGTAAAAGCCTTGTACTTGGTGTTCGAGGCATCGTGATAATGTTATGCGAAGCCAGATGTTTAAACAGAAGTAGTGTCAGAGAAACTAATCCAGCATTGTCACCCACGCAAATATGTTCAAAAGTTCACAGCAGTAATGAAATTGTGCAAAAGAGGACAATGTAAGAAAATGAGCAGCTTTGCTACATGGGCCTAACCTGGGCACATAACACACACTCCTCATACTAAGGATCAATATAAAAGCAAAAAAGGCAGCATGCCATAATGAAATACAAACTAAAAAGGTCTAAAACCACTCTTAAAATCAACTAAAAGCAAGTTTCCCTTTAAAAATAGTCATAAAAAGCCATTAAAAAGTCATTATACTGTTTAAAACTCCAAGCACTCAAAAAACCATGGTGCCTAGAAAAAAGCAGAAAAATATTGTTTTGAGTCATTTTGTTTAAAAAAAACCCAGGCCAAATAGTTCCCACCACACGGAAAAGCCAATTGTTTAAGTGTTCCGAGTGGTAGACGCAACATTGCTGTTGCTGGCAACTGCAGACGACTTTCCCAGAGGCACAACTCAAAGCAGGTTTATGGAGCGAAGGTGATTCCATCCAGTTCCCACAGCAGCCGCTGAGAGAGGAACTGCATCCTGTAATTGGTCCACAGAGCCGGTATCCATTTCACTAGCAGCCAAGGCATCCCAGGGTAGCTCGAAGAAAACATTCATCAGCAATGGAAAACACTGGCGACAACAATACACATTGGGCCTTTAAAGGGTCCATCTGTACTTCAATGTCCAGTGGCGCAACCGATTGTGATCCGAGACATAAATCCAATACGCAATCATGGCTGCAAAGCAGACACCGGAATACAGGTTGTATGCAGTAAAGCCAAACAGGCCTGAACGACTAGAACGAGTGCTCATTCAGTTCTCGAAGCCGAGGTGTGCCGAAGAAGTGTATCATGCACTCACGGCATCGGAGCACAGCCAGTGCTGTCTCCATTCCGGTTTGCACTGGGACGTCCACTGCTGAGCAGAAAAATTTAAATCAGAATTCCCGCCACAAGTAGCAGGACAAGCGGGAGACCTCCAAAAACGCTTCCCAACACGAAGTGAATGAAAGACAGTATAACTCCAAAAATCGTCTGAAAGGTGCTTACCAGTCCAGAGCCAATACATTTAAAAAAGTGCGCTATTCCCTTCGTATCAGACATATTAAAGATACGGTGGACCAGCTCCCCAAAATGCAGTGGGAAGTTAGTATGAAGTAGCGTCTGTATCTTGGAAGAGGACCTTGCAACCTGGAGATCAAACATCTCTCTGGCTGATGTTAAGGCCACATCATTTGAAAAAAGCACAGCTTTCAGTTTGCTCAGAGAATCAAAGCATATGTTGGAAACATTTATCGACGGCCATAGCGTTGCCTCCCTAACTGCGTGGGCAGGTGGAAACAGTACTTGTGTGCAACAAGTGACTATGGAATTAACTGTTACCAGATAAGCAATGGCTGGTTCCATTCCGCAGCCATCTTGATCATTCAGCATCAAATAGCTCCCATTTGGGAGCAGCTTTAAAATCGGATAAATCACAGCAGCCGGAGAACCCTTTAGATAACAGGACAGGTTGGCAACTGAAGCATTGCATGCCCCATGAAGTGAAATGCCCTTGCATACTAAGGACCCGCTCAAAGCATCCTTGCATTCGGAATCACTGAGGAAAACTTCTGTTTCCCCATTCCTGCATCTAAACGTGAATGGTAATTCCCAGTATTCATGCACATACCCTTCCCCGAGTGCTTCATATCTGCCTACTTGGTGGTATAGTAGACAATATTGGCATTGGAAAGTCATGACCGATATGGTGATGTAACCATGGATTATCCAGTCTGTGGATGGGGTCTCTTCCGCGGTGAAAGGTAATTGGTCTAACTTTTCAATGTGCCAAATGGTATACTTGGCATCTCTTCGTGCCATTGTTATCTGTCTTTCAGTCGGCTCGTATGCAGAAAACAGACTCGTACTATTGATATAACGCCACGGCACTTGGCCAGAATGTAATGTTTGCAACATCCAACTTAATAATACAGTGGACTGTCTTTGTGATTGTCCATGCTGTAAGATAGACATATCTTGCTGTATTCTGTCAATTCTAGAAGATAGCATGTTGCCCAGTGAATATATTCTGGGTGTTAATGTGGTCATACCATTGTCAACCACAGCCAAAGCCTTTTCTAAATTAACCCTATCAATCTTGCGCAGTCTCTTAGCAGCTTCCTGTTGAGAAACTTTCCACAGCTTGTTGAATATTACATACAAGAAGCGCTTTTGACGTGGTTTCCAGGTACCTAGCAATAAATCCCTGAGATCCATGTCATCAGAAAGAAGGGACAAGTGTTGTTTCACCGGAGAAAGTGTTGAGGTTTTTAGCCAATCAAGGCACAACTTCACATCACTATATGATGTCACCACCCCCAAGTGTTCTGATTGTATATAATGCTGGTCAGGCCTATTTATTTTAAACCATTCGGCATTGCCCAGGGAGCTAGACTGACACCCATTATTGTCCACAGGCCAAACCAACCATCTCTTCCAATTGGGGTCTGATGAATTGTAAGAGCCATTGCATATCATGGCATCTAGTGTATCCTCACTGTGTTGTGTGAAATGCTACCAGTTCTCGAAACGTGAGAACGTGGGAATATGAGGTGTGTTCAACTCCTTCATCTTGGCGATTGCAAAACAGGAAGTCTGTTGCACTGTTTTATTCAGGAAAATTATTTGATTTGGTATGAGGCATGCTCTAAACAAGGCCTCAGTTCCCTGAACATGCCAGTCTTTTGTTCCTCAGACAAATTTTTTATCTATGGTGTATTTCCAAAAGTTGAAACCCTGTACAGACACCTGGGAAAGAAAGGAAGCAGAGTATATCAGCTTTGTGTTTTTTTTAGCATATTTTTCTTTGTAGGTGTAGGTGCAAGTGTATAGTAGTAAGAGGCTGTGTCTGACGTGTCAAAACCAAAAAAATAAACAAACTTTTGAGCACATGTTTTGGAACTACTTTTCGGAGCTGATGGGCAGTGTTCCCATTGAGTGTAATTATAAACAGCACGTGGGATACTTGCTTTGTGTAAAAAATGGTGACCATAATGTTGATAACAGAACATATCACTGTAATTAGATGTACCATCATACAATTCATCAGAAGAAAATGCAGACGATTGTTCGAAATCTGCAAGCAAATTGTGCACTGTTTCAATGTCCCAATCATCAGAGAAAGTACTAGAGGTGATGATATCATTTAAGGAAATTTTAAACAAATATGGTATTTGTAAAAGTTCAGTAGTACCATACACATCATACGATACTGTGTCCCAACTGGAACTGATGTAATGTTCACCAGGGACAGGTCCCTTTGTTCAGGGCGCGATGATGCATGTGGTTTCAATACCAAGTTCACAAGTTGTACTGCAGAGCGTTCTGGGAGATAATGCCCGTTCAGAAGCAAGACAAAGACAGTTACCAATCCAGTCCAGAGGACCAGGAAAAGTAACCCAATTGTAATCCAGAGATGTAACCAAGGAGCAACAAAGTAGGTCTTTTTCAACCAAAGATAGAGAGCACGCAATTGTAGCTTGAAAGAAAGAGGCGGCGGCGATGGTATCTCAGGTTCAGTTGAATCTGATGAGAAATCGTCATAGTCCAAGAAGTAGCCAGACGCCATTCGGTCTATTTTTGACAGCTCAGTAGGTTTTGTAGAACTGGGAGATGACTCTATCTGTCGCATATTCACATAGACGTCCACAATTTTTTGAATTGAAATTTGTGTTTCTGTACTTGTTGACTGTACAGTTGTAGTTGTTTCAACAGGAGGAAGAAATACTTCATTGTGGTTTACTGTTTCTCATTGGAGAGGGGAATCTTCTTTAGTTATTAAAGCTTCCATCTGAAATTCATGAACGGTAGCGAGAGGAGTGCGTGGCTACCCAGGAGCCCACACGGCCTACTGTTGAGAATCGGCCACATAGTGTGGTTTGATCAGATGAATTGAGACAAAGCTTTTGTCACGCCTGCCGGCAAGAGGTGGAAATAGTAAGATTCTGGTACCTTCGACAGCCAGGACAAGGACAGGGGGTCTGTAAAATGGCCCAAATTCTTTCTTGTCTACAATTTTTTCCCTGACCAGAACCCCAGTCTTCGGGACCCAGTCAGGTCTTGCCGGAACAACCTTCACTTCTCCAGTGGCAGTGCGTTTTACTTGGACGTTTCTTTGGGCGCCCCAGAATTCATTGAATTCCTGTAAATCAGGCAAACGTTCATTGGTGTCAAATGGTGTTTCCGCCGCCACTGTGCTGACATTATCGAGGTCTGGTACCCACACTCTCACTTCAAACAGGATTTCATATGTAGTATGACCACCCAGGGATTTTCTTGTCATTTTATTGAGTGCCCCCTGGACTCCATATAGGTGATTGACCCAACTGCGATCCGGCCCTGATACCCTTGCTGTTAGGGATTGCTTTAAGTCACAGTTTTTCCTCTCAACCATTGAATTTCCCTTGGAATGATAGGAAGAGGAGTACCGCAAGGTCACACCCAAAGTTCCCATGGCTTCTTTGTACGCCCTAGAGATAAACGCCGGACCCTCGTCGGAATGTAGTGTGCCAATTGCGATGTCCCGATGAAGACTCACAAATCCTTTATAACAGTTCAGGCATCAGCCGACCGCTGTAGCCAAACCCACAGGAATCTTGAGCATGAATCCACTGCCATCAAGATGTACTTGTAAGCCTCGTCTGAGTGTAAAAGGCCGCTGTGATCCAAATAGACAACTTCAAGAGGCTTGTGTGAAATCAATAGAGGTGTCTGTGGAGGATGCGCTATGGTGGAACCCTTCATCTGCTAGCAGATGTCACATTTGAGGACAAAGTCCTTGGTCTGTTTTGTAAGGCCAGGCCATCAATAGCGCTGCTTCAATAATGAAATTGTAGCGGTAACCCCTGTGTGAGCTGAACCCAGACCCTCATGTGCAGCTAGTATTAGCCCCAATCTGCAGTCAGTGTTTGGTATAACTCTATCCCCCACTCCTGGAATCTGAGCATACGGAATGTTTTGAGAATCAAATTTGTTGGCATACTTGAGTGGAAAGCCTTTCAGCAGGTGTGTGTCATTGTCAGCTGCATTGATAGCCACCATGATGTCTCTGTTTAATGTCGTACTAGAATGAGTGATTGCAGCAACAGCAGCAGTGCAAAGTGTTTCCTTAGCAGCTTTATCAGCCATGGAAGTCCCTGCAATGTGAACGCCAACATGTTGGTGACTCAATGTATGGATAACATGAGCCCATAGTAAGCATTCTTTCAGCTTCGCCACCTATTCCCAAAGCATCTTGTGCTTGATTGTCCAACCCTTGGAATCTTGAAAACCATTTTGGCCCCAGTAGTGAAGGTATTCATTATAGGACGGGACACATGTGAGGAGGGGGACCCGACATTAACAAACAAATTACCCCATCTGCCTCACGTCCCGTCGATTACCAAGGCCCGTGTCCCTAAAAGAGAGGAGAAAAATGGGTTTACTCTGATCGAAGCCTCTTGCACACAGGAAGAAGACCGTCCCCTCCGGTGTGAGAGCCAATGGGAAGGTCCGGCCCGGATGGAAGAGTTGGAGCATCTGCAACATAAGGAGACCGAGACAGGAAGAGATGGCACAGGAAACCCGGAAGACGCCGACAACCTTGAGGAAGCAGAGAGCCCAGCTGAATTGAGGAGAGTGGACGCCAAACCGAGTGAAGAGGTGAGCCCAGCCGTACCGAGAAGAGAGGACGCCAAGTGGGGAGAAGAGGAGAGCCCAGCTGAGACAGCGCAAGGGGACGACGAAGCTGACGGAACCTCCGAGGACTGGTGTGAGGACTGGTGGGCGCCCCCGGGAATCGCCTTCACGCCGCCGCAACTCAGGAGAGTTGCGGCCATTACGGTATGTAACCCAGACGGGGGAGGGAAGTGAGGGGTTGGTATTGGTATCACGGGTGGTGCAACAGAAAGGGGGAGGGGTCACGAAGGGGCATCACCAGGAGCCGCATGTAATGTCACCAGTTTTTTCCCTATTTTTGCCACCCCCACCTACACAGTAACCGAAGGAGACTAACCCTTACTCAAGTAGGGGGTGAGGGGGACCCTTACAGCACTCTGCATGCACCCGCTCACATGTGAATCGATCTATGTCAATTGACCTACTCCTTGAGAAAAAGGGAATAGTGAACATAGGACAGGAAGTGGCACAATATTATTTCTGTTAGTTATCCTTTCTGCCATAACTTATTTTGCACCTTGTCATGCGGTAACCCAACACTCCCGGGTGTGGTGAAGGAGTCTACCCTAAAACCCCTGACAAACCTAATAGTTATACTTATCTCCCACATCTTCTTTTCTTCCTGAGACACCTGGGGACGTCCTCCTGTCGGAAGATCCACCTGGAAAGGAAGAAGACACTGAGTAAACCTTGGGGAAGAGGAGAAGACCCTGGATGTTTCTGTTTTTACAGTTTATGTTTTATGCGCTCCTAAAATAAAACGATTGATCTGCACATCATGTCTCCGAGATTCTTTTTCCGCCTGTCCCGCCCACAACACAGTAATACTAATCACGCACAATAAGTGTGGGAATTCATGATCTGTATTTTGTAGTGCCAGTATCAGGGCTTTAAGTTCTGCCAGCTGCGCTGTACAGTCCCCTAGGGACTGCGTGTGTGTTTTTTCAGGATGGAACTTTCCATCATGCATGTGCCCCTTTACGATTGCGCTTGCTCCAGAATATTGGTGTCATGTCCCTACGGAAGACTGAGCATACCCAAGAGGCATTATTTCATCCGGCAGAGGATATTCTTGTTCGTACTGCAAGAGTGCTTGTGTTTGAAATGTAGAATCACATCTGTGGTCTACATCTGTTGCAGTGAGAGAGTTAGCCCGCTGAATCCATATTCTTTCTGTGGCTTTGACATGCTTATAGGGCTTCCGGGGCTGATGTGTAAAGCGGCTGTTGGTTAGTTTAGCACACCCCATACAGTTTGGTAATGCATTTTACAATTTCAAGCCAAAGGAAATTGTTTGACCCGGGTGTGTACCTTAGGAATTCAAATGGTGACGAGGGCTCATGTAGTGCCGAGATGGCCACGTGAAAGCGCAGTTTATTTTTTACCAGAAAGAGAACACCGGCAACGTATGCATAGTTCCTATTTCACATGTGCTCGAGAGAAACATGGCCCGCAGGCATATCTTCTTCCTTTCAGCAGCCGTTGTAAAGAACAAGTGATAGGAACAGACAAGCAGAAGCAGGCACGTGGGCAGCAGCGATACAAACCTGCCCCGGGAAAAACGTGAGTCATGTCTGCTCAAACCAGCATTCTATCAACACTCAGGCTGAACAGTACCCACTCTGTTGTGTGAGTTTTTTTTTAATTTTAGAATTAGTAACTACTTCCGTCTTTAAATACAAAGCACGGCAAACCTCAGGCCCCAGCTTTTACGCATTTGTCACTATTTGTGATTTTTGTATGTGTACTCTGCCCCTGCAGTTATAGTTGTGCGTTTGCTATTCGAAATGTGCTGTGAACTCTTTGAAATTAAAGAGCTGGGATCGCCGAAGTGGAACCATGATAACCTGTTATTCAGCACTTAACTCAAGAGGAGAAAAGTGGTTTTAATCCTGGTTGCATCTTGGATTCGTTTTAGTGTCAATGTCATGGATAGTTCTTCATGGGACTCTGTAGTGTTAAATTGATATATTTTTTAACCAGTACAATTTCCATAGTTTGTTGTGCCTCTCATGTGTATTAAGTTTATATTTTTTATCCAGTCAGTATAGTTTTCAAGGTTGGTCTGCCTCTCCTAGGTAGTTCAGTATCCATGAGAGACATATCCTACATATGGCTCCAGTAAATAAAAAACATTTGTAACTTGTCGTCTGGAGTTTTCCTCAGGGAAAGTGGTGTCTTAGCACCTGGTCCTAAGCCTCACACAAAGCTACAACAATGCAGCAAGAAGTTGGAGCCAACAGAAGAGAGTGAATTCTATTACAGGACCGGAGGCTTCGTATTATGCGTTCTCTTTCATTTATTGCCACTCACAGCAGCCAATGAAAAACTTGCATTATGTAAATAAACTACATTTCCCATGATGCACATGTAACACATCACATCCTGAAAGCCCCCATAAGAGCCACCATAACCGGAAATCATCCTCTTTCTTTGCTGCTCACGCAGAAAGTTAAGTGCCTGCATATTGTTCCTTGATTTATATGTGTATGCGTAATGACATGCTGTACCAGGCACGCGCCGCTAGTCTGTAGATGTGGTAGCGCTACTCGCGCTGTATTTATGGTGAAATTTTCTGCGCGTTCATTCGCGCTGTGCCCCTCGCTTTCAGCGCGTCTCCCCGTGGTGCTTGGGAGCTTCGTTTGGGGGCTGCGACCGCTTCGGTCGCTAGTGTCGACTCTCTGCGTGGAGTCGGAAGGCTGCATTCTCACTGCCAGCAGCGCGCATCAGTTTTTCCAAAGCCCGCTGCAGCGGGAAAGGCGTCTTCGTTGTGGCCGCTCGGCCACTTCTCTACCGACTCCCGCTGGGAGTATAAGTACTGCGCTGCCTTCGGCAACGTTTACAATGCTTTGTCAATACGCGCAGAGGCTTCCCTGATCGACCCAGACGCGTTGAGCCAGAATTAACCCTTGTTTTCCCGATCGCTACGTGCGTAGCCCAATTGGGCTACTTTCTAGTAGGATTTGGGCTACGCACGTCGCGATCGCCCTAATTAACCAGAAATATTTTCATTTTCACTTGGTTCCCCTCTGAGCAAGTTTTGTACGCCTGGCTGGCTGAAAAAGTGCATTTTGGGCCCTGGAGTGTGCACAGCTCCATTTATTGTTGCTCTTTGGCTCCCCTTACGCCCCTTGGGCTGCAAGAACATCCATACTGCTGCTGCTGAGGAGCTAGGTACTTTATTTCTTCATTGTGCTTGGGTTGGCTCCCCCATTACTCCTCTTGACATTTACCTTTATGGTTAAATATACCTACAAATTCTGTCCTACAATGGAGGATTGGGTCACTTATGAAGAGGATGACAATCTGTATGAGGAGGAAGTGGCTGCCCCTTCCCAGGAAGATAATATTGTTGAGGCGCTGGATGCTTCTGTCCAGGAGTCCGTAAACAAGGCCCTCGAGAAAGCAGTCCCTGGGACTGTGCAGCAAGCGCTAGCTTCTGCACTGAAGCCAATAACTAAACAGTTGGAGAAATTTGCCAAGCGTCATGGCTTTACTTCCCCTCCTGACCTGGCAGAAGGAGAATCGGCTATGGAACCCCGAGCTAAGCCCGGGCCTCACTCTACTGCTCTCTCCTCGCTTCCGCCCAAACCTGAGTCCGGTAAGTCCAAGCATCCGGACGCGGACTCGGACACTGATACCACGGCAACCTCTTCGGACGAGGCCCCTCCCAAGAAAAGGACCAAGAAGTCCAAACACCAGGAGCAGGACCTCTCTCATGCCATTTCCACCCCCTTTACCTTTAACCCGACTGATATAGTCCATCCCAGGTCGTCAGACTGGGCTCCTGCTCCCGCTGTTGCGGCTTACCTACACGACAACCTTCGCAGGAGTTTTGACAAGGAGGTTCGGAATAGGCTCCGCTCTGAGTGTCCTAGGCCAGACCTTCCTGACAAGGTGGCGGACACCCCGGACATAGACTCCAGTCTACTAACATTCCTGAAGAAATTCGCGAAGGACCCTAAAAAGGGCATTGATCGCGCATGGCGAGGGTGTCAGGACAAACTACTGGATGTCGCGGGACCCCTCGCAAAGGTCTTAGAAATGGCTTTGGAGGCTCAGGAGTCCGGCTCTGCAGTGGATCCCCATATACTGGCGGGATGGACCCAAAGAGCTATTTGTCTGTTGGGAAACGCGAACTGCGCCATTTCCACGGAACGACGCAAGTCACTCCTTATGCGTATGGATTCCAATCTCACGGAGTTGGCTGCCGCAGAGCCAGGTCCCTTAGCGGACGGCAATCTCTTCGGAGAACGTTTTGTTAAAGATGTGGCAAAGTATGTGGGCACATTCACAACCCTCGATAAGGCACAGTCTGGCATCAAAAGAGTGTTTAAGGCTGGCCTTTTTCACAGGGCCGGACGAGGCCGAGGACGCTCGTTTGGCCACCAGTTCTCCCAAGGTCCTCAACGTGGAGATTTTGGCCGCGGCGACTGGGACTCCACCCGTGGGGGTACCTTCTACCCCACCAGACAACGCTTCAATCGGAGGCGCTTCCACAGAGGGAACTACCGTGGAGACTTCCAAGCCTCTGACTCTACAGGTAAGAGCTCTGGACATTTTCCAGTTGCCCTTAGGGGGTCGTACTAAATATTTCTATCACAGTTGGGTTCAACTCTCGCAGGATGCTTGGATATTGCAAACAATTCAGGGTTTCCAGTTAGATTTCTATCAGACACCTTATCAGATCAGACTGCCCAGACAGCTTTCTTTTTCCCAACTCGAGTGCGATTTTATAGATTCAGAACTCGAAGAATTGCTGCAGAAACGCGCGATAGCACGTTGCGACGAGGGCCCTCGCGGTTTCTGCAGCAATATTTTCTTGGTGCAGAAGAGAGGCGGAGGTTACAGGTTGGTACTGAATTTAAAAGATTTCAATCGTTTCATGAACTACAAACACTTCAAGATTAAGGACATCCATCTTTTGACGGATCTCCTGAAACAGGACGACTGGATGGTCCGTTTAGACCTGAAGTACGCCTACTTGTCCATTCCCATTTTTCCTCTTCACCGCAGGTTCCTTCAGTTTCAGTGGCGGAACCGGTGGTTCGAATATTTGGTCCTTCCTTTCGGACTCTCCTCAGCACCGTGGTGTTTTACCAAGGTCCTGAAGCCAGTGGTAGCATATCTCAGAGAACAGGGAGTTCGAATGATAGTGTACTTGGATGACATGCTTATCATGGCGCAATCTCCAGCTCTGGCTGTGCAGCATTTACGCATGACCATTGCTACGCTACAAAACCCGGGGTTCGTGATCAACGAGCTCAAATCGGTTCTCTCTCCTTCACAGACGATAGATTTCCTGGGGTTCGTCATAAACTCTCAGACGACCCAGTTGAGTCTTCCACGCTCCAAACTGCGGGACATCAAAAAAGAGCTACGTTCTCTGTTGTCCAAGCAGACGGTCTCGTTGAGAATGATTGCCAGGATCGTGGGTCTCCTGGCATCCTCCATTCAGGCAATTTTTCCGGGACCCCTTCACTATCGAGCCCTTCAGAGGTTAAAGATTCAGCATCTTCAGAAGGGTCTCTGTTACACGGATTTAGTCCCTCTCTCACAGGAGGTTCGGGAGGAAATTCAGTGGTGGCTGGGCCACGTGGAAGCGTGGAACGGCAGGGCCATTTTCGGCTCCCAACCGGAGGTCGTTATAGAATCCGACGCCAGCCGCTGGGGCTGGGGAGCTCGTTGCGGCAATATTTCTACAGGAGGGCGTTGGTCCCTTCGCGAACTAGACCTCCATATCAATTGTTTAGAACTTCTTGCAGGGTCGTTCGCGATCCGGACACTATCACCCAAGCGGGTCTCGTGTTGCATCCTCTTGCGGATGGACAACATCTCAGCGGTTCAGTACATCAACAATCTGGGAGGCACGAGGTCCTCCATCCTAGTGGAGATAGCGAAGGACTTTTGGCATTACTGCCTGAGTCATCAGATCTCGGTCATAGCCGAGTACATTCCGGGTCAGTCGAACGTAGTGGCGGACTGGAACTCCCGGCATCTCAAGGACTACAGCGATTGGCAACTCCAGCCCCAGATGGTCCAATGGTTACAGGCGATCTGGGGAAATTGCGAGATCGACCTGTTTGCATCCAGATTGAATCGTCAAATGTCCAAATTTTTCAGCTGGAGACCGGATCCGCTGGCCCTGGCGACGGATGCTTTTTCTCAGGATTGGTCCCTGAGCCTGAATTATGCCTTTCCCCCCTTCATATTAATTCCTCGGGTGTTCACGCAGATAATGCGCCAGAAGGCAGAGGTGATCCTAGTGACTCCCCTGTGGAAGTCACAGCCTTGGTTCCCACTATTATTGGAGGCGAGCTGCGACTCTCCCAGGATGATTCCGTGGTCCACAACGCTGCTCCAGGGCCCTCATGGAGAGATACATCCGATGATACTATCGGGGCAGTTGTCCCTGATGGCCTGGAGACTTTCCGGCAACGTTGGCAAATGCCTGGATTTTCGGAACAAGCTTCAGCTTTTATCAACCAAGCTTGGGCCCCCTCAACCAAGAAAAGATATTCTTCAGCCTGGAAATGTTGAGTTCGTTGGTGCGTGGAACAGCACGTGGATCCCGTGGGGGCAGATTTACCCTATGTTGTAAATTGTTTGTCAAAAAAGGCTTCTGAGGGTTTGGCATATCGTTCTATCAACAATTTCCGTTCCGCCATTTCGGCGGGTCATTCCCAGATTGAGGGCAAACCAGTAGGGATGCATCCACTAATATGTAAACTGTTGAAAGGTATTAGGGTAGCGAATCCACCCAAGCCGAAGTATTCTTCTTTGTGGGACGTCTCTCTAGTTCTTTCCTTATTCAATCAATGGCCACATAACAATATGTTAACAAGGAAACAACTTTCATCCAAATTAGCCATGCTGTTATGTCTTTCCGCATGTAGACGGTCGTCTGATGTTAAAGCTCTAGACGTTACAGGTAGAGTATTTACTCCTGAAGGAGTTTCTTTTAACATTACTTCCAGAACTAAAACAATGTCTCGAAGTGTGGAATATCATGCTTTTCCTGGTAACACGAAACTCTGTGTAGTTCAATGTCTCAAGGCTTACGAAGAATGTACCAGGTCTATTCGGCCTGATGGCGTGGTGCAATTATTAATTGCTTTACAAAAACCTTACAAACATGTTACTGCGGCTACTATAGTAAATGGCTAAAATCTGTTATGCAAGAGGCAGGTATTGATACCCAGGTATTTGGGGCGCACTCTGTTCGGGGCGCCATGGCCTCTAAGACATTTATGTTAGGTTCTACTATTCAGGATATCATGCATTCTGCCGATTGGTCTTCTGAGTCTACCTTTAAACAGTTTTATTATAAACCGGTGGGTGATATTTCCTCTGTGGTATTTGATCAGCGTTAAACTAGCATAATACGAAGCCTCCGGTCCTGTAATAGAATAAAAAATTAGCTAGCATTCGCGCCAAGAATTTTCAATTCTATTAAGGACACGGAGGCGAGGATTATCCCACCCAGTTATATTACAGTATTGTAATGTTTACCCACCCGTCTGTATTTATATTCTGTCTAAGCAGAAGTTACAGGTTTTTTCTGTCTCTCATTCTTCCAGGTTCTGAGAAGAAGATGGATTAAGAGTAATTCTGGTTGAGAAGACATCACTTTCCAGTTGGATTGTTTCTTCCACGTTGGAGGATGTTATTTGGACTTAAGTTATGTTTGTTGGACTCTTACTGTTCAAGCAAAGAAAGAGGATGATTTCCGGTTATGGTGGCTCTTATTGGGGCTTTCAGGATGTGATGTGTTACATGTGCATCATGGGAAATGTAGTTTATTTACATAATGCAAGTTTTTCATTGGCTGCTGTGAGTGGCAATAAATGAAAGAGAAAGCATAATCCTCGCCTCCGTGTCCTTAATAGAATTGAAAATTCTTGGCGCGAATGCTAGCTAATGTTTTATTCTTGTCTACCTAACTGTACAATTACACAGATCTTACTGCAGAACCCAAGGGCTCCCACATTTCTGCCCAACTTGGAGATCTCCACTGGCTCCCAGCAGACAAGCACTTTCAGTTTAAAGCTATCCTCAGGGCTTTAAGTGGGATAAAAAAAACTGGGGGGTCTCTCAAAGGGGTGTGGCCAATGTAATTAAGGGCGTGGCTTAAAACATGCAAGCAAAAAATCTGTGCTTAGCATAGTGCGCTGCCTAACTGGTATTTTGCTGCTTCTGTCATTGCATCCAGATATATAATACAACAAGCAACATTTCACCTACAGCAAGCCAAAACTATTGGCTTTGACAATGGTTGTTAGCTGCATAAGCAAGAACTATGACTTCGTTGAATATAACATGACAATCCTTCAGTTCTGAAATGATGAGACTCTGAAAGAACTTTAACGAGCCTCTTCGAAGTTACCCCAAAGGCAGTGAAGGGTGGCGCTGCTGCAGAGTTAAGATTTTTTTTTCACCCAGAGGGTGATGGCAAAAATGGAGAGCCCGATACGGACCCGTCTCGACAGCTGCTTTTTATAACTGCTGGTGCTCAGCACCGGCGAGACCCGGCCTACTTGAAGCCCTGGCTATCCGTTCTGTATGCCCAGCCCTGACGGGCCCTGGTCCCGTTTATCTGTGCCGTTTGATTTCACCATATTGCCCTGCCAGAAATCTTCGTTCTTCCCATCACCACCTGGCCCAGGTTCCGATATTCATCGAAGTATGTATTACGTGCAGGCAGTGAAGCAAATTTGGCCATTCTGGATTTTCCTCAGATTGTGTAGTCCAGCTGTTTTAATGCATTTTCTGTAGAGATTTAGGTTTACTTACTACACATTCTATTCAGATTGTGTTAACTCAGCTGTTTATCTTTACCTGGTGGATCAAATGATTACTCTTTAGTTTGATGGTAACATTCACTGCTGCTCTAGAACATAGCTTAAAGACACTGGCAAAGCCAATAGCTCTGGCTAAACACTAAGTCCCAAAAGCGAGACCTATTGGCCATGCCACTGCTTGTTCTCTGTAGTAGACGCCCTATAAATGCTATTTCAACACAATATATGCCCCAGGTGTCCAGAAATCGGGACTGCTCCCCTAATCTAGGGCGCCAGATCACCCTTGTAACGAACAGCCCCTGCACTAACTCTGCAGTCCTAATGCCACTCTTTTCAGTCTCACACATCATTGTTGTTTGCTTTTGTAGTCTGTCTTTTATATCTAGCTGTATAATCAAGCGAGTCCTTTCTCTCTGTCACTTCATTTCCCGAGTAATCCTCTACTCACCTTGCAGTCCTCTTTTTGTGGTTGCCTGATGAGACGCGGCAGTCGCGTGCGTGTCGAAGGGGGTGTGGCTTCACGCGCCCGTCTGACAGGGGCACTTCCGGTTCCGGGTGTCACTCCGTCCGCCGCTCGGTGTCTGTCTGGTGATTGACTGTGTGCAGTGATGGCGGACCAGCGGCCCGGGACCGCGGGTTCTGCGGGCAGCATCCCAACACCTCCCCCAGCGCCGACGCCTCCCGGCGCTCCAGCTGCAGCGGCTCCGGTGCCCGGAGGGACTGGGGGATCTGCCAGGGAGGGATGGCTCTTCAAGTGGACCAACTATATCAAGGGATATCAGCGGCGCTGGTTCGTGCTCAGCAACGGGCTGCTTTCTTATTACAGGTAATGCAGACGCACACACCTCTTCAACATTGTGACCATAGTCCCGTAAGGCACAGCAGGAGATTAGCAAAGGAGTGCTGTCATGTTACTTTTCCTTCCCTTAACTCAGACCACACCCCCAAAAGAGTCTGCAGTGACTGCATCCGTAAACAATATTCTTTTACCACAAGCAACGTCCCCGTTGCCCAGAGTAACTTCTTGCCAGTGGCCTGCTGTCTTCTTCCTGGTCATCCTCCTCCCCATTACAACACAGATCGAACTCCCATAACAGCTCATCAGTGGATAATCAACTATTCCTTACTACAGGTTATGAAGAGTAGAGGAAGGCAAGTCAGCATATTCATAGGGAGAGCCGAGACATCAAAATATTGCTTGTCAAAAATCATGCAAAAATATTATAGACCTCTTCAAATTGGTTCAACTTCGTTCCTGAGACTATATCATTGCATTGGTATTTGCTGAAATTACGTGTTTAAAGTTGTACTTTGTCCTCCCAGTTCCCTTCAGTCACTGTCATGAGTAACTCAAGAGGTGTCAGTGTGTCAAGTGCCCTGTATGTATGACCACTATTGTTCTACATGAGCTATATTTTTGTCTAGTAAACAGTACACAAATGACGTTTTTGTATAGCACAGAGCCCATGCTTAATTCTTTTAAGGTGCTCTGATACTTAACAATGAATCGAAATGAGACGAGTTGCAGGAAAAAGTGACTTGCCTATGATCAAACAATTTACTGCAGTGGGGAAGTTGCGATTTGATCCCAAGTTTCCTGCTTGCACATTTTGCTATTTATCTACTGGGTGAATATCTCCAGATCGATCTCTTTTTTCACGTAGGGCCAGTGCTTTGTGTTCAATTAATTCTAGACCTAAATTATGTATTCTTTAAATACAGGGATCTAGTGTCAATTCAACATAAATGTATAAAATGTAATAGTATGTATATTTGTAAAGCGCACTATCACCCACGACGGTATCCTGGCACTGAGTAGGTGTGTGTGCTTACCCCTACCTATGGTAGGTTGGTTAATTGAAAAGCCAGGTCTTCAACTTATTGCGGAATCCAATAGGAGAGGAGGAGGCTCCAACATGGAGGGGGAGGTCGTTCTATGCTTTAAGAACTATGTAAGGGAACGCTTGTCTTCCTGGTCTGGTTCTGTGTATGCGTGGGATGTTGGTGAGTAGGAGTCCTATGGAGCAGAGGTGACTGGGTGCTTGGTGGAAGGAGATGCGACTGTTCAGGTAAATGGGACCTTGGTTGTGCAGTGCCTTGAATGTGTGTGAGGAGTTTGAATTGAGCATGTTTGTGTATTGGAAGCCAGTGTAGTTATGTGTGGTAGCCATTACTATCATCATAGAATGCAGAGTGTAGGCTATCATTAGGTTCCAGGTTGGTGATGATCTAAGTGGGGGTTCTAGCCTTTGTCAGTTGAGCCAGATCCTGGAGGAAGATGTTTGTGTGGATGGGGTGCTCTAGATAAAGTACTTAGTGTAGCATTCTGCCAGCCTAGGCACTCGCCAATAAGTACGCCACACAGAAATAGTAATTTTGCATGTCTTTTATTCCACTGCGTGTAAGTCAGAACTCATCCCTCCAACGCATATGTCACAGGCCTACGTTATACAGTAGGAACCAAAAGAGTTTCAGCATTCTTTTAATACAAGACACTACATCTCCCACTTTGTTAAATAAAATGTCACAACTTTTAAAAATAGATAAATTAATAAATGCATAGATGTACAAGCATTTACAATTCCTTAATTAATCGTGTGGTGCCTGAATCACACGTCCTGATCGGGTCACTGGAAACTAGGAACTGGTAGTCAAAGTGTCAGTGATCTGCACAGGTGAGGTGAAATTATCAGCATATACAAAGTCATCAACAATCTGTCTAGACCCAGTTTCTACATTGACATGGACATTTGGTGAGTGATGGGCCTTGTTAGAAATGGGATTCCTGGTTGGCTAGGGCAAGCGCCTAAGCCAGGCAGAAACCACCACTCTAGTCAGGGCAAGGGAGTAACATGCTGAAGATAACCCCTGCTCACCCCCTTGGTAGCTTGGCACGAGCAGTCAGGCTTATCCCAGAGGCAATGTGTAAAGCGTTTGCGCAACACACACAGCAGCAACACACTAGGCACACTACAAAAGAAACTCCACACAAGGTTATATAAAAAATAGCCTTTGTATTATCATAAACACATTAGAATCATAATCACAAAATATACACTGTGCCAACTGGCACCAGGTAGAAATTCACAGGGAATTATATACATGACGGGGCCAATCGGGCCACTGTCAGAACCATAAGAACAGGTAGTAAAACACAACCAGTAACTACTGGCAAAATACTGTACTGAGCATTATCACAAGCAACATAAACACATTATGTATGCATCACATTAGGCATAAACACATTATGCATCACCATTGGCATAAACACAGTATGCATCACTTTAGGACCTTGCGCCCTACCAGTACAGCAGGTGCTCAAAATGACCCCAGGCCAACTGGCCTTCCTCTGGGGCCCGTCTGGGCTGTCCCCAAATGCCCTCTGTCCCAAAAGTCAGGGCGCTAAATCATAGAGCCTTACAAGTGGCCCTCTGGCTGCCTTGGCAGCAAAGACAATGTGCGTGATGCACTGGGGGCGGGGGTGCATCTCACCCCTTCCTTGTTATTAAAATAAACATGCCCCCGTTGTTGCAGCTGCCCGCACTCTCGCGGTGCAGCTGTGAAAGACAAACAAGCACTGGCACTAACAGTCCCTAGGGAGCCCCGTTCACTGGGCTCCTCCTGGTACCACTCACTTGGCACCAACTGTGCGCCCTTTTCCGCCCCACTCACCGGGACTTCTAAACACAACTGCCCCTTCGTTGCAGCTGCCCGTGCTCTTGTGGTGCAGTTGTGGCAGAGAAACAAGCACTGGCACCTTCCGTGCCTTGGGGAGCACCAGCAGTGATTTTGCCTGCCCCTCTCACTGGGGCTCTTCTCTTTGATGGGCGAGGGGGAGCGCTGCTTTCCCCCGTCGTGTGGAGCATCCAAGAAGCTCCTTCTTAGTCGCGCGGCACGTCCGGGACCCGTGGGTCTTCCCCGGCCGCTGTGTCAAGAACTCCAGCAGTGGCGCCTCTCTCACTGCATGTGGAATGCCCCTCCTCTCGCCAGGCAATGCCTGACTTGCGGCGGCCGCAATTGGCTTCTCTTGCCGGCCCCGCCTCAGGTCAGGCCCCTGGCTTGGCTTCGCCTGACTTCAGGTGTCTTTTTCGCGGGCCAGTGTTGCCCAGCAATGCCAGGGAACTCCTCAGCTTCGGGGCAGCCTTGCAAATAACGGCAGACTCTTCCTCTGCCTGAAGCTGGCTTCCCCCCGCGGCTCCTTCGTTGCGACGGCAACTCGCTGGGGGGGGGGAGGCAGCGCACTCGCCGTGGTCACAACCGGGGAAAAAGACTGAAGCGCTCCCCATGGGCTTGGAGCCTCCCTCTAGGGCTCAAAGGTGCCCCACAGGTGAAGCGCCCACGACGTGCTTAGGGTGGGCAAGACCCCCTCTCTTCAGGGGCATCAGTATGCACCAATGCCTGTCTCCCAGACACCAGCAGGGAGCAGGCAGCGCCTCTCTCCAGGTGAGGGTAAAGGCAGAGCTGGCACAGGCAGGCCAGCACACTGGGTTTCCACAGCAGAGGGGAAGTCCTTGGAGTTCCCCCTCCCAGCAGGGCAATCCTTAGTGACGGTTCCTTCTGTAGTGCAGCAGCCTACCGGCTGCAAGTAAGCACCCAAGCAGCACACCAACATGGGGTCACAGCCCCAATATTTATACAGGGTTCCTCTTTGTTCTGCCCTGGCACAAGGCTTGGGGAACCAGTCTCAACTGGTTCTGGGGGGTACTGGAGCACTTTGTGTACAGTGCTCACACCCTCCTTTGTCAGGTGGGGGCTCGGTCATCAGACACACCACAGGGGGGCGGAGCCAGCATTCACCCAGGCAGGCACAGACCTATTCAGGGTCAGGGGACTACTCCCACTACTCCAAATGCAGATCTCCTATTCAGCCTAGCGCTGACTCACCCAGCCCCTCTGGAGTCACACACCTCACCAGCCCCTGTCACTTCAGAGCCAGACATGCAATACACATCAGGCAGGCAGACACATAGCACACAGAAATGCCAACTTCTAAAAGTGGCATTTCTAAAATGGTGATCATAAATCTGCGCACACCATTACGCAGCATTTATTATCACTATTCCAAACATACCAAACTTGACCACGCTGCTCCCCTCATATTAGGAATTACCACTGAAACACTTATCAGGGAATCCCCAATGCATTCCTATGAGAGGGCAGCCTCACAGCAGTGAGAAACCAAAATGGCTGTTTGTCACTACCAGGACATGTCACACACTTAAAGTACATGTCCTACCTTTTACCTACAATGCACCCTGCCCATAGGGCTAGCTAGGGCCTACCTTAGGGGTGACTGACATGTAGTAAAAGGGGGGTCACAGACGTGGCACACACTTTAGGTGCCACGTCACAGCGGCAGTAACACTGCGCGCACAGGCCCTGCAGAGGCCTGAGACAGGTTTGAAAGGCTACTTTGGTGGGTGGCGCAAGCAGCGCTGCAAGCCCACTAGTAGCATTTAATTTACTGGCCCCGGGTATATGAGATACCACATTACTGGGGACTGACAGGTAAATTAAATATGCCAAACAGGTGTAGACCAATCTTACCATGTTTACCACAGAGAGCACCCGCGCTTTACACTGGACAGCAGTGCTAAAGTGCCCAGAGTCCTAAAACCACCAACACCAGGTCAGAAAAAAGACTAGATGGAAGGCAAAAAGTTCAGGGATGACCCTGCAAAAAGGGCCAAGACCAACAGGCCTCATGTCGAAAATGAGAAGAATCTCTCGTAAGGGACTTCCCATGACTCTGGGCAGTTACCTTGGGTCCTTTGGTGTTGGTGATAATAAAGGGTTCAACCTTAAAAGGAGCATCAGATTTCCTTATTCTGTATGGTCTAACAAGCACTCAATCTCCTCTTGTAAAAGTGATGTGCTTTGCATGACGTTATTGGCAGCATATATTTTCATCTTCTGTTTGTGACCAAAGTCTGTAGTGTGAATGTCTTACTCATTCTTTGATCTGAGGTTGTTCCATTGGGGCAGCTTTGTCGTCATGGCTCTTCCAAACATAAGAGTTGCATGGCATTCCCCTGTCGTTGAGTGAGGGTTCGAGCGGTAAGCGCGAAGAGTAGTGTTTAAAACAGCTTTGAGGTAGAGCTTTTCCGCTGCAGCTTGCTAAACAGCTTTCTTTAGAGTACTCATAAACCATTCTACCAGGCCATTGGCCTTGGGCCAAAGGGGAGTGCTTTTTTGATGCTTTATATTGAGGTGATTTAGAAAGTCTTTAAATTCTGTCCGAAGCATGATGCGGCACGTCTGATATGTTCGAAGGGTGCTGAATGACTTGAGATGAAAGATAGTGGCATCTATGACAAGTCTTTAATTCTTTTTCGACCCTTTCGTCGTAATATGTAAACCAGACTCGGAGAGCTCTTGGTGACAACCTTTCCTTGATGTCCCTCATAGGCGACATTGATTACTTGTTGCCGTAGACTCTCAGGAATAACAATTTGAGTACCTCGCAGAATGAGGCCTTCTTGAGTCACTGAAAGTTTATCTCTCACATTTTATAACTTCAAAATCTCATTGTCATTAGTGAAAGGTCTGGAATGCTGGTTCCGCAATTGATGAGCAATAATGTCTTTTATTCTTGACATGCCACTATCTTGACTCATGGTAGTGACAGTTTGTTCTAAAGACTTGGCTGCGTGTGTGCTCGATTTCACAATAAAATTGATGTACGCCTCCACTGTCTTAGATGGGGTACCAGGGCATTGTAATGACACTCTTGAAAAATAATCAGCCGGATTCTGATCCTTCCCTGGACGATGAATAATCATATAGTTGTATTCTTGTAACTGCAAACCCCAACGTTCAATTAGAGGAGGCATTTTGGCTTTTGGATTGCCAAATATCGTCAACAGTGCTTGATGATCAGTCTGTACAGTGAAAGGCTTTCCATTCAAGAAAACATGGAAATATTCACAAGTCCAGACCACTGCCAACTTTCTTTCTCAGGTTGCGAGTAAGCACGTTCTGTTTGTGACAGGCTCTTACTGGCGTATGCCACTATATGTCTCCGGGCATTTGGCTGTCTGCTGTGCAAGGATTGCGCGGAACCCAACAGGGCTAGCGGCAACTACAACCTCTTTAATCAGTTTCGGATCAAAGTAGGCCATTTCAGTGGCACTCTCAATGGCTTGCTTGATGTGTTGGAAGCTTTTGTCACACTCGTGACCAATGAAAAGATAACCTTTTTTGTTAGTTCTCGTAATGGGTCACTGACTGTAGCAAAGACTTGTATGTATCTCGAATAGTCATTGGCCAGTCCAAGAAAGGATCGTACCTTAGAAATGTCTTGTGGGGGATTTGCAGTAGACAATGCTTGCACTATTGCTGGATCAGGTTTCGTACCCCCATCATAAAAGAGCTGGCCTGAGAAATTAAACCTTTTTTTCTGGAATTCACATTTGTAAGCATTCACAGTTAAGCCTGTATCGGACATACTTGCATGAGAGTTTGTCATGTTCTTTTTGTGTGGCTTCGAAAACTAATATCATCACTGTAGCACTGAGCAAGACCACTGACTCATTGTCAGTGAAATTGCTCTCCCACCCTCGCAGCTCCACCATTAAGTGAGGCCTGCCCCTGCACTCTCGAGTGTTGGTGATCGAGGCCCTCCTCCACCCGCAGGTTTCCCTGCGCCTCATCCCTGGTGGTCCAGTGGACCTCTTTCTCCTTCCTCTAACTCTGCTCTTTCACTCGTTTTTCTACCCTTTTTTATCTTTCACCTTTCTGCACTTTTCTGCATCTCTGCTCTTTTGTGCCTTATTTCTGCTCATTTTCCCTTCCTCTCGCTCTGCCCTTTCACTTGTTTTCACTCGTTTTTCTACCCTCTTTTATCTTTCACCTTTCTGCACTTTTCTGCATCTCTGCTCTTTTGTGCCTTATTTCTGCTCATTTTCCCTTCCTCTCGCTCTGCCCTTTCACTAGTTTTTCTACCCTCTTTTATCTTTCACCTTTCTGCATCTCTGCTCTTTTGTGCCTTATTTCTGCCTATTTTCCCTTTTTTCTTTATCCCTTATTTCCTCCCTTTACCTTTCCCCGCCGCTGCTGCCCCCGCGGCCCCACCCCCCAGCGCGACCGGCCCAATTCAGCTCCCCTCCCCGCCTCCCAGCTGTCCAGCCCTCCCCGACCCCTACTTAATGGCGGCCACTGCGGGGACAGGCGAGCAAGACCACTGACTCATTGTCAGTGAAATTGCTCTCCCACCCTCGCAGCTCCACCATTAAGTGAGGCCTGCCCCTGCACTCTCGAGTGTTGGTGATCGAGGCCCTCCTCCACCCGCAGGTTTCCCTGCGCCTCATCCCTGGTGGTCCAGTGGACCTCTGTCTCCTTCCTCTAACTCTGCTCTTTCACTCGTTTTTCTACCCTTTTTTATCTTTCACCTTTCTGCACTTTTCTGCATCTCTGCTCTTTTGTGCCTTATTTCTGCCTATTTTCCCTTTTTTCTTTATCCCTTATTTCCTCCCTTTACCTTTCCCCGCCGCTGCTGCCCCCGCGGCCCCCCCCCCCCAGTGCGACCGGCCCAATCCAGCTCCCCTCCCGCCTCCCTGCTGTCCAGCCCTCCCCGACCCCTACTTAATGGCGGCCACTGCCGAAGGCGCGTCAAGGGCAAGCCCGTCTGCGCCCGTCCGCGACCTGACCGCGACCAGCGCCAGGAACCCTGGACCTCCGCCCCGCCAACGCTACGACCCAGCGGCACTTCACGCACTCAACCCAGGCCGCAACAACAACTGCAAGCTAGCATCGCCGGCCGACTCCCACGGACCCTTCAGCTGTCACCGCTGCCGGCACACCTGCAGCACCGCCAAGAACACGGATCCAGCACAACCCGCCCACAAGAACACAACCGAACCGAAGACCCTGCAATGCATCCTCCTCAACGTCCGATCCCTCCACAAACACGCCACAGAAATCTGGGACCTCCTCGACAGCACCACCCCGGACGTAGCGTTCTTCACCGAAACCTGGACCAACACCACCTCGGGACCGGACATCGCCATCCCCCAAGGATACAAGATCTCCAGGAAGGACCGCCCCACCCGCCCAGGAGGAGGAATCGCCATCGTCCACAAATCCAGCCTCCGCCTGAGCACACTCCCTGACGAGCCCACAGAACTGATGGAACACCTTCACTTCAAGATACTGGCCAGCCCCACCGCCACCCTCCGAGGAACCCTCATCTACCTACCCCCTGGACCCCGCGGACCCTTCGCCAACTCCATCACGGACATTATCTCCCCGCAGGCCATCGCATCCACCAACTACACCCTGCTGGTAGACCTCAACTTCCACCTCGACAACCAACTGGACCCCAACACCACATCCCTCCTGGACAACCTCCACAACATTGGACTGCGCCAGATCGTGACCGAGCCCACGCACTCAGCAGGACACACCCTCGACCCCCCTCTTCACTACAGGAAACTCCATCACCTTCAGCCACACCACCGAACTCCCATGGACCGACCATCGTTGCGTCCACTTCACCTTCAGAACCCCCACCATCCACAGACACCAGCACCTGCTTCCTCGAAGAAACTGGACCAAAATCACCGACGACCAGCTCACCTCCTCACTCAACAACTCCACCCCAACCATCGCGGAAAACGACGACCCCAACACCGCAGTCCGAACCCTGCACAGATGGATCTCGGACAGCACCAACACCATAGCCCCCCTCAAGAAAAACAACAATACCCGCGCCAAGAAAGCCAGATGGTTTACCACCGAACTTCGAGAGTCCAGAAGCACATGCCGCCGCCTCGAAAAGGCCTGGAGGAACACCAAATCCACAAAAGCCCACAACAACTTCAGAGCCGCCACCAACGCCCACCATCAACTCATCAGAGAAACGAGGAAAAAGCGATTGAAGACAGAATCTCCACCCACGCGCACAACAGCAAGGAACTCTTCAGCATCATCAAGGAGTTCGCCCAACCCACTAGCGAGTCTACCGACATCCCTCCCTCACAAGACCTCTGCGACAAACTCAGCACCTTTTTCCACCAGAAAATCAAGAGCATCTACGACAACTTCGACGAAGACAACCAACACACTGAACCCTCACCAACCACTCCCGACACCCGGAAACCAGCGATTGACGACTGGACAGCCCTCACCACCGAAGACACACTGAAGACAATGAAGTCAATCCACTCAGGGGCCCCCACGGACCCCTGCCCCCACCACATCTTCAACAGAGCCGCCGACACCATCGCACCCATGCTCCGCCACACCATCAACCGCTCCCTGGCGACCGCCTCGTTCCCCGACGACTGGAAACACGCCGAGGTCAACCCCCTCCTAAAGAAACCCTCAGCGGACCCCACCGACCTCAAAAACTACAGACCCATCTCCCTGCTCCCGTTCCCAGCGAAAGTCATCGAGAAAGCCATCAACAGCCAACTCGCCACATTCATTGAAGAACACAACATCCTCGACTCCTCCCAATCCGGCTTCAGAAAAACCACAGTACGGAAACTGCCCTCCTCGCCGCAACAGACGACATCCGCACCCTACTGGACAAAGGAGAAACAGTAGCCCTCATCCTCCTCAACCTATCAGCGGCGTTCGACACAGTCTCCCACCGCACCCTAATACGCAGACTCTACGACGCAGGAATCCAGGACAAGGCCCTCGACTGGATTCGCTCCTTCCTCTCCGGCAGGACGCAGCGGGTCAGACTCCCCCTTTCCTCTCGGACCCCACACCTACCACCTGCGGAGTCCCCCAGGGCTCCTCCCTCAGCCCGACGCTCTTCAACGTCTACATGGCTCCACTCGCCCCCATCGTCAGAACCTACGGACTCAACATCGTGTCATACGCAGACGACACCCAGCTCATCCTCTCCCTATCCAACGAGCCCAACACCGCCAGACGCAACTTTCGAGAAGGCATGGAAGCCGTCGCCAAATGGATGAAAAACAGCTGCCTACAACTAAACACCAATAAAACAGAAGTACTCATCATGGGCCCAAACCCCAATGCCTGGAGCGACACCTGGTGGCCCCCCGCCCTCGGAAACCCGCCAACCCCCACGGACCACGCACGCAACCTGGGAATCATCCTGGACTCCGAGCTCAAAATGGACCGCCGGATCAACTCTGTCTCGTCTTCCTGCTTCCACACCCTCCGCCTCCTTCGTAAGACCTTCAAATGGATCCCCCTCGAACACAGAAAGACCGTCACTCATGCCCTGGTCACCAGCAGACTCGACTACGGCAACGCACTCTACGCCGGAATAAACAAAAACCTCACCCGCAAGCTACAGAACATCCAGAACGCCGCCGCAAGACTGGTCCTCAACCTGCCAAAACACTGCCACATCTCCCAGCACCTGCGCACACTCCACTGGCTCCCTGTTGAGGCGAGAATCACCTTCAAGATGCTCACCCACGCACACAAGGCCCTCCACGCACCGGACCAGCATACCTGAACAGCCGACTCAAATTCCACGCACCCTAAAGGACCCTACGATCAGCCCAGCTCTCCTACGCCGTGGTCCCCCGCACCAGAAAGACCAGATCGGGAGGCCGCTCCTTCTCCTTCCTCGCAGCCAAAGCATGGAACGCCCTTCCGCTCCACCTCAGACAGACAACATCGCTCCCCATCTTCGCAAGAAACCTCAAAACCTGGCTCTTCGACAGACCCCCTCCTTGAGGGATGGAACCTGCACCCCCCCCCCCCCCCAGCGCCTTGAGACCCTTACGGGTGAGTAGTCGCGCTTTAACAAACCCCTGATTGATTGATTGATAGTTAAGTGCATTTACCATTGGCTTATGGTATGTCAAATGACATCTTAGAAAGGTTCTGCAGCAGAGGATGCTCCAAAACTCAGTCGCTTATAGTGAAGCAGACCAATAGGTGTAGAAAAGGTTGTAATGTATGCAGATTTTTATTCAAGCTCCAATTGGTGATATCCTTCATTTAGGTCGAGAGAAGAACTTTGCATCATTCAGTTGAGTTATCATATCAGCAGTCTGCTGATCAGGATGTTTCTCTCTCTCTCTCAATTGCCTTGCTGGCCTGACGCATGTCAACGCATATGCGTATAGCTTCTTCGCTTTCTCTTTTGGGCACTAGTACAATGGGAAAACCCATAGTGTCGGACCAGTGGCGCGTTCAATGATGTCATGTTTAAGTAACAAATTAAGTTCCTTTTCAACAGTGTCTGTGTCTTTGAGCAACAGGATGTAAATTAACAGGATGTAACTTCACTTTCATTGTTTTGAGTTGTCCTAGCCCATGAAACAAAGAAGGAATTTGACTTACAATTTTATGATGAGCATTCACATTATAGTTCACTGATATCGGTCCCATATCAGTAGCAGTATTCAAACCCAGCAAACAGGCACTTGAAGCTGTTCCTTGAAGTACCTGAATAGGTGCGTGTACCACATTTTTCATGTATTGCATTGTGGCTACAAAGGATCCTTTACTCTTTAAGGGTGTCGTAGCAGACCATGTGTATGCTTTTGTTTACGACTTAGTAAGTTCTGGTAACAGAGATGGTTCTTAATACTTCTCCTCATGCTTGATATTTATTAACGCACCACTGTCAATTATGAATGGTATCGACCACCCATTTATTTTTAGTTCTCTTCGGACAGTGTTTGAATGTGTTTGGTGCTTCATCATGTCGATTTTTCTTAACTTTGAGTTTTTTCTCACATTTGACCAGTCCCACATGTGCATGCATTTCTGAGGTAAACATCGACATAACACAATTATCACTGAGACTGAGGAACTCTTTGTCAATGATTTAGATGATTATCAACTTTGTTTGGTGTCAATTTGCCTCAGTTAGTGTGGCCGCTTGGCCTTGTGGGAGTGCATCGAACGTCCCCGAGGTAGCGGTCGGCTAATTTGTCTTCACGCTGTGACGCACTTACTTTTCTCTTTGCACTGCAAGTTATCCCGAAACGGTTCGTTTTACCACAGCCGAGGCATGTTTGGCCAATGGCAGGACATTTTTCTTCGTGTGTCAATGACAATCTACATCTGTAACAGATTTTCTTTTTCTGTGGAGACAACGCCTAGTGTCCCTCAGCCTTGTACCTTGGCTTACTTTTCATGCTTATGACTGATGCACTTTGGGCGCCTCCTGTCTCCATGTCAGTCCCTTGACGCTCAGCACACTCTTCAGCGCAAGCAGCTTTGAGGGCTTGTTCTAAACTCATAGTTTCCTTCAGCATTTTTCGTTGAAAGGAATCTGATAGACATCCGTTGATTATTCTGATACGGGTAGCTTCCTCAGCATTAAATTAATTGAATTTACAATGCTTCACCAGAATATCCTATCTCTCTCGACAAACTCATCAATGGTCTCACTTAGTCTCGGGCGCTCTTGACTAAATATGAATGGCATGAACAGAGACTTTTAAAGATTTCATAGATTCGATAGATGAAAAAGATTATAAAGTATCTCAGGAACATGGTGGATGAAGGAGTGAAAGAAGCCATGAAAAAGATACCACAAGAAGGTGAAGTGACGTTCGAACAAAACAAAACCGCCCTGAAAAAAAAGATTAAGGCACATGAAAAATCCTGCCCCCACTACATCCTACCCTTAATTTTTTTTAATCAGTTGCATCACACCCTAATGCCTCTAGATAGATAAACGTAGCAGATAACTAGGAGTGCAAGACCCAGAGCTGCAGAATACGTTGGATCCTATTTTGAGAGTAGAATCGAACTATCTGTGCTTCAGGAAAAGTCTAAGAAATGGTCTCTTCAAACTGCTATTTGACTTGACCACAGACTTGGTTAGAGTGATTGAATAATATTAGGCAGGGATCATGCCCTGCTATCGATTGGACTTCTATTTCCCAAAATGTAAATGGCTCACTCATTTTCCGCAAAATTCAAGTCCAGCTGAACAAAATGCACCTCCTTTGGCTAGCATGTATAGCCTCTTGAATCCCTGTGATTGTTTTTGGTTTCTAAGTAAGCAGTATGTTTTCTTGGCCTCTTTTCTACTTCTTTCCTGTTCTTTAACCTCGGTAATATTCTCTTAATGTCCTACTTTGTAAATTGTACCCGTTATTTTTCAAATTAACATCAGTGTTTCCTGCTGGGTTTACTTAAAACTTCAAAACTTTGGATATTGTTTCTGCTTCCTTTGGAAAGACCATTGTTGGATTTTTATTTTAACTCTTGGATTCTTGTTGCCTCACAGTAGACTTGTATACAAGTCCAAGCTGTGCCTTATGTAATTTTCCCTCTGGTTAGTTGCTTGGGTTTCTTCTGAGAAGCGATGAAATTACCAATTTTTCGATTCACCAGTTTTGTGGAATATTGAAGGGACCTGTATATACCCTCTGTGCAAGATATACTGCCGTTTTGAAAATAGCTTTCTCAACACTTAAACAGGCACGTAAGGTTTGCAAATGTGCTGTGTTGGTTGAGAAGGTACTCTTTTGCAATGCCCTTAAACAGCTGGAAGTCCTGCTTCCTCAATATCCTTGCAAACTGCTATTTGTGATATGAAATTTGGTGATACTCACAAGAATTCGAGGATGGTGTGGATGTCTATGGCTTAGACCAAACATTGCAAACCACTGTTTAAAAGTGTGTCCTCTCTTGAATTATCTTCAAACTGTTCTCAGTGTACAGCTCTCTGTTGCTCTCAAAACGTTGTGCTATATGAACATTAACACAGACTACTTTGTGGTATCTATGAAGCATCAACCCTTTTGCCTGCCCCAGGCACATGCCCTTGCTGTACAAACGCAGCTCTTGCTCCTGCATTGCTTTCAGCATTTGTGATGTGCTCTCAAGTCTCCACATTCTCCTTTTCTTGACTCTTTTGTACATATACACAACAGTGAAACTCCGTATAAACGCAATTGCAGTGGAAGTCAGAAAAGCAGAAGACTGCTAAACCGATCTATTGGCACCTCAAACATTCATTCATGAAGACTGCTAAAAATGCTTATCGGAGACTCTCACCAGAAAATTTGTTCACTGCTGATCAGTAGGAGTGTGACTGTCGTCTTCTCTCTTGACACTAAATACAACAGCTTCACTTGATACAAATCAGCCTGCAGTTTTGATGCCATTCATGCAGACCATGCCATGTTGAACTTTAATCTGTGTATGAACCCATGATTTCCAACTCTAATTCATCCATGCTTCTTTCGACCTTAGCAATACGTATTCACTATCTACCTACCCGAAATGCAGTCAACTTTATCTACTCTTCAGCATAAAGTAACCCTGAATTCGACCCAATGCACATGAACTGTCCATCAGCACCTCTTGCTATACATGCCATTGACCTTTGCAGTATTAAATCATTCAAGCTGTTCTACATTCTTCTCCGTGCCCTCGAAGCCTTCTGCCTTCTTTTAAATGTTTGCACACCTTCTATTGAGGAGCACTGCTTCACCTCTTAGATCTGCTGATGAAATCATTTTATCACTGATATCCACTTATGGTGGAAAACATGACTCCATCACCATACTCTGAGTGTACCAACTATGTCCCCACCATCTCATTGATGCTTGAATACAGTGCAGTAGAATTCCTCCTACTTCCAAAATCACAGCACCCCATAAGTACTTATGCAATTTTTTTTAAATGTTTGTTTTCGCAGGCTCTGAACTGAATGTTCACCACCAATTTAAACTAACACAGCTGATGACTTTGCAACCATCTTCCCTTGCAAAATAACGATGATCCCAAGTAAACTCCTTTACCCTAATACCTCTAGCCTCAGTTCAACCTACACCACCTACTTCCCCCCATGCCCACCCCCTTCTCTGTGTTGCTTCTTCGCTCCCTCCCACCCTTTCTCCGTCGTCGTTCTTTGCCTGTGACCACACCCTCTTCCCCCTTCCTTGTTTGCCTGTTCTGCATGGAAAAAAGGAGCTATGACGTGGAACTAGGCTAAACTTGTTATTTAGCCTAATGTGTTGACATTTCTTAACTTTGGTTTTGCTTTCTCGTCCCCAACATTTAATCGAAAGACAATGGTTTATTCAAACGACCATATTTTCATATCGCAATCTTCGCTGCTCAATTGTCAGAACTGACCGTCACCTTTCCAGCACTCGTGGACACTCGCACAAGCCTTGTATTGTATATTTTCACAGTCATCCTCCCTTGACTTGATGAGAGCGGGGATTTTTTCAGTATGTTTTTGCATTGCTCTGTGAACACTGGCTCTAAAGAAGCAACCTCTGTACCCTCATTCAGCGGGTACATTTTTTGTTTTATTTTCCATTAGATCAGGGACTTCAACTGTATTTAACCCAACCACTATTAGTTTTGCCAGAGCTGTTTGAAACAGGCAGCTGGACTCTTGCATTGTTCTGATAGGACAAAACTGGTGGTGACATCAGCAAATTCTTGTTTCTGCAGCAGGTCTTGAGGAAGTGGCTAGTTAGCACTGGCCCGCTTCATCAGCAACCCATCTTGAAGCACATCTGGATATGCGATCCCCACCAGCACACCTGCTCTAAAAGCGTGCACTTCACGTTCTGGCAGCTGCACTCCATCCCGAAGGGAAGACAGGATGCTGGTTAAACCATGTGTGTGCTTTGTTGTGAGCCTTGTTTGGTCGCAGTTAACCATTTCATACTATTTAGGCCATATTCTTCTCCATCCTTGCCTTGGATGCAGCACATGCTGCACCTGTTTCAACAAAGTCACTAGTGGGTCGCCAGGTCAGTTACTTGTAACTGTTCGCACTGGGATCATGTGGACAGGTGAAAAAACAACTAGATCCAGGGAGTTTGCATGCTGCTTTTCCACTGTACTGTGACGGGCACCTTGCTTTTGGGCCCTTTAATGCACTCTTGTGTACGTGTGCGCGACTCTGTCAGCAGTCATCGCAGGGGTGCAAATGTATTCACCTTATGGTTCGATTTTTGACCTTGTTGCTAGACCTCTTTTCAGTGTGTGTGTGTGTGTGTGTGTGTGTGTGTGTATGTTTGTGCATTATATAATCTTCCCTAAACTTCTTCAGAAGGGGTAACAAATAAAATAGAAGAATGCGTTTCTGCAGTTTTTTAGTCGAATATTAATTTTAAAGTAAAAGGCAGGTACTGACACATTTTATATCTATTTTTGGAAATTTAGTGGTAACTGACGTTTAGATCAATCACCAGGATGTTCACATTTAAATTAGTTCACCCTATACTAGTGCATTTTTTCCTTGTGATTTTTTTTAAGGCTGTAATAGAAACAGAATATGAAGGGAATCTGTAAAGTTCAGAAGTGCATTTGCCATCTCGTATTACTGTTATCACCTTGTTTGTTAATGTATTGGGCTTGTTACATTGTTCTGTTGGGTGTATTTTTTTACGTGTTTGGTATAGTAACATCAGAGATCATGCAAACCACATATCTCTGTTGTGGGAAGTGGTGCTTACATATCAGTTGGCTTTATGTCCTCAGTAAATTGCTTTCCAAAAGGCACCTTCGGCGTGCAACTAACACTGTTTAAGAAAATGACTGCGCCTATAATTAAAAGTGCCAGGAGATGAGATGAGGGGCGTGTACTCAGCACAAGGGCTAATAATCTTAATTTGTTCAGGAACATTTTAAAGAGTGGGGCAGTCTGGAGGAATTAAATAGAGGAAGAACTTGCAGAGCACGCACAGAGCAGAGGAACATACTTTCTGGAATCTATAAGTAGACCGTGTAGGATGGAGCCCGTAACTTTCAGTCCTGGAGACCAAGCACGTGAAAGCAGAAAGTACTGTCCATAATTCATTGCGTTCTTGCATGACAAGAGGACTATGGTCCTCTTTAGGGTTGATTGACAAAGGCATTGATGAGTAAATGAAGTACTAGAACAGGCGTGCTACTTACTGCCTGTACCCATAATTTCCTTTGTGAATTGGTTTTAAAATATTCAGCTCCCTATAAGTAAATGTGCAAAGAGAATATAGTCCTTTTTGTTTTCACTAATTGTACATGAATATTCCCTGATTTGCCAATTTTATTCCTATTTTAGATTTCTTGGGATAATTCATAGAGATATTTAGAAGTACATGAAGTTTTACTACTGCTATACTACTTCACGTTCTAATATATGCGTTTGTTAGTTGGCCCTTTTATTATGTCTCGCCTGCTGATAGCTCATGCACTGTTGCTGCAAGGACTATTGTTTACTGTAAGGGACTTTAAACCTGCCCATTGCTTACCATTTATGACTTCATTGTCCCTCTTCTTTGCTGCTTGCTAATTGACCGGGGCATGGCGGCTTCACTTACTCTTCTTTTGTGTGAAGCATGGACCAACTACTGATTGATTTAGCTTGATTAGTGCCCTCCTGCTGTCCATCCACTGCTTGCGATGTGATTCAGTTACTCTTTTCTTTATTTTCTTCCCATCCATTCCTGTGACAATGTCTGCTCCTACCCCCAAACTCCTGATGCATTTTCCCCTGTTGCTTCTTTCCCTCGCCCTTGTTTTCCGTGTTGCTCCCCCACCCTCCTTAAAAAAAAAAAAAAAGCCTTATGACACCCCCAGTGCTCGGGGCGTAATATTGCTTTTTTACCGTACCATTGCCTCTCTGTTGTCAATCTTGCCCTGCCCCACCCTCCAGAAGAAAATAAAAACCTATAATGTGGCCAGCGCTGGCTTCATCAGTGCTTTTTTTCTAACTGTATTTTTAGTCATGCTTCTCAGCCATGCTTCTGTACAACATGGCTAAAAGACATTGGCAAAGCCAATAGCTCTCACATAGGAAATAGCTATTGTCTTTGCCAATGCTTGACTCTTTATGGTACTTCTCACCATTGCTGTGCTGTTAACTGTGAGATAGCGAATGAGTTACTCTTTGTTCAGTATGCAGGACCAGTGTTTTATTATAGCACACCCATTTACCAGAGTGCATTTATTTCCTTATCCAGTATTATGATGCTAGAGCTTTCTCAATGGTTTTTCACAGTATGATCTCCATAAATCATTCTTTCAATTTTACATACAAATTAACTTATTCCTAGGATGTGCCCTCTTTACAAGCCCTTCTTTTGTATATAGCATTCCATAGGGTATCTCCTGGCCCATGTGATGTGCTAAGTATACCAAACGATCCCTTAGTAACGTTTTTGATGTGACATTTTTAGTATGCCACCTAGACCTTTAGTCGGTTTTCTTCATAGTTTACTTGCTCTTGCAAAACCAACTTGCACAGTCGGGCCTGGACATGCCAACAAAAGATGCCACCACATACTCCGATGGACATTGTACCCACAATGATTAACAAAGGATATGCTTTTTAACGCCCAGTCCCATTCAGTCTCAGTCGAAGGCTGCACTTCCTGCCCCAGGCTGGACAGCTGAGCATCTGGTTTAGTCTCCTTTCACAGCACCCGTATTCCTTTAAGCCTGGCTCACACCAATCTTTTTCAGGTAGTCCCTTTCATTGAACTCCTCTCTTGAGTCCCCCTCTGGACATATAGCATTGAAGACTGCTTAAAAATACACTGTGGTTAAAGACCGAGAGCCCACAAGAAAACCTGTACATATCCAGGGCTGCAAATAGACCATTCCTACTCCATCGTCCATGTCTTGATTGCACCCCTTTGTATTTGAGACCATGTTCATCAAAAGAGATCTTGCACTCTCCAAAAAAGTAGACTACCCACAGAAAGGCTTAACTATTGGCTTTGAAATCCGTTTTTCATAATTGATTAAAGGTCTTGTGAGGAGAAACTGAAGGTACTGATCAGCATGGCTTTCGGTTGTCTTATCTGTCTGGGGCATGGAGAAGGCCTTCTAGCCAATCTAACAGGTAGAGGAATAATGCTGTCCATTTATGCCAAGGATAGTCTAGACTGGACTGGGGGAGCCCTAAATGAACTCTTAAAAGAAAAGATAGGTTATCAGGAGGTCTGGCACTAGCAGATTTATCCATCTAATTGATTATATTTTTTAAGTGCTAACATGCACTGTCTAAGGAAGGACTCTGGGTGCTTTCGGAAAAAGGTCACAAAACTGAGGCTTGTGAGATGGAACTCTACCTTCACATCAAACAGCAAGCATTTTAGCCTCTTCTGAAAAGGAAGACTTTTCTGCTTTGAAGTTTAATCCAAATTGTGTTCCACCTCTTTGAGTCTTGCACCGGATGGGACCTTCCTCCCAATCATGTAACATCACATGCAGCGGTAGTATATCAGTGTTCCACCTACAGTAGTTTCATTGATCTATCCTTCAATTTGGTGGGCCCTGGGTGAGAAAAAGCCAGACCTTCCACTCTTGGTCATTGTGTGGTGTTTCTTGTTTTCAGTTCTTTTTTTGGGTTCATACTCCTTTTCTGTGCGCAATTAACTTCTCTGGGAGCTACTGTGAGTTCCATGCATTTTCTTGCCAGGTTTTTCAATTTTATTTTATAGTACTTGTTTTTTACTGGCTGGTTTGTTTTAATGGCGTTGTTTTCAAGCATGATAGGTTTCTAAGTATATCTTTATATTTTTCACGTTTGTCGAGATATTTTTCCTTCCCTTTCCTAGTTCCAACTGTAGACCATAATTCTAAGCAAACCATTGCACACAGTGTGTGCAATGCTGCACCATGCACTGTCACAAAAGGCATTTTCCAGAAATCTATTTAATGATTTTTTGTGTGTATGTTAAAGCATGTGTTGGTGGAATCTAAAGTGAGTATACGTGTTTTGATCGAGATTGGACTTTAGCTTAATTTTTAATGTTTGGCTCAAGCCTATTTACATTAACCTATTATACAATAAATGACAATTTGTTTATGATACTTACAGGGTAAAGCCTGGACTGAATTTTGCATTGCAGCTGTTTGTAAATAACGACAAAGACCAGTTCTGAAAAGCTTGTATAATGGTTTCATCTTCTAAGTATGCCCCCTTCTTTGTATCCTTGCTTGTTGTGGCATGAGACAGACGTTCAGTGCCGGTTCAGAGTATGCAGTTGCTTCTTATTTAGCAGGAATATGGAATTTTCTGCATGACTTCACCTCCATCTCTGTGCATCGGTGACCCGGGGATGTGGAGTACAAGACCTCTTTGCTCTACGACATGAGGACTTTTCCACTTCTGCCAGTTGCTTGTGGCGATGTGGTTAAATCGCTTTGTTACTGTAGTAATAGCGCTCAATCTGTATCTACATTAGTCCCTTTTATGGTAGGAATAGTTGGAACCGCAGTAGATGTTCCCAGTACAATACTATCTGCCACATTCACTGATGACCTATAGGATCATTCTATCAGTAGCAGTTCCTAAATTCACCGCTTTGTCTACAGCAGTCACAGATGATGCTGGTGGGACCTTAGCCTACACCACTGGTTTCCAAGTCCGACCCAGTGTCCGAATCAGGTAGAAATAAAGCTAATCATCTTGGTAACCAGGTGCATGCATGTCTGTACATATGACAGGCAGTGACAAAGCTCACACTGTTGATTCCAAAGTGCACTCCAATGTCTGCTTGTGTCATAGAGAAAAAGACAAACAGTGCTGGTTCCCGGTGCACTGATGTCTGCTTGTGGAATGCAAAGATTAAACTCACTCCTGCTGGTTGCCAGTTGCACTTCTATCTCAGCCTGTGAAAGGTGGGGATAAGGCCCTCTTCTCACATTTGCAGGTCTCTCAGTCATATGCTGATATGGTATAAGAGGGAGCGAACAGCACAGATTTACGCAGTTCTCTGTTGCAGTCACATATAAGACAATAGGGACCAGCGCTCACAGGGCTGGTTCTAGGCTCTTTTCTGTTTCTGCAGCTGTAGAAAAAGCACCCTATACTGTTTTCCAGGGGCAAGCTTGTTTCTGCGTGTGGTTCCCGGGCAATAAGTCCACATGGCTATCTCTTCATACAGCAGGTGGGTATAAAGCTCGCAGCAAGTGCACTCTTTTGTTTGGTTCAGACACTGATGAGGTAGTGGGAGCTGGAGCTTGCATCACTGGGTGCGATATGTACCCGTCTTTGTTGACAGATGTGTTAGCTGGGTATGCAGCATTGCTTTACCCAGTCTTTTAAGCAATCGTGTGGCTAGGAAAGAGAAAGCTCAGTCTTAGGTTAGGTGGCAATGCTGCATGCAATCCGGTATTATGAGTGGTGGGACTGGATGGAGGTTGGTAGTTCGGAGCTCATTTTGATCAGTGGGAATCGTTAAGGCTTTTACCTTGAGGCTGGTATTGGACCGTATAATGACACTAAGGCTGGTACTGACTGGTCTGGAGACTAGCAGGGGGGAGGATGTGATGCACGGATTCGGATAATAGTAATGTGAGAGTGGTATGGGGACATTTGACCCTTGCATTTGGGGAGTTGTGCTGAAGGAGATGGGAAAAGTGATTGAAGCTATTAATTTTGAACTATTGCTAGTGAAGGTCGAGCGTGCATTTAGCATGTAGTAAAATGAGGATTCATATTGGTTATGCATAATGTCCATCTGTGTACCTCTTTCCAGGGCTTTAAGTGGGATGTAAAAACTGGGGGGTCTCTCAAAGGGGTGTGGCCAATGTAATTAAGGGCGTGGCTTAAAAACACGTAAGGTAAAAATCTGTTTACCATAGTGTGCCGCCCAACTTGTATTTTGCTGTTTCTGTCATTTCATCTAGATATATGATACAACAAGTAACATCATAACAGCAAGCCAGGACTATTGGCTTTGTCAATGGTCGTTAGTTGCATAAGATAAATAAGCAGCAACTATGGCTTGAATATTATTGAAAAAGCTTCGACTTAATGTCCTGGTGACCACAGGACAATGTTGCTGCTCCAGAGTTTCAAAAAGAGAAGGGAAAGAAATCCAGCGAGAAAATGACTCTCTTTAAAGGATTTCCTTTCCCCTACAACGCTCACCTGGCATGATGTCATGCAGTAACTTCTCCACTAGTGAGAAGTGAGAGCAGCGCACATCGATGTGCCTACTCTCACTGCAGTCCGGGAAAAAAAACGGGCCGCCTGTGCCAGGGCACAAAACAGAGCCCGATAGAGACCCGTTTCGAGGCCCCCCTTAAAAAACTGCCGGTGCTCAGACCCGGTGAGACCCAGCCCACTTAAAGCCCTGCCTCTTTCAACACTGAAATAAGTCTGAGCGTCCTCATCACCTTCCATTCCTTCCCTAAACATGGCGGTAAATATATCGTCTATGGTTAACAGTAGGTGCCAGTTCATCTTGGATTCTCAGCAGTGTTATTGATTTTCAAAGAACAAATGGGTGCCACTCCTTCCTAGTGCTTACACTGGTGTCATGGGTGCACCGTCTGAAATTAAAACTATGTTATGGGATTTGTATAGCACATGGCTGCCCCAGCAACGGGGCGTTCCAGTGCTAGATCCACAGATTAACAGACCAAGAGGGAAGCAAAACAGAGGATTATTCAGGGAAGAGCCAGGTCTTAACTGCCCTCCTGAAAGCCCCATGATCCTGTATGCTCCTGATAGTGCATGAGAGAGCATTCCAAAGCGAAGAAGCTAATGCCCGGAACGACCGGCCTCCCGCCCGTGCTCTTCTAACACGGGGTACACGTAACAGAAGTTGATTAGAGGAGCGTAGGGCGTGTTTTGGTACATAGGGAAGGAGAAGATTGGCTAGAACGGGAGGTGCTTGGGCATGAAAAATTCTGTGAGAGATGCACAAGGACTTGAAGTGAATTCTCTTTTCTACCGGGAACCAGTCCAACTTGCGTATGAATTTGGAGGTAGGGCAGGATTTTGGGAGGGCAAGGAGGGTCCGTGCCGCGGTGTTCTGCACCCTCTGAAGCCGATTGATGCCTGCTTTATTAGCACCCAGGTAGAGGGAGTTGCAATAATCCAGTCTAGAGAGGATAGTAGACTGGATGATGGTCTGGTGTATTTGAGCATCGAAAAACCCAAGCAGTGGCTTCAGTCCGCGTAGGAGTCCGAAGCAGCTGCCAGCCACTGATTTTGTCTGTGCCTGAAAAGTAAGTGCACAGTCGAACCAGACTCCCAGGTTTTTTACCGTTTCCTTGGGAATAGGGGGAGCTCCCAATGCGGCAGGCCACCATTGATCACTCCAGAGATGCGTGTCCCTTCCTAGAAGAAGAATCTCGGATTTGCTTGCATTCAACTGAAGACAGTTGGCTGCCACCCATTCCGTGATGGCCATCATGTCATTTCGGAACTTGACAATGTGTTGGTCAGAGGTGTTGGATAAAGAGATCACCAGCTGATTATCGTCGGCGTATGAGACCACGGAGAGGCCCCTGCTTTTTGCAACTCCCGCCAAAGCTTGAACATAGATTTTAAATAATGTTGGGCTCAAAGCTGAGCCCTGTGAACCCCGTGATGTGCGAATTGCACCTGGGAGCCGTAAGTAGGTGAGATCACTTGGAAGGATCTGCCTGATAGAAAAGACATGAACCAATTAAGGGCGGTGTCTCCTAAGCCAATCTCTTGTAGACGTTGTACAAAGATTTGATGTGATACAGTGTTGAAAGCGGCACTGAGGTCAAGAAGAATTAAGGCAGAGGTATGGCCCTCATCCAGTGAGCTCCGCAGATGTTCAGTCACTGCCAACAAAGCTGATTCAGTACTATGGCGGGTGTGAAACCATTCTGCGCAGGGTCCAGTGTATTGTTGGACTCTATAAATTTTTTAACCAGGTCTGGGACCCAGTTGATCGCATGCTCTTTTGTAAACACTGGAATTACAAAATCAGAATTGAGGGCCATGTTGCAATGACCTCCTCCTGCACTTTTAAATTCCTCAGTCTGAACTGTCACTCTTTAGCAAAGCACCACGCTGATGTGTTTGACCTGATCCAGGAGGAAGGACCAGATGTCCTATTCCTGAGAGAGAGACTTGGCTCACCTCCGCCACGGTGGCTGAGCCACAGATGGCGTTACCTCAGGGATATTTCATAAAGGTACTGAATAGAGAGGACAGGGGAGGAGGTATAGCGACGATCTGTAAAACCAAATATGCCTATAGTCTCACTAATGAGACGATCTCAGATTGTGAAGGTGGACTCTTTAAAATCTCTCTGAACCACAATTTCACTCTGACAGGGTTGCTCATCTATCGCCCACCAGGACCTTCAAAAAAGTTTAGAGAATCACTTACCCAGTCCATTACCATCCTGGCAACTAAATCCGCTAATTTTAATATCGTGGGGGATCTTAACCTCCACCTGGAGGAATGCCAAGATGGTGAGATTACCAATTTTCTGGCAGACCTTGCAGCCAGTCAACTACTACAATATGTCCCCAGCTCAACACACTCTGGCGGCCACCTTTTAGATCCAGTGTTCTCTAACATACCTTCCGTTAAGGTCCTCTACCCCCTCCCTATGGCATGGACAGACCACTATCTCATTTCCATGGCTCTCCTAGATGATAATCCACCCTCACGCACTCACCCTAAGCTCATCTTAAAACGCCCTTGGCATAAGTTAGACGGCAACCTCCTCTCAGACACTTTACGCTCCCAAATGCCGCAACTGGCTGGTGATGTTGAAGCAGCTAATTGCTGCTTCCATGAACGGCTCACACACTCCCTTGATAAACATATCCCTGCTAAACTCACGCCTGGCCGCAGAACCTACACCAGTCCTTGGTTTAACGTGACCCTAACCCAGATGAGAAAAAATTGCATGCAAAGTTCTATAACGTGCTTGGAGATGCAAATACGATTCAAATCTCAAGACACGATATCGTTCAGCCATTAAGGCCTATCGTAAATCTATACGGAAATCACACGCTGAATACTTTGCAGACAAAATCAAAAACAGTAATAATCCAGCCAAAAGTACCTTCTCCTTGCTGAACCATAGTAGAAATTCCCCTTCAGCTAGAGCCCCCACCATTATCTCTGACTCTCACTGTAAGCCTTAGCTACTTTTTTTGTTTGAAAAGTTGAGGACATTTATAAATCTTTCCCGCCCGCTATCAGCATTGAAGGGTAATTCGACCCTACTAGTTGCTCAGGTACTCTCCTATCCTCCTTCCCGGCGCTATCTTGTGAAAGTTTAAGAACTCTCTGCTATAAAATTAAATTGGGATCACCAGCTGATCTGTTCAAACCCGATCAGCTCCTACAATTCCTACCCCAACTTTTACCCACACTCTGTGAACTGATAAACTTATCCTTAGCTTCTGCAGTTGTACCAGCCGCATGGAAGCATGCCAAGGTCATCCCTTTATTAAAGAAACCTACCTTGGATGCCTCCAAAGCAGAAATCTTTCGCCCAATCTCACTACTTCCTTTTGCGGCTAAAGTCACAGAGTCTTATATCAATTCCATTCTGAACAAAATTACGGAGTATTGTTTTGGGTTTTCTTAGCTCATAGCTGTCACAGGTGCTTCTTTGAGTCTCTCCTTTGTAGACACTTTTGCTGTCTCTGGCCACTTTTAAATCCGTGGAGAGATCACAGTACGAAAGCACACATTAGGGAAGCAAGTTGCCTCTCACTGGGGCACATTGCAGGGTGACTATAGTCACAAGGCCTAACCATGTTGTCTGGCAGTGCAGATTCTTCCTTGAAGCGAGCAAGTATTCAGTTGTTCTGGTATAGCTCCTCATGCCTTCTTTTTTGAGGGATTATTTTCTTCGTACAAGGGTATATCCAGAACTTCACTCCAGAAGTCATAGGGTTCCTTCCTTCAAGGTAGTTTCTGCTAGCAGGATGCAGGCGCCTGGTTACTGTTCCCAAACCTGACAAGGGAATTGGCTGTCAGTGACCACAATCTAAAGCTCCAATGTCTATCTCAATCTCCGTTGATGTGAGACTCTGGGCACTAGTCGATGTGAATCCTGGCACAATGTCTATGGATATTTGCCCCATGCATATACCAAATATGTGACAGCTGTGGCACTGTTTTCACTTGGTTCCTGCCTTTTTGCTCACTCTTACCAGACAGACTCTAGAGGACCATCTTTGTCAGTAGAAAGGAGGGGTGGGACTGGGAGTTCCCAGTCTAGGAGACAAAAAACAAAGACCCTGAGGAGGAGAGGTTTCCTCACTCAGCTTTTTCACAGGTTGCTGGGGGGTGTAACACTGCTGGAAAATATTGGGCTGTAGCTACATTTCAAAGGTGCTATCTGTCATCTATCTACAGTCTGGTGCACTTCAAAGAACCTCAAGAATGCTTAGGAGTTGTCGTGGCAGACTCCTTACTACCTCTATCTTGTACAGTATCCATTCACATGTGATCTTTAATAGTCACATTGAGTGAGCATGCTCCACACACCCTGCTACACATACATACAGCATCACTGACCCAAATGGATGGTCCTAAGGACCTAATTGCAGAACACTGCCTGCCGATGTTAGACAGGAGAGGCAAGTAGGCGACTCTCCCAGTGCAAGCAGCCACCCTCAGTCCTGTGAGTTGATGGGAGCCATGCTCAGTAAAGCATATGTGCACATTAAAAGACTATCCATACCACAGAATCTCGATCTGGGTCTCAGAACATTTCCATGCAACCTGTCATTGTACACGTTTCATTTTCATACATGCGGAGACCAAAAAAAATAAATCCAAACTGTATAGAGACTTTGGTACCTGGGTAATTTGGCTTCATATCCATTCGGGGACATTTTCTGGCTAAACAGTTCTAACTGGAATTTAAATTGTTCCAATATGTACACCAGTTCTGGGCAGATGATTCCCTCTGAGTAAGGCACTTAGAGAGCACTGCTAAGTTTTAAGAGAAGTAAAATACAAATAAACACAAGCATTTGCAATGCAATAGGTCTCGCATTTACGCGAGTTTAAGCTATTGGCATTGTAAATGAAAATACCTTATATTAATGTTTTAAAAACCAAAACATAAATAAAGGCATTGTCATTTACAATGCCAATAGCTCAAACTCACGTAAATGCGAGACCTATTGCATTGCAAATGCTTGTTATGACTTGTCCCCTGGGTATAAAGCTTACTCAATGCATGTACATTCCTTGAGTCTCCTAGTCTCCAAATCCAAAATGGCCGAACCTCTTCAATTGATTTTAAGGTCTATGTTGGTACGATCTAAGAAAGATAAAATGCAAACTAGAGAACCACCGGTAGAGAGCACGTGATGATTCTATCTTTTCTCAGACTCAAACTGTGTTTTTTGGGTGGTCTTTGTGCGGCAGCAGCACCAGGCTGGTTTAGCTTTTCTTACCTACATAATGAAAGAGTTTTGTTTTACAGATTGAAAAACTACTTGTGACGTGGTCCGAAAAGATCGAAACACAGAGTAAAGAGCTTCCTTTGGTAGGGATTCGTTCTAGCAATTTGGGTTGCGTAGAACCTTTTAGCCGAGGTCCGGTATGCACACAAAATACATCTGTTCGCTTTGTAAAAGCAGTAGGTCAATATGTCACATGCCAAATGCAGTTCGGGTTCATTGTTAAATGATATGTTTTCAAATTTGCAAAGAAATAGAAGAACAAAGTGTAAAAAGCATATGCGGATTAAAATACTCAATTCGCTGTTTCAAGTTATTTTGCTTTTTAAAAGCTGCTGCTTGATTCAAGCACACAGGATTTTAGACTTTCCAAGGATCAATAAACTACCGTTGCCTATAAATAAAATAACTGAAAGTATACTAGGGGGTTGCAGCGTTGGATTCATACCCCAGGACAACAGAACAAAATCAAGTTTCAGTCTTTCACAGTCTTAAACAAGAACAAGCCTTTGTGGCACTCGAGCTTTAGCTGTAAACATCATAAGCTAAAGCGCGGATGCCCCGATTGCTTAAAAAGTAAAGAAATAGAAAAACATTTTTTTCTATTTCTTTACTTTTTAAGCAATCTTGCCACCCGCGCTTTAGCTTACGATGTTTACAGCTAAAGCTCGAGTGCCACGATGGTAACAGTAAGCAAATAGAAAATAATTAATTGCTTGCATTCCATGCCAGCCTGGGAGCTGCCTTCAGGAAGACTACAAAAGGATGCCAGTCACATGGAAGGAACTGGGAGTGATTGCTGCAATAAAATGTAAGCAGCTATGTCTGAGCACCCACAGTGTAACACGAGATTGAAAACATAATAAAAGAGTCCCACCATGAGCAGATCAACAGAACAAAGTGTAATGATACTGTACTAAGTCCCTGCTCCTTGAAGGAAAAAGGAGGGACAAAGAGGCAGGACTGGCCACTAGTAAGCAAGGATTTTTAAAGGACATTGAAGCAAACAAATGAGAAGCAAGGAATGGCATTTGGCCTACAGAGATATATGTATACTAAAGTATACAAGAGGTCGTACCCTTATGCTCGACCTAAAAAACGAGGCAGTGCCTTCTTGTTTGCCAACATGAGACCCAACCATTGTCAATATTTAAGGCTGCCGTAGTTTTTATCTTCCAGGACTCTTTAACTCTACTGGGTGCCTGGTAATATTAAACTTCAACTGATCGAGGGCTAAAGTATATGTCATGTTGTCATTCCTTCCCTCCCCATCTCTCAGCAGAGTGGGCACATAACTGGCAATATATGTATTTGGGGAATGATTATGCGTTTTGCTGCTGTAAATTCATGAGCCTTAGCCTTTTAGTAAGGTCCAGATAATTAAAGATGTAACCTCCAGTATAATTAAAGATGTAACCTTCATCATCTAAAAATGCCAGTTCTTACAAACCAACAAGCGGTTTAAATATTAATTAAAGTGCTATTCTTCAGAGAATAATATTCCAAATTCTAAATAGTCTGGTACGGTGGCAGTTAAACGGTTATTATTTTAATTAATTTTATTCCTAGCTATTACCAAAGGCGTGCTAAGGGTATGTTTTATAACATTACCCTAATGTAAATAAAGCCTAGGTTCCCATATTGAGCTTTGCATAATAACCCCAGGCGTAGGCCTGGTAATATTTATTCTATCACACTTATGGATTGATCTAGATGTGCCCGAACCAAAGCTTGGCTTGCATTCTTTTTGGTTAGGATTCTTCATACTTTTGTTTTAGGTTCCCCCAAAAATATTTTAAAAGACTTTAGGATAAATTGGGCATCTTTCTTGCCCTTTAAATGTCAGAAAGCCTCAAAGGTTTTAGCAGGCTTGTGAGGTTCAGATTACTGTAGTGAATGTCAAGGGCACAGCAGCGTTTCTGTGCACGTGGACCACTGCATGAATTCACATCAGTTGCTACAGAGAGAGGCAGCTTGGCTGACTGTGGAGCTTTTGGAAGTTGCCTGGTCTTGCGAAGCTTGGATTTACTTTGCTCGTGTTCCGGTCAAGGGATAGCAATATTTAAGGCCTTGTTACTGTTCTTTAAATGACATCATAGATTTACTGCATAATTTACAGAATCAATGTGCATGAGAGATCATTAAGCGCTCGACTTTTGTAAGTACTAATCCTCAATCTAGATCTCAGTTCCACTGTGCGTTGATGTGGGAAAAGAGAACTCTTTGATGAAAGAGCATATCCTCTGGAGTTGCCTGTCTGCTGAGATCCTAGCACACAGTATGCTGTAGTTTCTCAGACTTTTGAAGACATGGTGTTCAGGAATAAGCAGTGTGATGACATCTTTCTAGCGTTGGGACAAGTGTTTAGAACAGGCGTAGGATGGGTCTGGTGAAGTAATACAGTTCTTGGACATACAAACAGGGTTAAAGAGGCCTCCTGCCAGTAGTCTTGTTAAGCTGAAGCACAGAGTAGATCCCTGCCAGATCAGCTTCGTTGAGAGGTCTTGATAGGGACCGCAGTCTCAATTGCACATAGTAAAGAGTACAGCTTAAAAATCTTCCCCTGCTCTTGCATTTTTTTTTTTTTTTGGCAATCTTTTTTATTGAAAAAAGAAAAAATCAACAAATATCAAAACAAATAAATCAAGTGCAGTAGAAAGTAGTCGTCAAATTATACAAACTCACAGTACAAAATTACATTGTGATATAGCACAGCGCAGTGGGTCAATAGCATCATCAGGTGTTGCAAAATCTCAGTTATCTATTAGAATCATTACAGTGTCTCATTGTCAACAACAAATGGGGAAGTCTCACCAAAGGGGGCACATAAGAAACCCTACTCTCATTCCAGGGGCCCCAGATTTTCGTCCATTTGCCCGGGCATCCCCTGCTCTCATATATCACTCGTTCCGCTTGCATGCACCAGTCCATGTCAGACTCCCAATCAATGTATCGAGGCTTAACTCCTCCCTTCCATGTTCTGGCGATATTGCGTTTTGCTACCACGCAGCCCAGCGAGACCCATGGTTGTTCAGTTCTGGACAAGTCGGTGGGCTCCCAGATGTTCAAAAGACAAAGGCGGGGGGAAGCGTCAATAGGTTTATGGCATATCTGGGACATGGTGGGCACTACCCTGCCCCAGTATTTCTGAAGGACTGGACATTCCCACCATTGGTGTAAGAAGGTGCCAGCGGAACCGCAACCACGGGGACAGGCCGGGGAGTCGAGAAGGCCCATCTTAGCAAGGGCCGAATTAGTATAGTAAGCCCTGTGGAGTATTTTGACATTTGGAGTTCTTAACATTTTGACTTCTGTGGACCCCCCCACTTAATCATTACTGGATCCCGGGGACCCCGGCCTAAGCATTTACAATGATTTCAACTGCAAACCAGTACGCAAAATAAGCATTCAAACAATTACATAAATGATGAAATATTTTATTTAATTCACAAATATACATTTTTTTTTCTTCATTTTAGAGCTTTTCTTTACATTCAACTGAGGCCACTCATTGCCCATACATCTGTTTGCACTTGCGCTGCTCCCACGAATCAATCTGAGGATACTTATTTAATTTTTTATCCTCCGGTTTCAAATCCCTTTATATTTACAGAACATTTTAAGTTTTATATTTTGCTTATTTGTCTGTTAATAATATTTAATTTTCTAAGCAGTCACAGGCATCCTGGACCACTGTTGTAGGGAACTGTGGTGCTCAGTTACTGTGTTGTAAACTTACTTAACAGCCTGGTGATCTGTCTCAAAAAGAAGCACCTTTTTAGGTCTCGGCCTGCACCAGCACTTGCGCTGGTCTGGCCGAGAGTTTTAGTAAGCGGGTTTTGGAAGTGCAAACCCACTGGCTTTCGGCTGGTGACCAGCTTGCGTTCACGGTGGCGTGCACGCGCACAGCTGCCATCTGGGTTTCCTATCTCTTCCTCATTTCCTCGTCATGGCTCATTAACTCTCTGGACTCTGATGTTTCAATCGCAGCAGCAGCTCACATTACCAACTGACAGCCCTGGACTAAAGTCACATTAAAAACAACAGCGATTAGCATTAAAATGCAAGCTTTTTTTTGTCTAGTTAGAAATATTGCTTCGGTGGGTTGATTTCACCTTATATCGCTATTTGTTTTATATTGGGAGTCACAGCCTAATTACCAGTATTTTTGTCTCACTCTGTGTTTTTTTAAAAAATATTTATTCGCACAAAGTTATATTTAAGGTTACTTTTTCCGCGTCACTTCAATCTATTTAAACTCCACACCCCCACTCTTATTGTCTCTCTCCTTCTCTCTCTCTCCCTCTCTAATTCTCTCTCTCTCTACTTAATTAACTCTCCCTCTCTATCTTTTTTAGCCTTTCATTCTCTCACCCCTTTATCTGTTTCTCTTTCAAACTCCTTCATTCACTCTCTCTCCCCTTCTTTCTCTCTCTCTATCCCGCTCCACTCTTTATTCTATGTACACCCTTTCTCTCTCTTTCTCTCTCACCACCCTTTCTAATTGGGCATTATATCTTCACTCTATCTCTCACTCGGTAATACCACAGCATCACTCAGCATCACCACAGCATCACTCAGCATTACCACAGCATCACTCAGCGAAACCACAGCATCACTCAGCGAAACCACAGCATCACTCAGCGAAACCACAGCATCACTCAGCGAAACCACAGCATCACTCAGCGAAACCACAGCATCACTCAGCGAAACCACAGCATCACTCAGCGAAACCACAGCATCAATCGGAGCCAGCACAGCATCAATCAGAGCCAGCACAGCATCACTCAGCACCAACACAACATCTCTCAACGCCATCACAGCATCGCTCAGGGCTACCACAGCATCGCTCAGGGGCACCACAGCATCGCTCAGGGGCACCACAGCATCGCTCAGGGCCACCACAGCATCGCTCAGGGCCACCACAGCATCGCTCAGGGCCACCACAGCATCGCTCAGGGCCACCACAGCATCGCTCAGGGCCACCACAGCATCGCTCAGGGCCACCACAGCATCGCTCAGGGCCACCACAGCATCGCTCAGGGCCACCACAGCATCGCTCAGCACCACCACAGCATCGCTCAGCACCACCACAGCAGTATCACTCAGCAAGACCTGAGTATCATTCAGCATCACCTCAGCATCGTCTCCGCAACAGTCACCACCACTACCACCTCAGCATCACTCAGCACCACCTCATCCTGATCTCGGAATCTGGCATCTGTTGATTCTCCCCTAGCGTCTGGCCGCTGCTAGTGTTATAATACAGGTACTAGTTCCCAACCTTCACCCTCCGATTGTTTATGCCCCCTCAAAAAAAAGCTTTAGCAAACAACCATTGCAATAGGCAGAAACAAGTTGCCAGCAATGCAACAACAAAAGAAAACTGAGGACATTTTTTATTGTAAATACTTTTTTTAATATGGTCATTCAGTTTTACATAATGCCTTCTTGGTCATATATAAAGTAACAATGCTTCTGACACTTTTTTATTATAACTTTTCAGCATGCTGCACAGCAGCCACACTTCTCTACAGCACAGCTTGAAGACATTGGCAAAGTCAATAGCTCTGGCTAAACATTTATAAGGCCCCAAAGGCGAGACCTATTGGCTATGCCAATGCTTGTTCCACTTGTGATTCTTTCTGTTTTTTCAGGTTCTTCTTTCCTTAGTTGGTTTTGGTCATTAGAATAAAGAAGCTTTCTGCTAGTGGTTTCTACAGTTCTTTTTCTTGTTCTTAGTAGCATCTTCAAAGTCATTTGAGGCTCATCAGGGTTTTCACACTCAGGAGGGCAAACATCCCTAGGCGTTATGATGCACGAGGTACAGAGTCTCTTCTTCAACTTTGTAGCATGCATGCATGCATAATCCGGCATTACGAATTTGCTCATGTATTTCTTAGGACCTGTAAAATATGTTTATAAATTCACAAAGTGTCTTTTGAAAGATTTGCTTTCTCAGTGTTGGGCAGATTTTCTCACACTCTGTATCCAATGAAAGCGTACATCTTGGACCTGAAGCAAGTCAAGTATATCTCAAGTACTCCCCCACAGTCGTCTTGGGTGGACATTGGTGTCTATAGACAGCAACTACTTAATTTCTCTCGAGATATTCCATATGTGTGGTGAGAAAGCAAATAAGTATCAAATCCTAAGTAATAATTTGATGAAGTGAACTATCAGAGGACTAGTCTGGAGTTTCCTATCAGTGTAATCGTTGAATTCTATCTGTAGGTGTCAAATGTAGGAGAAGCTCAGCCTCCTGCACCATTTACTGCCAGAAGGAAATTACAATCTTCCCATAATAATGACAGTGTAGTATTTTATGTTTTTCTTATTTTTATATACTGTTTCTTCGACCCACAGCTAGGGTATCAAAGAGCAAACACATAGTTTAACTTCTGTTTCCCGCTATGGATATATATTTGTCCTGTAAGTGAACCTTTGGTGCTTTTATGCTTATAAACGTGCATTCACACTTTATTAGATGGCGCAAAGGCCAAATTCCATATTGTTACCACAGTACAAAGAAATTTACTGAGAAAACATACACTGTTTACTGCCTGACAAATTGCATGTTACAATGATTTTATCCAGAAGACTAAACTGCTATTGCTCTGAAATATGTTCCCCCAAATTATTGGGATTTATGCCTGGTAGATTTCTTAAGCCCTGAAAGCAAACTGGTCTTTTCGGCGAAAAAAACTGTTGTGTGTCTCATGCCTCCAATGAGTCAAACATACCTCTAAGAGAGATCTCATGCAGTTGATGTTGCATTGCTCCTCTCCAAAGATATTGCCCCTCACATAATGAATGGTATTTTACAGTAAACTGATTTTTATGTACTATTCTTTTATAAATCATATGAGTACGAATTATAATTATCAACAACTAGGCAGATAAAACCAATATTGGATTGACCGTGAGATAAACTCCAATCATATTTCCTCACACCTACCTACACAAGTGGCCTATAGCCATACCAGAGTTATTAATATCTGATGACAGAGATTGTATTTCTCTAGTTAGGGCAGAATTGTGTACTGCCCCCTCCATACTTGATGCCATTAGGCCTGAAGTTGGGAAAATGTCTGTCAGCATCTAGCAACCAAGTCCCTCTGCCCTGCCCCACCCCAAACAATGGTACATTTTATTTATTTTAATACATAATGGTCTCTGGATCGAGGAGGTTTTCCATGCTCTACTCCTGTACTCATTACACAGGATAGTTAAACAATCAATCTGTTTTAGTCTTTAATCTTTTTATATAGCTGACCTTCGGTATCATTTAGCTACTGTGAGATGCTTTCCACTTTGGGGTGATACTAGCATCTCCCTTCTTATCAGTGTCGATGATTTAATATTGATCACGTAAACTCCCCTTGAGCTTCACTAAGACAATTGCCTGAATATGAACAGCTTATAGACAAAACCTTTGATGTTTGACCAGAAGAATGAACCACTCTAACTTGCCTGGTATGCAAAAGGGGCCAAAACTGAGTTGGTGCAATTTTGAGACTGGCATGGGCCATGTGGGAATTTTAATTTTCCTTTTTCAAAATTGGTTCGACGGTGTATAATTTTTTCTCCATTTAAAGTTTTGGAGGCTAAAATCACCTCTGTTTGATTATATTTTTATTTTGTTCACAACGCCTGGGTGGTCAGTCAGCTGCATATTGTAAAATCATCTAACCTTTAAAAAAAAATACTTTCTGATGTATACTTCTAACTGCAGATTCCTCACCTGTTGAATATTTCCAAGCACCAGACTGGATCTGGAAACTTTTCATAGCTGCATAGCTATCCCATGCAGGAAGGGGTCGATGGCTTCATCCGACACTGAAGTGATGGCATTGGAGCAACATAGCTCCCATACCTGCACACCAACATCAGTTCTTTTTTCCCAATGCACTTTAAAGCGGATCTGCTCTTTGTGGTTCTTCACGTTTTACCAAATTCTTCAATGGAGTGCCCAGGAATGTCACCGCCATAGAAATTGTGTTTGAACCCTGTCAGACTTGCAATGGGCAGATTTGCATTTCAGACCCCCATGAAATCTGCTTCTCGTATTCAGGGCCAAAGCCCAGTTTAAGGCCGGTGCAACATATGCAGCCTCATGCACCTCAAGGCCATCAAAGAGTGCAAGGCCAAACTTTTTATGGCCCGCTTTCTTGACAAGCATTGGGTTCCACATCATTCATCGTTGAGGTCTCCCTTGAAGTTGCATTCCTCTGCCTCTCTAAATTCTCCTAAGAAAAGAAGAGGAGACTTAAGAAAAACAAGAAGCATGACAGTGTCTTCTTTTGATGCTGATCTAAGTCAAGAGGTAGGTCACTTGGATGCACTCTGCCTCCTTCCGAGCCTTCCTTAGATCCGGAGGTAGTGGACATGATCGCACCTGAGTAGCCGTTAGCTCTGTCTTCTTCTGCACCTGCCATAGGTCCCCTTCACTTTCATTGCTGCCTCTTCCATATGCAGTGCAGATACTTGCATACCTGGAGTTTCTGGAACTGGGAGCTGATCAAGCCCAGTTCTTCAGTGCAATGATTGTACAGTTCAGGCACTGTCCCATCTGGTGTGCTTACTGGCCCTTGGTGCCCATTTGGGGCATTATATGTGTTTCCACCGGAGGGTTTGCCTTCGTGCCATTCAACCCCAAGGTTCACCCTCATGGAACAACTGCCCAGACATTGGCAGAGGAGGCTAGGCGCAGAGAATTTTTGCAGCTTTAGCTGGTGCCACACCAGCCCTACTGACAGACTGTGGCGGATCACTTCAGGTCGGTCTTGGACCATGTACAGATTGAAAAGTTGCTGCCCTGACCGTCCTTCTACACAGCTACCCTTCTTCTATGGAAGTTACATCTTCCCATGCAGTTGGAAGGAAGGAAGCAGAGATCTTCGTTTCCTGTGCCCACACTAGAATGCAAGGCTAATACCCTGATGAAGGTTCTATAACCAGCCTTGGTGCAGGGGTCTCCAGACTTGTCAGTAACTAGAGCTACTTATGTTCACTGAAAATCACCCCGAGCTACTAATATTATCAGTGTGGTACTCATCGGATAAGATTACATTAATGACCACCTTATGCAAGATTACCTGCTGTGATCATCTCAGTGCAGGATTGCCAGCGGTAATCTATAAAAGGCCTTATCAATTTGGAATGGCTTTACAATGGTAATACAGAGCAGCTATAGCTGCAATGCCCTTTGCACCAAGGTTATAATATCGAGGTTTTAGTATATTAGTAATAGGTCCTCCAATGCTGCATGATTTATCATTCAAATATCAGCTTTAAATATATTTTGGAAATTATGGGTTCTGAAAATATACACTTTTTCATCTCAAATACATATTTTTCGATTTTGGTGTACATGTATTCATTCATCCAAGCAAATGTTTCTATTTAGTAGACTGGGCTGTACACAAGAGAGCTACTCACAGGTAGTTTGAGAGCTACCAGTAGCTCACGAGCTACTCGTTGGAGCAGCCTGGTAGTCGGAACCTCTTGTTAACTTTCAATGACGCCCTCCTTGAGCCTGTTAATGGAGCCTGAGGAAACCCCACCTCAGCCCCTGCCGTCAAATTGTAGCTTTACGCCTTTCTAGATTTCACAAAACCTTTTCCACATTACGCCTGGAAACTTTTGGCTTTTGTGTTTTTAGGTCACGCCTAGCGTTGCTGCGCACATGCGTAGCTCGCTCGGCGAGATTTATTGCTAATGAGTTTCTGTAGAGGGCTTGAAGCCCCGCCCCTCATTCCCATTGGCCGGCGTCACCGTTTATGCTAAACGGTGGCCTGCCATTGGAAATGAGGGTTTTTGGTTGCCGCCCTTTGGCTTGCGATCCGGGCTGGGTCGCCTGCTTCACGGCTGTCGTGAAGCACTTTCTTATCTTTATGGGGCCATGTGTTTAAACACATGGCCCCATAAAGACAAGAGATCCCCATGCTCCGTGTAGGAGAGTAGGATCTGCTTCACATGGGTACCCCCACTTTTTGCTGATGCTTCACTGTTTTTCGACATTAGTCTGGCTGGGGCCCTGCTAATCAGAACCCCAGCCTAGCTGCTTCCTCTCTAAAATGGTTTCCATGTGCCTTAGGCACATCACTGATTGGGATCTGGAGTGCCCTTATAAGTCCCTAGTATATGGTATACTATGTACCAAGGGCATAGGTACCTCAGAGGCCTTCCAGGGGCTGCAGCATGTATTATGCCACCCCTGGAAGGCCATCCAAACTGACACCACAGGTCTGCTACTGCAGCCTGGGTAAGGTGGTGCATGCACCCCTTACTGTGATATAGGTTACCTATATCACTAAATGCATACACACATATAAACCTATAAGTCACTCCTAAGGCAGGCCTTATCAATCCTAAAGGCAGAGTGCATGGTTCCTATGTGAGAGGGTGCCCCTGCATGAGCAGGGCCCCTCTGCAGCGTTCGGAGACCATCTCTGATGCTGTTTGTAGTGCAGCCTGACCATATACTCTTAAGCGCATTATATCCTCGCGGTAAAATGCTAACTTTGGAATGGCTGCACCTAAACATGTCGTGTTTGGTGTCAAACATCTTGGAATACTACCCCCTGTCAATCCTGGCGGCGGGGGTAGCATTCCACCCTTCTAGAGGGAAAGACATGTTAACTCTGACTAGTCCGGTAACTTCTTTCCAGAGCCCTGGCATCACAAAATGGATGCTGCTGCCACAGACACGAGTCTGGCCTCCTGCTGCTGGACGAAACTCCGGCAGAGGAGGCCTGGACAATAGGTTTCCTATCCCAGGGAGGTGTGACCACCTCCCCAGACAGGATAATGTGTATTGGGGCTGGGCGGGAGCACTTTTGGGTGCTTTGAAGTCCTGCACTGGGGGCACATTTGGTGTCCCTGTGCATACCCCAGTTCAAACCGGATCAGGGGCTTGCAGCCCCTGCTTTGGCGCGAACTGGACAAAGGGAAAGGGTGTAGCCACCCCTCTGCCCTGACCCACCCATAGGTGGGGCCACAGAGTAGTCCAACCCCTATCTTTAGTATAAAGGTAGGAACCCAGTCCTTAGGACTTTAGATTATCCCTGGACGAAACTCTGTAACTGAATCCTGGACCTTCGACGCTCTACTCACGATTAGAGGACAGAAGAATCTCCCTTGGGGTCAAGGAGTGACTCCCCTGCTTGGCAGGCACCAAAGAAGCATCTGTCCGGCTCGCATTTCTGAAGCTCCCGTCGGACGCCGAAGTCATCGCATCACCAGAGGTGGATTCTCAGACTTCCCGAGGCTACCCTGAGTCCCCAGCAAAGCTGAGGCCCGTGGCTATCGTGGGTGACTTGAGACCGTGACCCCTGGACACCGAGCACATTTGCAAGTGCATCCTCTTCTGGGTCTCCCAAGAAGTCGTGCTTTGGGCTCCGAGTAGCCCTAGCCTCCAGCACCACCTGCACCGAAGATCACTGGCCCCCACTCCACTAGTGTCCTGTAAGCCAGATCCACGTGCGGCGTCACGAGGCTCCTTCGCGGTCGCTAGCCCGTTGGCTAGTAGCCCTTAACGAAGGCCAATCCTTTTCAAACTTGGCATCCTGGTTGCTCCAGGCCTGCCCTCACTTACCCTCGCTGGGTGAGTTCCACAGACCTTGCTGGTCTGTATCATCGACGATCTACATCTTCACCGAGACTTGCCGTTGCCAAGGCTTGTTGGGTCCAATCCGGTCGCCGACACCTCAGCACTCGACAGACATCGTGTACCAGCCCGAATCCTGCTCCTGGTAGCCGACAACGCCTCCTGGACCTCGTGGCTGAAGAGTCAAGACGACCGTCAACGCACCTGGAAGCACTCGACATCGGTGGGCATCTGTCCATCGCCTTCCTGGTCACTGGCTAGTGACCCAGACTCTGTCCCCTCTGCTTTCAGGTTCTTCAGAACTCCGATCCACTCTTGGATCCACCCGGACACTTTTCTCTTGGCCGCCAGCAGCACTTTGCAGCAGATCGCCATTCGAATCGACGACGAAACCCGACCTCGAAAGGCACCTATGCACCCGGCTTCCTCGGTGAGGTAACACGAGTACTCCGGTGCTCCCGTGGGTAGAGACTCCTCAAAGTCCTAGATCTCAAAGGGTTTTGTCCTAGTCCTCTTTTAAGTGTCCCTTTTTTCTAATTTCCCGAGCCCGACTTTCTCCATAGAAGTCAACGGCGTATCGCGGTTGTGTATTTACACTGCACGCGTCTCCCGTGGGTCCCCTGTGTCACTACCTTGGGTGGTTCCTTGTGGTCCAAGCACTTCTAGAGGCTCTAGGCCTAGTGTCTAGTTCAGTCGTGGTTCGCATACCACTTTATTGGTATATGGTTTGGTACGCCCCTAGGGCCCAAACGTGTATTTGTGCTATTACTGTGTTTAAATAACTTCTAACTTATGTACTTCGAACTCTAGCCTCATAAAGAGACTAGAGGGGTGTGTTTAGCAATAAATACATATATTTTGAATATATACCTGGTGTGGTGCTCTTTCATTTGGTCACTCAAGAGATTATTTTATACTGGTAAAACAAGCTGCTTTACATTCCTTCAAGACTTAGCCTGAAGGCTGCTCTCCATAGCTACCACTAGGATAGCTTTCAATAAGGTTGTCTTTAACCTATCTCCAATAAGGGGTTGTTTGGACTGGTGCAAGGTGCCCACTATAATTAGTGGACAGCATATGCCAGGCCAACTTCTCACATTGGTGTGCAGCGTGTGGGATTCCAGCTTGCTATTGTTTTACCAGATAATCTCAATTGAATTGATCAACTGAAAACCACTAAAGGTACCTAATGTACATATAATTTAAGCTTAGAATACAGTAAGTTCTACTGAACTTAGAGTTGTGTGTTAAGGGATAGCACAACCCTTTCTACAACTCAAGAGAGTTTAGTAGGCCACACTAGAGTAGGTAGTGCATACACCACACCACACTAGTAATGTCTTTAAGGGTAGGATCTAAAGAATCCTTGCAGGAAGCCATTGAGCTTCCACCCTCCAAGTATGATACACTCCCATTCTTGGAATTGAGAGCTTTATGCAACTTGAGAAAAATAAGGACAGGCCAAAGCCCCACCACCCAAGACCTCAAGGAGTTGTTGGTGGCTTATGACCTTAGTAAGCCCTTGGGGACTGAAGGGGTAGGAGCTGAGGGTGGGGCAGAAGAAGAGGACGAGGCCAGGGGTACCAATACCCCCAGCCCCCCCTCTGAAACTGGCCAGGAGGGTGAGAATGACCCTGACCTGGATAACCCAATCCCTCCTGTGGAAGATGATGAGGATGATCAGAATGATACCCTCTTTGTCCCCCAGGAAGGATTAAGAGTGTGCCCAGGAAGTCTAGATCTCCTTCTCAGGAGTCTAACCACTCTGGCACCTCCATAGGGAGCTCTATCTCCTCTCACAGGAGGGAATCCTCTCATGAGAGAAGAGACAGACTGGTCCAGTATGAGGAAACTCAGCTGGAAATCAGAAAAAGCAATTGGCTTTAGATAGGGAATCCCTAGATCTCCTTAGAGAGAGAAGAAAGTTGGGACTACAGTCCCATGGTGGCAGCCATGTCCCTAGAGACAGGGAAAGGTCCTATGACCATAGGAACCTGAGCAAGATTGTCCCTCCCTACCAGAGTGGGGATGATATCCACAAATGGATAACTGCATTAGAGAGGGCCTGTAAGGTACAGAAGGTCCCTCAAGAGCAGTGGGCAGCAATCTTGTGGCTCTCCTTTGCTGACAAAGGTAGAGATAAGCTCCTCACTGTTAGAGAGGAGGATGCTGATAATTACAAGGTCTTGAAGAGTGCTCTTATTGATGGGTTTGGCCTAACCACTGAACAGTACAGGTTGAAGTTCAGAGACACCCAAAAGCACAGGCTCAAGACTGGGTAGACTATGTGGATTGTTCTGCCAAGGCTCTGGAAGGCTGGTTGATGGGCAGTAAGGTGTGTGACTTCTCAGGATTGTATAATCTGATAATGAGGGAGCAGATTCTTAATAACTGTCAAAATCAGCTGTTGCATCAATACCTGGTAGACTCTGATCTGACCTCTCCCCAAGAATTGGGAAAGAAGGCAGACAAATGGGTCAGGACCAGGGTGAAGCAGAAGGTACAGAACCAAGGTGGGGAAACCAAGAAGCAAGATGCTAAGAACTCTGACAAGGGTGGGGAGAAGGGTAAAGATCAAAAGTCTTCATCAGGCCCCCAAAAATCTTCTTCTGGTGGGGATTCACAGTCTACCAAAGGGAAAGGCCAAAGAAAACCATGGTGCAAGGTCTGTAAGCAAAAGACCCACTGGACCAGTGATTGCACCAAGTCCAAAGACTCCAGTCCAGCACCCACCAATGCCCCTAAGGCACCTGTTCCCCCTAGTACAGTTGGTGGGAGTGCTCCAGCCAAGGGTTTAGTAGGGTTCACCCTGGGAACTGAGTTGGGCTCTGACCTAGTCAGAGAACTGACTCAGGCTGTGTTAGTCTGTGATGGAGGCATGGATGTGACCTCCACTGTGAGTCCCAGTAATCTGGGCAAGTACAGACAACAGCCTTTAATCAATGGACGTGAGGCTTTGGCATTTAGGGACACAGGGGCAAGTGTCACAATGGTGACACAAGACCTTGTGAATCCTGGGCAAGTTATACTTGGTGAGATGTACCAAGTGACCAATGCTAGCAATGTCAGAACAGACCATACTCTGGCAGTTGTTAACTTCTCCTAGGGAGGGGTAACTGGCCTTAAGAAGGTTGTGGTAAGTGCAAACCTACCAGTCGAATGCTTGCTTGGCAATGACTTAGAGACGTCTGCTTGGGCAGAAGTGGAGCTCAGGACCCATGCAGAAATGCTGGGGATCCCTGCAGATGTGTTTGCTGTGACCAGGTCACAAGCCAAAATGTCTAGCACTGAACAGGCCTTGGATTCTGGAAGAATGGACCAAGTGCCTTCCAAGAGGAGGAGTAGTAGGGTTAAGGCAGTGCCTTCCCCCTTGGCTCAGGAGGAAGATCAGTCCCTTGAGGGGGATGATCTCAGCCCTGAAAGAAGGAACTGTCCCAGAGGAACTTGAACCTGACCAGGTTGAGTTCTTGGGGACAGGGGGACCTTCTAGGGCAGATCTGAGCCAGGAGCAGCAGAGCTGCCCCTCCCTTGAACCCTCAGACAGCAAACTGCTGCTGAGGCTGCTGGGAAAGCTAGTGGTCCCCATACAGTGTATTGGGATGATGGACTCCTGTACTCAGAGAGTAGAGACCCCAAGCCTGGTGCTACCAGGAGGTTGGTTATACCTCTGAAGTTCAGGGGCTTCCTATTGACCCTAGCCCATGATATTCCCTTAGCAGGTCACCTGGGCCAGAACAAGACTTGGGACAGAATTGTCCCTCTCTTTCACTGGCCCCACATGTCTGAAGACAGTAAGGAGTTTTGTCGCTCCTGTGTAACCTGCCAAGCCAGTGGCAAAGCAGGTGGCACTACAAAGGCCCCCCTGATACCACTACCTGTGGTGGGGGTGCCCTTTGAAAGGGTAGGGATTGACATTGTTGGTCCCATGGATCCCCAAACAGCCTCTGGGCACAGGTTTATCCTGGTGGTAGTGGATCATGCTACCAGGTACCCAGAAGCTATTCCCCTCCGGACCACTACAGCACCTGTGGTGGCAAGGGCCCTCCTGGGAATTTTCTCAAGAGTGGGCTTTCCTAAGGAGGTAGTATCAGACAGGGGTGCTAACTTCATGTCTGGGTACTTAAAAGCAATGTGGAAGGAGTGTGGAGTGACTTATAAGTTCACCACACCCTATCACCCACAATGCAATGGTTTAGTTGAGAGATTCAACAAAACCTTGAAGGGCATGATTAAAGGGCTCCCAGAAAAGCTTAGGCGTAGATGGGACATACTCTTGCCCTGCCTTTTATTCGCATATAGGGAGGTGCCTCAGAAGGGGTTGGTTACAGCCCTTTTGAACTTCTGTTTGGCCACCCTGTGAGGGGTCCACTGTGCTTGGTGAAGGAAGGATGGGAGTTACCTCTCAAGCCCCCAAAGCAAGATATAGTGGACTATGTACTTGGTCTCCGCTCCAGGATGGCTGAGTACATGAAAAAGGCAACCAAAAACCTTGAGGCTAGCCAGGAACTTCAAAAGGCCTGGCATGACCAAAGGCTGTTCTGACTGTTTACCAGCCAGGACAGAAGGTGTGGGTGTTGGAGCCAGTGGCCCCAGCAGCTCTCCAAGATAAATGGAGTGGACCCCACACTATTGTTGAGCAGAAGGGTGAGGTCACTTATTTAGTAGACCTAGGAACACCCAGGAGTCCCCACAGGGTTCTCCATGTCAACAGGTTAAAACCATATGTGGACAGGGCAGACATGGGCTTGCTCATGGCTACTGATGAAGGGCAGGAGGAAGAGAGTGACCCACTCCCTGACCTGCTCTCACAGAACCCTGACGATGGGTCAGTTGATGGTGTAGCCTTGGCAGGCAGCCTCACTACCCAGCAACAAACTGATTGCAGGCAAGTCCTCAATCAGTTTAGACATATGTTTTCACTGACACCCAGTCAGACCACCTGGTGCACTCATGAAGTGGACACTGGGGACAGTCTGCCTATTAAAAACAAGATTTATAGGCAACCTGACCATGTCAAGGACTGTATCAGGACTGAAGTCCAGAAAATGTTGGAATTGGGAGTTATTGAACCCTCAGATAGCCCTTGGGCTAGTCAAATGGTCCTTGTACCGAAACCTCACACCAGTGGTGGAAAAAGAGAGATGAGGTTTTGTGTGGACTACAGGGGTCTCAATGCAGTCACTAGGACTGATGCCCATCCAATACCCAGGGCAGATGAGCTCATAGATACTTTGGCCTCTGCCAAATATCTCAGCACATTTGACCTAACAGCTGGCTACTGGCAGATCAGACTAGCTGATACTGCAAAGCCCAAAACAGCATTCTCAACCCCTAGTGGGCATTATCAATTTGTGGTAATGCCCTTTGGTCTGAAGAATGCACCTGCCACTTTCCAGAGGTTGGTGAATACAGTTCTCACAGGACTGGAAGCCTATAGTGCAGCATATCTAGATGATATTGCTGTCTTTAGCTCCACCTGGGAGGATCACCTGGTCCACCTCAGGAATGTTTTACAGGCCCTGCAAAAGGCAGGCCTGACTATCAAGGCCACTAAGTGCCAGATAGGGCAGAGTCAGGTTGTGTACCTGTGCCACCTTGTGGGTGGAGGCCAGGTTCAACCTTTGCAGAGCAAGATCCAGACCATCATGGACTGGACTGCTCCCACTACCCAGACTCAGGTGAGAGCCTTCTTAGGCCTGACTGGGTACTATAGGAGATTTGTCAAGGGGTATGGATCAATAGTGACACCCCTGAATGACTTAACTTCTAAGAAAATGCCCAAAAAGGTTCAGTGGACAGTTAGCTGTCAAAAGGCATTTGATGACCTCAAGCAGGCCATGTGCACTGCTCCAATTCTGCAGAGTCCTGATTACTCCAAGAAGTTCATTGTTCAAACTGATGCATCTGAATTGGGGGTAGGGGCTGTACTGTCACAATTGAATGAAGAAGGTCAGGGATCAGCCAGTAGCTTTCATTAGCAGAAGGCTGACCCCTAGAGAGAAACGTTGGTCAGCCATAGAGAGGGAGGCCTTTGCTGTGGTCTGGGCTCTGAAGAAGTTGAGGCCATACTTGTTTGGTACACACTTCCTGGTTCAGACAGACCATAAGCCCCTCTTATGGCTAAAACAAATGAAGGGTGAAAACCCCAAACTGCTTAGGTGGTCCATTTCCCTACAGGGGATGGACTTTACAGTGGAACATAGGCCTGGGAGTAACCATGCGAATGCAGATGGACTCTCTAGGTATTTCCACTTAGAACAGGAAGACTTAACTGGGCAAGGTTAGTTTAATGTCCCTACGTTTGGGGGGTTGTGTAGGAGAGTAGGATCTGCTTCACATGGGTACCCCCACTTTTTGCTGATGCTTCACTGTTTTTCGACATTAGTCTGGCTGGGGCCCTGCTAATCAGAACCCCAGCCTAGCTGCTTCCTCTCTAAAATGGTTTCCATGTGCCTTAGGCACATCACTGATTGGGATCTGGAGTGCCCTTATAAGTCCCTAGTATATGGTATACTATGTACAAAGGGCATAGGTACCTCAGAGGACCTGCCAGGGGCTGGAGCATGTATTATGCCACCCCTGGAAGGCCATCCAAACTGACACCACAGGTCTGCTACTGCAGCCTGGGTAAGGTGGTGCATGCACCCCTTACTGTGATATAGGTTACCTATATCACTAAATGCATACACACATATAAACCTATAAGTCACTCCTAAGGCAGACCTTATCAATCCTAAAGGCAGAGTGCATGGTTCCTATGTGAGAGGGTGCCCCTGCATGAGCAGGGCCCCTCTGCAGCGTTCGGAGACCATCTCTGATGCTGTTTGTAGTGCAGCCTGACCATATACTCTTAAGCGCATTATATCCTCGCGGTAAAATGCTAACTTTGGAATGGCTGCACCTAAACATGTCGTGTTTGGTGTCAAACATCTTGGAATACTATCCCCCGCCAATCCTGGCGGCGGGAGTAGCATTCCACCCTTCTAGAGGGAAAGACATGTTAACTCTGACTAGTCCGGTAACTTCTTTCCAGAGCCCTGGCATCACAAAATGGATGCTGCTGCCACAGACACGAGTCTGGCCTCCTGCTGCTGGACGAAACTCCGGCAGGGAGGCCTGGACAATAGGTTTCCTGTCCCAGGGAGGTGTGACCACCTCCCCAGACAGGATAATGTGTATTGGGGCTGGGCGGGAGCACTTTCGGGTGCTTTGAAGTCCTGCACTGGGGGCACATTTGGTGTCCCTGTGCATACCCCAGTTCAAACCGGATCAGGGGCTTGCAGCCCCTGCTTTGCGCGCGAACTGGACAAAGGGAAAGGGGTGTAGCCACCCCTCTGCCCTGACCCACCCATAGGTGGGGCCACAGAGTAGTCCAACCCCTATCTTTAGTATAAAGGTAGGAACCCAGTCCTTAGGACTTTAGATTATCCCTGGACGAAACTCTGTAACTGAATCCTGGACCTTCGACGCTCTACTCACGATTAGAGGACAGAAGAATCTCCCTTGGGGTCAAGGAGTGACTCCCCTGCTTGGCAGGCACCAAAGAAGCATCTGTCCGGTTCGCATTTCTGAAGCTCCCGTCGGACGCTCGAAGTCATCGCATCACCAGAGGTGGATTCTCAGACTTCCCGAGGCTACCCTGAGTCCCCAGCAAAGCTGAGGCCCGTGGCTTATCGTGGGTGACTTGGAGACCGTGACCCCTGGACACCGAGCACATTTGCAAGTGCATCCTCTTCTGGGTCTCCCAAGAAGTCGTGCTTTGGGCTCCGAGTAGCCCTAGCCTCCAGCACCACCTGCACCGAAGATCACTGGCCCCCACTCCACGAGTGTCCTGTAAGCCAGATCCACGTGCGGCGTCACGAGGCTCCTTCGCGGTCACTAGCCCGTTGGCTAGTAGCCCTTAACGAAGGCCAATCCTTTTCAAACTTGGCATCCTGGTTGCTCCAGGCCTGCCCTCACTTACCCTCGCTGGGTGAGTTCCACAGACCTTGCTGGTCTGCATCATCGACGATCTACATCTTCACCGAGACTTGCCGTTGCCAAGGCTTGTTGGGTCCAATCCGGTCGCCGACACCTCAGCACTCGACAGACATCGTGTACCAGCCCGAATCCTGCTCCTGGTCGCCGACAACGCCTCCTGGACCTCGTGGCTGAAGAGTCAAGACGACCGTCAACGCACCTGAAGCACTCGACATCGGTGGGCATCTGTCCATCGCCTTCCTGGTCACTGGCTAGTGACCCAGACTCTGTCCCCTCTGCTTTCAGGTTCTTCAGAACTCCGATCCACTCTTGGATCCACCCGGACACTTTTCTCTTGGCCGCCAGCAGCACTTTGCAGCAGATCGCCATTCGAATCGGCAGCCAGAAACCCGACCCCGAAAGGCACCTATGCACCCGGCTTCCCTGGGTGAGGTAACACGAGTACTCCGGTGCTCCCGTGGGTAGAGACTCCTCAAAGTCCTAGATCTCAAAGGGTTTTGTCCTAGTCCTCTTTTAAGTGTCCCTTTTCTCTAATTTCCCGATCCTGACTTTCTCCATAGAAGTCAACAGCGTATCAGCGGTTGTGTATTTACACTGCACGCATCTCCCGTGGGTCCCCTGTGTCACTACCTTGGGTGGTTCCTTGTGGTCCAAGCACTTCTAGAGGCTCTAGGCCTAGTGTCTAGTTCAGTCGTGGTTCGCATACCACTTTATTGGTATATGGTTTGAGTACGCCCCTAGGGCCCAAACGTGTATTTGTGCTATTACTGTGTTTAAATAACTTCTAACTTATGTACTTCGAACTCTAGCCTCATAAAGAGACTAGAGGGGTGTGTTTAGCAATAAATACATATATTTTGAATATATACCTGGTGTGGTGCTCTTTCATTTGGTCACTCAAGAGATTATAGACTGGTAAAACAAGCTGCTTTACATTCCTTCAAGACTTAGCCTGAAGGCTGCTCTCCATAGCTACCACTAGGATAGCTTTCAATAAGGTTGTCTTTAACCTATCTCCAATAAGGGGTTGTTTGGACTGGTGCAAGGTGCCCACTATAATTAGTGGACAGCATATGCCAGGCCAACTTCTCACACTCCGGCTGCAGCGTGGTCCTCCTTTCACTTTCGGGACCGCGCTTGTTAAGATGTGTACTTAGACATTAGATTTTAGGCTTGCTGTTCCTCTTTGTTTGACACATTCAGCTCACTGCATCTGAAAGGGGCACTGTAAAGGCCAGAGATTTTTTACAGTTTAACACGTTTTGCTGTTGTTCTCCCTAATGCCAATTTCTGCTGCCTGCTGTTGCCCTCTCTCATGCCAACTGCCACTCTTTTTCGGGAGCCATGAATACATTGCACGGATAATGGCGCTTTCAATTTCATTAGTTTTGATAATATGCACATTGTATTCTGATACCAAGCAGAATGGCCATTTAATGGCAACGAGGCATGCCACACCTGATGCGAAAATCATGGCAGGGTACCAAATCCCGTCATTAATAAGCAATTGAAAATATAGCGAACTGAGAAAGAATTAGTTGAAAACTAGGTCTGCAACAGTCCTGCCTTTTCCCTTCCGCTTTTATATGACCTTTCATATGCTTAGAAAGGAAGGCAGACTTATGCAGTGTCAACAGACTGCAATTAGCTTGGGCAACAAGCTGAGCCACGGCGGAGTAGTTGCCAGAGAACCAGACAGGATTTGCACAAACCAGGGCATTTTACATTTTCGGGTGAAAACGTATGCGATTTCAATATTAGCATCTACTTTTTGTAAGGGAAAAGCTCCGTAGTTCCATTACTCAGCTTGAAAGGGGAAGTCTGTTTACAGCGTGGAAGGGAATTATTTTAAATAGTTCGGTTTAGACCAACTTGTGTGTTTGACAGCGGAGACTAGCGAATACATGTAACATCAATTTGAAGATTATAGTTATTGAGTACACAAAAAACAGAATTACAAAATATTCTAAAAATCTGTAATTCGGCGCCCTAGTGTCCTACAAAGCTGCAGGTGCACGTCTGAAGCGACAGAATATTTAATGTAACTAACGGCCCTATGTAAGCGCGTGCACCTGCAACTTTACCGTTTAGGTACAATGAATTTTACATAACCGTTAAGCACGTAACTTAATCTCAAAAGCATGTCTTAAACAGCATATTTTTGCTAATGATGCGCGATTTACACACGTGAAGTGGAGCCTTTTCCAAAATAAGGCGCACAAACAAAAGCCTACAACTGCAAGGACAAAATGCACAGTGACGGCTGAAGGGAACTAAAATGCAACTAATGATTTAACCAGTACAAGCCACACTCAGCACCGGGAGTAGTGATAACAGCGGTGGGTGAAGCAGTAGCACAAAGAAAGTAAAACACCGTGCAGGGCTAGGGGCTGCCTCAATTTAAGCGCCATCATCTCTTCTTGTTTAGTAGTTGGCTACTTCACGTCCCTAATATATGCTTCAAAATGTTGTCTTGGGCGCTCCATTAGAACTCTGGTATTCAGTTATTTGTGCTTGGTGGATACAAATTGCTTAAAATGCAATCTCGCTTTTGTTCAATTAAATCAATTTCTTTTGCACAGTGGTCTGATTTCTACTCCGGAATCTTAAATAATGGAGACCTCGATGTGATCAGTAAAAAGGAATTCCTGGGCTTGAGAATGCTACAGGGCAGGTAACATGGCAAGGTAATATACAGAGATCCGAGACTGTTCTGAATTTGCAAACGAACTATCAAATACAAAGAGAAGGGGAAAAATGGCAGCACGGGAGAGAGAACTATAGTAAAGATATTGGAAGCAGTGAAAGCAGAAAGCAAGAGAAAAGTGGCGAGAGTTAGCACTGTTGGGATCAGGCATAATTCTGAATGAGATATCACACTAAGGAACATTGCTCATTGACTAGCCATCAAGGAGAGTCACGAGTATTTTTAAGACATTAAAATCCTAAGCGCAGACACTACGACAAGACGGCCTGATTTAAAAAAAAAAAAAAAAAAAAAAAAAAAACAAGCATTGAAAATGATATAGGTCTCGCCTTTGATTAAGTTAAAGCCATTTGCTTTGCTAATGGTATTGTATAGCAAAGCAAATGGCTTTAATTTAATGAAAGGCGAGACCTATTGCATTTTTAATGCTTGTTTTTTCAGTGGCTGAGACATTTTACCAGTGCACAACCGAGCTCATTGTAAACTCTGCACGGAGAAATGCCACCGTGTTTGTGCAGTGGCACATTTTTTTTCCCTGTGAGAAAGCTCGCTCCAATATTTCAACAAATTTGGGGGTTGTTTTCTTCCCACCCGGAAAGGGATTAACTCCATTTGACATGACTAAATTGCGCTGCGGGACGGGTTTGGAGAGGAGTTTGAGTATACCCATAAACTCTTGAGTTTCTGGCTGCTACCAGACTTTACAGGAGAAACCATACTCTGGAAGTTCCTCACCCCTTGAGCGGGACTTATTATGAGGCAGTGCTTATTTTCAGCCGGTGGTTGCAGATGGGGCCCACAGGCACTAATTTTTGGGGACCTGCAAATATTTTTCCTCATCAAACATTCACCCAGAGCGAGAGAGAAAAGCACAAAAGGTGAAAAGTAGGAAGAAAAAGACAGAAACATAATGACAAAAGGAGAAAGCAGGAATGAAAAAAGAACTTTCCAGAGTGGGATAAAGAGGCAAGAAGTGTCTTGTGGTGGATGAAAAAGGCATGAGGTGGAATCAAGAGTATGCAGCATTCTGCACCCCCGATGTTCGCAGCGCGCCAGTGGGCTTTTCAGCAAAAGTTTGAGCCCCAGTAATTGTTGTTTTTCAAACTAAGCACCGATATTAAATGGTCTTGGGGTTTTATTGGGCACGAGTGAAAGAATTTACAAATTTTGTAAATAGAATAACCTGCAGTTGCACACCCATCCACTTGGGCATGTAAATGAGACTTCCTCGGGCAAACGTCTTTATGTTTAAAGTAACTTCTCACAGTGTAAACACAGTACAGTGTATGTACACGTTTGCCTGTGTTGCTGGGAGTGCTTGTTTTTTCCTGCTGCGCGCACAGATTGACGTCTTGATTTGTTTAACAGTGACTGGATTGAGGCTGCTGACACAGATCAAACCGGTTGGGGTTCTGCCTGAACAGTGTGTCAGCCGGTGCAAAAAGTATCTGTAATATAATGCATGTAATAGATGCTTGCTGTTAAAAATAGCATAAGGAATCTGGCCACGCCTTTGGTACGTGGTTATGCCATTTATCAATCACCCAGTGATGAACTGGTGAAATGTGGGTTGTTTGAAACACTCTAAAAACACTAGTTCTGGGTTTGCATGAAGGCTGGACTCTTGTATTCCGTGCTGTGGGACAGGAGGTACATGGATGCTTTTTTTCCTCCCCGTCCTGGGCCCCCTTTTACCACCTTGAATCCTATTCTTTCTTCGTTCGCGCATTTCTCTTTTTCATGGGAAAGGGCAGTGGAAGGGTTAAGGATTTCTTGAATGAGTTTCTTGCTCACAAATACACGAGCTGTCTGGCCATCGAACCGCGAGAGTAGTCTCCACACTTATTCGAATGGCTTTGCCTACCCTATCGAACTAATTCCACCTTACAACCTTTTGCTTGAAAATATTTTAACTACTTTATTAAGGAGTTTCATTACAGTGTAGCAAAACTCACAAAACAATCCGTACACAGTCACAACAATAAATAAAGTGAGATTTCACAACTCTAAACAACAGTACGTCATGCACGATGTTCATGTACACTGTGGAGTATGATATTGTAACTACCCCCTTTTAACCTCTGTTAACTTGTGTAGGAAACATTATCACTATAATAGAACATTTTATTACGTCTGGGGCAATCCAAGCAGCTGCATCAGGGATTGGGTCACTCCTCACATGTGACATAAAACGAGCCGCCGCTCGCTCAAACCTAATAAGAGTGTTGCGGATCTTCCCTGTCAGTTTTTCATGGTGAACATATTTCTCAGTTTTGCACCATCACAAACTCAGAGGTGGCGTTGAATGTGACTTGTAGAACTGATCAATAGAGAGCCTCAAGGACAAAAGCATATGTGTGATCTGTTTTCACATGGTTGTTGCAAGGGGGTAGCGACCTTCCTCTGCTGTGTGACCTAGTAATAGAACTAAAGGGCAAGGGACATACCTGTTAGATGTTGATGGTGGCCAGTGTCATATTCGAATTTCGATTCCGTTGGGATATGGTGGCAATGCCACCTCATATTTATGTATCATGGCGCACGAGTCTTGACATCCCCGCAGCACTGCTTAGAAGTGCCAGACATTGCCCTCAGTTTGTCAGGAGCGAAATACAAGCAGAATAGAATCTTCTATCAACTCTGAGCTGGGAGCATATCAGAGCTTTGGCAGCTCTCCTCCATGTGATTGACCATGCCTCATCCTTTACGCCTTTGCCCAGTTCTGTCTCCCACTAGTCATGTATTTGTAGTTATTGTCTATGTTTGAGTGCCATAAGGACGTATACTGACTAGATATGCCTTTTGTATAATACTGTTGTGTTTAAAGTGATTCTGTGGGAGTTTTGTCTCTATCAACCCCCTACCCTGCACTTCTCTGTCCCAACCAAGAGAAAGAGTTGGATTAGTCTGTATCGTCGCGAGGTGATGAGTTCTGTACTTAACTTTTTCCACTTTTGAATTCCCCTGACACAGATAGGTCTCCCATTCCAAATGGACTGATACTTCTCCAGGACTGGAATGCATGGCCCGTCATCCTGGGTAAAAAGGGTTGAAAGCTATGAGGGGTTATTTGAGATGGGTATGAGGTAACTTGTCTACCACCCATCCCAGTCTACAAGCAGCAGGCGCGCAACGCCCATAGGGCTAAAAGGGCTTTAATCCCCACCTCCCCCCTTGTGTGTCTCAGCCCGGGCTGCTGCAGCTCGACATGCTGTGGCATCAGCTGGGCAGTGTCTGGAGTCTTATCGAGTTTTTCACAGGTCTTTAAAAAACAATTTACATATTTACATGCCTTTTGTGAACTGGCTAACAAGGCTTTGTTTTGTTTTTTCACTGGTTCCAGTACTCCCTGGGTCCCCACTCTGCCTATTCCTTACATTTGTATTTTATTTTTACTGACAGTGGGAGAATGCATTTAGTGAAAAGGCATCTTAGGAGTAGGGACGCCACTTTTCCAAAAGAAAAATACCGGCCATTTGTTGTTTAAAGAGCCTGCAAAAACTTCTCCTTGACACTAAATAGGGTTGCAAATAAAATGGTATGTGTTCATTTGTAACATGACTTTTCTGTGTTTGTTTCCTTTAATTATTAGTCATTGATCATTAATGCAGCCCTAGAATACATTTACAAGTCCTTTCTATTTATACCTGCTGTTTGAAGTATGCAAAGATAAGTGCTAAAAATACTGACTTTAGGTGATTTTGCTTATTAGGTCGAGCTTTAGCGGCAGCGCGCATGCGCTGCTCGCTCTGCGAGGCATGCAGTAGTAGAGTATGAGGAGACACTCTCCGCCCATATTTTCCATTGGCTTCTGTCTTTGCCCTTCGTAAATTCTGTCTTCTGATTGATTATGAGGCTTGTTAGTCCCACCTTATTATGGCCATGTCGTCATTTGTACCCTCCCATGGCTATTGGCCCCTTTACTTCGAGTATTACACTGTACCGTACGTGTTATTTGGAGCACTATATTTTCCACCTCCTCCACCCGCACTCCCGTTGTCCTTGCCTTCTCGCCCCACTCCCGCCCGCGCTCCCGTTGCTGTGCCTTCTCGCCCCCTCCCGCACTCCCGTTGCCGTGCCTTCTTCCCTCTCCCCCGCACTCCCGTTGTCCGTGCCTTCTCGCACCCCCTGCCTGCACTCCCGCTGTCCGTGCCCCCGCACTCCCGTTTGCAATGCAATTTGTCTCGCGTAAATGCGAGTCCTATTGCATTGCAAATGCTTGTTTTTTTGTTCTGTATGCCGATATTGTTTGATACAAAACACTTTGTAGCACGTTTGCAGTATTGCTGAAGTAACGGCGTGTTTGCTGTAGGGGTTTGTTCCTTTTATCCCTCTGCTGCTCTGAAGTGGAATGGGAGTTTTGCTGCTCTCGGGTGCTTATGGATTTGTCTTTTTCTTAAATAGAAGGAACCAGGAGCTTTTTTAACCAGGTCCTGCACATATACTCCCAAATACGATCCGAAAAATATTGCGAAACGTCTGCGATAAGACGTGATGTCTTGGCCCAAGCTGTATGTGTGAACTGGCAAATGGCACAAACTACGGGTGAGGTGGCTACCCCTCGTTTTTGCATGTGGGTAGTCCACACATATATGGTAATCACGCTATATGTTACCCACCATATGTGTTGTGTTGTCTGTGTTTGTCTTTTATCTCGATTGACATTGTTACCAATTGAGAATACCTCTTGCTCCCATTTAAATTTCAAGCCTCTTGAAACGGGTACTCCTACCCCATGGTTCTCAATACCATGATTTTGATATTGACATTGTTACCAATTGAGAATACCTTTTTCTCCCAATTGAACTTGAAGCCTTTGAAACAGGTGTTTTCACCCCTTGTTTCTCAGCACTGTGAATTTTAATATTGAGTACTTCCTTGCCTCATATGGGCTCAGACCATTTAATGACGGATTATACTGATTCGGTTTATCAGATTAAATTAGTTGTTAGCCACTGCATGCAGCCGTTCCGACCGCTCCTCCAAAAGCACGAATGACAACAAGCTTATGCACTTCATGAGTGAATAATCCTTTCTCTTTCACTAGGAGTTTGGTGAGACCCATATGGGCTTATACAACATAACGACCACGCTTCATTGTTTTAATACCTTGAATTCTTATCACTCTCATTTCAGGTCACAGAACTCCAGGCCAAATGACCTGGTGAAAAACAGCAACGCTGGTTACACCGTGACGTTCAGAACCAGCATTGCGGTAGTGTAAGAGTCGAGATCACCTTCTCTTTTTCACAACGGTCCTGAAGAATTGCCACTTGACCTGCTAGGGGCTTTCTTAGGCAAGAAACATGTCGACCACTTGCACCAGATAGACCCTGCAGGACCATTACCTCCAGGCAGGGCTCACAGTTTTTAGCTAGGTTAGTGCACCCCCAGAATAAAAATTATTGCAAAGGGCAGTACTAGACCTATTTTAACCTACACTGCACACTCACTACACTACCCTTTCCACATACCTCCCACACCCAACGGCTTCATCAAAAAAAGATCTCCACTAAAGAGCCCCTTCGCGGGTGCCCGTCGGGCATTGCAGCGCCGGCCCGACGAGGAGCAGGCCCAATGATGAAGCATGACATCCTCCGGGGTGTGTGAGGGCAATCCATAACAGACCTGAACACTCCTTCACATATAGGAACTGCACATTGACATTTTTCGTATGGATTTGTCTTGCCACTGAAAAGTTGGCACAGCTGGGTCAGAGTCAGTCAGATTAGTACATAGCGGCTGGACGTTGCCCACCAGCGTGGCCCAGGAAGTGATTGGCGAAGTGTTTGCATTGTTTACAACTGGCTGTGCTTACACTGCCAGGAGGGCATTTTGGCGCACGAGGACTGTGAAACCAGGGTTTCCTGTGGTAACCGGGCAACCCCAGGCGGAGGCAATCAGCTGCACCTCAGCGAAGGAAAAAAGCATCAAAGCAAAAGTGAGCTGTGGAGACTGGACCGGGCAGGAACCGAAGAGGAGATGGAGGCCAGTACGATTGAGGGCCTGTGACTATGGAGCGAGTCCTACAGATGCGGGATGGCTGGAGAGGGTGGGGCTCTGGAGGGCAGTTGGTGGGTTTGAGGTGCTTAATTTGAGTTGGTGGTTGCTAGTGGGAGTCACCGGCACTTATTTTTCCATCAGCTATTCACCGCGAGAAGGAGAGACACACATACACACGGGAAATAAGGGATAAAGGGAAAGACGGAAAACGGGCACTAAGGGGGAAGCAGGGACCGGCAAGGGAGGGATAAAAGGGTAGTGGGTTAAAGAGGCATGAATTAAATTCTACACTTGGTATTCGACGCACCAATTTTTATTAGCCCCTCTGGAGCAGAGCTTTGCGCACCGGCACTATTTTCTACAAATGAATCACTGGTCAGGTGTGTAGCGCTGCCTGCAGTGTCTCTCTCTGTAGAGGCGGACTGGCTGACATAGGGACACCGGGATTTCTGGCAGGCGGGAAGCCGGTTCCTACGTGCTGGCCTGACTGCTCTAGCCTTAACGGCCCGTGAGGGTTTCCCCCCCAACCCTACTCTCCTTCGGGAGCACCGCCTTCAAAGTCTAATGTTGCTCAAGAAAGAGAATGTGAGCTTCTAGTTAATGGATGTATGGACCTAGGTTGCCTACCTGTACTGAACAAATTGCCTCAAGGCGCTTTCTGGTTGAGGGGAGTGTGTGCAGGTGGGATTCAGAGGAGGGGAGTTTGAGTGTCCCCCCAAAGGCAGTGCTACTGCCGTGTGCGTGAATGGGCTGCAGTGAGTTTAGGGCTGTGGGGCGGGTTTTTGAAGAATGATTTCAGCGCGCAGCTGGAGTTATATTTTGAAGCATTTTTTGAGGATATGTTCCCTTGTGAGGCTCAGGGTTTTAAAACTGGTTCAGGATTGGGCCAGAAACTGGTGTTGTGGTTCCACTTCGTGGGAAGGTGGGGCCTCAGAGCTTCTAGGCCAATGCCAGTCTGGCTGCAGGGCTCTACGACTCTCGCGGTCACAGATAGGAGATTTGATATTTTGGCACCCTCTGTCAGAGGTGCTGTAGTGTAGCTAGGAGTTGTTGGTGAGTTCCACTTCTAATGAGTAGTTGCCGGGTGAAGTGTGGGGTTGGTACCAGGCTGTTACGTAGGCGTGGAAGAAAGAGTGATGTGTTGTGCTAACCTCTGACCCACCCGAGTGTCCAGAGTATGTGTGTGTGTATATATATATATATATGTTATTTTTTTCCAACTATTCCAGTCTTTTCCAGTATATCTGTACACGTGTTGCAATTAATCTGTACCCCACAACTGTTTTTTTTTTTTTAAACTTACGGTTGACTGTCTTACACCCAATGTTTGGTGTGTTTTGCCATTGTTGCTATGTTTATTTTTGCTGTTTTATATATGGCGAACATGGCCCATGGGCATTAGAGTGCTTCACAATAGGACACGTTCGAACAATCGCCAAGAGCAAATATATAATCGAAACAATGCAAAACTATAATAATGAGGGGGGTCTAGACAAAGGAGGTAAGAGGTGGGGCAAGCACAGTTTTTGCCAAAATATCCTTCCAGAAGACGGATGTTTAGTTCCTTTTTAAAGGCGGCATGACATGGGGTCCTGGGAGGGGCAGGAGGGTGGGGGTTCCAAATCCTTGTTGTGCTTCCACAGAAGGACTGGCTCATATAGAGTTCTTGCTTGAATGTGGGAGGCTGTAGAAGGGCTTCTGTGTTTCGCAAACCACAGACACCAGAGATTTTCAGTTTTCCAGTCCAGTAGAATTGAGAAGAATCATGTAGCGCTTTGTGCGAGGCGCAAGCAGTTTTGAATTGCGCTCTGGCTTCAGTGGGAAGCCAATGAAGGATCAGCACGATGGTAGTGATGTGGTCAAATTTCCTGTGATCTGAGATAAACCGAGCCACTGTGTGTAGAACTGCTCTGCAGGTGAGCCAGGCGAGCTTTTGATAGGCCAAAGAGAAGAGAATCCCCATGGTCCTATCTGGAGAGCACCAACACCTGGACTACAGCTTTTAACTCAGTTCTGGTGTGAAATGTCTGATGCCGCAAAGAAGTCTTAGTTGGATCCAGGCATTCTGTGCTGTAGCAGCGATTTGCCCCTGAAGCGTAAGTCCACTATCCAGGACGAAGCCTAGAGATGTAGCATTCTCTATGAAGGCCAGTTTGCAATCCAGTGCAGAGAAGGATTCCATCCATCCATGGACAGAAAGATTGAATTTCCTTGGAGAGACGAAAAGGAATTCAGTTTTAGCATGGTTGAGTTTGAGATGGTGAGTTGATGTCTGTTTTTAGGTTCGAAGTTGCTAACAACATCTTAGTGACTTCGGAAAGCTTCCCTCCGAATGCATTCCGTCCACTGCTTACCATTGGCTTTGTAACTCGCATTTGCTTGCATTCTATTTGCTGGTTTTATGTGTTTTAGGCTGTCCAGCTTGAGGTCGTCCCTTCCGGTGCCCATACCCTACTTACTGTATCCTTCCACCAGTGTTCAATTTCTGTAAACATGCCTTTAAATCTTGTTCTTATCTTGTCACATTTGCTGTGCATTCAAAGATAGAGGTCAAATGTCAGGCTCTGTCTGTCAGGGAGCTTGGTGATTACTTTTCTTTCTCTGACTTCAAAGTACAAGGATTTATGTGACAGTCATGCTTGCTACTGTGGGTGTGCTGGAGGAAGGCTGTGCAATGTTATTTTTTTTCTAGCATACAACAACATTTAAATTTCTGTAAATGAACTATGCAGATGTATCAGAATTAGGAAAGTACATATGAAGCACATCTTTGGTCATTCCGAAATGTGTTGGAAACAAATATTTTAATACGATCAAAACAAATCAATACACTAGGTGATGACATTTCCACACATTATCATTTGCTCGCTGTATATTTTGATCAGTAAGACTCTGTCTGTGCAAATGTAATGGTAATTTCAATTGAAGATGTGTTGTCTGCAATGGCAGTGTGTTGCCACAACATGCATTCTCCACTTTGCCTGACTCCACTCTGCACCGCTCCATACTACTGTACTCTACTCTTTACCACTCCACACTATGCCACTCCGCACTGCGTCACTGAGCTCTACTCTGCAACACTCCACTCTGCGCTTCTCTGCTGTACTCTATGCCACTGCACTCTACGTCAATGCACTCTACTCTGCACCGCTCAGCGACTCTGCACTATATGCCAATCCACTCTATGCCACTTTTATCGACACTACACTCTATGCCCGTCTACTCTATGTAAATGCAGTCTGTGCCACTGCACTCTACCCTGCACCACTCCACTCTATCATGCACCACTCTACTCTGCACCACTTCACTGCAGACTGAAACAATCTACTGTCACTGCAGTCAGCACCACCCTGTGCCACTCCACTTTAGTCTACACCATTGAACTCTACGCCACTGCAATCTACTCTGCACCACTCTACTCTGAAACACTTTACACCACGCCACTGCACTCAATGCCAGTGCACTCTACACCACTTTACTCAAAACCAATGCGCTGTACGCCAATCTGCTGTGCACCACTGCACTCTACGCAACTATACTCTACTGTGCAACACTCTACTCCTCTGCACTCTACACCATTATCCTCTACATAACTGCACTCTATGCCACTCTTTTCTACTCTGCACCACTGCTTTCTATGCCACTGCTCTGTCACTCTACTATGCACCACTACAATGCACTCTATGCCACTCTACTACACACCACTGCACTCTGCCACAGTCTACTCTGAGTCACTGCACTCTCTGCCACTGAACTCTAGCCTGATTTATTAGGTTGAGCCTAGCGGCAGCGTGCATGCGCTGCTCGCTCTGCGAGGCATGCAGTAGTCGAGTATGCTGCGGAAGCCTCGCCTATTCTCCTCCCATATTTTTCATGGGCGGGTGTCATTGTCCTTGGTAAATGCTGGCTTCCGATTGATAATGAGGCTTGTTAGTCCCTCCTTGTTGCCGCCCTGTCGCCATTTGTTACCTCCCATGAGGACTGGATGTTTTACTTGTGGCGTTCCACGGTCTCCTTCATAAGTCGGTGAGCACTATTTTTTTTTTTTATTTGCAGCGTGGTCCGCTTTCACTTTAGCGGCCGCGCTTGTTTATTTAATTAATTTGCTGCGCGGGCCGAAAGGGAGCGTTTCTACTTACTAATCTAACAAGCATTTGCAATGCAATAGGTCTCGCATTTACGCGAGTTTGAGCTATTGACATTGCAAATAACACTGCCTTTTATTTTTGTTTTTGTTTTTAAAACATAAATAAAAGGCATTGTCATTTACAATGCCAATAGCTTAAACTTGCGCAAATGCAAGACCTATTGCATTGCAAATGCTTGTTTTTGTACTGGTTGTGACATCAAAATACTGGTGGTGCCGGTAGAAATCCGATCAGCTAGCAACTCTAATCACAAGACTAAAAGTTTGTTCAGGACCGGCAAATTATTTATTTCCTCCTCCCTCCATCCCTGATTGATGCCATAATGGCAATAGTTTACCTTGTATCTGAAACCCTACACCAGCCGTCAATACAATGCCGAGTTACTCCAGGTGTCTGGAAATACATCCTTCAATCAGACAACTCACTCCTCATTCACACCACTCACCCTGCACTTTCATGCTCACCCTGCACTCACAGCGATCACATTGCACTCCCACTTCTCACCATGCACTCACACCATTCACCCTCCTCCTACCCTGCACTCACAGCAACCACACTGCACTCATGCGCCACGCCATGAACTTATGCCATTCTCTCTCCACTTGCCTTGAGCACACCGCTCACCCTGGACTCGCACCACTAGCCATGCACTCACACTTATCACCCAGCACGTACACCAGCACACTACTCACCCGGCACTTATGTGACACTTCGCTCACCTGTCACTCACATATCACTCTGCAATCTCACTCAAACAAGCACATCACTCACCATGCAAGCAATCCTGTCACTCTGCACTTCCACCCACACCCAAGCTCATCTGTCACATCATTCACCCTGCAGTCACTCCTCTCACTCTACTCTCACACTGTCACATCGCTCACTGTGTACTCGTAGGCACTCCTGTCACTCACACAGCTCACCCTTAACTCACATGGGCACAGCACTCACCCTGCACTCACACTACGCAAACAAGCACAGCACTCACCCTCGAGTCACACTACTCACCCTGCACTCGCATAGACAAGCCTGCATTCATATAGGCACTCTGTTCATCATGCCTACACAGGGACAATAGTCTGCCGGAAATCATAGGGACACACCACTCACTCTGCACTAACTCCTTTCACCATGTGCTTACCAGTCAGTCTCACAGATGACCCTTTACTCTCGCCGCTCACCCTGCACCACACACAGGCACACCACTCACCCTGCATTTACACCACTCACACCACCCTGCACTCACTTCTCTCACTCTGCATGCACTCCTCTCACCCTGCATGCACTTCTCTCACCCAACACTCATATGGGCCCTCCTCTCACATTGCATTCATTCAGCTCACCCAACACTCACATCAGCACATTTTTTACCCTACACTCACACCACTCATGCTGCATGCACGCACACTAACAATACATATAGGGGTCAGCCCTATTAATCCAGCATCACTTGGGCTAAATACATTTTGATCAAACAATATATAGTGATGAGGGAACAAATTCCTAAAAGTGTTTTTCCTCTTAGATTACCTTCATTAATCATCGATGCTTTCACATACTTCTAACATATTTATTTAGAATATTCCAAACAGGGTTACAATTAACTCCTTCCACATAAATTGTAAATTCTGCTTGTCATACATCATTTGTACACATGAAAAAGACAGCAAGATTACATATTCATACATTTAAAATTAAAACATACATAAAACATGTACGTTGTGGTTCATACAAAATTAAAAAATTTCTGTTGTATTGATTGAATGGTTGAGAGAGGAATCCTTCACTATTTTGTCTGAAATCCAATCTGAGATCCATGATGATCTTTGCTGTGTCTGACTATTCATCCAAGAATGGTGATGTTGAGAGCTTAGAAAATCAAAGCGGCAACAAAGAGACCACACATACGTGGGTCTTTGGAGTCCACTTCAGGGAACCGGAGTAAGCAGGCACCTACTTATTATCCTATAGAAAGAATGTGTTTCGAGTTGAGAAGATGAGATGGTGATGGCGGCCAAGGTTCAGTATAAGGGAATAAGTAGGGTGGCCATAAAATGATCTTGAACTCTTATTTCCTGACAGGCCAAACAGGAGTTCCTTTAATCCATGGAGGTATACTCATTGTACGGCCCGGGCGGCTTGCATCCCTCCTGACCTTTACAGGCACCCCCCCTGGTGAACAGCAGCACTGAGCTGCTATTTGCTTGACTGAGAACCAACATTCAGCAAGATGTTAAACAAATGGAAAGCATTTATTTACACATAAACTTGCACCACTTATCACCGTAATGTTTATAGACATTGTGCAACAAAGGTACAAATGATAGTCTCTTCAAAATTCAAGAAAGGTGTATTTCTGTAACATGCAAAAGTGTTCCACCTGAAAACCTAAGATTATATCACTACATCGAGAGGCATTTATTAAAAGTGACTGTTTTTTAAACATGAACTCGGAAACATTCTCCTCCGCACTGATGACAGTGCAGTTTGTGAGCCAAGAGGCCAGTCAATTGCCCTGTTTGTGGCCTAGGATGAGCATTGGGGTCTATTAAATCAAACACAAGAGAGGGTTCTGTACAGAGCACATCCTGAACTCATGTACTTCAAGGTGCTCTCATATGTGATAATGAAAAAAAGGATGCAAAATTAAATAGAACATTTGCCTAGGATCACATAGTTTATTTAGTCAAGTGGAAAAGTCAGCATTGATCTCAAGTTTAATGGTTTCACATTGTGCAATTCAGCTACAGGATGGGTATCTTTAACATTGTCTAGTTTTACATCAAAATGTAATGCTTTGTCTTTAATTCTTGGCTCATGAGGTTAGAGTCTGGGTGGCAGACAGAAGTCACGTGAAAGCTTGGCTTGTTTTGGCTCGAGGATCTAAGAGATCCTCGAGCTGAGGCTGGCATTTGACTCACCCACCTCTATCACATAATTGCAATTTGGAGACAAAGACTTAGATAGGACATCATTTGACCACCATCAAATAATTTGGTGAAGTAGGAGCGCCTACACCACAGTTTAGGATTCCTTGTTTCAAGGTCCATAACTTTCTCACTACACCAAATTTTAACGAGTGTACTAAGAGACTGGGTGTTCTGTCCCCCATGTGCAAACTCTAATGATTGTTCGGTTACAGTCCTGTTTACTTATCTCATATTTACTACCAGTGTTTAGTATGATTTAACCCGATCGGTGCGGCGGAGGGCTCTGGCCATCCTCCGCACCAGTCCTCGTGTACTGAGGTCATCTCCAGACTGTCTTCCCACCCGAGGCAGGAAATCCCTCTGGTTTGGACTCCAGAGGGATTTCCTTTTTTTCATTTCTGCCTCGGGAGCTGGGGAAAACCTTCCCCAGCAGCCCAAGGCATTTTTCACAATGTAATGACGATCGGTACGCATGGCGTTGATCCCATTACATTGAAAGTGAAATGAGCCAATCGGCTCATTTCATTTTCACTGCATTGGTGCTTGCATATCTCAGCCCCCGGAGCACTGATTAAGACGAGGGAAGTGTCATTGGAAAGTTGAGAATTTCCCCTTTCCAATTGTACCATTCCCCTGTGGATCTCTGCTCGGGGATCGTCGCAGGAGGGCCATCCCCAAGCCAGGATGCACCCACTAGACCCGGTCATATGTCCCATGGAGGCCCATTTCCTTATGTTAGACTGTCCTCTGCTTTATGCACATTACTATATATACGTATGTTGCTTTGTGCCACACTGTACTTTCACACAGAATCTGCTGTTGTTTTCGCTTCTGTTCTTTCCTGGGATTTAGTCTGCACACCGTAGACCAGGTCAAACAACAATGTCCCTTATTTTGTTCTGGTCAGGCCTTCGCACCTAGACAAAACGCACAAATGCAGCTGTTGTTTGGGAACACGTACTTTGTCATATAGCTATGTACAGAATAGGTAACAACACACTTGGAGAGAGATCTTTCCAGGGATGGGATCGTGACAGCACCTAAGATGTAGAACTTTCATCTGTGTATGCTAAGGTACTGGTCTGCTGCTAACACCCAGAGATCTTCTAATATATAATCATTTTGCTTCTGTAGAAGGGGAGGGAGGTTAGGCTACACTGTCTTATATAGTGACAGCTCCTTTTAAGATTTATGGACTACTTACTATGCTGACCGTATTTGTGTTAGGCATTTTCTTACTTATTGTGGCACGTGTACTGCATACTAGAGCACGATAGTTAAACATTTTAAACTTTGCTAGTGTCTCTGTCAGATCTTATTGTGGACTGGTACGAGTGTGAGAGTGAAAGGGTGTGTCTTGCAACCGCGATTCCTGAGAGAGTCGGGAGTGTTGTGTTCTGGGATGTCTAATCACTTGCTCCTCTGTCAGTGACTATGACGGCAAGTGAGACACTATAACTAGTCGGCCCCGGGCTCATGGGTACTCAGGTGGTAGGATGACTCAGTCCCTGCCTACTAAGGTTCTGTGATCCCAAGCATAGTCCTGTGACTCCGCAGAATCCCTGCAACAACCCCAGGAGCATTTTTTGAGGGGAGGAGCGCCCCCCGCAAATGGCTTAATGCTTTCAACCAAAGTGTTCTGCCCCCTGGGAGGCAGAACGCCCACTAGACACCAGGTATTTGTATTTTTTAGCAGAATGTGTGGTGGTGGCACTCTAAGGCATTGGGCCTAGCCCCTGCAGTCTTTCTGCCCCCCCTCAGGGGCAGATAGGAGGCTTTTTCCTCCAATCTCCCTCCAGTGGGGGCACAAAGCCCACTAGACCACCAGGGATTATATATGGAGGGGGGAGCACCCCCCAGGCAATGGGTTAGTGCTCCCTGGGCCCAAAAGTCTTTCTGCCCCTGTGGGGGCAGATTGGATGTTCTTATCTTCAGTTTGCCCCTCGGAGGGGGGGCTAAAAGCCCAATAGACAACAGAGATTTTTGTTTAAATGTAAAATGGATGGACGGCCTTCCCAGGCATCGGGCCTAACCCCCACCCACCCATCGAACCCCCAGCAGTCTTTTCTGCCCCTCGTCTGGTGCAAATAGGAAGCATTTTTCTCCAATCTGTCCTTGGTGAGAGGCAGAAAGCCCACTAGACCACCAGGAATTATATTTGGAGAGGTAGTGCTCCCCGGGGAAGTGGGCTAATGCTAACCCTTCTCCCCAGGCCCAAACCTTTTTTCTGCCCCTAGGGGGAGGGGGATTGAAAGCCCACTAGGCACCAGGGATTTTTTGGTGGAGAAATGGGTGGGGGCAGCCCACCTAGGCAGTTGGCCAAACCCCACCACTCAAATGACCTGCAAGTCTTTCTGCCCTCCAAGGAGGGGCAGATAAGAGGTATTTAACTCCAATCTTCCCCGGTGGGAGGGTCAGAAAGCCCACTAGACACCAGGAAGTTTGTTTTTAATTGCTACATGGTGAGGGGGTGGCCTGCCCACCTCCAATATGACCCCACCAGTCTTTCTGCCCCCCTGGGGACTAAAGTATCCCCATCATTTTGGCAAAAAGGGAGATTATGATTTTGAATGGATTTTTTTTAATACATATGGGTAGCAGAGTTGGACTGAGTCCCAATATTGTCCTACTTCTAGGCTGAAAGGCTGCACTTTTCAGGCTCCGGTCAGCTGCCACCCGGGGAAACCTACCAAACCCAGACATTTCGGAAAACGAGGCATCTGTGGGAGTCCAGGGTGGTATCCCTTGCGTGGATCCCACAAACTTTTGTTTCCTACAATGTCCTGCAAACCACAAACTTTGCCTAAAATTGCACATTTTCCTTGTATTTCTGTGACATAAACTTCCGGAATCAAAAGAAATCCACCAAATTCCTACCACCCTGCGTTCCCCCACGTGTCCCAATAAAAATACTACCCCACTTCTTGGCCTGGGCTAATGCCCTACACAGGCACAAATCAAACCAGGGTCAATGAGAGTTGCTCCCAGAGACCTCCACTAACCTTGGTTTGATGGTTGCCTGTCGCGTGCACTAGGCCCCACCACACATGTGATCTACAACCATGCTCTATGACGTGAGTGAAAATTTCACACAGTACGTCGGGTCATCCCTATTGCCATGGAGCCAATCGTTCAATACCACGAGCTGGGAAGCCCAGTAGTAGAGCTGCAGGTCTGCCACCGCCAGGTCGCCATCGATTGTGCAAATTTACCAAATGTGTTACGTGGAATCCAGTGGGCCCACAAAAAGGGGTGCTCTATGGCCTGAATGGTGTAAGACCTGAGGAGGGTATAGGGAAAGTTGTGCAGGACATATAGACAACGTGGCAGCACCATAGTTTTAAACGGGGCGATTCTCCCCATAATATTGAGAGGTAATGAAGACCACCGCTCCGTATCTTTCTGCACACTGGCAACCAGGTGCGTCGGGTTCAGGGACCAGGCAATGGTGCGAAGGAGTGAAATATAGACATCAAGATAAAGGAATCTTAACCTACTAAGGGGTATACGTGCCTGCCAGCCCTGGTCGTGCATGAGACATGTCAGCGGGATCAGTAGGTACTTGGAATGATTTACCAGCAAACCGGATGCCTGACCATAGAGGTCAAGTATGTGTAGTACTCTGGGGCCCGCTACCGCCAGATCGCTCAAAATGAGCAGTTCATCATCAACATATAAAGTGATACGATCCTCCTTGACTCCTTACCCCCACCGGAACCTCCGCAATTGTGCGTCGCAGTGAGCCCTAGCCAACGGCTCGATCGCGTGAGTGAAAAGAAAGGGGGGATAAGGTACACCCCTGCCTGGTTACACCCCTGCCTGGTTCTCCGCTGAATTGGGAACGCCCGCGAAAGGACTCCATTCACATGAATTCTGGCTGTGGGGCCAGCATAAGAAGTTCACACATAAGAGATAACTTGCAAACGAGCAGGTGTGTCCCAGATAAAGTCCCAATTAAGGGAGTCAAAGGCCTTTTCGGAGTCCATGAGGAGAAAGGCATTAGACCCCGGCAGCAGGTGACGGTATGCCACCGCTGCCTGAACCTGGCCGATACAATGGCGTGGGCGCGTCGCGGCTTAAACCTACATTGATCAGGATGACCGCTGATTGTTTTATTGTGAAGACATACCATAAGCAAATTTGATGTGCCTGGTGTGCCTGTTTTGATAGTCTTCTAAGACAAAAGGTCATTTTCAAAATTGCCTTTACCCCTTCTTTCCTCTGTCTGTTGCTCCCCGCAGCAACTCTCTATTGCTTCCCTCTCACCCACTTCTCCATTGCTGCCCAAACCCTCATGCACATGAAAAAAAAATATTGGCGGGCCTGGCATCTACTATTTGCTGTTTTTAATACAAAAAAACTTTCGTTTGGCTAAAAACTTTTTTTTATTTATCCCTCAAAATAATTTCTTTTTTTTAAATGGCGTCCACTCCAATCAGCAGGCATGAGCACGGCATGTGATGCACGTTTACATAAATCATTGCGCATGCACGTGCGTACTGAATGGTGCAGTGCCATTAGCTTCATGATGCATATACGCTGTACGGGTTGTGTTTTGACATTCTTTTACTTTTTTTTTTTTTTTGGGCCAATGCTGTGCATGCATGTATTGTCAATGCAATAGGCCCCAAGGTGCGCTCTATTGGCTTTGTCAAAGCTTATTTGAGATTGTAATGATAGATTCTATTGTTGGTGATAGATTTTTCAACTTTTCTGGAAGCTTATGACTTTTCCTTCCATCTGAGATCTATGAGAGTTTTTAGATTTTGCACTTGTCCTTTGTAAGTGAACTAGGTTGTTGGTAAGGTTTTTAAGGCACAATGTTATTGGTCAGATAGTTGAGAGGCATTGGCCATTTTAAAAACTTTAATGTGAACTGGGTTGCTCCTGGAATGTATCTTTGAGGTGAAATGGTTGGTGTTACTAGGTCATGTGTTTGCGGGTTTCTCTCGTTTTCGATGGAGCTTGATCCGACAGCGCCTCGAGCCCCTCACGGGTGAAGCAGCCGCGCTCTACAAATCCTGATTGGTTGGTTGATTGATTGATGTTTAGCTACTCTCTCATTAAATGTATTGCAGCAGTTCTGAAAAGTGACAGAACTCTCCCTTTCAAATGAAAGAAGTGCAGGTACTCAATGCCTGACAGTACCTGCCCATTCAAAGCACTGCTTAGAATCGGATACCTCTGAAACACTGACCTAGGAAATATTGGAGGCTGTGTTTACAGCTCGAACTCTCCCCTTCCGGAGTGTTACTACAACTAGCACCAGCTAATGCACTCTGGGTATAGCTTGGTTTCCTGGGGAACGGACACAATCTCCCCTTCTGTCCATTTCTTTTAGTATTGGTAGTACAGATAGCGACTTCTCATACCTTTCCTCCCCCCTTCTGGAGTTGTATCGAACAGGTTCCACATATTCGTTTCCTTCTTTTGCTTTTCTTACAGGGGTTTCTAATGCGGGGTTTTCTAAGCACCCCTGCTGCCCACCCCATATCTCCGGCCGCTATCCATTGAACCCAACTGGCTAGCTCACCCTAGCATTTACTGCCGCTGTCTGCCTATTTCTTGAAGTCCTGTGTTTAGGCCTGTGGCGTGGCCTCGCCGGCAGACAGCACGGTGAGCCGCTCGCCTGAACACCCGCAAGGGCCGCTGCCTGTCTGTAGATAAGTCTAGACGGAGGAAAGTTGTGACTGAAAGTTGGAAGAGGAAGAGAAGTGTGGAGGGCATGGGGCCTGCCCAGCTCAGCCACCGAAACCAGGCTTTGTATTATTCAAGGAAACGAGATCTGTGCGTGGCAAGAATAGTGCAGGCGGCTTGAGTTACAGCCCGGGTGGGTACACGCTGACTCAGCTGCCCGGGGGCAGGGAAGCATCGCAAGTGCTCTTACCTCAAAGGCTCGGCGTCGGCCCTCCTGCAGCCCCCAGACTCGCCGTTTCTGCCTCAGGCCATGCTTTTAGCTGGTACATTGTTCGTGCATTTCACGGCGCCTGCTCCACGCACCCCGTCCTAATGCCGATTGGTCGAGCCGAGTCCCCCGCCCCCGTTTGTGTGAGGGATTGCCGTAGGTGCTGATATGCTACACGCCGCCCGCCATGGAAGCACACAGCACCAAGTCAAGTGATGGTCGTTTGCAGAGCTCTGCCAAGCCTTCTAAACCTTGGCTGCCACTGGCTAATACAAAAGATAAAGGCTGCAATTTTTCATTGAGTCATCACGTCCTTTACACATTCAATCATAGTTAACTGCCGACCCCCTCACACTTGAAGTGAGCGAGCCAACAAATTAACAGTGAGTGCCAGCCGAGCCGAGGGTCTGGTTTGGTTCTAAGAGCCCTTGCACGAGCCGAGTCTTGAAAACGTTTCCGTGTAAATCATGCAACAAACCTCCCTCAAAATATGATACTCTGTTCAAAATTCTAAAAACTGAATTACTTTAACGTGTGAAAGCTTTGGCATTAATATGTTAAATTCTATCACTGCACTGAGCGGTACTTATTGAAAGTGATCGTTTTTAAACATTAACTTAGAACCGTTCCTGATCCCACCCTGGCAACAATACTTGCATCAGAGTGCAAGGATGTCTGTGTGCAGGGAAGGATTGTTTGTGTAGTAAGGTGTCCCTGCACATAAACAATCCTAAAATGAAATTCTGTCACTTTCATGTGTGCTGCTTCATGCAGCACACATGAAAGTGACATAAAGGCATTTTTCTAAAAGGTTTGTTTATGTACAGGAAGGTACACCTTCATGTACATAAACAAACCATGGCATTTTGCTTTTTCCATGTGTGCTGCACAAGGCAGCACACATGGAAAAAGCAAAAACGAGGAGAAATAATGCATTACTTCTCGTTTCGCCAACTTAAGATCAGGATTTTCCTGGTCTTAATTTTGGCACTGCCTCCTACGTACGCCACCCTTGTACATAGGGGGCAGCATCAAATACAATGGGTGTTACGGTGGAACGCCCACCACAACACCCACTGCACGCCCCTTTCACGCTAACCATAGCGTGAAAGGGTGCCTTATGTAGAAGGCAGCGTTAAGCCACGTTAAGTGATTTAACGCTGCCTTGTACATAAGGCGCAGCCCCTATCGCCACCACCACGTCCGTAAAAGTGACGTTGTGGTGGCGATAGGGGCTTGTACATGTGCCCCTATGTTTCGAGTGGCATCAGTTACCTTGCAAATTGGTGACGAGCGGGAGCTCAGACCGCCAGTTTTCTATCTTTTACCTGTATTGATACAAAGTTACGGATTTGATCTGTAGCGGCAATACGCCAGGATTGTGAGGGCGTTGAGTGCATCGAATCACGTCTTGCTGTCTTTTCCACGTGGAGTGCTGGTATTAGCCTCCAAATCTTTAGCACTATTCATGCTGTTTTTGGGAAGAGGAAGGATAGTACAGATGACCTAGTGCCTGAGGCTGTGACATTTTCTTGCGTGCGGCAATTTTGCTTGACCCTGCCTGAATTTGTTTATGCTGCCAGTGAAACCCTGCCTGATTTATGAGATGTCCATAGATGTGTCACATGGCGTGTCCCACGCGATAGCGGCCCACTTACCTGACCTTACCTATGCTGCCATTAGCATTTTCAAGTTTTGCCTGACCATTTATTTATATCATTTTGACGCCCTGAAAAATCGAGCAGTGGGCTGGTTATTTTTTTTCTTCTTGGAAATATGGAGGGTATCGTGGCTCCGTCTCCGTTTTTATCTGAGCCTGGTGTGCCTCCTTTGGCTTGGCAAAGGTGGAAGGAAGCATTTGAGGCATATCTCGAGGCAACTGATGAGGGCACTTTTACCAATGAAAAAAACCCTTTAGTTCATAATTCAGGCTGTTGCTTGAATATGAATTTACCTTGAAAAAACAAAAGACAAGATGCGTTTGGCAAAACAGTAACGGTTGGTTTAATTAAATCAGGCTTCTCCAATGAGTAGCTCGTGACCTACCAGTAGCTCTCCAGCTACCTGTAAGTAGCTCTCCTATGTACAGCCCATCCTACTACATTAGCTTTGTTTGGTTAAATTAATATTTGAATCCCAAAATGTAAAGGGTGTATTTGAGAGGATAATGTGCATATTTTCAGAACTCATAAGCAAATGTTTGGAGAATAATGGTCGGATTTCCAAAATATATCTAAAGCTGATACTTGACTGTTGCACTAGGGAAACATATTACCTTGGTCTCAGGGACATTGCAGCTTTGGCTTTCATGTATTAACGATGTAGAGGCATTTCAAGTTGATAAAGCCTTTTTAGGTCGAGCCTAGCGCAGCGCGCATGCGCTGCTCTATGGGGAGGCCTCTTGGAATCACTCCAGACTTTATCAAAACTTGCCTGTGTGGTTTTTCAACTTCCACACATTCTATTGGCCTTTACGTGTGGCTTTCAAAAATGAAAGCACGCAATTGGCCAAAGGCGGGTGCATGTCCCGCCTTTTCTCTAAAGGTTCCCTCCCACGGCCTTTGGGTCTCGGGAGCGAGCAGCGGCGCGCATTGTGCCAGCTGCATTCCTCCTTATCGTGGCTCATGTTACAGCGCGGTCGCTTTCACTTTCGCGGCCGTGCTTGTTTATTGTTTCCTCCTGCTTGTGTCTTCGTTGCTTGTTCAGCTTCGGCACCCGTCGCTGCTCCCAGCTGCTTGTGTCCTCAGTAAGTGTTGAGCTTCTTTGCACGACCTCCCACTTCACTTAATCACCCCGTGGCACACACCCACCCGTCACTTTTTGGGTATTTACAATAATTTAATCCCAATGCCTGGCATGTTTTTATTGTTTCCTGCTGGTTAGTATATTTGCAAGCGATAACAGTACAAACGCGTTTCCCTTTCATCTTTGCTTGTTTATTTTTTGCTTTACCCCTCCCGCTTTGCATTTGGAGCCCCCCCACCCCCACCCACCGAGAACAAAAGCATGGGGTACCTAAACAAATGTGTACGCTACCGCGTCTACCCGCCTGCTCGGCATGGTCACAGTTACCGGCAGTACCGCCCCTGTAATGTTATTGATACTGTCGTGCTAATTTGCCGTAGTTATTGCCTTGATGCCGATTCCCATGCCTCCAGCTCTGTCGCAGCAGTTTTTATGCTACCGTTTAATAAAAGTAGCCTACAGATACAAGCCCCGTATAAAATGCTTATTGATATAAATGGTATCAGAAAAGGATTGCTTGTTTTTATTGTTTCCTGCTTGTTATTATAGTTCCAAGTGATATGAGTAGAAAGGCAGTGTTTCCCTTCCGTTGGTGCTTGTTTTTATTTTTTGCTCTCCCGCTTTGTGTTAGGAGTCCTCTGCCCACCCTCCAAAAACAAACGCACAGGGGACCTAAACAAATGTTTGTTACTGCGTCTACCGGACACCTTGCTTAATGGCACACTTGGCATATTCAAAATTATCGGCACCACCGCCCTAGAAGCGCACCATTACCATTCCCCATTTACTGTGTAATGTTATTGATTGTGTCGTGCTAATTTGCCTTGATGCTGATTCACATACCTCTCATCAATTTCAAATGTTCACGGCTAATGTGCTGTAATTCACATGCCACGCTGCCCGTCCTCCTCCCATTCCCTTTTCCTCTCCCTGCAGTTCATTATTTCAACCCATTGTTTTGTGTCCCTGCTCCTCCATGACCCCGACTGCTCCCGTCTCTGGCTGTCTGCCATTTAGGGAGTATGATATATACCCATAGCAGGCTTTAGTAGCCCATCCCCCGTGTGTCTCAGCCCGGACTGGTGCAGTTTCCAAGGGGAAAAACCACACACACACACACGAACTGCTGTGCGCTCCATGGGCAGTGTCTCAGGTCTTATCTCAGCCTCACCAGAGCATTTCACAGGTCTTTAAAAGCCCATTTACATCCCAATAGGAAATGGTTAACAAGGCTTTGTAATACATTTGGTGAATACCTGCAACACTGGTTCATGCTTGTGAGAAACTGAGGCGAGGTGGATTGAATTGGAGAGCGCGTGGGCCAAGTCTCTTAACCTAAGCATCTTCCTCCAGCACCAGCAGCCACTTTATGTTGTGCTTGTTGTACATAGCTTCGTCACGTCACCAGTGTCACGTTAAGTAACAGTAGATGTTGTAGCACCCAGGATAATGTGCTGCATGGCTAAACACTTTATAACGTTCCAAAGGCGAGACCTATTGGCAATGCCACTGCTTGTTTGCATTACTGCTGGCAACTCTGCCTGATGCGCTGAGGGGATAACTGCTGACCAAATTGCATGGAGTGTCCACTAATATAATCTTGTCTGATTTGGTCACTATTACAACACTAATAATAATAGTAGCTTGGCATTATTTTCATTGAGCGGAAGTAGCTTCCATTACAGAAAAGGTTGAAGACCCCTGATTTAAACACTTCTTCCGGGAGCACAGTTACAGAAGCGGGTCTGAGGACTCTCTCAAAGTACAATCAAATTGAAACAGTCTTTGGTGCAATAAAAGTGCTTCTGACGAACCTTTTTTGGTAAAAGAATGCAGACCTTGTCTGTGGAGCCATAAATAAGGCCCCTGATAACAAATGCAGGTGGGCCTCGACCTTGCTTGGACACAATGGGGGCCAGAGGGTAATATGTCCAGATGTCAGGCATGAGGGGTGCGTGATCACTGTGTGTACTGTGTGTGTTGTGTTCTGATTGGCTATGTGTTCCTAACTTTGTGGCATCTGCTTTACAATGTTTTGGGAAGGCGCGCACCACTCTGGCCATGTGCACTTCATTGGGGCCAATCTCCCTGGACCATTGTGGTGTTGCTGTGCTTATCTGGGGATTGACCTGAGTTTTCTGTTCGCTTCTTTGTCTGCCGGCTACGTTCCACCTCACCTGTGCCCTGTCGGTCTATAACCTCCGGCCTAGGTCGCAGAGCCTGCTTTACCACGTATTTCTGAGTGTGGGTTGATGGAGAGTTCACGATGGGCTAGTTTGTTAATATTGATGCGATTTCGCTCGTATATGCAAGTGTATCATTGTGAACAGTGGCATTGGTTTTAAATAATATATATATATATTTTTTTTAAATTTTTTACACTTTGCATAGGTTTTTTTTGGGGTTATTTTATACTTTTTTAAGGTTCACATTTGGACTGGAATGTTTTTTAGGATATTTTAAAGGCATTTAAGCCATCATGATTAATGTATTTATATATTTATTTATAATTATCCGATATGATTTGTGGTGTCCACTTTACATCAAAAGAAATTTTCTTTACACATTTGTAAGGAAAAAATATGGAGACAGTGAAGTTACATTTATGTACATACTAGGTGGGACACGTCAGATTAATTGAATATGTTTTCCATGTCCATTGTGATGTCACTTGCTCTAGCACTTTAAATAGCGGGGTTAATGCTTTAACTATGTCATGTGATCAAGGGCGGGATCGCCTGAAACGCGTCATGGCAGAATGGCAATAAAATAATATAGCACGATAACTGGGTCTACGCTCGTTTTTTCCTGGAGGTGAATTGGAGTGCCTATACGAGTTGGTGGATATATTGCCGGATTGACTACCTCCGGCTCGTAGACCCCCTTCCAGAAAGCGGCTCCATATCAGGCTAGTCTTGGTTCCGGCTACCCTGTCAGAAGCATCGCGGGCTCGTGGTGCAGCTTTGGCGGGGACCCCCGGGGCACCAAAAGAAGTTCCGATAACGGAAAGGACGGAGCCCCCTGTGAATCAGAAAGAATCTACGTACTATCGGCAGCGGCGGTCAGCATAGCGGTTTCTCGCTTCTGGGTGAACTCGGAGGAGTATACATCGGGAAGAGGAACTGCACCGTGTACGACCAGTCCTCCAAGGTACGCAATCAGTGATAATTAACAGGTTGGGAGGTGTGCTTACCGGAAGGTCCTCGAGGTATTTACCGAACGAGTTTGACCAACTGGAGGAATAACTTTACTATATAGCCAGTATGTCTGCAGACACACTTAGAGACCGCGAATTGGCAGCAGAGGGGATGTTTTTAGATTCTCCCCCGGAACCGCAAGGCGCCAGCAAAGATACTAACGAGGAGTTAAACAGCAGGAGCAAATGGTTCAAGGATAATTTTCGAACACTTGAAAAACTCAAACGTCAAGAGCAATCCAAATGGTGGGAGGCACGATCGCTCCAGAGATATTTAGAGGTGGGGAGAATCCCTAGAGGTCTCCGGATTATGATCGCCCCCAGCTATGACGCACCCAACCCACTCATGATGGCTGAGTGGGGGGGAGTGCAATTTGGAATCATCCCGTAGATTGGTCCAAATTTTAGTAAAGTATGCGGACATTGACAGGAGTGAGTTACAAGTCAAAATCGAAGCTCTGGAAAAAGAAATGGAGCAACAAGGAGATCCCCAAATTAAGCATAAATTAAATGAGGAAATGATTAATCGATTATGCAAGGAGGAAGAAAAAATCAAAGTGAGAAAAACTTATAAATTCAGGAGGGATTATGATGACTATGCAAACGATCAAATTTTCACATTTGCTAGACGATATGATTCAATGAGAACAGCAACAGCTAGCAAACGAGTACAAAGCAGTAATCAAATGGAAGGAGGGCATAAACTGAGTGAGTCACCCTCGATATCAGATTTGAGCTCCGCAGTAGAAAGTGAGTCTGAAACTGAGAATGTAGGAGCCAGATCACAGTCCAGCAATATAAGATTGACCTTGGGGGAAGAGTTGGACATTTTAAAACGAAGCAGGAAGGAGTCATTGCGATCTTGCAACAAAGTTCCCGCCAAAACAGGGATACCCGGAGGAGAAGGGAGCGAAGGCAGGCAACAAGAAGCCGTCAAGAAACGGGGACGAGGGAGGGGAACACGCAAATAGTTAGCAGTACCAGCAATACCCCACTTCGCAATGACACCATCCAAGAAACCAATACTATCGTTAATTTGGCAAATATTGACCTAACTGCGGCAGAACAACAGCTCTTATCCCTTGGTCTTTCTTATTGCCCTGAATCCAATTTCAACTATACTCAGACAAGGGCTGATATATATAAGTTTATTCGGAAACTTAAACTTAAAAAATTCCATTACCAACGTAATAAACAGACTGACTCAGACAGCATCGTTCAGCCCATATCGGAATCAGAAGCATCATTGCTAACGGTATCTGACCATGGGTTATTGCAGGACCTACAAGATCTGGAAAGAGGTGACATGGGTACACCCAGCACCAGCGGGACTCAAGGAGACTCGATAGAAGGCATGTCGCAGCGGAATCAAGTACTTATGACACATGCTAAGCCATCTACACCCTTTAGGTTAAAATCAAAATTTGTCCCTATTATGGCCAGAGATTCCATCGATGTTTTTAATGAGCAGATTGTTGCACAAATCAAAAAATTAAATATCGCCACTAATAAATCACATAGTAAACGCACCAATCATGAGAGAAAATACTATCAACTCATTGATAAGCTCAAAAAGAACCACAATGTGATTATTCGTAATTCCGACAAAGGCGGGAATATTGTTTTATGGCCTTTGAACGATTATATGGATGAAGCCTACAGCCAATTGAACAATGTGGAATGTTACAGAAAAAGTTCTCCTATGAAAGTCAAAGACACACAGGATCGTTTATTTGCACAACTGTTAGCTTGGAAAAGCATGGGCCTGTTAAATCTGGAGGAGTTCAAATATCTTAAAGAATACCCCATTATCCCGGTGATTTATTTTATTCCAAAGATACATAAAAACATTGACAAACCACCGGGAAGGCCCATAATAGCAGCATGCAACGGTCTTTTGGAGAACTTATCCAGATACATTGACTTTTTCCTACATGATTATGTAAAGGGTTTAAAATCATATGTACAGGACACATGTGACTTCTTAGGGAAGATCAAAAATATATCATGGAAACCCACTTATTTACTTGTTACGTTGGATGTATCCTCCCTGTATACATGCATTAGAAATAGGGATGGTATGAGGGCTGTAGAACATTTCCTGATGAGCAGATCTATTATATACACTATAACACACTAAGATGCTGCTTAAAATGATATTGTTTTGTTTAGAAAACAATTTATTTTTGTTTAATGGCAAAATATATCAACAAATTCAGGGCGTTGCGATGGGGGCCAGCTTCTCTCCCAGCTATGCCTGTTTATTCATGGGCTGGTGGGAGGAGCTGGTCCTCATGCAACAATATGAGCAGATATACAGAGCAAATGTGGTAACCTGGTTGTGTTACATTGATGATTTATTTATAGTTTGGGATGTTGATGCTCAAAGTGCCACTAAATTTATTGCTCAATTGAATGATAATGCAATCAATTTACAATTTACATCTTCTATCAGTAGAGATAGTCACTTTTTTAGATGTACAGGTCCTTGTGTCAAACAACAATTTGTCCACCACATTATTCAGGAAACCTACTGCAGGTAATACTCTGTTACATGCTTCTAGCGCACACCCACCCCATCTTATTAAAAGTATCCCGTATGGGGAAATGTTGCGCATTAGGCGTATATGTAGTAACGAGGAAGAAAGTAGGAAAAAACAAGCAGAAAGCCGGGCTCGGTTTCTAGCTAGAGGTTATAGAACAGAGATAGTGGATGCTGCTATTGCAAAATCTAAAGCTCGTGCGCGAGATGATTTATTGCGATATAAGAAACGAACTAGCAGTGATATTCATGGTCAGCCAGATGAGGCCCTACAAGTTACTAGACTCATTCTGTCTTTTTCCCGACAGGAAAAACAAATCAGGACTATTGTTAGACGCAATTGGCCTATTGTGAGGGATGACCCGGTAATTGGCAAATTTTTACCATCTAGTCCAGCTGTCACATTTAGAAAAACTAACAGCATGGGCAGTATGCTGGTAAGAAGCAATATTGAAGAACCAGGCAAAAATATCTGGCTCACTGCCAGAAAAGGTTTCTTTAAATGTGCTACATGCAAGGCGTGCCAATATGGTATTAATACCAAGTCATATACAACGGCGTTCAACGCTAAAGTACAAGATATAGGGCAACATCTCACATGCAAAACAGAATTTGCGGTATATGTTCTGTCTTGCAGCTGTAATCTCAAATATGTTGGTAGCACCAAGTTAGCTGTACACAAAAGGATTCTGCAACATATCCGCGCCATCAACAATAATGATGCCAGCTATCCAGTGGCTAGACACTTTAAAATCTGCCACAATAGTAATCCAAAGTATCTCAATTATTTTGTGGTAGAAGCCGTACCACCACAGAAACGAGGTGGAAACAGGGAATCCAAACTTAGACGTTTAGAAACTAGCTTTATTTTACAGTTTGATTCCAAACAACCTGGAGGCCTGAATGCTAGTGAGGACCTGTACACATTATTATGAATTTTTATGGGAATTTTTTTTATTTATGAATTTTTATAATTATGTATGATTAAGGTTCTTGATTGCAATTACATAAAATCAATGGAATGACAAATGATATTTGAGACATATAAGATATAACTCTAGGCCTGTTGCAAATGAAATGACTTAATAATTCCTCTTAATAATCAGAACACTCTAAAAGAGAGATTTTCTTATGACTTTTTTAATGTTTTTTGTACACGGTTTTATATGTTTAGGTGTGTATATATATTTACAGTTGAATTTTAGATATCATATTTATATGGACAGTACATTTTATCTGTTATTATGTATTTATGAATCTAGTGGGGATCAACTATAAATCAACAAGTATATGGAGTCCTAAGCACTGCTGTATTTTTAGTTACACTTTTGCACTTTAGCATTTGCCTATAGATGGGATTAGAGGTATTTTACAGGAATATCTCATCTTGGGCACATAGATATAAGATGATATGATTATAGTAGTATTTACTACTAGTGGTTAACTAGTATCTTGAGGCTGAACCAGATATTCATATTTTTTAATTTTTTACACTTTGCATAGGTTTTTTTGGGGGTTATTTTATACTATTTTATGGTTCACATTTGGACTGGAATGTTTTTTAGGATATTTTAAAGGCATTTAAGCCATCATGATTAATGTATTTATATATTTATTTATGATAATTATCCGATATGATTTGTGGTGTCCACTTTACATCAAAAGAAATTTTCTTTACACATATTTGTAAGGAAAAAATATGGAGACAGTGAAGTTACATTTATGTACATACTAGGTGGGACACGTCAGATTAATTGAATATGTTTTCCATGTCCATTGTGATGTCACTTGCACTAGCACTTTAAATAGCGGGGTTAATGCTTTAACTGTCTCATGTGATCAAGGGCAGGATCGCCTGAAACGCGTCATGGCAGAATGGCAATAAAATAATATAGCACGATAACTGGGTCTACGCTCGTTTTTTCCTGGAGGTGAATTGGAGTGCCTATACGAGTTGGTGGATATATATATATATTTAGTAATATTAAGAAGGCCAACAGGAGAAAGATTCTAACAGGGATACTCTTAGAAAAACTCAATCCAGAATGGGCAGTTGTCAGGGTATTAGGAAAGAACATGCTAGTTTAGTTGGTTTTAGATGTGGGAGCCTCAGTCACATTGGGTCAGCAGAGAGTTGCCCAGCTATTTATTCCAAGTGTTTTTAGTGCATTTGCAAGAGTCATTACGCTAGAGTGTGCAGAGCAGTGGGTTCAAAGAAACTATCAGTAGCTAACGTAAATAGCAATCAGAATTGGATGCGAATGACTAGGTCATTATGTGCATTGAGAGACAGTTAAATCTACCTGATGTGAGCCACACTCATTTATTGCTCAGTGTTACGAGAAAGCCGCCACAGTGTAAGGTACTGATGAATGGGATGGAGGTTTTGTTGATGGCTGATTCTGGCTCACCTTTCATGCTAATTGGTCCTGACACTTCCAAAAGTTTACAACCATTACCACTGGATAAACCTTCAGTAAAATTATTTGCTTATGGAGGTAAACAAATTGAGTTGATTGGGGAATTTTATGCTACCTTAGAGTTTGAAGACAAGTGTGCATGTTGCAAAATTTATGTTTCCAAGAGGGATTACATTTGTTGAGATTGAGTAATCAGGGGAGCTTGGATATCATTCTTGATCCCAGTCATCCTGGTCAAGTAATTTTCAAACACAGGCTCATGGAAGTAACAAGTGTGTGATGTTAATGCAGATGAAATGAATTCAGGGGTCAAGGAAATTCCTGAAGTGTTTTCGAGCTCTCTAGGTAAACTAAAGGGATTTAGTCACAAAATTGTATTGTGTGACGAAGCCACTCCGGTGGTGCATAAAGTTCGTCAAGTGCCTCTATGTCTCAGAGAAGAGCAAACCAAAGAATTAGACAAGTTGTTTAAATTCGACATCATTGAGCCAATTGAAAGTTCTGATTGGCTTTCACCTGTAGTTTTATCCCGCAGGAGTGATACGTCATTGTGTTTGTTTGTTGACCAGCGTGATCTCGACCAAAATGTATGAGTGGATCAGTAGCTTTTGCCAAATACATCAGAAATGTTAAGCACTTCAAAGGGTGGTGTTAGGTTCACAACCTTTGATATGTCTGCCGCTTACAACCAGTGGCGGCTCATCCGCAATGGCGGAGGAGCGTAGGCTCACTGCCTGGCGCAGAGCCAGTAAACAAAAAATAAAATGACCCTCTAGCATCGTTTTATTTTTTGTTTGCCGGCTCTGAGCCAGCTTGTGCAGTGAGGGGGCATGGGAGGGTGGAGAAGGAGTGCTTGTGCACTCCCTAAGTGCTCATGTGTGTTTGGCCGGCCGTCTCAGGCCGACCAAAACACACGTGTTCTTAGGTTTCTCCAGCCTGGCTGCTTTCAGCAGCCGGGCTGGAGAAACCACACAGATTCCATGACATGATCAGGGCGTCTTTCTTGCCCGCTCAGGCCAATCCGCGTGCTACTCTGCAGCACAGGGATTGGTTAGGAGTCTGTCCCAGGGGCTGCTGGGACCCAGGAAGAGGCCAGCAGGAGCGATGCAATGCAGGTGGTGGCCGGCGGCATCAGGTACGTTTTTTTATTTATTAACATGCCCCCTTTCCCGCCCACGTACTCCCCCGTGCTCTCCTCCCTCCCCCCCCACACCCCACCACCCGCTTACAACCTGGTGCAGTTAACTGAGAATTACAAACATCTTACTTCCGTTGTGACGCCAGAGGGTATCTTTACAAGCGCATGCCATTTGGTCTGGTATCTGCATCCTCAGAATTTGAAAGGATAGGTTGATGTTCAGGGACGCTAAACACGTGCTGTGTTTTCAAGATGGTTTTCTGGTGTATGGGAATGATGTGAATACACATCATGAGGTGCGTTCTGGTTAAACTGCGTGATCATGCTAGGACTGTGTGTTGACAAGAGCATATTAACAAAGATGGTGTGGACTATTTGGGCCATCATATCAGGGTGTGGAACTGAAATTGAACATTTTAGAGGCTATTAAGGGAATTCCCGCACATGATGAGAACAAATTGAGATCATTCTTGGGATTGGTAGAATTCTATTAGAAGTTTGTTCCACTAATTGCTGACAAGATGTTTCCTCTGAGGAACTTGCTGAAGAAGGGGGAGAAGTATATGTGGGATGAGTGTCAGTTGGCCTTTGAGAGTGTTCGACTGGATATTGTAAATTCCAACCCTCACAAACTCTTTAATACCAGAGACGAAAGTTTGATAATTACTGATGCCAGCAGTGCAGATTTGGGAGCTGTGCTTATGCAAAAGAGGGTGGATGGAAGAGAGGAGGTAATAGCCTTTGCCTCTAGAGCGCTTTGTGGGGCGGAGGCCTTCTACTCCACAGTTGAGAAAGAAGCTTTGGTTTTGTGGTGGGGAGCACAACATTTTAAGACTTGCGTATGGGGTGGACATTTCACCATTCGTACGGACCATAAACCTGAAGTGAGTTTGTTTACTATCAAAAATGCAGTAAGGCCACTCCCAGAATAGCGAAGTGGCAATGCCGTTTAGAAGAATGATTGTGAAGTTGAATATGTTCCAGGTAAGAAAAACATTGTGGTCAATTGGTTGTCCCGTTTACCTTTATCTGGTGTCTAGCGTGAGAGGATGATATCGATATGATTTGGACTGTGGCTTGCGTGTCTGTAGTTTTCAAAGGTGTTTTAACATAAGAATGAGTGTCGAGGTGTCTTAGAGAAGGGCTTTGTATTGAGACAGGTAAATAATTTGATTGTAGGTGGGTGGCCTGATGCCAGGGCGGTTAGATCGGAATTTAAATCATTTCTCCAAGTTATGCAGAAGTTGACTTTTGATAAAGGATTGCTGCGACTTGTGTTACAGTTGGTTGTGCTATTGGCGTTACAAGTACATGTATTGGAGTTGGCCATGAAGGACGTGTAGAAATCTGGGCTATGAAGTGTAGGGTGCATGACAAATTTTGGTGGCCAGGAGGAGACAAGACTGTAGAGGGTAATATAAGGGATCGTGGTACATGTATGATAAGCGATAAAGTACACGTAACGCATCAGTCCCCAGTTACACCCATTGAGGTACCTATGGTACCATGACATAAATTGGCATTGGATATTTCGGGCCCCGTAGGATGTTAGGAGAGGCGTCTAGCTATGCATTGTGCTGATTGTTTATTTGACTAAGTGGCCTGAAGTGAAATTTGTGAGCACGGTTAGTACGCAGGTTATCACACAAATTCTGCAGGAAGTGTTTGGAAGAGAAATGCAAAAACAACAATTGATGGACAGAATGCAGAACAATGTCATACATTCACCCCAGTACAGAGATCTGGGCCTAAATCCATCGTTTTTTTGCTCACCATGCCATTCCAGTTTGAACCCAGCCATATGCAAATCAGTCTTGACCCTGTGCCCAATGGGAACAGTCCAGCCCGAACTGCCAGGCCAGGTCCTCCCTGGACTGGAAACAAGCATCCTAGGACCGGTTTCGGAGTTTCACCCCTCTTCAGCCAGGATAGCTTGATTCCAGTGGCATGGAGAGCACGGGACCCACGTCTGGGCATATGCTGGACTGTTCCCATGAGGCACAGGGTCAGACTGATTTGCATATGGCCATGTCTGAACTGGGGTGGTGGAGTGAGCTAAAGAATGATGATGGATTAAACCCAGATCAGTTGACTGGGGGTGAGTGTTTGATTGGCTCAAGCGCTCCGTCCATCATCCCCTTTGGTATCGCTTTCTCCGCCCTAAGTTGGCAGGGTATGCCCAGACGTGGGTCCCTTGCTCACTTTGCCACTGGATTCAAGCTAGCCTGGCTGATGATGGCTGAATAGCCAGAAACCGGTCCCAGGATGCTTGTTTCCGGTCCAGGGAAGACATGGCTTGGCAGTTCGGGCTGGACTGTTCCCATGAGGCACAGGGTCAGACTGATTTGCATATGGCCATTTCTGAACTGGGGTGGTGGAGTGAGCTAAAGAATGATGATGGATTAAACCCAGATCAGTTGACTGGGGGTGAGTGTTTGATTGGCTCAAGCGCTCCGTCCATCATCCCCTTTGGTATCGCTGTGTTTGGAAGAGAGGTCTATCCTAGTACATCAGTGACTGATAACCGAACACAGTTAGTGTCTGTTGAGGTGGCAACGTTTTTGCAGGAGGTGAGTGTAGGAAGTTGGCTCTTTATGTGTTATTCCAATAATTGTTTATATCGTGTAAAGAGTCCAGGGATTCCCCCAGAAGTGTACTGGGCTCAATGTAAACCCAAACTGCTCTATTTATGGAAGTCTGGACGGGCAGCCTTAGGCCTAACACATAGGAGTGTAAGACATTTGCTACGCACACAGTGATTATTAAATGACACACAACTCAAAATGGAGATCCACACCAATTTTAGAAAAATAAGCTTCTTTCTAGATTTATTTTAAGACCAAGCTGTACGTTAAAAGGTGAGTAGGTTTTTCAATAAAAATACTTCACTTAAAATGTGGGCACTGCAATTTTTCAGTTCTGCAATGTTAACCTATGGGAGGAGAACAAGAATGCAGATTTGCAGGTAAGTACATGACTTACAAATATAGTCTTTGGGGTGTCAGGTCAACACCAGGCAAGGTTCAAGTTGGCACCAAAACTGCACCACGAGCGGCACACAGGGGCGGCCGGGTGCAGAGGTCAAATTCGGAGTCGGGGGCCCAGTGTTCTCCAATAGAGACTGTGGGTGATCGAAGATGCACTACTCACAGGCAAATAAAGTGGTGTCAGGGGTCAATCTCTGGGTGTTGAGGTAAGCACGGGGGCCCACAAGGCAGCACCAAACGTACACCCTCAGCAAGACAGGGGTGGCTGGGTGCAGAGTGCCAACACAACGTCAGGCGTCCAATGTAAATCAATGGCGGAGGCTGCAGGCTCTGGCCAGGAGGCTGGAGGAAGAAAACCCACAGCTGCCCATGTGAGTTCTGATGCTAGGGGATGTAGGGACACAGTTGGCCAAGCTCCCCAAGGCTTCGTGTGCAGGGGTGTCCTTTTGCATTGGAAACTGCTTACCGGCAGGTCGCGGTCATGTAGTGGGGGTCGTGGCACAGAGGCCGCAGGCGTTGACGTGGAGTCTGGCAGCGGGTAACCCACAGTGGACTCTGGCTCAGAATCACTGGGGAACCTTTGCAGGACCATTGTGCCTCTTGGACTTCGGGCCATGGGCGTCGGGTGCAGAGGTGGGTCCGAAGGCGGTTTTGCAGTTCCTCAGGGCAGAGTTCTTCGGTTTGAAAGTTAGTTTCTTCTTGGACAGGTCCCCCGTGCACATGAGATTCAGAGTCTATATTGAAGGCAGGCAGTCCTCCCAGAGTTTTGGAGATCTCGTGGCCTGCAGGATAAGTCGACTTTTGTAGCAGGGGTGAAAGTCAGCAGACAGGCCAGCAGAACTAGGGCAGTGCCAGTCACTGGTCCTTCTTCGTTCTTGCTGTTGCAGCTCTTCGGTGTCCGGGATTCGTAGGTAGTCGGGAATCTAAATTTTAGGGTCTGGGGGTGCCACCTCAATACTAGATTTAGAGGTGTTAAAGGGGATTGGCAGGTAGGGACCAATGGTTCCCTTACCTGGGGTATCTACACCCTCTATTATGCCACCATCCTGTGGGAGGGGGCATAGTTGTAGCCCTGATTGAAAAAGTCCCACCATCTTCAAGATGGTGGTCACTGAGTTTCCCACTGGTTGTCCCGCCAAGAGTGCGGGTTTGAACCGGGGGCTGCCATCTGCTGCTAGCAGCAGAGGCTGGGGTCGCATTACAAAGGCGGCAAGGCAAGGCCTTTGAATCTTCCCTCTCATGCACTTTGTTTGCTTGGGGGAGGAGGAGTGACACCGGCTCCCTTTGTGTCCGGCCTCAGAGCTAGGGCTCCCACCCACGGGTCCAGAAACATGTCGGGCCTTTGCAGGCTGCCTAAAGCCAGTTCTAGACTACACCAAGGTTGGTAGGTTTTCAGGGGGCACCTCTGAGGTGCCCTCTGGGTACATGTTTTAATAAATTCAACACTGGCATCAGTGTAGGTTTAATAAGAGGAGTTGTTTGGTACCAAACACTCCTGCATTCAGTGAAGCCATCATGGTGCTGGGGAACTCAAGTTGTCGTGTTTCCAGCCCATGTACGCTCTATGGCTTCCCTGGAAACTACAATATTAAGAATAGACTTAAATATTGTAGAGGCATATCTGCCCATGCAGATATGCCCACACCTGAGATATAGGGCACCCTGCCTTAGCGCTTATAAGGCCTGCTAGAGGGGTGACTTACCTACACCTTAGACAGTGCTGCTTGACATGGCACACAGTGTGCCATATTGACTTTGTCTTTTTTCTCTGCACCAAGGCATGCAGACTGCAGTGGCAGTTTGCATGACCTTGGCGAGGGGTCCCTAGGGAACCCTCTTCAGTCCCAATGCCCTCGGAACCCGGGGTACTATTTACTAGGGACTTACAGGGGGGTCTGAAGTTGTGCTGATTGTGGTATGAGTTTAGGGAAAGAACACTGGTACTGGGAACCGGATTAGCAGGGACCCAGTACTCTACAGTCAAAGTTGCATCAAAAGCCAGTCAAAAAGTGTGTTTGTTACTGCAACAGAAACCCACTTTCCTACCGTGGGTGTTAAAAACATTAAAACAGCTCTTTATCATCCCAAGAGCATTGGATTAGTTTAACTATTTAATTGTATTCTTAAGGGACGATTGTAATTGGCTTTCATTAACAGATTTAAATGGAGAACTGTAGTTGATAAAATGTTGTAGGCAATGAGGACTACCTCTAATAGTACAGGAGTTTCTCCTTTTGTTTTGTTGAGAGGGCGTGTGCCTGATACCAAGTTAAGGAGGGAATGGATGGGTTTGCATCTCATCGATCCAAAATCATTGCTTGGGGTGAAGGATTTAAGGAAATGTGTTCAAACTAAGATGGATGATACCACTAGAGGTGTGGGAGGTGTTCGGGACAGGTTTCAGAAGGGCTGTTAGGTACTTGTGAAGAGACCTGGTCATGTGACTTCCGGTGAATCTAAATTCACCTCTCGAATTCAAGTTGTGGAAGTTTGGTCGAATGATGTGTGTACGAGTGTTGGCAGAGGTTGGAACAAGGAAAGATTAGTAATTGTACCGGAGGGTCAATTGGTTTTTGTACGACGGAAAATGGAATATGGGTTTGGATGGAGTGTTCCAGGCAAGGGTGAAGCACGGAGTGATCTTCCACGAAGGAAACGTTATGTTCTGCATACCTCAAAGATTATGTTATGAATTGAATCTTGCACCATTTTGAGGGACATCTGTATGATGATCGTTATTTGCAACAGCTATTGCAATTTTTCCAGTTGTAAGATGTTATTGTTTTGTGTTATGTTTGTTTAAGGTGGAAGATATGTGGGGTTTATTTATTCTATGTTAATGGATCTGGGGTGGAATGTGGAACGTGGTGGTGAAAATCTGGAGGGTGGCAGTTGAGTGATTGGCAGACGCATTGAGGTGCTAGTGGTCGGTCATATCTATCTACAAATAAAGAAGACTTTGAATTACATCTTTTCAAGTGGCATCAGTTACCTTGCAGTGAGCCACCGAAGGCTCGTGAGTAAGGCATGGCTCTGGCTCAGATTGAGGATCTCTTAGACCCTTGAGCCCAAAACGAGCTGAGCTTTCATGTGGCTTCTGCCTGCCACCCATGTTCTACCCTCATACGTCAAGACTTGTAAACAAAGCCTAAACTGTTGATGTTAAAAAGGAAAGAAAGAGATGGCAATCTAGTGGCAGAATTGTATAATGTTGTTCCTGAAAATCTGCGATCCTTCCTGCATTTTCTTCTTGACCAAATTGTGTGATCATATGCAGATATTTTATTTCACTAAACCTCCTTTTTCTTTATCACATATAAAGCACATTCGGATAGTGAATAATGTGAGTTCAGGATGTGCTCTGTGCAAATAAACATTGTTTTTGATTTAATAAACTATAATACGAATCTAGGCCACATATAGGGTACCGATGACAATTGACTTTCTCTTAGTTCACTAATGGCATTGTCGTCAGGGCGCACATGCAGGAATGTTTCTTAATAAATGATTCAAAACTATCACTTTTAATAAGTGCCTCTCAATTCAGTGATGTTAACTTGCATACTAAAGTTAAATGCTTATGTATGTTAAGTACGGTAATACACATTTTTGAATTTTGAAGAGACTTTATCATATTTTTCACACAACTTTGTTTGCATGATTTACGTGCCAACTGTTTTCAGGGCTCGGCTCAATCACAGGCTTTTAGAGGCCAGCCAGACCCTTGGCTCAGCTCTAGCTGGGCTTGCCCTGTTAATTTGTTGGCTCCCCCACGTCTACTTGTGGGATACTGTAGATGGAACCATTTCTCCAAAAGAACTCACGTAGCTGGGCCTGTAAGATCACCGCACCTGTAAAGCCATGTAAAATCATGCCCAAATCACCACTGTGAGAGACTGCAGTTGGACGGTTGGGAGTTTCTGCACCGCAGCATGACCTCCGTGTGCAGCTGCCCAGGGCCCCGCACTTAGCCCACCAATATGGGTCCTGTGTCCCCCCTGACATGGGCCTCACACCTATGCTCCAGCACTGCGAGGCCCACAGCTCTCTTGGGCCTCACAGGCATATGTAGCGCTGCCAGGAACAGGGGAAGGCCCTTTCAAACAACAAGCAATTCTCACTCTTTCAGCCCTTGATGAGCTGTGAAAGATGTTTTTCATCCATGCAGGTTCAGGATCACCTTCAACTATTGATATGCAAAAGGGTTGTCACCTTTCCAAGAGAAAAATCCAGGCCATTTGTTGCTGTTTTAGCTGGGACATGATACTAAACAGGACTTTAAAGAAAATAATTTGTATTCATACGTAACAAGACTTTTCTGTCTTTGTTTACTTTAATTATTACTCATGGATCATATGCAGCTCTAGAACACATTGAAATGTTTTTTTCTGTTTATATTTGCTGTTTGAAGTATGTACAGAACAGGGCTAAAAATAATGGCTTTAGGTGATTTACTTATTTTTGTACCGACTGGGACATTAAACAGAGCAAAACGGGACAGAAAAACAGCCAGGTGGCAACCTTAAATGCAAAAAGCCTTGTATGATTGAATTAAACCCATTTTTTGCAGTTTTGTATAACGCAAACTCGACCCAAAGGTATTGGAGCGCTTTACATGAGAACCAGTTACATTACACAAGGACACATTCTTTTTTTTTTTTTAGTCACAGGGAGATTACGTGGTTTGTCTAGAACATAGATACTCACAAACATTTTCTGAGGGGCCGCAGAGTAAGGTCTGTGGTGAGCTTGAGGGCCGCAATGATGCTAGCAGGATGGGAGTGGGGCTTTGTGGGTGGTTAAATGTTGCAGGATACTTTATTAGATTATTTTCCTTTACTTCAGCTAGCTTGTAAATAAAAGCTTCCCCGTTTAACATCTTTCTGAATGTTAGTGCTCTCTGAAGTAAACAGCAGCCCAGTGCTGCTGTTAACCCAGGGGCCGCATGCGGCCCTCGGGCTGTACTTTGAGTATCACTGGTCTAGAATCACAGGCTGTTGAGCTGACACCAAGACAGGAGCCTGGTTCCCCAGTCAAAAAGTCGGCGGCTCTAGCCACAATGCCACATCCTGGTTAGACAAAGAATGGTCTCTGAAGCCACATGAAAGCTCGGCTCATTATGAACTTGTTTCACACTGGACCTCGAGCTGAGCCAGAGCCAGGAATTACGCCTTAAGTGTCTATTTCTCACGCTAAGCCTGTTTCAAAGTGCTTCTGTATTGTCAGATCAGTGGATGAGGCACAGGGAGAGTATTATTTGCCCAGGATCAAACAGTTTGTTAAATTAGTAGACCCAGGATTGCAGTACACAGTTAATTGGTACATAGGCTATATATTTACCACTATTCTGCATTAAGGTGACTATAAAATATAACTGGGCACCTCCCTCCTCTCCGTAATTTTAAGAAATGTACTGAATATTTCCTGTGACTAGCAGTTTTCACATTGAATCATAATACTCCCAATCTTGCCAAAAACGGAGAAAAAGATCAATAAGCAGGGCCACTGGATTTATGTGGCAGGGGAGGGCCAAATTATGCGATTAGTGGGCTCCTTCCCCTAATGCTCTCAGCGCTACACCATATCTGAGAAGCCCAGGTGATTGGGGGCTAGGGGTCGCGGGGGGGCGTTGCACCTCGTGTGGGCCTCTCTCCCGGGCCCTATTGAAACTGTCTCACAGCTCTGTACCTTGGCTCTGTGCATGGCTCAGTGTCAAGGTCCATGTCGTATGATGTCATTTCCTGTGATTTCCCGTTGTATGCAAATTAAAGGGGGCCTTACATTCCTTTCTACCCGGGCATTGTCATTCGGTCAGGGGCATAGCCATCAGTAGTGCAGCATTTGCAGTGGCACTAGGTATTAAATACCAAGTGTTCCCAAATGATGGCTTTATTTTACTGTGCAGCCAGTGGACAAGAGTGAGGGGACGCTTTTACTTTGTACCAGCACCCATGACACCATTGCTGTGCTACTTGCCTCTCTTCCATGGGCATAGAAGTCATGTTCCAGAGCTGTGAGGCCTGGGAGAGGCCCTCCCTCCTTTGGGCATTGCAGCCATCTGTGGTTGGACACTCAGGGGAGGAGGCGCCATCCCATGAGCTTAGCAGAGCATGAGCATGGTTGTGAGGCTCATTTGGGGCCTCTCTCAGGGGTGTAGCATCAGTAGGTCAGCAGGTGCAGTGGCACCATGGCTCATGGATGTTATTGGCTCAGTGCACCCAAATTATGGCTGTGTTTTACTGTATGGCATAATTTTCTTGCGTCGGGGGCCCATAGCTTCATTACTGTGCCACTGGTCCCTTCTCCCATGCACCGAACAGCCATGATCCAGAGCTGCAAACAGGGCCATCCTCCCCAAGGTCTACCAGCCATAGTCCAATGCTCAGAGGCCCAAGGGAGAAAGCCTGCTGTTCTATGGCTGAAGGACCCGTGGCCTTGTGGGGTTATAGGTCCAGTGTGTCCAAATTATGACTGTATTTTACTGTCCACAAAAAAGTATACCAAAAGTGATGGATGGAATGCTTGAATTATTCTCAGCAGCTGGTAATTATTCGGGCTGCATCCCACTCCATCATTATTTTGCACACCATGCCACTTCAGTTTGGACCCATCAATATGCAAATCAATCTTGACCCTGATCCAATGGGAAAGTCCAGGCTGAACTGCCAGGACATGTCCTCCCTGTACCGGAACACTAGCAACCCAGGAAAGGTTTCATCCTAGTTAAATATCATCTGCCAGATATAGCTTGGTTCCAGTGACAGTGTGCATGGAACCCACGTCTGGGTGTACCCGTCCCACTTAGGGCGACACACTAAAGTATACAAAATTCTGAAGGATGGAATGCCTGAATTAATCTCAGCCACTGCGGAGGCTCATGCCCTTCTCCCAATTGAGGTCCACCAGTGGTGCCTTGCCAATTTAAAGACCTCCGCTTACACCATTTGTCTTTATATTTTGTGCACTCCCAATTTGAGAGATTTTATTTAGTTGATGAGGCACAGATATTTTGTTCTATATTGTTATATCCCTAGAAGTTCTATTGAGATTCTTAGCTTTTTTGCTCTGTTTTAGACATGAAAACCTATCCATGATGGTAAAATACAGACCACACACAACTCTCGAGACCTGGGCTCCCTCCACTGGGACTTGCAGCGATTGTCCAGCACTGTGAGGAAATGGGCTGGTTAGTGGGCCTGGCGCGTAGCATTATTTAATTGCATTTCAACATGTGCTTTCCAGATGTTCATATTAGGAGAAATCAAATGAGAGGAGATGTATCTCAAATTTGTTAACTGAATCTGCATCATGCTGATTTACAAAATGAAATGCACTCTGGAACCATGTAAGTGTATACCACTTATCAGTATTAGAACATTTAAAGGCTTCAGAGGATGTTGATGGGAGTGTTGTAGCCATGGCACATGACATAAAACCTTTTTATCCTACATATGATTGCATTCTGGTAGTTTCTGGTGTTTTTCAGTAGGATGATGCCTTTAATAAAAGTCAAGCTATTTTCAAGTGTTTTATTTGCTTTCATATCTTTTTTGCACATACCCTATCTTGCACTTGTTATCTGGGAAACTATCTTGGAATTATAATCCACACTGGCTCCCTTGAGGGCATTCTACATGCTGTAGCACACCTCACTAGGGCATGAAGAAATATTACCACATCGTAACACCGTGATGGAACTCCACAGGTTACCCTGGCCGGTCCGCACCATCTTCAAGCTCAGATACATCATCTGCAAAGCCATCACAATGTGTTAACAGTCCACAAACCAGCTACCTTTTCCTTCACTCCTTGACATTGTACTAGTCATTGACCCTGTGCAGTCCTCCTCTGCTTTTGGCTAAGTTTGCACTACATGACTAACACCCCTGCCTTCTTGGATGACAAGTTCACCATCTACAGTGGCTCTCCACACAACCGCATTAAGGACATCTTCAGATGGAAGAAGATGTGCTAAAAAGAGAAAAAATAAGAAAAAGGCCTTTTCCATCTATGCACCAAGGAACTGGAATGTGTTTCCCATATTCATCCAGACAGCCCGAACCCAACTCCAATTTAGGAAAAAAGGAATACTCAATTTAAAAAAAAAAAATAAACAAAAAAAATATATATAAATACCTGATGCAGTCACGATCCACAAACTATCTACTCCTCCTATCAAATGTTGACTGTGTCTTTGACCCTGTACAGTGCTTTGTAGTCCTTCGGCTAGGTTTGCGCTATATAAATACCATATACGTGTCTAATGTGCTAATCTCGCGACAAGTTGTTAATATTTGATTGAACTTACAGGTTTTGGAGAGACCTAGGCCAAACCTTTCCATACAGTGTGACTAATAGTATGTATTTCCAGTTAATTGAAATTTAAAATGTATGTGCTTATTTTATTAGTGTTAATATTTGTTTTTGTTTTACTAATATCCGCTCCAAGAAAATTGCTTCTTACAAAATCGCTCAACAATAGTCAATTGATGGCACCTCCTATGATGTTGTTTTCTGTGATTTCACATTGTATGCAAATTATGGGGGCCTCACACATTCCCCTTCTGCCCAAGGTCCCAAAAGTCCTAGAAACGGCCCTGCGGTCAGGCTATAGCTATCTCTGCGAGACTGTTGTAGTCCATCTGTCTCAAAGACTGCTTTTTGCACCCGTTTGTGATAGAATGGATCGATTGTTTTTTTTTTTTTTTTTTTAGGGCGTGAGAGTCTTCCCAGGTCTGTTCGTATGTGACTGGACCCTTCTGTGAGACTTGACTTGAGAGACCCTGTCTAAAGCGATCTCTGTTAATTAACCTTTTTTAGGTCTTGGCTGTAGACAGCGCATGCGCTGTCTCGAAGTGATATGCTGTATGTACTTTGTGGGCTTCAGCCAACCCATAGGCTTCCCATTAGCTGGCTCAATAGTAGCTCTCCTATTCTTTCTCCCCATTTGTCCATGGCATGCATTTAAGAGCAGGGTCCAAGTACACTATCCCTCCACTAGCCCTCACTTAATTTAGGAACTTCTTTTTTCTTGGTTTATGAGCCCTCCTCAGGAGCGCTGGTGTTTTCTTTTGCTCCTAGCTCAGTTTTTTTCTTTCTTTCTTATCCCCACATTGTACACAGTTGATGCTGCCCTCGCCCATGTATCTTTGGTCGCGGTTCTCATTTACCCACCACACTGACTTTGTCCCATACCCTTAGATTAAAGATTTCACTCTCAGTCTGCGATGGTGCCTCAGTAACTACCCACAACCTTTTCTCCATCACACACAAGAGCGTCTATGTCTCATTCCACAATCCTCACCAGGCACAGTATTCCCTCCTACTTCTAGATCCTCTCCTGTTATGACACCTTACTACCCCTCCCTCCTGGGCTCTGCAGCCTGCCCTCCTCCTTTGCTGAACAGTGGCCTAGCATGAGACACCGAGCCCGGGTCACAGATGGTATGTTTTGCAGCCGCTCATCAGGCCAGTGCTGCGGCTGCGCTGGCTCTGAAGTGTGAGCTCGCGCGGTAGGGCGCTCTCAAAGGCCACCTGCGCACAACCATCAGCGAGTCTCTGTCGCCATCACTCTACGCCACACTTTTGGGGGCAATCTTGTGACGGGGTTGGCTTCATAGCAAACCTATACAAACCGACAAAGACCTGTATTTTTACGTCTCGCCTAGCGCAGTGCGCATGCGCTGCTCTAGGAGAGGGCCTCTTGCAATCACTCCAGACTTTTCGTAAAACTCGTGCGTGTGGCGGCCTGCAGCTTGCTAGAGCGAGCAGGGGCGCGCAGGGTGCCATCTGTTCTGTATCACGCTTTCACTTTCGCGGCCGCGCTTGTTGTTTTTTGTTGGAAGATAAGAGTGAGGATTGTGTTGTGATCTGCGCTGCAAACAAGGACTCCAGATCCGTACAGGTACGTGTTTATATTGACAACTCTTGCGTGCACAGTGCCTGGAGCTAAAGGAACCTGTTTCATTGCTCTATGATCACCTACCACGCAGCACCTTTCACTGTCTACTACAGCTCACGGGCTCACCGAGCCTTTTCACTACTGAAGACTCGCCAAGCACGTCACAGTCTCCAACCCATTGGGTAGCCCTGTGTGCCGGAAACCATCGGGTGCTACTTCCCTAAAATAACTCCCTGCGGCTACTCACTGCCACCCCACATAACACTGCCTCGTATCTAGTGAATCTTTATTTAACTGACACAAACTGGGTGTTCCTCACTGCCTGTGACTCAGTGAGACTGCTCACTGCCTAAAATCGAGACTATTCCCAGCACGCAAACTCTGAATCTAGCCGCCGAGTTGAGCTCAGGGTGTAAACCTACGCGATTCAGCTCTTTGAATCTCACTGGGTATAAGGTGCGGCTTGAATCTCAATCAGTCGTATTCACACTGTCAGAATGTCACTTATCAGCCCCAGTGACTCAGTGTCACTAAGTCTTCCTTAGTGCCAGGAACCGACTAACTCAATTTCACTGCAATAAACGCAGACGCCTATTCCACTGCATGAAACTCGGTATGTCTCCTCATATCTCACTGAATCTGCCTCACTGGATAAAACTCGCTGAATGGGCGAATTATTTTGCTGAAACTCAATGGGCGTATTTGAATGTCCAGAAATCAACAAACCTCTTTCATTGATTTGAACGCACTGAATCGGTGTCACTGTTCTAAATTTACCGGAAGCCTCTCCCTGACAGTAGCGCCCTAAATGTTTCTGAAGTCGCAGTGATATTTCTGATGGCTGACATGAACTTTAATTCGGTTACTGCCCAAGGCTGATTAATCTATTCTCTGTCTGAAACTGGTTTTGCCAAAAATACAGCTGTGTGACAGCGTTTCTAAAGGCAGCTGTGACATCCCTCTCCAGTTACCAGTGTGCACTGCACAAACCTACCTTCACCCGTGTATAGGGCTGTGCTGGTAAACCTGGAAAGGGCATACCAACCCCTGGAGCGTGGGGGTGGGGGCATTGTGAGTGGGGGGGGTATTGAATTCGAGGGGGTAGGCAACGGCGCCGAGCAGATAGCGTGATAGGAGGATGAGGTGGGGGCTAGGTTCATCAGTAAGATTGGTTTTATTGGTTTTCCCTGAGCGGAGGGGAGTAGCTATTGTTTTCACAATACATACATGAGTGGGCATCGCAGAAGATCAGTCGGTACGTCCGATAAGTGTACGGTGGCTTTAGTGGGTACGTGACGTCGCACTCTGCACTGAGGCAAGGTGACACAGGCAGACGCCACATCTATCACGCAGTGTGTCTCCTGCCACCCTCGGAGCCCTCTGCACCTCTCTCCACAGTGGCGCAACACGAATAGACGCGCTCCCTCGCAGGATGTCAACAAGCATTTGCAATGCAACAGGTCTCGCATTTACGCGAGTTTGAGCTATTGGCATTGTAAATGACAATGCGTTTTATTTATGTTTTGTTTTTTGAAACATAAATAAAAGGCATTGTTATTTACAATGCCAATAGCTGAAACTCGCGTAAATGCGAGACCTATTGCATTGCAAATGCTTGTTTTTGTATTGCCATGTTAAGGCTTGGCAAATGGTTATTATTAATAAGCGGGAGCCTAATGTTCACGGACTGAGGATTGACTGATTCCAACATGGCCTCAGAAGAGACCAATATTGCTGCATGCGCTCTCTTCGATTATAGGGGTGGCGGTGTTCGAACTCTCGTGTCCAGCCATCCCTGCAAAATAGTTTCCCCCCAAATCACGTGTTTTTTCACCATTAATATGAGTTTTGACTTGATTCATACAGCGTTCAAGCCAAAAAGTGATAATGTATTGAGGATATCTCCTCTAAGGATTATAGACACAGACTGATATTCAGTAATGTTTTCAACTTATCAAAATACAAATATGCATGTAATGCAAGCAAACATTTTTGGGCGTCATTTCCAATTTGCAGTGTGCGCATGTTTTACATTTTTTAATATCTTAGGCATTTACAACAGCTGCAAAACTCTTGTGCTGACGCAACTTTAGGGTGACCAGAGGCCCTGGAATTGCTGTGACAGTCCCTGTTTTTTAGGTCTTGGCTGTAGACAACGACAAGGTTCACTATGTGAGTGCTTCAAACAAAAGAGCCCTGCAAGCCAATATAAAGCTCATCTCGTTCTGCAAATCAGTCTTTTCTCACCAATGAACACATCTGTTCATTAAAAAGTCAGTAATTAAAAACCTGCTGTGTAAAGGCAATGCCCTTTCGCCGTCTCTGTAATTAGGCACTCCCATTGCCCAGACCGGTTGGCTATGTCAATGCTTGTTTCAGAAACTGCACTCAACACTGTATCCAACAGAGGCTATACCTGTAGTCGGCGAGGCGGCACACTTAGTTAAAGCCTTGAGTTTATTACAGTTGGTCATAATCTTGAATCTTGGTAGGATCAAATATGTCTTCCATCATCCCGCGGTTACTAAATTGTGTACTTTTAACTTGCGTAATAAAAACAGCTGTTATTTACAGTGCTTAAAAACGGTCTCAGAAAGACTCTCCAGTAGTCTCTGAGTAGGAGTGTGTTGAAAAATGGAAAAAAATGTGAAAAATATGTTGCTAGTGCTCACCCAACATCACTGTATAATCTTTGGTATACGATCACTTTCTACTTATTTATTTAATATTAATAGTGATAACTCTGTTCAGAAACATCACCAAGAATGTACTTTCCATGATAGTTTTAAGTACAGCTTATTTTTCAATTGATTGCATATTTATCATGCCACACAAATCTAGGAACTCTGGGTAGTTTCTGGTTTAAGATTAAGAGCTGATCCATTTTATGGAGTGCATTTACAGTAAGCTGACACTCTAAATCTTCCTAACTCTGTATCTGTGGCACAGTGAGACGGTCAGGTGATTACTGCTGGCCTTGGAAGGGATCGGGGAATGCTAGTCTGCCTGGATAAGGGATTGCGTGACACTGTGCAAACAAGGTGTTGGATGCTGCCCAGGTATTTGATGACAGCTTTCCCTTTTCTGTGCCAGGCTGTCCCTGTCCTTCTGCTTGTACGTCGTCGTGGTTCTAACCATTTCCTTTGTCTGATAAATTAGCGTCTGCTCCAGTACATGTCCTGATTTCCCAAAATTAATTACGAGATAGTCGAGAAAAATGTCTGCTTTTGACCGTCCACACTTTCTATTGGCACTAGAGGCATGACCACATTTTCCAAACCCATGTTTAGCTCTTTCTTTCTCCCGCATGTTCCACCCCCTTGCTTCCTCTCTGTCTCCCATCAGTAGTTTCTGCTGTCGCTTTTGTCTCTTCATGCATCCCCTCCATCAGTAGCTCCCCACCCAGCTATCCCTTTATGCCTGCATGTTGTGCCCTGATTTCGGGCACGGTGGTTAATATGTTTGTGTTTCAGGAGCTCTTATCTATTGTAAGGTCGTAGTGTTCCTGAAGTGCTGTTGCCAGCCCAGCTGCCAACTGTAGCTACTTCTCCTCCGATTGCCCTCTATGCCTCCTTCTCCACAGGTTCCATTGACGGACTTTACCGCTCTGTACTTAAAATTCCACCGCTGTTGGCTAAGCACTTACTGCTGTCCTTGCATCTTGCATCACCTGCCCTCTCCATGGAACAGTCCATGTTTCCCCCCCAACTGACCCCTCTCATCTGCAGTATCTTCTCTACCCGCACTGCCTACTTGGGTATCAGGGTACTAGTCTAATTGTTACCGTACTTTGAGGAGAAATCTACACAGAGGATCACTGAGTCCAGTTGCTTCAAGGTAGTATTTGTAGGGGTGTGCAAAATTGTCTAATGCTTTGCGAAACGTCACAGAAATTATGCAGAATGATACTAAATTATGCAAATGTGGCACAATTTGGTTGGCTGTATCTTGTGTGAAAGTTTTACGCAATAGCATAATTCGTTTAAAAAAAGAAAAACGAGATGCTGGCAGGAGACTGGTTTGAGCTGAAAACGTCTCTCAACAAGACGTTTTCTGCTCAAATCAGCCTCCCATAGTGGTAAAGTGGTAAGAAATTGTGTAATGCAAAAATCACAAACGATAAAAATTTAGTGTTCAGGAATTGCTTAACATTTTTAGGTCGCGCGTCTAGTGTTGCAGTGCGCAGCACTGCTCGCGCAGCGCGAGACTTATTGTAGGGGCTTCAGAAAGCTGACCAGACGCTCGTGCGTCATGGCCTTTTCTGTGTGGTTACCCACACGGGCGACATCTGTTTTGCATTATCGTGCCCAGACTCGTGCGCCATAATGCAAAACAGATGGCCTGCTCCCTCACACAAGCGCGCGCGCGCTCTCGCGCACCACTCGCGGCTTGTTTTGAAAGCAGCCGTGCGACCACTGATACTGCGCTGCGGCCTCACTTGTCTCTCCCGCCCGTCCGTGTTGTGTCTGTCTGTGCAGGTGGCGCTGTGTTTGGCCTCACTTGTCTCTCCCGCCCGTCCGTGTTGTGTCTGTCTGTGCAGGCGGCGCTGTGTTTGGCCTCACTTGTCTCTCCCGCCCGTCCGTGTTGTGTCTGTCTGTGCAGGCGGCGCTGTGTTTGGCCTCACTTGTCTCTCCCGCCCGTCCGTGTTGTGTCTGTCTGTGTAGGCGGCGCTGTGTTTGGCCTCACTTGTTTAAAAGAGCCGCGTGTGAAGCGTTCGGCTGACACGCTATTTTGTTGCCGGCGCCGATGCCATCAGACGACCCGTGAATCAGCCTGTGCTCCTCAAATGTTGTCATGTAGGACCCAACAACAGGCAGTGGGAAAACACACCACCGAACATGGCTTCCGGAGCATTGCTGCTGGCGTAAAGCGCTTTGACACGCGCCTCGTCAGAGGTAGTAAGCACAATAGAAATGCAATTCCAATCCTCTCGAAGCACAAAAGCGGGAGCTGGACCACCTGCCTCCGCGTCGCCCTTTGGCTCACGGGTGCCGTGTGCACCACCTTCCTTACCGCCCCCAGAGACTAAACTGTATTTCATAACATGGGTCTTGTCATGTTCTCGAGTCGATGCTGGGAGAATGACAGGCCGAGGCAGCAGAAAGCGATCCCATCCCGTGACCTGCTGGTTACACGTACATCTATCTATCTATGCGGCAGGGCACCTTATCTACTGAGCTGTCTTGCTGAATAGTTCGCGTCTGACTCCCAGGCTCAAGTGTGTGCCTACGTCATCCCTGTGCAGGGCGGGTCCGTTTCTACATGTAGGTCGCACGGGCGATCAATGGCGCCCCCTTGAGGCATCAGTGACACATCTGCCCTGTAGCCCTGCAGTGTTTTATCCGTGTGCACGAGCACTGGTGGGGTACAAACACTGGTCCTTGCCTGGACCGCCAAAGTGCCTTGACTGGGTGCTCTAGGCGCACACGAAGTGGGCTATTAGTGAATAGGTGCCTCGAATATCATTCGGCGACCTTATTTGTGCAAGCTTAAAGGGCAGCGGGCAGTGCAGTTCTGGGGCGTAGTGCCACCATCTAGGATGTGAATTAGGGGAATGTTTCCACCTCAAGGTTCCAAGTGACTTCGCTCTCACTGTCCGTTTGATTTTACCCAGAACTAGGCCCGGGCAAAATGTAAATTACACCGGTGTAATCTGTATAATTTTGGGAGCTTAGTTTTGCACTTGTTATGCGAAATTCCGGCTTTACACCGCATTGTGTAATTACGCTGCAGCTCATGGCAAAATAATAAGCACAAAAGCTGGAGAACATCACGAAGAACCAAAAGACCAAGCTGTTTTTTCGGGGAACTTGTGTTTTTTTGTGTGCTATTTTTGCGCCTTCACTTTAAAAACTGAAGCAAGGATGCATTTCTTGCTCAATTATAGTGCTAAACGGTGGATTTATATTTTGCATAATTAGGTGTAATTTCACATCATTTTCCTTACACATCCCTACTCCGAGTGACTCAGTGAAAACCACCCTCATGATTCACTGTTATCCACCTATAATTCTATATATTGCACTCGGCCTTTGAGTTCTCGCATCATATGGCCGAAACTGGTGGAAGGCTGAGCTCAGGGAACAACAGGTGCTGGAGTTTCCCTCAAAGTAGGAGGCTGCTAGGTGGCCCTGGCCGACACTTGGAGAGTAAATTTACTATTGATCAAATCTGTGTTTCTGCTGCCATTCAGGCCCATCATCACCAGCACTGCTCAGCCATTTATTTACTTGGTTAGTAAGACATTCATTTTTCAAAAATCTTAATCAGATACAACTACAACTCGTTCTGTAAACGTCTACAATTTCATCAAATTGACTTTAGAATTAATATTATAGTTAAGAAGACGATTATGTGAAATCCCATAGCGTAAACATTTGCCTGATTTCCCTTCTTGATTGGCGCACGTGCATAGGCTCAACCCCTTTGAAGGCGGCAGTCAGGCTTCCGGTTCCATTCCTTCTCATACACTGTCTACTAACATAACAGGTGATTATTTAGGGCCATGTGGGGTGAGAGGTCTGTTGCTCGTTCCTTTGGCTGGGGTGTGCATCATGTTGTTGTGGTGCTTTTGATTTCTTGGATTTTTGCTGTCCTTGATCGTTACAACTTGTGGATATAGATTTAATTCCTTAGGCAAAATTTAATTTTGACTCTTGGAGTGCTCCCTGTGTGCTGAAAAAAACAAACACTTTTAGACATTACCAGCAGGTGAGTTAAAGCTGCTCTTTAACTCTTTGTGAAGAAGTGCTGGCATGAATGGTGGCTGTGATTGGGCCAAAATTTTAAACGGTTGCCTAAGCAACCAGCATACAAATGATTGGTGATGGTTTGGCGCCCTGCACTTGATCCTCACTGCAATTTTCAGCGATGGTTGGTCTAGGGGGCTTTTCTTACAGCCTTCTAAAGAAGGAGAGGCATCGAGCCAATCAGGCGTAGTATGCCCAAGCGCATCTTCTGAAGAGAGCTTCATAGTTACTCTCTCTCTCTCTCTCTGGAGATAAATACTTGCAGTAAACAATACCTTGGCCAGGGACAGAATGGTGCTTGAACAGAGGGAAATGTACAACATTTGATGGTCTATTGTAGTTCCCATTTCCAAGCCACTCCCATTATCACACCTAAAATGTAGGACTCTGTGTGTTCTCTGCTCTCAGCTGAGGGCTCTGCATATACGAGATCGGCCCAGCGTTGGAATGGAGCGAAGCCCCTACCTTTGTGAAGTGCATTTATGAGTGTGTGAAGTGGTGCAACAGGAGAACTACTACACACACTCGTGAATGCCTTTGTGAGCTGAGCTCACTGTCTTCAAGGCTGGACCAGTGGTGACAAAAAGCCTGCAGGGCTCCTGAGCGCAGAAGGGAGCTTAAGGGCACACTGTGGCATCATGGTGGATGGCACTGGCTGGGCCTGGCCACAGAACTGCCAACGAATTACAAACAGATGCCAGGGAAAGACCGCAGCACACCGGAGTACAGAGAGGAGGGGAGCTAGGTGCCATCCATCCAGCCAGCCATTGATGCGGCCTCACAATACCATCCGCACCTGGGACACTCCCACCGTGTGATCTTCGACATACGTGTGGGTTCATGTGCCATCACAACACCGGTGTGTTTGAGGCTCCCTTCTCGCTTGCAGTGTTTGTCTAGTTATGAGATGAACACTTCATGGAGTTTGATGGGTGTGGCCGGAGCGCGTTCAGTTGCCCTCTGGGTTGTGTGTCCATTGTCTGCCAGGCTGTGATGTGTGTGCGTTGAATGAGGGGTCACTCTCATCAGAGTTTGTGTAGTGATAGCAAGGGAAATTCTTACTCATTGACTGTACCTGTCAGAAGGAACTACGAAGCTTAGCGCCAACTTGCTCTTGAAAAATCAAATTTACGTCAAACATAACAAGTGTTTTTTGCTTTCTAGGCTAAAGGGGAACTCGGAACCCGGGAGGGGGCGGGTGAGATGTTTGTGATAATCTGCGTCTATCTATAGCCTGTTAGCCTTGGGTTATGTAAGGAAGAGTGTAATAATCGTGTCTCTGCAACCAGCATATTAATGTTACGCTGGCATCACCTCCGTGCGGCCGACGCTTGATCACAAGCCTTTGATCTTGGTGAATAAAGGGGCTAAGAGCCGAGGGCATTGAATAGGTGGGTGACAGACAACCGTTTATCTGTACGTCTGTCTGTCAACCGCCCTCCTCTCTGGATACGCTGACTCTTCTAGTGCTGTTATCTTATCTCATACCCTACACCCCTGTCAGCTGCTTAAATTACGCGCTCGGGAAATTGTAAAGCGCCTGGGCTGGCAGAGAGACAGCAGTCTTCGTGTATGCGTCACTGTACGGACGACGAGCTGCGGCCGGATAAATAGGCAACTCGCCTTCCCTCGTGAGCATAAAAGGTCCCAGGCACGCGCCGTAACCGTGCTTTATGCGCACCGGACGAGGGGCAGCTGAGAGGGTGAAAGGATGCCCCGGGGCACCCTGCAGCCTTTTCATGTGCACTGTGTGTGCACAGTGCACCTCCATTTGCACACTTGTAGCAGCGCTTTCTGCACACCGATGAAGGCATTCCCAGCTCAGGATATTTCGCTACATTCTCAGTAACAATTTCATAACAAGCATTAGCATAGCCAATAGGTCTCGCCTTTGGGACCTTATAAGTATTTAGTTATGCAGCACAACATCCTTGGTGCAACAACATTAACTGTTGCATGGCTAAACACTTATAAGGTCCCAAAGGCGAGACCTATTGGCTGTGCCAATGCTTGTTAGATCTGGCTATCGACATCTTTAATTGTTTTTTGTAAGAGCTCATTCATGTCGTCCAAAAAATACAAAAAAGTATATAGAGAGACCAGGCTGTTAGGTCACGCCTCTTCAATGATTAGCTCTTTCACCTTTTTAGGTCTCGCCTATGCAGCGCGCAAGCACTGCTTTGGAGTGACCTCTTGGAATCGCTCCTGGCTTTTTTTGAAACTCGTGCATGTTTTGCACTGTTTCCTATTAGTACTCGTGCATGTATGGCGTTTACCTTGCGGGAGCGAGCAGCGGCGCCATTTGTTAGCAATTATCGCGGCTGCCGCTGCTCGCTCCCGCAAGGTAAACGCTGTACATGCCCTTTGCTTGCTCCCGCGTCGCTTTAACTTTTGCGGCCGCGGGGCCGCGGTTGTCTTTCAGCGCTTGTGTTTTTATGTTGCAGGGCATGTGTCTGTTGTCTTTTTAGGTCTCCAAGGTATTTTAATAAGCTCACAGCGTATCCCATTGGTGTATTATGCTTCGTCAAGTTCAGCCTTGGCATACAACCAGCCCTACCCGCTACCTCAACAATCCGCTCGGTTGATTGGCAGACACCCACCGGCACCGGAGGCTACAGTTGTGCTCGCTACAGATTACTCGAGTGGAATGGACTGCGAAGAGCGGCCATGAGCCTGGCTCATGCGTCCTCATCCCTTTGAGGCAGCGTTGCTTCCCGCACGCTCCTTCACGGCAGTCCGGCGCAGCCCCATTTCGTTTGTAGTCCTTTAATGACGACACTTCATAAAAGCGGTGCGGCCTCTTGCCGCCTCCCGAGGTGTTGTCACAGTTATCCTTTGTGTTTAGCAGCAAGGCAGTGGTAGTGCGGCACTTGCAGAAAAAATATGGTTTGCGCCGTCTGTTGATATTTGCAAAAATATTACAGTCCTAGTTTTTGATTGGCGTCCGCGTTCATAGAGTGAAAAAGTGTTGCCCGGTAAATAAATAGTGTGGGCTGCGCGCTGCTCTCTGTTTGAACTAACAGAACGCAGCACTCCCTGCATCCTAAATGCGAATTTCACGTGGTTCCGAGGTCCTGAAAAAGAAACACTTCAAATCGTTCTCTCTTGGGCTCGTTACACCTCTTTCTCCAAATTGAGATTGCTTGCAGTTTATTTCCCACGTGACCATTCCAAATAACTACACTCCTACGGCCAGAGTAATGGCCGTAGTTAAGTTTAATTCAAGCATTCCTTTTTGTCATAGTTGTTTTTGTGGTTTCTTTAAGTCCAGCAGGATGCCCTTCCTGTAAATTACTGGTTTGGACTGACTTTGAGATGTTCTTATTATGGAACTTAACTCTTCGGTAAAACGGAGATTTAGCTGTTGAACACTGATTTACAAATTAACACTGCCAATAACGTTGGCCTTTGTAGGACTGCTAGAAGCAACACCCTGTTTCCTCTCTTTACTGAAAAATACTAAAATCGCGGCATCAGATCAACATTTTGTCATCCTGCGCAAAAATAACTTAATCTCTCCGTCACTACTTTACTTTCAATAGTTTCTGGTCCATGATGACGTAGAGTCTATTTTACTTAAGGAAGCAGTGTTGGGTAGAGTATTTTCTTACACTTTCTAAAAAACAAACTGTTACAGCGCAAAAAGAATAAAAACTTTTGTACAACATTTTTATCTCCTGTACAAACTTGCCAGATTGTTGTTTAAACATCACCCATATGTGCAACTGCATCAAAGCCACATTTGCATCTCCTACCTATGATAACGATCTTTACAAGGAGACAACATTCTCTTTATTGTGCCATGGCAGACTCGCATTCAAACACATTTAGTAACGATTGCAACGTTTCACACCACTCCAGACTTGGTGGCGGCTACACTTGGTCCTCTTTTACAAGCAAGGTGTTAATGCATTTCTGGTGGCCCCCTACATGCTGCAGGTCCATCTCACTTAGCTCGTGGTTTAAAAACTTATGCTTTTGCCAGCTAGCTCGTTAGCAGCTTTCCTATTGCTGCTTTTAAAATCCCCGTATATTTTTTTTCCTACCTCCTCTTGCTGCTTCATTTCGCTCGCCCCATGTCTGCTCCTTCACCTACTCCCACCCTTACCCCCACCCCAACCATTTTGTTCCAGCCGTTGACAGGACTCACAATTGGGCTGAGGTCAGCAGTGCGAACACAGGACACACACTGCCAATACATTAACACTAATGCTGGCAGGGCTGGCTCTTTAAAGTATTTGCTCGCAGCTTGTGGAACGCCCGGCACCAAAGCGCTTACATACATCTGCGCACACCTCTTTGGCGCTACAAAAACTAACCTGGTGCTTTTTGCGAGCGCGCGCATTAGCTCAGCTGTTCCAAATCATCTCTGCACTTATTACTGTGCTCGTTTATATGATACATGTGAGAAGTTGGCCTGGCATATGCTGTCCACTAATTATAGTGGGCACCTTGCACCAGTCCAAACAACCCCTTATTGGAGATAGGTTAAAGACAACCTTTATTGAAAGCTATCCTAGTGGTAGCTATGGAGAGCAGCCTTCAGGCTAAGTCTTGAAGGAATGTAAAGCAGCTTGTTTTACCAGTCTATAATCTCTTGAGTGACCAAATGAAAGAGGACCACACCAGGTATATATTCAAAATATATGTATTTATTGCTAAATACACCCCTCTAGTCTCTTTATGAGGCTAGAGTTCGAAGTACATAAGTTATAAGTTAGTTATCTACAGTAATAGCACAAATACACGTTTGAGCCCTAGGGGCGTACCAAACCATATACCAATAAAGTGGTATAAGAACCACGACTGAGCTAGACACAAGGCCTAGAGCCTGTAGAAGTGCTTGGACCACAAGGAACCACCCAAGGTAGTGAGACAGGGGACCCACGGGGGACGCGTGCAGTGTATGAACACAACCGCGAATCGCCGTTGACTTCTATGGGGAAAGTCGTGGTTGGAATTTAAAAGAAAAGGGACACTTAGAGGAGGACTTGGAGCAAACCCTTTGAGAACTAGGCTGTTCTAGTGTCAATACCCACGGGAGCACCGGAGTACTCGAGTTACCTCACCCAGGGGAGCCGGGTGCATAGGTGTCTTTCGGGGTCGGGTTTCGTCGTCGCTTTCAATGGCGATCTGCTGCAAAGTGCTGCTGGCGGCCAAGTCGAAAGTGTTCGGGTGGATCCAAAGGTGGATCGAAGATTTGAAGAACCTGAAAGCAGAGGGGACAGAGTCTGGGTCACTAGCCAGTGAACAGGAAGGCGATGAGCAGATGCCCACCGATGTTGAGTGCTTCAGGTAGGTTGACGGTCGTCTTGACTCTTCAGCCACGAGGTCCAGGAGGCGTAGACGACGACCAGGAGCTGGATTCGAGCTGTCCCACGACGTCTGTCGATTGCAGGGGTGTCGGCGACCGGATTGGACCCAACAAGCCTTGGCAACGGCAAGTCTCGTGGAAATGGAAGAAGGACGATGTTGCAGACCAGCAAGGTCTGTGGGACTCACCCAGCGAGGGTAAGACAGGGCACGCCTGGAGCAACCAGGGAGCCCAAGCAGAAGAAGATTGGCCTTCGGGAGGGCCTACTAGCCAACGGACTAGCGACCGCGAAGGAGCCTCGAGTCGACGCACGTGGAGCTGGCTCACAGGACATTCGTGGAGTGGAGGCCAGTGATCTTCGGTGCAGTCGGTGCTGGAGGCTGGGGATACTCGGAGCCCAAAGCACGACTTCGTGGGAGACCCAGAAGAGGATGCACTTGCAAATGCGATCGGTGTCCAGGGGTCACGGTTCCACGTTACCCACGACAGCTACGGGCCTCAGCTTTGCTGGGGACTCAGGGCAGCCTCGGGGAAGTCTGAAAATCCACCTCTGGTGATGCAAAGACTTCGGCGTCCGGCGGGAGCTTCAGCGATGCAGACCGGACAATTGCTTCTTTGGTGCCTGCCAAGCAGGGGAGTCACTCCTTGACCCCAAGGGAGATTCTTCAGTCCTCTAATCTTGAAGTAGAGCGTCGAAGGTCCAGGATTCTGTGTCAGAGTTTCGTCCAGATTAATCCAAAGTCCTAAGGACTGGGGTCCCATACTTATACTAAGGTAGGGGGTTGCACATACTCTGTGGACCCACCTATGGGAGGGTCAGGGCAGAGGGGTGGTTACACCCCTTTCCCTTTGTCCAGTTTCGCGCCAGAGCAGGGGCTGGAAGCCCCTGTGCCGGTTTGAACTGGGGTATGCACAGAGACACCAAATGTGCCCCCGTGCAGGACTTCAAAGCACCAGAGAGTGCTCCCGCCCAGCCCCAATACACACTATCCTGTCTGGGGAGGTGGTTACACCTCCCTGGGACAGGAAACCTATTGTCCAGGCCTCCCCTGCCGGAGTTTCGGTCAGCAGCAGGAGGCTAGACTCGTGTCTGTGGCAGCGGCATCCATTTTGTGATGCCAGGGCTCTGGAAAGTCAGTACCGGGTATACCAGTGTGTACATGTCTCTCCCTCTAAGAAGGGTGGAATGCTACCCCCGCCGCCAGAACTGGCGGGGGGTAGTATTGCAAGATGTTTGACACCAAACACAACATGTTTCCGTGCAGCCATCCCAAAGTTAGCATTTAACGCGAGGTTATAATGCGCTTAAGAGTATATGGTCGGGCTGCACTACAAACAGCATCAGAGAAGGGTCTCCGAACGCTGCAGAGGGGCCCAGCTCATGCAGGGGCACCCTCTCACATAGGAACCACGCACTCTGCCTTCAGGATTGATAAGGCCTGCCATAGGAGTGACTTATAGGTTTATATGTGTGCATGTATGTAGTGATATAGGTAGCCTACATCACAGTAAGGGGTGCAGGCACCACCTTACCCAGGCTGCAGTAGCAGACCTGTGGTGTCCTTTTGGCTGACCTTCCAGGGGTGGCACAATACATGCTTCAGCCCCTGGCAGGCCTCTGAGGTACCTATGCCCTGGGTACATAGTATACCATATACTAGGGACTTATAAGGGCACTCCAGATTCCAATCAGAGATGTGCCTAAGGCACATGGAAACCATTTTAGAGAGGAAGCAGCTAGGCTGGGGTTCTGATTAGCAGGGCCCCAGCCAGACTAAAGTCGAAAAACAGTGAAGCATCAGCAAAAAGTGGGGGTACCGATGTGAAGCAGATCCTACTCTCCTACAATACAAAACACTGCCAATACATTAACACTAATGCTGGCAGGGCTAGCTCTTTATAGTATTTGCTCGCATCTTGTGGAACGCCAGGCACCAAAGCGCTTACATACATTTGCGCACACCTCTTTGGCGCTACAAAAACTAACCTGGTGCAATTTGTAGTAGCAGACAATTCATTACTTTGTAGCACTGTTTAGAAACATACTTATGCTATAAAAAACATTAGCATCGCCAATAAGTCTCGCTTTTGGGACATTACAAGTATTTAGTCATGCAGCACAATATCCTTAAAGCAACAACATCAACTGTTGCATTGCTAAACACTTATAAAGTCCCAAAGGCGAGACCTATTGGCTATGCCAATGCTTGTTGTACTTAAGGCATTGGCTGGAGCAACCGGCTGAGAACCCAATGGCATTTCGCAGCTATTTCCATTTTTAGGTCTCACCTGCCAACAGCGCATGCACTGTTGCTGCATGATGTATTGTGCACTATAAGGTCTTGAAGCCCTGCCATTGCTTACCTTTCATTAGCTTCATTGTCATTCTTATTTGTTTCCCCTAATTGGCCACCGCTTGCTGATGTCACTTCCTGTTCTTTAGTTTGGCGCATTGACCACGTACTAATTGATTTACTTTGATTAGTGTTCTTCTGCTGTCCAGTCACTGCGCTCTGTGATTCAGGTTTGGTTTTCTTTTCTTCCTGTGTTGCTTCATTCACTCCAACCCCCCATTGCTTCTTCACCTCCCAACCCTATGCCGGTCTGTGTAGCTTCGTACCCTTCCACTCTAAACCTTGTCCGTTTTACTACTTTCCTCCCACACCCACCACTCCCCTCATCTGTGTTGCTTCTTCCCTCCCACCCTCCTGTTGTCTGTGTTGACCCCCCACCATAAGAAAGAAAAAGCGCTAGGATATGGCCGTGTCTTAATGCTTTTTTTCTAGCTTTACTTTTAGCCATGCTGCATAGCCACGCTGCTGTATAACATGGCTAAAAGACATTGGCAAAGCCAGTACCTTATGCATAGGCGAGACTTATTGGCTTTGACAATACTTGTTGCCTTTGACTATACATTGTTTCCCAGGATGGTGCTGCTGCTGGTAGCTCTCCTCCTGCTGCTGGGTGACAGCTTACACTTTCAGCACACCCAGCTACTCCCAGAGGGCCTGTATGCGAATTGGAGCACCAAGAAACATTTCTCCAGCTCACACCTGGAAACTCGCTTGCTGCAGAGTGCTCCTGTTTGTTCTTTGGCTCCTCAGTAGAGACTGCTATTTCCTATCCATCTATCTGCCACCTGTCAATAATTTGTCTTTTGTCCTTTCCTTAGCTGCCCTGTCTTCGGTCACTACTAAACTGCTTGTGTCCAGCAACTTTTTCAGGTAATGAAAGCATAAGCACCAGTGTAGTAACCTCAGCTTGCCAAGAATATGTGGAAGGCCCTGCAGTTTCACTTGATATGCTTTTTTGATCTCTATAGTGTAGTGCCTATATAGTACCATTACTCCCACAGCGCCCACCACCATTACTACCACTTACTGTATTTAATTGGGAGTCCACATGTGTAGATTAAAGGACAAGGGAGCAATGTTGGAACCCTCTGGATCACCACATTAGACCAGAAATGGAGAGCAGGAGAATTCCACCTGCACAATTTATTACAAGTAATATCTATTGATCAACAGTATCCAAGGCCGCTGACAGGTCAGTATAGCAGTACCAAGAAACAAGGATCCCCATCGTGAATGATTGATAGAATGACTTCTACCACATGGATAGTGGCATGTAGCGAAAGGGAGTTGCAGTGCTCCAACACGATTTATGCTATTAGTAAGCAGACGTGACATTTATTTTCTTCAAAATTGTAACTGTTTTTATCCAGGACCAGTTGGTCAATAAAGGCAGATACCACCTGATAAAATACTTTGCTAATTTTAATGTGTAGCCTGAGGTAGGCTGTAGCCATTGTAGCTGCTTGAGCGTATTCTAAAATACCTCAGTGAGGATGATAGTCACACGAGGACCATTATATATGCTGTTGCCTTTTGTATTCAAAAAGGATTAAGGTGCTATGTGCGACATTGGGTGCAGCACCCAATACTAATTGTCTGAGTTAGGTCTGGTGGCTTAGTGGACTAATGCATACACTATAGGGGCCTGTGTTTGATCTCAAGGCCACAGGTTTAAATCCCGGCGGATCCACTCAGCAGTTCACCCTTCCGAGATCGATAAAATGAGTACCATTGAGTTGATTAACAATAAACATCTGTTATTCAGCACCAAGATAACCTTCTGGTTAAACGTGCGCTTTACAAACACGTTATGTTATGAGCATTGGTTAGTAACTTGCAAACTCTTGGTGGATCTTGTGATTTCCATTAGATATTTTACTACCCCAGTATTTTAAGTTCTTTATATTTTGTGGTTAGTATGTCAGTGGAATCTGTGGGTGTCTTTGTGAAAAGGAGTGCCGCCCATATGTTCCATAAATGAATGTAACAATTGCAAGTGGCACTTGGGTTTATGAAGTATTGGATAAGAAAGTATTTACAATCAAGTATTTCAGTTCAGTGTCAGACTGTATCGTAATCTGGCCTAGCGCTGCAGTGAAAGTGGCTTGGTGGGGGAATGAGGTGAACCTCAGCTGCAGGGTTGCCTTCACTACCCTTCCAACTGTTTCTACTGTAGTGCAGATGCCTCCACCTTAGGGCGGGGAAGCTCATCCGGAGGATTAGAGGCCCCTGATCTGCAGAAGAATAGACTCTTCACCTCAGCCTCTTAGAACTGCGGGCAGTTTGGCTGGCGTTCAAAGCCTTCCTCCCCTCTATCTCACGTTGGCCCGCCCAGATCTTAATGAAAAACTTGACGGCAATGTGGTACGCCAAAAAGCAAAGTGTAGTAGGGTCTCAATTCCTTTATCTGGAAGTGTTGAGACTTTAGCCTTGGGCACACTGCAAAGGGATCTAGTTAACTATCAATCACCTAGCAGGGTCTCTGAATGTCAGAGCCGACAGCCGGAGGTGGCATTATCTTGCCGGTCACGAATTGCGGTTTCAGCCAGTGCTAGACCAGGGGATCTTTGTCTAGTGGCGCAATCCTTGGGTGGATCTGTTTTCCTCTTTCGACAGTGCCAGTAGTTCTATGCCTCCATTATTCTTTGAGGGAGCATTTCAGTTGAAAGGGAATTTTCTGCTGCACTATGTGTTTTGCCCCATACCCTTGATTCCTCTGTGTTCTGAGGAAGATATGCCAAGACCGGGCCCAGGTCATTCTCATTGCCCCGGATTGACCTAGGAGGGTGTAGTATTAAGACCTTCTTCACGTCTCCACATTTTTACTGCTCAAGCTATCATTCAGACAGGACATCCTCTCCCAGTCGGAGGAAATGGCACTGCATCCCAGTTTCTGAGGACTCACCCTTCATGACTGGACATTGCTCAGGGACATCTGAATTCCTTGCAGCTGACTCAGGAGGTGGTGGACTTCATTCTTTTGGCACACACCCACTACAAAATGTGTCTAATCTGGCAGATGAAATAACTGTGTCACATGGTGCACGAGCTACAAAGTAGATTCTTTGCAGGTAAAAGTATCACAGGCTCTGCAACTTGCACTTTCCCTTGCCGTGAGGAGTTGTGCTTCAAAGGGTGTTCAGTGGCATTGACTGTGTGCCTCTGTCTGTCAGACCAGCTGTCCCTCTTCAAATCCTCAATTGTGATGCATTTTCTGAAGGGGTTAACAAATCTGTATCTTCTAACCCCGTGTGTTGTGCCCCAGTGGGATTGTAATTTTAGGTGCTGATGAGGATCTACATTTGAGCCCCTGCAAAGCTGTCCCTTAAGTAAACAAGTTTTTTCTGTTGCAATAACATCAGCCAAATGGGAATGCGAGTTGCAGGCTCTTAGTTCCCGTCCACCTTTTACTTCCTTTTACTCTGACAAGTTGGTATTGAGAGCCAGGGCTTCTTACCTTCCTAAGATGGAGACTCCATTCCATCTGAGTCAGTCCATCACTCTTTCTACATTCTGTTCCTGTCCCATCCCACGTAGAAGCAGTTGCATTGGATCCTAAGTGGGCGGTCAACTACTACCTAGACCGCAACAAATACGACTGGATCACCAGCTCTTCGCTGGGTACTGTGGTGCCAGGAAAGGTTAATTAGTGCAGAAAAGGACTCTTTAAAGGTGGATCATCCTCTGAATTAAGACCTGCTATGTGCTGACTTAGAATGAAACACCAGAAGCAATCAGGCCCATTCTTACAGGGGTAAAGCCACCACTTCTGCCCTTGAAAGAGGGGTTCGCATTGCAGCGATATGAAAAGCAGCCATGTGGGTGTCCCTACACACATTCAACAAGCATTACTGCCTAGATTTCGAGGTACATAGAGATCCGTCTTGCAGGATTTCCTGGTATAACCCTCCTCCTAGGTGGATATTGCTATGAAATGTTTCTACAGGTGAGGAGTCTACAGGTAGAAGTATCCATCAGAAGAAAAAGTTACATACCTGCCGTAACAACCTTTCTGGTGGATATTTTATCTACTTGCAGATTCTCCACAGATTCGCCCTCCTCCCTGTTTGATGGATAGGGGGCAAGTTAATAAGATCCCAAATATGCATATATGTTGGCACAGCACTACGCTATTGATGCAGATCCATTGTCCTTGAAGGCTGTGAAAAAACTGTTGGAAACTGATATAATTAGGCCAGTATGGGTGCTACATGGCTTCGTTGACGTCATCTGATGCCACTTCCGGCATTGATACAAAGCCAATGCCCTCTACCAGCAACATGAGAGCTTTCAAGTTTCCGGATCCAGGCTGACTTCTGGGATTATTCTACAGGTGAGGAATCTGCAGGTAGATTTAACATCTACCTGAAAGATCATTTTTTTGGGATTAATTTCTTTATTAAAGTTTTCATATAATTGGCCATACATGTGACAATATAATGAAACAAAGGCAGTTATAGCCGACTGAGCAATGTCTGGATGTTAAATAGATCTGGTGCATCATGTCCTCAACTGCGCCACATCAATATACAGTAGGTGATAATATGGAATCATATATAATCAAATCCATGAAAATGTGAGGATGTGTGGGCATGTGTGTCTCGTCCCACATGACACTGTACTTGTTAAATGACAAAGGGTGTGAACAATCGTCAGCCATTCTCAGTTCGCAGGCAAAGCGCCCTTTGGGTAATCATGTGAATGCGTGTGTGAATTCAGCGTAACTGATACCGATGAGTATATCACCGAGGCCGCATGAGGTGTGACAACAAAGTGGGCTCAACCTCATCAGCAGTATCTCGCATTTTGGTGAGTAGATAGGCCTGCAATGGGGCCCATATGTCCCTAGAGCGAGGGCTCTGCAACAACTCTGCACATGTGGTCATTTGATCCTGACTGTAGATTAGGTCATTTAGTCAGTCTTTAAATTTAGGTGCCCTTCCCCGTCCTCCTCTACAAGCAACTCTCAGTTTAGCCAATAGAAGACTTAAACTTAGCGCCACATACCTGTGGACGCCCTGCTCTACCATTAGCAAAGCGGGGTTTGCGTGACATGCTCGCCATTGTGTGACCTGGGTGTTCACCCTCATCGTATGCGCGAGCACGCACATATTTCTCACGATAGAGGCATTCTCTCTCCTCTGACTCCTGATATTCAGATAAGGTGTGTCGGATTTGTTTAGAGAGTTTAGGGTCCTTGGAGCCACCTAGCCGGGATTTCCAAATTTTTTAATTCTGACTCCAGTTTACTGAGTTAATCTTGTATGGATTGCAATATCTCACCGCCCTTGGCTAGACAGAAACCTCGTATGGTGACCTTAAAGGCTTCCCATATCGTTCCCACCTGTGGGACAGAATCTTTGTTTCTGTCGAAAAAATCAGCAATTTCTTGCTGCAGTTCTTCACGGAACAGAGCCTCTAATAGAGTGGGATAAAGCCTCCCCGAGGCTCCCGTAGGGCAGCGATCGGGGGCGTAGTTCTATTAGGACGGGTGAGCGATCAGAGTAGGTGCGTGATAACTGTGTTACCTTATGTGTCCAATTATTTAGTCCTTTGGATGCTAGCCAGTAGTCCAGTCTCGACCAGCTATTATGTACGCTAGGGGAAACGGTACCTTCCTTAGCCAAAGGGTGACGTGTCCTCCATGTATCAATGAGTTCATGTTCTTCCATGATGTCTCTAAAATGTCGAGTTGCAGTGCTATGGTATGTTGACGGGGTGTGTGATCTATCCATGATCATATCCAGTGTGATATTTATGTCTCCTCTTTATAAAAACGTACAGGTAGTTGATGTCTATAACCTCCCCCAGAGCCTGCAAAGAATATCTGGTCATCAATGTTGGGGCCATAGCAGTTCACTATGGTGATCAATGTCCAGGCCAGCCGACCCCACTCCAGTGTATACCACCCATGATAGTCATTGATGGCGTCCATAGTCCTGTATGGTATGCCCTTACGGATGAGAATGACAGTTCCCCGCTCATAGAAAGAGAAGGTTGAAAAGTATCAGTGAGCTCCTCAGTGGGCTGCAAATGTGGTATCTGTTGAATCTGGTAGGTGAGATTCCTGCAATAATGCGATATGAACTTCATATCTCTCTAGCAATTACGTGTCTCCGTTTACGCGGGTCTCTCAATCCTCTGACATTCCTGGATTGAGAGTTGTATTTAATGAGCATGTAGGTGGCCCTACCTGTGGTATTTGTAGTCATTCCAAGGTTGGTCAGAAGTCATGTGTGGAACGAGACGTGTTTAAATCCAATTCTGCGGGACACGAGTGGTGTGGCATCACCAGTGGGTTATTATGTGCAAATAGTAATGATTGAAGCATTACCCCATCCCCCCTCCTCCCACTATGACGGCCCAATCCTATCAGGTATATGCATCCCTCCCAAACAAAAAGCTTTAACAGCGGAACAACCATAGTAGCACTGGGTAGATAATGTAACCTATGCTATGTGAAAGATCAGTGATAGAGATCGCAAAGGACAAATAAAGAGGGACAATGAGAAGAAGATATGAAGAGTTAAAGGAAGAGAGCAGAGAGGGGCTAAAGTGTGAGGGAGAGAGAGGAAAAGGGGAAAGATCAGAGTTAGAGAATGAACAGTAGAATAAAGAGTAGCAATTAGTAGAAATGAGAGCAGACAGTCAAAGTTACCAAGTTCAGGGTAGTTTTGGGGTATCCTGTAGGGAGTCATCAAAAGAACCAGCTCGGGTCATCCTCGAATGAACGAGGGTCGCCCAGGGTGAAGGATTGAGCATCATTTGTGTCCCATCATGAGTTCATATGAGCGGTAGTGGGTATAGAGTTGAGAGCAACATTTCAACGGTCTAAGCATATCTTAAGAAGGAGTCACAGAGAAATAGCAGTAGTTTATAGTTAGGTGGTGAAGTTGAGCATGAATCTGCAGTGTATACGTGTTTTTATCAGTAGAACATGCAGTGTAAAAGGACGATGGGCTAGCATCATCCAATCTCTGTCAGTCTGTCTCTGACTTTGGCGATGATGCTCTAGGCGTTGCGTATGAGGGTTTTGGCGGAGAAGTACGTATAGAGTTGCGATAGAGAAAGTTTCCCGCCTGTTGTGGGGAATTGAAAATGTGATCTTTTCCTTTGTATGATATCTGTAGGTGAGAAGAATAGAGCATGACCAAAGGCATTTTAGCCATTCTTAGTTTCTGCTTGATGGGTGCAAAGTTCCTACGTGCTTCTTGGACTGCTACAGCAAAGTATGGGTATATGGACACTATTGCCCTCCAACTGTAGATTCCGCTTTTTTCTGGCTAGACGAAGGACAGTGTCTTGGTCTCGATAGTTCAGTAGTCTAGGAAGGATAGGCTGTGCTGCAGCCCCGGGCGGAGTGCGGGACAGCAGCACCCGATGAGCTTGTTCGACTATCAACATTTTTGAGAAGGCCTTAGTCCCGAACAGTGCAGTGAGCAAACGTTCTATATAATCCTCCATTTTTCCTGTGTTGGTGGATTCTGGTATACCAGGATGCATAGGTTATTTCTGTTTGACCTCGCTTCCAGGTCCTAGTTTTTTCGCAGATATAAGCTGAAGAAAGTTTTCCTTGTTAAGTAGCTGTTTACTACGACTATAGACAGTATCTCCGACGGGGGAGATTCTTTGTTCTGCTTCCGTTTGGCGTCCATCCTGCTTTTTCAGATTATGGGTAATAGAGTCCATTCTGGTGCACACAGTATCCATTTTGACCTCAGTGGACGTGAGGCTTTGTTGCATTGCTATAGGCAGCGTTTTCATGTCCACTGCGTCATTGGGGTCTACGACTTGCATTATATCTATGCCAGTTTGGTCCGTGCAGTTATTGGGGGTACGTGTGGACCTACGAGCCTTACACAGCAATTTGGTCTGCCGTCCGTCTGTTTTTCCTATATTGGCGTAGAAGGGAGAAGTAGCAGAAGTTTTGAAACCTAGTGAGTGTATCGGTATGTTGTCTCATATCAGAGTGGCAGGTGTACTTTAAGAAGTGGTTTGTTCGTGTTGTCCAGCGGCGCCACCCAGGGTCACCATCTTTCAGTGCTTGATAAAGGAGATGTTGGATGGTGTCTTTTTTTTCTTTTTTTGTTGACCGCCATCCATTTGGTGCATTTCTCTTTAGATCTGTATGGCTGCCAAGGGCCAGAAGGAGGGGGTCTGCTTTGATCCTTTGCTTTCATCTGGAGGTACGTCTGCAGCGGCTCCCAGATGTCCCTGAGGCGTGCCTGCATGGGCAGAAGGTCCCATCAGGCGGACAGCTGCCCATGGCAGAAACCCACATCTCTGAGCCAATCTGCAGCTTGGGATACCTGTCGGCGGCCCCAACACATTTCAATACGCCGTTTAGCCAGTAACAGGAGCTTGGACACCAACTTCCTACTGTCCTCCAAGGGGGAGCGTTCTATGTGAAACTCTAGCATCTCATCCTTAACATTGAAGATGGTTCCCCCAATAGTGTGTAATGTCGAGGCAGTCACAGGCCAGGTGCAGGAAGGACGCTCCCTGGGCCCGGCATCTCGAGCATCGCACATCCGCACTCAAGCTGACTTTGTATAACCATTCTGGAGTCCTGAATAACCTATGTAAACATTTGAAATGAATTAAATGCAGCCTGTAATTGGGGGACAACTCCCGTGCCTCCCGACTTCTCCCAACTTACAGGGAGGGAGTCTTGTTGCACCGCGGCGCCAAGGATCCGCAGTGCACTGTTCTCCGCTGCCACAGAGTAATACGCTATGCGGCGCACAGATTTGCGGGCTTCACCACGCTGCCATGTTAGGTCACGGGCCGCGCAGCTGCTTGGTCCTCTACCTCAGCCCACTCTCCAGCGCTTATCGTCCCGAGGGTAGCTCCATCAGAGCCCCCATTAGTAGCACAACTACAACCATTTCCTTTACGGCTGCGATGTCTGCCTCTTGTGGTAGATATTTGCAGATTGGTTGTCCAGCCCGCAGAGCCTCACTGAGTGGCAGCCATCTTGCGGCCGGGCTCTCTAGCGCCCCCAAGATGTCGGATGGTGTACAGCGTGCCACAGTTCAGGAGAGGTTCCCCCAAAGCTCTATGTATCAGTGTGGTAAGGTCCAGCGCACCACACAGGCCCAGTCCCGCCTCATTCCCGTGGAGACCCCTGGGGAGGGGGGGCACGAGCAGACTACAGTAGGTAATTAACTTTTTCTTTTTCTCCAACTCCTGTTGTGATGCCCCAATAGGATTTGAACCTGGTTCTAACTTTTTTTAATGGCACTTTCCTTAGAGCCACATCACAGTTGTCAGTTACAACTGTTAACGTTCAAGACAGTATTTATGGTGATCAGTACCTCAGCGAAGTGCATTAGTGAATTGCAAGAACTGAGCGTTTGACTGCCTTTCACATGCTTCTTCCTGGATAAACTGGCCCTTCAAAGTAAAGTGGCTTTCCTTTCGAAGATGGTAATCTCTTTCCATCCGGGGTAATCCATTACCTTTTCTGCTTTTACCCTCCCTCTCTTGCCACTAAGGAGGAGGAGAGATTGGATAGGCTGGACACTGGAACTGTTGCAGGGATTCTGCCCAAAAACAGAACTATGCGTAGGATTATGGGACCTTAATGCATAGGTACTGAGTCATCCTACCACCTTAGTACCCATGAGCCCAGGACCGACTAGCTATAGTGTCTCACTTGCTCTCCTACTCACTTACAGAGAAACAAATGATTAGACACCCCAGAACACAACACTCCCAGATCTCTCAGGAATCGCGGTAACAAGACACACCCTTTCGCTTGCACTCTTGTACTTGTCCACAATAAGTTCTGACAGAGACACGAACAAGTTTAAAATATTTATTTGAACTAACGTGCCCTAACATGCAGTATACATGCCACAACAAACAGGAAAATGCATAGTACAAATACAGTCAGCATAGCGGCTCGTCCAAAAATTATGAAGGGAGATGTCATCATGAAAAGACAATAGAGCCTAACCTCCCTACCCTTGCTAAGAAGTGGTGCTTGGTCAGCAGACCCCATACCTTAGCCTATAGAGAGTAGATCTACATCATAGGTGCTGTCTCGCTCTAATCCCTGGAAAGGTACCTCTCTAAGTGTGTGCTACCTATTCGTGTATTCCAATAAAACCAAAGTACGTTGTCCCAAACAGCTGCATCAGTATGTTTTCTCTAAGTGCTAAGGCATGGCCAGAACAAAATAACAAGAGGCTTTGTTGTTCGACCTTGCTCACAATGTTTAGTCAAAATCCCAGGAACCAGCAGAGTGTGAACACAGCGATGAGTTCTCATGTGAAAACAGCCATAGAAAGTATTGCAAAAATAAAGTTACATACTAACGTGCGAAAGCAGCAGGCAAGCTGCAGCGTGCTCATGCTAACTTAGAGAAGACGACAATGTTCCAATGGGCCATGTGACACCCTCCCCTTGGTCAGGTCGTTGGCACTGGGCTAAAACAAAAATCAGAGGTAAGCAGAGGCAAAGCGTCTCGGTGGTATCCGAATTAGAATATTTGTTGACCCAAAAATAAAAAAGTCTAAAATGTAAAAAATAGCCAACTGGGTACCCAAAACTATATCCATTTACAGCGAATCTTCAGAGTCAAAAATGTCGCGGGAAAGGTGGAAAGCCATAAACTCCAGTATGTTGTCTGAACCTTCCATAGTGAAAAGGTATATCATCCAATTAAGTAAGTCGAACGAGCACACATGCTCCTCATATCCAGAGGCCGTTAGGAGCATATCCGGGCAACCTGCGTTAACTTCAATGATACTCTGATACAAGAGGCGCTGTGCACGAGCACAGGTACTCAAGTCCGCCGTTGGTCCAAGTAGAGGATCGCACACTAGGCGCCTACCCACGAAACAGTCCTGGTCATGGGCCTTCAACGGACCCATTAACAGATCATAATCCAGGGCAGTGTGGGACATATTGGAGACGCAGACATCCAGGGCCCATTGAAAAGGGCATCGGATGCAGTGGAACACATGTTGCACGCAGGTAAAGTAGGCATAACGGAAGGTCAGCCAATAGTCGATGTTAAGAGCTTTGAATGGCATTGAACCAAAAAGCTGACTCATACGATCACGGTACAACTGCAACTGGACCGGGCTTGGCAGCTCCACAGGCCGAGCAGCCATTGCAAAGCAGTAGTAGAAGTACAATTACGCCGCAAATCAGCTGGAACACTTGGGGAAACCCTCCAAAGGCACTGGAAAAAATAGAACGGATAAAAGCTGGTATTACTGCAAAAATAGTCTGAAAAGAGGTGACGAGACCGGATCCCACAAGTTTAAAAAAGTCTCTGTATCAGACGCATTAAATATTTGGTGAATTCTCCAAAATGGAGTGGGAGATTCGTATTTAGCAGTGACTGAAACTCACTTGCGGTTCTTGCCACCTGCAATTCGAAGGTCCCACGAGCTGATGTGAGAGCCACTTCATGTTGAAACAGCGCTTTGAGTCTGCTTAGCTTATTAAAATCAAAGTTTTCAAAGTTGGAATGGAAGGCCAAAGCGAACTATCTACAATCCCATGCGGGAGTGGAAACAGGACATTGCTGCAACATGTAACACGTTGTGAAACCGTTACTATATACGGGATACCCGCCCGTAAGCCGCAGCAGTTGTGGTTATTTAGGCTAATATAGCTGCTCTTGGAGAGTAAAGTAAGCACAGGAATAATAGCTAGGACCAGAGTCCCTTTTAAAAAACAAGCCAGATTATGGGCCGAAACGTTGCAGGCACTGTGAAGTTTTACTTGTTTGCAGACAAGGGAGTGTTCCACTGTGGAATTTCAATCCAGTTCGGGCTGGACTGTTCCCATTGGGCGCAGGGTCAAGACTGATTTGCATATTGCTGGGTCCAAACTGGAATGGCATGGTGAGCAAAAAAACGATGGATTTGGGCCCAGATCTCTGTACTGGGGTGGATGTACGACATTGTTCTGCATTCTGTCCATCAATTGTTGTTTTTGAAATATTAACTAGGGCTTGATCTCTTTTCATTTTATGAGACGATGTATGAAGTGTCAGAACGCCATCAACCAAGTGTACAGCAGAGCGTTCAGGTAAGTAGTGGCCATTAATCAACAGGAAAAAGACAGTCACGAACCCAATCCACATGAAAAGGAACACCATCATCAGCACCAGCCAGATGTATGTCCAAGGGGAACAAGGTAAATTCTTTTAAACCAGGAGATGAAAACACAAACACGTGTTGGGGGCTCTGCCTCAGAGGAAGAAGATGAATCAGGAGAAAAGTTATCTCTGTCCATATAGTAACCACTGGAACCCAGACGAAATAATGGGGGTAGCTCTTCATTGGAAGGTGAATGAATTGCAGTTTCAGGAATGTCAACTATAATTTCAAGACGTGGAGAGGCATACTCATTTTCCACAGTGGTGGAAGTCGACGGTAAAACAGGCAACAAATCAGTTGAAGTCTCCATCTCCCCTTCCTGTTGTTGTGGAGTTGTCAGGGAGACAGAAGTCATTGGCCGAAGTGAAACATCCCATCAGGGAATGCATGTAGGCATACTATTGAGCATCAGCCATATGGTGTAACTTGACATGTTCAATGGAAATAAATTGATTCTCCTTGCAACCAGGCAGCGGAGGTAAGATCACAGTACGGGTACCCTTCAATCCAAGGACTGGTGCACGGTATGAAGGACCAAATTATTTTTGTCCTCCACCTTCTCTCGGACCAGATCTCCAACTTCAGGAAGCCAGCCAGTAACCGGAATCAGCACAGCTGCTTCTGTGGATGAGGGTAAATGATCATTCGCCAGTGTGTCACGAGTCTTTTGTAGATCCTGTAACATAGCACAATGGTTAACTACAGCAAACTTTGCGGAAGCCGCCACAACTTCTAGACCATCAAGGTCTGGCACAAACATTTTAATGCCAAAGAGCATTTAGTATGGGGTCCGCCCACCCAGAGATCTTCGTGGGAGAATATTTAGTGCACGTTGAACTCCATATAGATGAGGCAACCAGCCCCGACCAGTACCTAATACCCTCGCTGTTAAAGATTGCTTTAAGTCACGGTTCATCTGCTCCACAACAGAATTGCCCTCAGGCCGATATGGAGACTAGAATTGCAACTGCACCCCCAGAGACTTCATCACATCCCGGTAAGCCTTAGAGGCAAGAGCCGGACCTTGGTCGGAATGGAAGGTGCCACAGGCAAATGTCCCTACAAAGACACGCATATCTTTTATAACGGTTCGAGCGTCAGCACTACTTTGCGGCCAAACCCAAAGGAATCTAGTGCATGAATCCACTGCAACCAGGATACACTTAAAAGCATTATCAGACGTTAAAGGACCGCAGTGATCAAGATAAATACAACCAAACGGTTGATTTGAAATGAAAAGTTGAGTATGCGGTGGACGTGAAACAGTTGAAGGTTTAATCTGTTAGTAAATGTCACAGGAAAGAACATATTTACATGCCTGTTGGTATAAACTATGCCACCAATAACGTTCCTGTAAAACGGAAATAGTTGCTGTCACTCCGGCATGTGCAGAAGCAACGCCTTCATGTGCAGCCACTATTAAAGAAAGTCTGCAGTCCTCATTGGGAATTAGCCGATCCCCAACGGATGGAATAGTCACAAATGGAACGTGATCGGTTGTCAAATATTAGGTACAACGAGAAGGGAAACCTTGGGGAAACTGCGTTTCCTCCTTCGTAGCGGCAATAGCCGCCAAAATATCATCATCAATTGTAGTCATAGACCTAGTGACTGCTGCTACTGGACAAGTGACTACTGCAGATTTGGCTGCCTCATCAGCCAGTGAATTACCAACAGCGTGTGCTCCCACACGCTGATGGCAGCGTGTGCTCCCACACGCTGATGGCCCAATGTATGGATAACGTGTGAGTAGCAAACGTTCCTTAAGAGCGACCACTTGGACCCAAAGAGTTTTATGCTTAATTGCGCTGCCTTTAGAATCACAACAATCATTTTGTGTCCAGAAGAACAAGTTGTCATTGAAGGATTGTACACAGTAAAAGGAATCGCACACTACAGTTGTAGGAACATCAGGATCAGCAAACTCAACAGCCAAAACCAAAGCACGTAACTCGGCCAATTGTGCTGTGCAATCCCCAAGGGATTGTGTGTGCACCAAGGAAGATTTGAAATCACCATCTACTATAGAGTCAGCCACAATCGCGCAGGCTGCCGAACAGGCATGTTTAGAGCCAATGGCTGGCTGAGCAGACCCATCAGTGTAAATCATGCATTTGTACTGATCAAGAGGGAGCAAAGATAAATGAGGAGGATGAACATGTTCATATTGTAAAAACTCCTGTGTTTACAAAGAAGAGTCAAAGATAAAGTTGACATCAGCCGACGTCCAAGAACTAGCCCATTGTATCCACCGGGGATGCTGAGCTTTAGAATTCGGGACACTAGCCTTCGAGACAGCTTCAAAAGCAGGCACAGGCGAAACCATGAAAATGCGTTTACCCTGAGCCAGAGAGCGTTCTTTCAGAATCGCCATCTGAACTGCTGTCAAAATCTTTTCTGTAGAAGAATGCATCTCAGCTGGAGTATACAAATGCGATTTATAAGCAATGGGGACGGTGTCCCCTTCATTGAAAGTTACGTAATGGAATCCTAACGCACCTGGTACAATACGTATGACCAAATTAGTTGTATTATCTCTCGTTAACAAAAATTGAGTCGCAAGCAGATCAGACTGCAAAGTCCTAAGTACTGCTGTATGTTCCGGAAGCCAACTGGAAGACGAAAAAGAGGGTTGTATCAACGCATAAAGCGGTTTGATACGCTGGGCGTAATCAGAAATGTAAGTCCTGCCAAAATTCAGAAAACCCAGCACAGACTGCAATTTTTTAAGGGTAGAGAGAGGCTGCAATTGAGCACATTTCTCCAAAAAGTGGGGGGCCAATCCCCTACCTTCGTTATTGAGTTCATAACCAAGAAAAAGTACTGCCAGAAAGGCAATATGTGATTTGGCAAAATAAAATTTGTAGCCTAATTTCGCAGAATGTGTGACAATGCGATCAACGCGCATAAGATGAGGATTCATCTCATCAGTCAAATAAATGTCATCCACGTACGAAAAGGCATCAGGGTCAATCTCGCGTAAAATTGAAACAATGCGTGTCGCAAACATGCCTGGGCTATTCTTATATCCCATAGCCATAGGCTATCTCGCATATCGTCTCCGATTGCCGAGAGCGCTGAATGCTGTCAATTCACCCCTTTACGGTTCCAAAGAATGGCTGAGAAAGCCGTTGGAAATATCCAAAGTAGTTTTGTACTTTTTCCAAACAGTGTTGTTAACTAACGCAGAGCTATGCGTGTTCTGTACAGCAAATGTATGGACATGGCTGTTCCAATGTCTATAATCTAAAACGATCTAATATGAACGATTTTTCAATATCAGAAAAAAGGGTTATTCATTGGAGAAACACAGGGTTCAATCACACCCTGATATTCCAATTGGGTCAAGATATCACTTACGGACGCTTTCGCGTCACGTTTAATTGGATATTGCTGTTGGGAATCAAATGAACTGGGGAATTCCTGTCCCAACCCGCCTGATTGTGATATAACATCGTGGCTAAGGATAATGCCCACTCCGATGCATAAGCCATTTTATCGTCATCGGGGACGTATTGCGAAAAACTGGGTAGAATAACATCCTCCCCTCTGGAGGAAGCAAGGACAAAAGGGGGAGGCCAATCAACCTCCGCCAGCAAAACATCACAAGAAGATGTGAGATTTTCCCAAAAGACTGCTTTAACAGGGCGTTTAATATCACCTTCAGGAGGAGCAACTCTAGTATCAGCCGTTTTTACAGTAATGAAAGTGTCAGTTTCTTTCGCCTTCCGACACTGGTGGAGTGTCTGCCGCACTATGGTAACCTCCGCCGCGCTGTCGATGAGGGTTACCGCCCAACTCCTTTCGAGCAGCAGGGTTCTCACCGTCTGAGGCATACTTCTCAGTCAAAGCGGCACCTTTTTTCTTCTGAAATGGGGCACGATATTGACTTTCACGTCAAACTGTTGCTGCGGGTCACGTCTTGTTTGCGCAGACTCGCCTTGTCTGCGATCCTGACCCCCCTCCTCCACCGAATTGTTGATCTGACGATTCCTGAAAGGAACGAGGATCAGGAACCTGGAACCTCTCGGGTGTCTTAATTTTTGAGCGGTCACGCAAATCATATCTACGTTCAGAAGCGTCAGGTGGAGGCGAACCCGCACGAGAACTAGGCTTCTGTAGTTGCTGCCGCTGGTTCTTGTTCCAAGCCTTTTTAGGAAAGACTTGACGACCCTCCTTATCAGGAGGGGGTTTAATCTGTGCCTGTGTAAATGGTCGAATTCCCAAGCTATTGCGACCTAAAGAGGTTTACACATCCGCAATAATAATCAGCAACTGTCGCTGCCGATCCACTTCCGCCATCGCCACCAGGCGTTGACGTACTTGCAAGCAAACTGCCTCACCTTTAATGTTGGCCAGAATTATATCGGAGACAATAGGGAACATTCCCAATAACTTCATCCCCAAATCCAGGGCTGGAAAAGCCCCATGCTCATCCTTTACCTTCTTTAGAATGCTCATGGAGGGGGTGCCAAAGCACAGTGTATACACTGAAGCAAACACCATCTCTCAGGTGGTGCAGTCAGCCAAAGAAGGAATCAGACCACTAGGCATACTCATTTTAAGGATCCTGTGTTTTTCAACAAAAATTTTTGTGCGAGCCAAAATGGCAAGTCATCACGATTCTGACGATGTTTGCCCATCACTGAATTAATCATGACCGGACTAATCACAAGTCCACTGCCGTGTCCTGGTGGTAGAGGAGCAGCTCTAGCCGGAGCTGCTTTAAGTGCACAAGACATAAACTGTAAGACTCGTCTATCAAGATGAATCATCTGTATATACAATTGATGTAGCTCTGCGATAGTAACATTGAGATAATTTGGATGTGGTGTAAAACCAGCCAAAACAGGCCAGAAGGCCCTATATAGACAAGGGGCCCATTTGAACAGAAGAAACAGGGTGAGGAAGGGCGCTATTAATCCAAATGGTATGCTCCCATGATGTCAGCGGAACTTCAATTAATGCTTAAGGACAATACCCTGCGGGTGGAGCAGCGACCGAATATTCATGAAAAAGACTATCACTTCCATCTACTGCTGGAAAGGTAACCCAAGAATAAAATACCTCAAAGCGGAATGCTGGATCAGCCTCATCCACGAAAATAATGTTTGCCCCTGCATTGGGTAATCCGTGTTGAGTTAAGCAAGCTGTAACCACAGCGCTGGTTGTGCCATGTCTATAAAGAAAGAAACAAGGAAAACTGCAGCGCAAAACATGGTAAAAAACCTTTTAATCTTCAAGCTTGAAAAACCTATAGAAATAGGGATACCCTACAAATACAGGAGGCTAAGCCCTCTCACCACAGACGTCTCCGGGAACCGATGAGAGGGTATCGTGGACAAGCACAAGTGCTACTCAGGGGTCTCGTGAAGAAGTGCCAGACCAAACGTTGGTGGCGACATGTTGCAGGGATTCTTCCCAAAAACAGAACTATGTGTAGGATTGTGGGACCTTAGTGCATAGGGACTGAGTCATCCTACCACCTTAGTACCCATGAGCCCAGGACCGACTAGCTATAATGTCTCACTTGCTCTCCTACTCACTCACAGAGAAACAAATGATTAGACACCCCAGAACACAACACTCCCAGATCTCTCAGGAATCGCGGTAACAAGACACACCCTTTCGCTTGCACTCTTGTACTTGTCCGCAATAAGTTCTGACAGACACGAACAAGTTTAAAATACTTATTTTAACTAACGTGCCATAACATGCAGTATACGTGCACCAAACAAATACAGTCAGCATAGAGGCTAGTCCATAAATCATGAAGGGACATATCATGAAAAGACAATAGAGCCTAACCTCCCCTTGCTAAGAAGCAGTTTTATTATATATTAGAAGATCTCTAGGCTTTGTCCGCAGACCCCATATGTTAGCCTATAGAGAGTAGATCTACATCATAGGTGCTGTCTCGCTCTTCTCCCTGGAAAGGTCTCTCTCCAAGTGTGTGCTACCTATTTGTGTATTCCAATAAAACCAAAGTACGTTGTCCCAAACAACAGCTGCATCAGTATGTTTTGTCTAAGTGCCAAGGCCTGGCCAGAACAAAATAACAAGGGGCTTTGTTGTTCGACCTTGCTCACAATGTTCAGTCAAAATCCCAGGAACCAGCAGAGTGTGAACACAGCAATGAGTTCTCATGTGAAAACAACCATAGAAAGTATCGCAAAAATAAAGTCGCGTAGTAACGTGCGCAAAGCAGCAGGCAAGCTGCAGCGTGCTCATGCTAACTTAGGGAAGACGACAATGTCCCCATGGGCCATGTGACAGAACGGTGGTTATTATTTATATTGAGTGCACCAAAGCAATAGTTTCTGATGAACAGCTCTTTGTGGGGTATACAGGCAGTAAGAAAGTCAAGGCAGTTCCAGAATTTTTTTTTATCCTGTTAGATAATACTCTACATAAAGATGTGTACTGCCCTTGTGAAAAAGAAACCGCCAGATGGAGTCTGTACTCATTCTATCAGAGCAGTCTTCGCTTACCAGGTTTGTTCCTGTGGCTGAGATTTGCTGTACAGCTACATTGGCTTCCCTTTAAGCCTTTGCTAAGCAGTATTGATTGGATTCCAAGGTGCAAAGGAAAGGTTACATTGTATGCTGTGTTGCAAGTTTTCTTCATCTAAACATTCTTTCAGACCGACCAATTCGAGAGGTGTACAGTTTTGGAATCTATTCAACAGGAGATGAAAGTGAAGGTAAAACTAAGCATCAGAAGAGAATGTTGCTTAACTTCAGTAGCCAACTATGTAGTCTGATACTCTACCTACTCCAGATTCCTCACTGATCCTGCCCATCTCCCCATTCTGAAGGGTGTTCATATGTCACATTAAAATGTAGATTTCTGTACTTCAGTGCTTCACATTGATTGTCATTTCCTCATCTAGGCCTCTAAGAGCATGTGAAAAAATGGATCTGAAACTGACGTCTGTCCGCCAGGGTTTCTCTGTATGGCTCCAGTGATGTCAGGCGGGTATCCCTGCCAGCACCCCTTAAGAGTAGGAAAGGTATTGAAGTTTCCAGATCCCGTCTGGCACCTGGGGATATTCAACAGGTGAGGATTCTGAAGGTAGAATGGCCACCAGAGAGATTGTTACCAAAGGTAAGTAACTTTTTCTTTGGAAAAAGATGTGCTTTGAAATAATTTCATACTAATCCGATTTTGGTTGTTAATAGTGATAATTGTCTTCAGTACACTACTTTATTGCTTTCTAACAATATCCCTTCCTGCTTCCCCCTGTAGATCGAAGGCAGAAATGCGTCACACTTGCCGTGGCACTATTAATCTTGCTACTGCCAACATCACGGTGGAGGACTCCTGCAATTTTATCATCTCCAATGGAGGAGCACAGACCTACCACCTTAAGGCCAGCACCGAGGTTGAGCGCCAGCGGTGGGTCACAGCACTGGAGCTGGCAAAGGCTCGAGCCGTGAAGATGCTAGCTGAATCCGGTGAGTGTTGGAAAGACATGGGGGTAGTTGAGATTCACCTCAAGAGTTTAGCAAAAATGTTAAGGTAAAGGAGTGAAAGGTGCTTAGTGAGGGTGGTGTGGCATTGATGAGGCAACAGATGCTGTCGATGATTCTGTGTGTGCTGATTGGAATGAGATGGATAGATATACAAGACTGGGGCAGGAGAGTTGAGAAAGCTAAGAGATTTGAGAAAAGGAGTTGGGTTTGAAGAAAGTAAAAACTTGGTGAAGTAGGGTTGCCAAGAGTAATACCTCAGATTTGATGAAAGTGAGGTGTTCTTTTCTCTGCAGTAAATTTTGTATCTGCTTCACATCACAAGGTATGTTTTGACACCCTAGATGTTATTTCATTATACACATTCTAGCAGCTAAAAGCTGTCTCATATTGCTCATAAAGTAAGTATCCTACAAGTTGTTTTCAAGTTCTCCTTTGGTCATTGGCAATATCCTTATATGGGGGAAAGAGAAAGATGTTTGGTAGAACGTATGCCTCAAGAGTCTCAGGGGAAAGGGTGCATTACCTGATATGCTACTACCATAAAGCGGCTTTTGTTCCTGCTTCTGATCTTTAGGTCCATTAGTGTTACACCTTCTCCAAATATTGGCTTCAAGCCGCACTGCCAATATGGCATGACTGGCCTCTCGTTGGCGTAATTGCACTGTGAGAAGTCTGCCCACCTTTTCCCTCTGCTCATAATGGCGCCATTTTAGGCACAGCAGAGCGTATTCAACCTGCATTGTGAAGTATGTGTTTGGGTCATACTTTGCCAATCTGCCTAAAAGTTCTGGTGTGAGATGGCTCATGTAGGTCCTAGTGAGGTCACGCACCTAGGCTTCCAATTAACTCTGCCTCTCACGAGCCTCCTGTTTACACTCTGTCAGTCCCTCATAAGATCCCCCTCTCCCCCCCCCCAAAGTAGCTTTCCTTGCTGCCCAAAGATCCTGTGGTGAGGAAGTGGAGGGTTTGTTGTTCAGCAAGTACTTATGGAAATAGGTCATAAGTTTCTGTTTGTCTTCCGGCATTCGATAGCGGATCAAATCCGAGGACTAGTGGGGCATGGTTAGTAATCCCCCCTTTCTCTATGGTCTAGTCGCGTAGGGGGGGGATAACAAGGAATGGTTCATGAGTAAGTAGTCTATTCTAGAACAATTCCCATGTACAAAAGAGAGAAAGCTGCGCTCCCTGTCTCGTGATTTTGTCAATCGCCATGGGTGGTGTAGACTATGATCCTGTAGAACATTGTGCAAGATCACCCTGTCTCGAGCGTTGGTCCTGTCCAAGGGTCCTGACTGATCAAAATATGGGTCCAGTGCCAGATTCCAGTTCCCTCCGATTATCACTCTGGCATTGCCAAACTTTGTCCGAGTTCTAGATAGAGAGGAGAAGAAAGAGACTCTATCCTGGTTGGGGGCATAAATGAAGCGCATTTTAGGGCTAGGCCCCATGTTTTAAACTTCACAAAGACTTAGTGTCTTAACCTGTCCTTACACGTCTTCAAAATGGTATGGGGGACAGATTTGTGGAAGAGTTTATGGAAGAGAATAACAATCCCGCACCTCTTTCTGAACAAGGAGGTGACAGAGGGGTCTTGTGTATTGAGGGTGTCTGGAAGGAGGCTACTGCTAATAACCATACCCACCCAGGCCCTCTTCAATTTGCTTGACTTACAGATGAATAAACGTGTTTCCTGCAATAGGGCTGTGTCGGGGGTTTGCATGGCAATACACGTGAGTGTCTTCTTTCACTTGATATAATGGGTAACACCATTGACCTTGCAGGAAATAATACAGAGATATTTAGGTGGTGGGTGAGAAGTCATGAGGCGTGGTCAAGATATTATTGTCGAGGAATAGGAGAGGTGTGGAAATCGCCGGTCGTGGGATGAGCAGGCGAATAGGCACATGTAGCGGACCACTAGGGGTGCAATGGGAGAGTCTGGGTGGTTGATATGGCCGTAAGAGAACAACGAGTAGTTATGGTCAGTAGGTAGATATGTAATGGAAGAACCCCTTTAGTATATAGTGTCATAGGAAGGTCCAAATCAAAACAGAAAAATATATCAGCAATACAGCAACTTAGTGCGCCGGAAGGATGTTGAATGCAGCTTTGTCTAACAAATGCAATACACATATAGAAAGTGAACGGGTGAGGAAACCTCCTAGCTCTCTTCCCGCCCAGCACCCTCATAGAATAACATGGTCAAAAAACATCTCGGGCTCACCTGGGAGTAACTGGTTCCAAAGAAAGCCTCAGGGGAAGCCCGACGAAAGAGTAGGCATAGTATAACAGTGTCGAATTGGTGGGGGGTAACGCACTCATAGGGGCCTGTCCCAAATAGGTAGCCAGCCTACAGGGAGGGGAGGGAAGAAAAGGCAAATAACTATTTAGACTTCAAGTTACATTAGGTAGGTCCGCCCAAATAGGACCCCTAAAGAGAGTCCACAGCCCACAGAAGTGTCCCTGACAAGATCAGATTTTCAGGGCTTGATGGGTGAGCAAGATTTATCTCAGCCTCTGGCTGCCCTGCCCTTTCCGTCTCACTGTACTCTCCCAACCCATTGTTTCAGTACAGTATCCAATCTTTGGCGTTCAGGGGAGGCACCATCCATGTTAGGATCTTAATGTAGAGGGGGCTAAGTCCTGCCCCTCCTTGTCGGGTGGCTGAGTTTCCAGTGTCAAGGTGTCCATAGCTGCTGCCTCCAGAGAGGAAAGGAACTGTTCGATATCATCCGAATCCTCAAATTCTATGTGCTCACCATTGATGGTGAGTAGCATGGTACACGGATCCAGAACGCCCTAATGGATGTTAATTTTCCGAAGGGTCAGTTGTAGAGCCAGGAATTTCTTCTGGTGCACTACGATATCATGAGAGAAGTCAGTTGTAATATGAATCTTGGCACCTTCATACATAAAGGGGCTATTGTGAGGTTTAGATGCAGAGATTTTTTGCCAGGCTCGATGATGACAAAGGAAGCATGCAATGATCTGCTTAGTGGTATTTTGTGAAAGTTAGGTCTTTTTGCTCCCATAGGATAGTGGATGGTTAGTCTTTATCGTTCCCTTCAACTTGCTCAGGTAGTCTGAGAAAGCTGAATTCATTCCTTTGACTGTGGTCCTCTGTCTCCACCAGATTCCTGTGCAAGTGCTATCCTTCTCTACCAACATCCGGGTTCATTTCTAAGACAGTTAGGTGAACCTCCAGGACCTCCACTTTATGAGCTGTGGCATCAAGCCATGTGTTGAAGGAGCTGTGATAATTCCTTGGGGATTTCGGGTCAGCAACTGTAGATTTAGTATCAGCATGCATCGAATCTATAGTTGATTTGATGTCTGGCAGTTCCCTCATTATAGTGTTCAAAGTGATGTCGGCAATGGCTCGTGGAGTGGTGTCTTGTCTTGCCGGCCACTATGTCCGTAAAGAGGAGCTGCTGTCTTGATTTCCCCTTAGACACCCGGGATGGGTACTCAACCTAGTCGAGCTGGGTAGGACAGGCACCAAACTATGGCTGTAGATTTGTCCAGAGGTGATGGTATAGCCAGATAATAAGGCAAAGAGAGCCACATCCTACAACTGTGGCAGAGTATGGAGTAGGGCCAGCGCACAATGCCCCTGACAACTCCGTCCAGTGAAGACAGACATTTAGGGCCTGTCCTGGTACTGAAGGTTGACAGAAGAATTAGACCCACCAAGTATGATGGGTCATCAAAAGAGGAACACAATTAATCCATGTCCCTAGAGACGACCAACACAGGGTGATAGTAACGGGTCAGGTAGAATAGCAGGCCTACGACCCTGTCCTGGTTATTCTTTGCGGGTGAGTAGTAAAGTTATGTGCTAGAAGCTTGTATTGGGAGCCAGCAGGAGAGATGGGGGGGCCCTGCAGCTCCTGGCCACCGAGGAGTAGTATGCACTGTGAAGTGAGGTTTCCGGGCTTAAGTTGAGTGGTGTGCAGCGGTTGACAGCAAGGAGGCGACTTGGAGTCCAGGAAGGCCTCATGCATAAGATTCTTGGCATAGACTGCACAGTCCGAAATGGCTGCGGGGGCAGTCGTTAGGGAGGGATCCGTGAGTAAATAGGTCATGCAGAACCAAACAGTACCTATGCAAAGCAAGGTGCTCTGTCCAATCAGCTTGTTTGCGTCATACAGGTGTGGCAGTCCGAGCACGGCTGAACTCACAAGTGACGTCTGCTGCAATCACAGGGTATCCAGGAGGACCCCCCCGTTAGATCACCTCCAGTAGTTCATCGCTTGGGCCCTCGCATAGTCCGTAGTTGCGGTGATACGCGCCTTACACCAGGAATCCGGGGGTTGGCTGCTATCAGTGGGAAAGTACCAGAGCTGGCCATCTTGTTTGCGACCAGTCTCCGCCCCTTATACAGATAATAGATATCTTTTTGTATTTGTCTGGTTAAAGTGGGGTATAATACAGTGAAAACTGTCTTTGTCCATGTCCGCCCTTTGTTCCTCTAATAACTTACCTATAGCTCTTACGATGAATTTAGATGGTTCTTTAGTTGATATCTGGAGTTTTTCAATTTAAATAACTGATTGCATTTGTGAATCGCCCTGTATATTATGCACATTGTGTATTGATAGATTGACGTAATGCTTTGGAATGCTGCTCTTAGCTTTGCGGATGCAGACTATCAAAAAGATGGCTGGAGTTTCCTCAGTGATGCTTGCTGTATGAGATTGAAGTCTATTTATGTATTTATTTTTCAAGAGTCGTGTTCACATTTTCGAAATTGTAGTTTATTATTTCAGATACCATTGTAGCATGCATGTCCTTCTGTGGAAGGGTTTGATGAAAACGCTTAAGTTACAATTAATAAAGGGAATGAAAAATAATAATCTTTTTTTTATATAGATCATTGGAAGAATTCACACACCTGCCTTATATTGTTTTGGTGAATAACCAGTCCCTTTGATAGGTATTGCAGTTTCTGAGTATAACTTATAAAGTGGAATTCTCTAATAAATATGGAATAATATGTATATACAAAGGACTTCCTGACAGGCTTTTCAAAATCTGCTGCGGTAGCCACTGTGTAGTTACCCAGAGCCAAGAACTGAGCTGCACCTTACAATTGTTTTTTATTGTCCACCGAATATAGAGGAATTCATTAGGTAAAATATAAAGAGTTACAAATAGGTATGATGGAAACCTATGTATTCTTGAAATGTACATCAAAAACTGTGTTTTGTAGCAGTGGTTATTTGTACTCTTCTGAATTTGGGGTTGCTCATACTGTCATGATTCAGACTAGGGCATTTAGCAAAATGCCTCTTTTCTTGCACACTGCCTTACATTTGCAAGCTACAAATGTAGTTAAATTTAATTGGTAATAACAGTTCTCTTCCAGGGAATACTCCTCAATAGTCTTAAGCACTAAATAGTCCCGCCCACGTGCGGGGACCCCGGAGCATATACAAAAATATATGCATACAAATATATGCATAAAAAAATATATATATATATCAATAGAAACTCCTGAGTGCTCCACCAGCAGGACAAAAACACACGGGCACAGACTCCAAGTTGCAAAACTGTTTAATCCAGAGAGAACATGGTCCAAATGACGCGTTTCGGCCGCAGATAGATTTGTGTGTGTATATATGTATATATATATATATATATATATATATATATATATATATTTGTGTATGCTCCGGGGTCCCCACACGTGGGCATGCATGTTTAACCAAAAACTAAGGACTAGTCCTGTGAACCATACATCAATATATATATATATATGTAATGCATATATAAACACACGTATATGCAGCCTAAATACCAAATTAGGCTAAAGTATGCCAATATTGCATTGTATTTTTTTCATTTAAAATAAAACGTATATTGCAACATTTCCATGACATAGAGAAATGTACTCTTAACTTGTTTGAACACAGCCTTTATTTTTAAGGAAAAGGGCAAGGTAATAGGCAGATTAGCCCAGAAGGCTGCATATAGAGAACACATCAAAAAGACTGGCGCCTTACCTTTAAGACCTCCAGGCTCCCATCATGCCCCACAGGTGACAGCTATGTCAGTTCTTTTTTCCGGCTCCTTCTGTGAGGATCCTGGAGCATTGAGCTAGTCAGTTAGTGGATTTCTCTCACTAGTTGGTTTTGTGAAGTTGAATTTTTTGACTTTTTTCAATGTTTTCTAGTACAAGCAGTACTATTCCACCATTTTTTCTGACTTTCCTGCAATTTTTTAGTCAGAAATGCCAGCCTTGTGTAATAAGTGTCCTTCTTGTGGGAAGAAAATAGAGAAATTCCGACCCACACTCGGTCTGTATTGTGTGCTTACCATCCTCACACAGACCTGACAAGTGCTACTACTGCCAGCAGTTCTCCAGAAGGTCCCTTCGTGAAAGGGAGAAGATCAAACTGCATGCCATGCAGGAGAGAGGAAAGGAATCTACAAGTGGCCTGGAAAGACATCCTTCTAAAGAGCCCTCCTCTCAAGTAAGGTCTGAGCAAAAGAAAAAAGGGGATAAAAGAAGACATCAGTCAGATTCGCCGTTGACAGGGAAAAGATCGACGTCGAAGATACCTCTATGCTCACTGTCGGCTTCTAAGTCATTGATGGGAAGACCTTTATCGCAGTCGACGCCGAAAGACCAATCGCCGTCGAAGCGGACGACGCCAGGCATGGCAAGTAAGTCTAACTCTAGACATGCGTCAGCTACTCACCCACCTACGTCGACTCTTCCTTGTCGACGGTCTAGGTCCGCTTCACCTACGATGGCAGAGCGCAGACACTCGACGACACACCACCGACATGGGCGGTCGCCGTCAATGCCGACGTTGAGGACACCTCAGAAGTGACGCCACTGACGTCGAAGACTCCGCCGATGGCAAGTCTTGCTCAACGCTCGGCTGCACCATCACCGACAGCAGGGCAAGTTCGATCGCCGTCTAGAAGATCGACGTCAAGACCTCCCACACGTCTCCACCAGCTAAGAGGCAGAGAATGACTTGATCACCAGTAGCGACGTCGAGAGATCCTTCGATGTCGAGGGAAATTCAAGACGTGGAGCCTCAGGATCCAACGTCTAAATGGTTGACGTTGAGGAGTGCTTCATCCTCCCCGGGCCTGAGAATTGTTCAAATTACGCCGGAAGATTCCCCGGCTAGAGAGCAGCATACACCTCCTATCAACCTTTCTCCGAGATGGTTGAGGAGTGTGAAGGAGTGGAGAGTGCCAAGACGTAGTCCAGGGTCTGACTACTCTCAGATATATTCTCCCTCTCGTACTCCTGATAGACAAGTGCGTCCACCGAAACCAGCCACAAGGTCACTTCGGAGATCTCTAATACAGCAATCTCCAGCTACAAGGAGACGTTGATCACGGTCGCCTCTTAGGCGCTCCCAGTCTAGATCTCGACAGTCTCATTCACCAAGACCTCGGGCACATACATGCAGGTCTCCATCATGGTCTACCAACTCTTCTAGATCTTCAGTGGCAGACCATTCTCCTACCTTGTCGTCCACTCCTCCCCATCAGAGTATCACCAGTGGATGACATCATGACGTTCAACGAGGTCCTTTGTAGAGGGGCTGCGAAACTCAACATTGAGATGTCTTCCACGACTCCCTCGGCTTCTGTCATATTCGAAACCTTCCATCACAGGTTGTCCACTATACCTCTACTCCCTTTGGTTCCGGGCCTGCTAGAACCAGCGCTTCATACCTTTCTCACTCCTGCGTCAATTGGAGCAGCACCACGACGCATTATCAAGAAGTACAGAGCCCCAGAACAGGATCCACTGTTCCTGTGGTCCCACCCGCCGCCGGACTCTGTCATAGGGTTAGCAGCAAGGAAAGCGCACATAGGGGCTTCCTCTGCAGTCCCTCCTGATAAAGACAGCAATTCCATGGACTCTATCGGGAAGAGGATGTGTAACACCTCTGCCTCTTACATGAAAGTTGCTAGCGCTTCCACACTCTTAGGACGATATAACCATTCATTATGGGACTCACTCTCAAGGTTTGTTGACAAATTACTAAAATAAGATCGACAGGATTTTCAACAGATCCTGCATGAAGCAGGGCTCGTAGCGAACCAGATCATAAGCGCAGCAACTGATGCATCAGATCTGGCAGTTAATGGCTATTCGCATGGCATCTGTGCTAGGCGATCCCCCTGGCTGAGACTCACGGGCCTAAAACCGGAGGCCCAACACAGAATTCTCAACCTTCCTTTCAACTGAGCTTCTCTTGTTGGCTCTCATGCAGACGATGAGATGTCCAGAATGAAGTTAGAATTTGACACCTTGAAGGCAGTAGGTCTGGGAAAAAAGGAAAGACTTCAGACGTCGATATAGTCTTTATGATCGCCGCCAATACCAACAGAGGGTTCAAACCCCTCACTGGTCATAGCAGTAACATCATGCTAGAACGCAGTATCACCAGCACCGACCTGGGCGAGGACGACGGGCCTCCAGGCAAACAACCCCTTCGGCTAAGCAGCAGCCGAAACAGTGAGTGCTTGCTTCCCCCAACTCTGTTACCCACTCCGGTGGGGGGAAGTATAATGTTTCACTTGGACGAGTGGCACAAAATAACTGTTAGAAAATGGTTCTGACCATCTGAGCCGCCCGGATTTTTCGCTTTTTGAACACCTAATTTTTGAGCTGTTACTGTGGGAGAGCCTCATAAGCTGGGACTCACCCACAGTGAACTCATGATGAAAGAGACTGCATGTGGATTTTATCGGTGTCCCCCTTGTGAGAGAAGGCCCCTGCGCTGCAGCCGGAGTAAGGGGCACCTGACTGGTAGCATGTAGGCATGTGTGTGCACACGTGAAAAGGCTGCGCGGGGGAGATTCCTGTCGTGCGCAACCCAGGAGCAGGTACAGATAGAACGGTGTGGCAGGAATTATGCAGAGTTGGGTGCTGACATGGAATAGGCTTTATACTATGGGAAGACACATGTAAGGGAAAGTCACTGCTTTACTGTTTTCACTGAAGGAATACTCCATTATTCTCCTATGAAGATGGGGACCACCTGGGGTAGTTTCACTTCCATAGGGCCTACAAATTCCAGACACGCACCAAAGTACACTGTAAGTTGTGTAAAAAGAAGTATTCTGCTGAGTCCAAAGCCATATCTGTACTGCTTATGGGTCATCCAGAAATGTCATATTCCTCTGACTCAGCTCATAACCAGAGCCTGGCTGGGTGTGACCCTGCCAGGCTGGATTAATTGTATTCCCCCCCAAGCTGTAGCATCAGAGGCCTAGCCCTTCACAGCATTAATTCCAAGGGCGAAGGTCTTCTCTCCAAGAGGGAGAGATGAGGGGTGGAGCTGCAGGTTATCCATCAGCAGCTGTCACCTGGTACCTGGCACCAGGCCTGGGCCATGAAGGCAGCAAGGGGGGGAAGGGGGCTTTTTAGAGACCATGTGGCATGAGACCCCTGGACAACGCCATTTTGAACTATCCCGGAGGCCTGTGCAGGAAGGAGGGAGTAGGGGCAGAGAAGTGATGTGTCGCGGCAGGATAGGGCGGAAGAGCCTTCCTGCCAGCCCCCTCCAAATTCTTTTTATAGGTCTTGCACAGGAAGAGGAGCTCTCTCTGGGGTGTGGTCTGCTGAGGAAGACTGGTGCTGGAGCCTGGCGCCATGGGCAGTTGGAAGGAAGAACCCCCTGACTGTCCCAGAACCCTGGATTGCGCCAAAAGGGGAGTCCAGGACCAGTGAGCAGAAGCCTGGGCCTCTGCGCACGGAGAAGAGAGGCCAAGGAGGAGAGCCAGGTGAAAGGCTGGCGCAGGGAGCCAGTGAAGACAGCCCCTGTGAAGTTCACCCTCTTTGAGGCCAGGAGGGCGGCGGAAAGGGCTCCCATTGGCTGGGGCAGGCCACCAGGAGCAAGGAGAGGCCAAGATGGTGAGAATCGGTCCCCTGGGGGCTGACATATGCCCCTCAGAAAGTAGGCGACCTTTGACCTCTGAGAAGACCGACGACGAATCGCGTGGGGCTCCGCCGCCGGTCTTGGATGTGCCCCTGGGGTGGGTCAGGTCCTGGGGGCTGCCCCCACAAGAAGTCAAGTCGGGGAGCGCTATCGCGCTCCCCGTGAAACTGCCCCAAAAGGGGGGCCATGAGCCCACCCTGGCCCTCAATAGCACTGGAGGGAGGGGAGCGCCGTCGCACCCCCACACCCCCGCTCGTGGGTGAAGAGAAGCTGGAGAGCGCCGTTGCGCTTCCCGCAAAGAATTTCCTGCGGCCTGGGACCACAACTCCGGGCCCCGTCGCCCAGAAGTCTGGGAGCGCCGTCGCGCTCCCCGTGAAGACTGCCTATGGGGCCTGGGATCCCAACTCCGGACCCCGAAGCCGGGGAGTGCCGTCGCGCTCCCCGTGAAGACCTCCCTGGGGGCCTAGGATCCCCAACTCCGGGCCCCGGTGTGCCCCGCGAGGGAGGGGGAGTGCCGCTGCACTCCCCCGCTGCAGGAGGAAAGCGGGGGGAGTGCCGCCGCACTCCCCCGAGGTCTGGCCGGACCAGCACCAGCCTCCGTGTCTGCCCGCACTAGCGGGCAGACCAGAACAGAGGTGCCGGCTCCAGCGGCAGCACGTGAGTGTGCTGGCCAGTCGGGGAGCCGGCGGGGGTGGGCTCCCCGAGCGGCTCCAACGAGCCGGCAATGCGGTATGCCCGGGTGGGACCGTGCTCCCGAGAAGGGACGCAGCAGGAGCGGCCGGGGGTGAGCTCCCCGAGCCGTGCTACACCCACCTGCATGGAAGGGGTCCGGGTGGGACCGGGCCCCCAACGAAGGGCTAATGCAGCGCAAGGCCGCCATCCCGGGCAGCGCAGCTCTCCACGGAGCAGCGGGAGATCCACTCATCAGAAATGCATGAGGTGGGGGAATAATGCTGTGCAGGGCCTGGGAAGGCCTGCAGGAAACCTGGCTATCTTGGCGTGTGGTGGCCCCAGGAGGCTGGGACCACCGCTGTTGATGTGCAAGGGTGCAGGGGGAGCTGCAGGAGCAACGCAGACTCCCCCCAACACGAAGATGTGAAGTCCCTCCCTGAGTCTCTGGAGGACTCGAAAGAAACCACCTCTCAAGGGCTCAGCCATGCGCTAACAGCATCTTGTGGCTGGAACGTTTGTTCTTCAGCTGTGGATGCGTTTGGGACTGCACTAAGGTGTGAAGGGCTGAACTGGGAATGTCTGGAGAAAGGCATCCCCTGGAGGTGAAGAGGTGCAATTGCACGAGATGTGCATTTACTTGATGTTATTTCTTTTGAGGGACTGAAAGTCACATGTGTAATGTGAAGTCATAAGCAAAGTGGGGTTATGTTGCTGGACATTCCTGCTAGGGTGTTCGGCTGTATATGCATAATCCTGTGGTTATAACTGTGATGCCTTTTAGGGGCTTTAATTGCAATGCATTTTAACTGTTATCAGCTATGATAAGTACTGTCATTTTAAGTGATGCCTAAACATGTATTCTTGCTGCTGCGTTAGGTGAAGAACAACCCAGCCTATTAGCCACTAAGATGTAGAGGTGTATACTGTATGGTCAGTATGAGATGCTCAGTCAGGGTTATGTCTCACCATGGCAGGTGTGCCCATTTTAAATGCTGGTTGAGATAATGATGTGGGTCCCCACTGGGATGGTGCCAGTGGGCAAGGCCCTCACTCCAGGTTATGGTCAACCTACTGCATTAGGGGGCAAGATGATGTGCATACATGGGAGTGGTGTTACTAGACCCCACCCCTCCCTGTGGGAGGGGTGGGAATGTTATGCAATGTCACAAAGTAATTCCAACAGCTTATGTATATTTGTAAATTGTTGCATAGTTTTGAGTAGTGTGTGTGTGTTTTAATAAATGTACTCCTTTTATAAAGCAAAGTACAGACTGGACAATCAATTATTGAGTGTTATTTCCGCATGGCGATTACTAGCCCACACCACCTCCCTTGAGTAAGCCTTAGACTGCTCTGCAACGCTACCCTCTGAGAGTCAAGCGCTACAATGGGGTGTTTGGTTCCCAGTGAAGGACAAATGTAGTCATGTTATTTGTGCAGGCCTCACAGATACTGCCTCGTTTTCCAACAATAACAAAGAACAATTAGATGCTCAATATTGTGCGGAATGGGTACTCAATCAGATTCAAATCCCCACCTCCTGCCATACCCCCTGGAGATCTTCAGTACATCAGCTAAAGCAGCTTCGAGCGGAGGTTATTGTTAGTGACATTTATAGAGCGCTAACTGCTACCCGAAGGTGTCCTGGCGCTATGTGAAGTCCTGCCGGAGCCTAAAGTGGAAGGGGTATCGATGAGATTAATTAATAAACAGCCAAGTTTTTAATGCTTTCCTAAAGGCCAGTAGATTGGTCATACATCTGAGGTGTAATGGGAGGCCATTCCATGCTTTGGCTGCATTGGCTACAAAGCTTCTGCCCCCCTCCCCGCCCCCCAATTAACTTTTTTTTACAAAAGGCACCGTCACCAGTTTTGCATCTGATGACCTCAGATCTTTTCAGTACATACCAGCGTAATCGCTGTTGTAAGTAGTCTGGCCCAACTCCATGAAGGGCTTTGAAGACCAAACATAAGGCCTTGAACTGAGTGCGCTTCCTAACCGGCAGCCAGTGAAGTTTTTTGATCTCGGACAAGATTGAGGCGTATTTTGGTATGCCAGTCTGAAGTCTAGCTGCCGCGTTCTGCAGGGTCTGTAATTTGTTCATCAGTCCTTCCTGGATATTGAGATATAGGCTGTTGCAGTAATCCAATCTGGACATTGTTAACGCTGTGATGACTGTTTTTTACGTGTCTTTGGGCAACAGTGGCATTAGTTTCCTACAGGATCTCAAGATATAGGAAGTTGATGATGCCACTGTGTTCACCTGATCCCTAAAGCTAAGATTGTTATCAATCCACACTCCTAGGTTCTTTACCTTCCTACTGGGAGTGGGAAGGGGGCCCAAAGCGTCCGGCCAACAGTCAGGGGTCCAGAAGTTGGGGTTGTTGCCAAACAGCACAACCTCCGTTTTACCGGAGTTGAGCTTTAGGCAATTTTGGGCCATCCAGACCCCCACGGCATTCATACAGTCCTGGAGCAGGGACGCAGTTCCCGGAAGCTCTTCTGGCCGTATAGACACCACAATTTGGGTGTCATCCGCGTAGGATGTCAGACTAAAGCCAAAGGATTCAATTAGGGGCGCCAATGAGGACACATAAATGTTAAAAAGTGTCGGACTCAATGAAGACCCCTGCGGCACTCCACAGGGCAGTGAGAATGATGTGGCCTCGAATTCGCCCAGGGCAACCGTTTGAGTTCTGTTGGAAAGAAAGGATTTGAGAAGTTTCCAGGCGGTGCCCTGGACTCCAATCTCATGCAATCGGTCTATCAGCAAAGCATGATGGACCGTATCAAAGGCCGCTGAAAGATCTAACATGATCAATGCTGCCTTTCCTCCCTGATCCAGTATAGTCCTAATCTCTTCTGTGGACTTGAGGAGCGCAGTCTCCGTGCTGTGCCCCTCTCTGAAACCGTACTGGGTTGGGTTCAGCGCCTGAGATTCTTGCAGAAACACGTTGAGTTGCGCGTTCATGTTTCTCTCTATGATTTTCGCCGGGAGTGGCAATCTGGATATGGGTCTGAAGTTGTTTGGGTCTTTAGCATCCAGGCTGGGTTTTTTGAGCAGGGGCAGAATGGATGCCTGTTTCCTATCTCTAGGAAAGTAACCCTCCGAATACATTGTATTTATGATGGAGGTCAGTATTCGTGAAACTGGCTCTACTGCCAGTTTTACTATGGATATTGGGCATGGATCGTACGGGGAGCCTGACTTCACTTTCGTGAGAAGATTGAGAGTGTCCGAGACTGTTAAAGGGGCAAGTCTGTCCAATAGAAAGGCCTTACTTTCATCTACCTTGGAGCTAATTGTCTGATCAGTAATTGTTTTGGTCGTTGAGTCAGAGAAAGTTAAGAAGACGGCATTAACTTTGTCAAAAAAGAACTTCGCTACTTTGTTACACAGTTCCTGACTAGCCGGGATAGTGGGAGAGATTGGGTGAGCCAAGGTGGTGACAGTTTTAAAAAGTTCTTTAGGCGAATTTTTGCGGAGTTGATTCTATTAGTATAGTTCTATTAGTAGAGGTCTCCATCTTGTTACAAAAACACACCATCGAAAAAGTTCCCTGGCTACAACATAGACAGGGGATTTATTCCTGTTACTTCTTGGTTCTAAAGAAAGGTCCAAACAAGGAGTACAGGCCTATACTCAATCTCGGACTCTTAAACAAATTCGTTCTTAAGGAAAGATTCAGGATGTTGGCACTACACCAAATTGTTACACACATCCATCAAGGAGACTGGATGTGCTCCATAGACCTTCAGGACGCTTATTTTCACATCCCAATTTCCCGAAAGCTCCGGAAATCTTTACGATTCAAGGTGGAGTCAGAGCACTTCCAGTACAAAGTCCGTCCTTTCAGACTCAAATCAGCACCCGCACTTTTTCAAAATGCATGGCAGTTGTAGCAGCTTTCCTGGGCAAGAAAAAGATTTTAGTCTACCCTTATCTAGACGACTGGCTGCTCAAGAGTGCCTCTTCAAGTCTTCTGCAAGAACATCTGCAATTCTGCATTCAAGTTTTAAGTCAGTTGGGTCTGTGTGTCAACTACAAGAAGGGTATTCTCAATCCAACTCAGAGAATCCACTACTTGGGCGTGACCCTAGACTCCGTAAACGCAAGCGCGTGTCCTTCGGAGGAGAGACTATCCTCAATTCTCCACAAAAGTCGCACTCTCCTCCGCACACTTCATCCCACGGCCAGACCGGTATCCTCTCTGCTGTACTCGATGGCGTCTTGCATATTCATTGTCCCACAAAGTCAGGCTGCAGATGAGACTGTTACAACAGGCATTAGAGGATCAGTGATCTCAAGTCTCCAACCTCTGGGAGGACACCATAACTCTTCCACACGCACTCAAAGTCTCACTAAGATGGTGGATGCAGAGTCCTCATTTGTTGAAAGGAGTCCCGTACCACCTGGAACTCCCTGAACAAACACTCGTCACAGATGCGTCCCTCCAAGGCTGGGGAGCTCACATGGGACCTCTTCAGATTCAAGGGATGTGGTCAGGAAAGGAGAAAATCTACCACATCAACACGTTGGAACTAAGAGCTGTACATCTGGCGCTCAAAGCGTTCTTTCCCTCCATAAAGTCACGTTCCCTGTTGGTTCAGACGGACAATACCACAACTATGTACTACCTGAACAAACGGGGAGGAACCAGATCCAGATCCCTATCTCTGGAGGCTCAAGCGATTTGGAAATGGCTACTGGCGAGGAACCTGTCCATATCAGCAATTCAACTCCATGGTACCCTCAATGTGCACGCGGATGATCTAAGCCCCAACTTCGTCGAAGCGCACGACTGGATGATAAAAGACGAGTTTGCACACAACATTTTTCGGAGATGGGGTTACCCAGATATCGATCTATTCGCGGATGCGACAAACGTGAAATGCCGCGCCTTCGCTTCCAGGTACCCTCAAGCAGGTTCCAGAGGGAATGCACTTTTGATCGATTGGTCAGAGAAATTACTCTACGGTTTTCCACCAGTCCCTCTCATACCACTGGTGATCAACAAACTCTACAGATCCAAGACCGAGATGATCCTGATCGCACCAGAGTGGCCTCCCCAGTGGTGGTATCCGTACCTACTACATCTTTCCAAGATGCCACACAGGAGATTGCCATGCCATCCAGATCTGTTAACCAAGTTCGGAGGGAAGTTCTTTCATCCCAACCTCCAATCACTGAGATTGACAGCATGGCTCCTGAGTTCCTCCAATATGGCCATCTAGGCCTCTTGCAGGACTGTATGCATATTTTGAAGGAAACCATAAGGCCTTCTACGAGGAAATCCTACACTTTCAAATGCAAGCGTTTCTATCTGTGGTGTACAGCCAACGGACATAATCCCATTCTTGGCCAAGAACAGGTTCTTCTCTCATACCTTTTCTACTTGGCTAAAGCAGGTTTACAGTTTTCTTCTATTAAAGTACATCTGGCGGCAATTACAGCTTGTAGAAAGTCACCTACTTAGGCTTCTTTCTTTCAAATGCCAGTGGTTAAAGACTTCCTGGAAGGGCTAAGAAAGGTCTACCCACCAATTCGATCTCCTTCCCCTCCCTGGGAACTTAATGTAGTCCTCTTGAAATTTAAACCCTCCCTCATCCCCTGACGAATACCTTGTTTATAACAGCACTCGCTTTCCTGATGATCACTATACAATTTAATACACCATTAAAAAGATCTGACCTAATTGTCACCTGTGGGGCATGATGGGAGCCTGGAGGTCTTAAAGGCACGGCGCCAGTTTTTTATGTGTTCTCTATATGCAGCCTTCTGGGCTAATCTGCCTGCTATTACCTTGCCCTTTTCCTTAAAAATAAAGGCTGTGTTCAAACAAGTTAAGAGTACATTTCTCTATGTCATGGAAATGTTGCAACATATGTTTTACAATGCAATATTGGCATACTTTAGCCTAATTTGGTATTTAGGCTGCACATACAAGTTTATATATGCATTATATATATATATATATATATATATATATATGTATGTTTCACAGGACTAGTCCTTTGTGTGTGTGTGTGTGTATATATATATATAATAAATAACATCTAGCCTCACATCGTTGGGTTCGTGTCTCTGTTCGCCAGTTGGATGGAAGTGCAGAGATTTTGGAGCATTATATATATATATATATATATATATATATATATATATATATATATATATATATATATATATATATATATATATTCACTGAAAAAACCATAGGTTTCAGGCACGTTATAGTTAGAAATTAGCATTTAAAAAACCATAGAAATTCACTGAAAAAACCATAGGTTTCAGGAACGTTATAGTTAGTTGGACATTTCACTCGTACAAAACTATAGAAATTCTGGCGTTATAGTTTGTTCAGCTAACTATAACTCGCGCCCCCGCAATGCACTGCTGATGATGTCACATATTACATCATTCATGACATGGTCAGTGACATAACTGATGACATCACTGATGACATCTCAAATGACATCACTGATGACATCACTGATGACATCATCCACTTGAAAATCTGATGCACCTCCTCACACCTGAATATAACCTTTGATACACCCACTCTAAAATACAGACTACCATTTTTGAAAAAATAGACACATCAATACCAGTTACTAAATACGCACTGACTGATTCCTAGGTCTACACACACATCCACTCATTCACCCATACAGTCACTCATACATGCAGTCACTCATCAATACAACACTATCATATGCACTCATAAACCTATACAGACACTCACACACTGCCACATATCCAGAGTTACTCACACACCCAGTCAGTCATGCAAAGAATCAATCACACTTCCATTTATCACCTATACAGTTATACAGGCACCACCTCACTTATTCATACAGATACTAACACATAATTACTCTCTTATAGAATCACTGATACAAATACACACTCATCCATGCAGCCACTCTCACAATTACTGACTCTCACATATAGTTATTTATATACACCATCACTCACATATACTGCCTTTTACATATGTAGTTACTTGCACATGTACCACTGAGACATCCATTCACTCACCAACACACCCATACACACACTCACCCACCCATACAGCTGTTTCCACATGCACACTTGAACCCATACACCCAGTGAATCAACCACTCACACATCTATGCACAGTCACACACCTCCCACCCACCCACACACACACTCAGGCAGCCATACAAAATACTCAGGCAAGCAATCAATAACCCATATAGACACTCATGCAGCTACTCACCAACCCATGTAGTAGCTTACACAACAACAGACAGACTGATACAGACTTTCACACAGTTTAGTCACTAACCCATGCATTCAGTAAGACGCATTTAATCACTCACTTATACAGTCAGTTACGTACCTACTAGGGGGCATATAAACAAGGTGCGGCGATAATATTATCGCCGCTTTAGAGCCCGTTTTCGGGCGAAAAGCGGCGATAATATTATCGCATTATCAACAAGGACACGCTAGCGCGTGTATCCTTGCATTAGCGCCCCTTGTCAGCACGCCTCCCATCGCATCGCTAATGAGATGCAAAGGAGGCGTGCCTGACCAGACTCCCTTGGGTAAATATCGCTAACCCAGCTTCCTCATATTAACAACGAGGGTTAGCGATATTTAAAATCACGTTAAGTATGCCTTAACGCAGGAATTTAACGTCTGTTAAATTCCTGACTAAGACATACCTAACATGGGGGGTGGATTGTGTGGCTAAGACCACAGGCCCTATCACCAAGGATATCGCCGTTTTCCATGGAACATCGCTGGAAAACCAGCGATGTTCCATGGAAAACATCGCTATCACTGGAATAATTATCGCCATTGCGCTATGCGTTGTTAATACAGCGCTAGCATGGCGATAATTATCTGCGATAGCCGGCGATAAAATTCCTCACGCTAAGAGCGGCCAGCGATAATTATCGCTGCTGCTTGTTGATATGCCCCTAAATCTTCCATACAGACACTTATACACCCACTCATTCTTCAATACAGCTTAACATATATATAAAACAAATTTAAACTTTACAGAAACACACAGTCACTGGATGATTTCATCAATGATGTCATCAGTGATGTCATTTGAGTTGTCATCAGTGATGTCACTGACCATGTCATGAATGATGTAATATGTGACGTCATCAGCAGTGCATTGCGGGGGCACCCCGGGACACTGCAGGAGCCGGCCCTGGGGGGTGGCGGTCCCCAGGGCCATCAAGGGCTCCAGGAGGGGGGCCGCGCGGCCCCCTCCCAACATCTGCACAGCCCCGGGGAGGTGGTGGTCCCCGGGGCTCGGGGGTCCGTAACGGACTTCCAAATTTACATTTTAAGTGCCCCGGGGAGGTGGCGGTCCCCGGGGTGTGTGGGGGGGCTCAAGCCCCCCCACACAGGTATTTAAAAAAAAAAAATGAAGCCCCGTGGGGTGGTGGTCCCCGGGGCTGCGGGGGGCCGTGTGCCCCCGCTATTATAACTAATGAAAGCCCCGGGGGGTGGTGGTCCCCGGGGCTTGGGAGCCATAGAGGCCCCCAAACTTTAAAAACAAGCCCGGTGGTGGTGGTCCCTGTGGCTGCGGGGGGGCTGCGTGCCCCCCCACAACTAATTAATCAAGCCCCGGGGAGGTGGCAGTCCCCGGGGCAGTGTGGGGGGTATTGGGGCCCCCCCACACTTTTTTTTCACTGCCCCCGGAACCTGGCCCACCCGGGGGCTAATTATTAACAAAGCACGGGAGCCCGCGCTTCGGTTTTTTTCGATTTTGCGGCCGGATCCGGCGCGCATTTTGCCGATTTTGTTTTTTAAAAAAAATGCTTTTTGGGTCCCTGGGGGTCTTTGTGGGACCCCTAAGCAGGCCTAGGGGTCAGGGTGTTTCTACCCTGCCCCCTTTCCTTTTTTTCGCGTTTGTTTTACTCTTTTCTTGTGACTTGGTTCTACCGAGTCACAAGATGGCTACCAACACTTCCTGGTTTGGAGTGTTGACAGCCAATTAGCATGAAGCTCGTGATCGGGAGGGTGCGCGGATCCACCGCGGCCATAGATATCGAAACATTTATTTTTGATTTTCTCAGCAACTACTGAACGGATTTACACCATTTTTAAAAGGGTGCTTTCTGAACCAAGCACTACCTTTTTGCCAAATTTGGTGTAATTCCGTTCAGCAGTTTTGGCTGTAGCCTTGCATAAAGTTTCCTATGGGAAATTGATTTTTTGACTCTTATTTTTTGAATTTCTCCGCAACTACTAAACAGATTTACACCATTTAACAAAAAGGTCTGTTTCTGAACCAAGGGCTACCTTTTTGCCAAGTTTGGTGTAATTCCGTTCAGCAGTTCGGGCTGTAGCTTTGTCTAAAGTTTCCTATGGGAATTAACATGGAGAAAACACGTTTTGGGACCCCCCTTTTTTCTCGGCCCCCGCTTGCCAAATCACCCCGAAACTTTAAAGACAGGAGCTGACCGGAGCGGGCAACGATTTGTGAAAACTTCGCAAAGATTCGTGAACCGGCACCAAAGTTATTGGGAAAAGAATGTTACGAATTTCCTATGGATAATAGGTCCTAACTATAACTATCTACTGGCGACCGCCAGTAGATTATATATATATATATACATATATATATATATATATCATTGGATGCTGTCAGCATGAAAGTGAACAAAATTAGGTAGTGTGTTGGATGGCTCGGGGAGAAGTCTCATTATTGGCTGTTGTTTAAAAAAAGAAATGTAACACAGACAGTGAAATGCTTTTGAATCTGTGGAGTAAACTACACCTGCTGTATCTCATTTGGAAGTATCATGTTCCTTCTAGAATGTGCTATGAACTTTTGACCTGCTGGTTCCACTGGCTTGCTAGGTACACTGAGCTAAGACTGTATTGGGGGGAAGGGAGTTAAAGAGACAGACATTTTTTTTAAAAGGTCAGGATTGATGACACGATGTAAGTAATGGCAAGTTATTGGGAAAAGAATGTTACTTATTTCCTATGGATAATAGGTCCTAACTATAACTATCTACTGGCGACCGCCAGTAGATAATATATATATATATATTCACTGAAAAAACCATAGGTTTCAGACACGTTATAGTTAGAAATTAGCATTTAAAAAACCTTTGAAATTCACTGAAAAAACCATAGGTTTTAGGGACAGTTATAGTTAGTTGGACATTGCACTCGTACAAAACCCGTGAAATTCCCCGTTATAGTTAGTTCAGGTAACTATAACTCGCGCCCGCAATGCACTTCTGATGACGTCACATATTACATCACTCATGACATGGTCAGTGACATCACTGATGACATCACTGATGACATCACTGATGACATCATCCATGTGATAATTTGATGCATCTTCTCACACCCTAATATAACTTTTGATACACCCACTGTAAATTACAGACTGCCATTGTCAAAACCATAGACACTCCAACACCAATTACTATATACACACTCACTGATTCTTAGGTCTACACACACACATCTACTCACTCACCCGTACAGTCACTCATACTTATAGTCACTCAGTACAGGACTATTATATGCACTCATACACCTATATAAACACTCACACACCGCCACTCATCCATAGAGGTACTCGCACACCTAGTCAGTCATGCAAAAAATTAAGCACACACCCATTTACTCACCTATACAGTTATACACACACACCAACTCACTCATACAAATACTAGCACATTCTTCAGTGATGTCATCAGTGATGTCACTGACCATGTCATGAGTGATGTAATATGTGACGTCATCAGCAGTGCATTGCGGGGGCGCGAGTTATAGTTACCTGAACTAACTATAACGGGGGAATTTCACGGGTTTTGTACGAGTGCAATGTCCAACTAACTAGAACTGTCCCCAAAACCTATGGTTTTTTCAGTGAATTTCAAAGGTTTTTTAAATGCTAATTTCTAACTATAACGTGTCTGCAACCTAAGGTTTTATCAGTGAATTTCAAAGGTTTTTTAAATGCTAATTTCTAACTATAACGTGCCTGAAACCTATGGTTTTTTAAGTGAATTTCAAAGGTTTTTTAAATGCTAATTTCTAACAATAACATGCCCCGCCCCCTCCCTTCAACACTGTGCAAACGCGCCCCGTGGCGCGTTTTAAGTTGGGGGATTAAGTTCCCTTGAATCATGAGGGTCCCTGGGGTCCAACTAGCCCACCCTGTACCTCCAGTATGCGCCAGGGAGCTGCGTTGCAGAGAGGTGTTCAGAGGCCACGCCCCTTTTACACCTCTCTGCAACGCAGCTCTGTGGCGCTTGTGGACGTACCTGGTGGGCTAGTTGGCCACCAGGGACCCTCAGGATTGAAGAGGATTTAATTCCCCATCTTAAAACGCGCCACGGGGCCTGTTTGCACACATGTCACCTGAAGCCCCGCCCCCTCCCTTCACCACTGTGCAAACGCGCCCCGTGGCGCGTTTTAAGTTGGGGGATTAAGTCCCCTTGAATACTGAGGGTCCCTGGAGTCCAACTAGCCCACCATGTACCTCCAAAGCGCCACAGAGCTGCGTTGCAGAGAGGTGTAAAAGGAGCGTGGCCTCTGTACACCTCTCTGCAACGCAGCTCCCTGGCGCATACTGGAGGTTCCTGGTGGGCTAGTTGGCCCCAGGGACCCCCAGTATTCAAGGGGATCACTCCCCTTCTCAAAATGCGCCAGGGTGCGCGTTTGCAGACTGCTGCAGGGATGGGGCGGGGCCTCCGGCATGATGCCGGTCTTTTTTTTTTTTTTTTTTGTATTGGAGGGGGGCTGCGTGGCCCCACTTCCCTCGGCCACTTTTGGCCCCGGGGACCCCATCCCCCGGGGCCTGAGGATTTTTTTTTTTTATTAAAATAAAACGGGAAGGGGACCGCGTGGCCCCCTTTGCCTGGGCCTATATTGGCCCCGGGGACCCCATCCCCCGGGGCATGCCCTCTTTTTTTAATATTTTAAATATTTGGAGGGGGGCTGCGTCTCGCAGATAGAGATTGTGGCCATAGACATTGTGACACACTGCAAGTCCCAGAATTCAGTTGGGACTGACCTCACAGCGGATTGGCCCATTGGAGGTCGTGTTAGGTCAAATGGATGCAGGTGTGTTGGACTGCAAGCTGCGTTGGACTGCAAGCTGCGGTGTTGTACCAGGAAGAAGGGAGCCATTCCCGAAACGCGTTGTATTTTAAACACTGCCACTGTGCTGTACTTACCCTCTTGATGACAGCGGTTCTACTTGAATAAAGATGTGCCACCATCAGCGCTGGTCTCGAGTGCGCTCTTGTGCATGGGCACAACATATATATATATATATATCCCCCGCTTGACGAATCACCCTGAAACTTTCAAGCCAGGAGCTGACCGTAGCGGGCCATTAGTTTTGAAAATTTCGTGAAGATTCATCAAACGGCGCCAAAGATGTTGGCAAATCAAAAAACGCTTTTCCTATGGAAAATAGGTACTAACTAAAACTACCTACTGGTGACTCTCTCTCTCTCTCCGGGGTCCCCGCACGTGGGCTGGACTATTCAGTGCTTATGACTTTGATGAGTATACTCCTGGAAGAGAACTAGGATTACAGGTAAGTAACTTATCCATGTTATACTTGTCTCCCGATAAAAACTGTACCTCACTTATATGGCTGGGCCCAGCGTCTGCGACACAAACGCCCAAAAACCCGACTTGGAGACATCATATTTCACCCAGCAGAAGGATTTTATGCCCTAGCTCATCAGGTTTTCTTACCCCCAAACCTCAGGTGTTGGCTAAAAACATACATTTTCCTCGCATTTCTGTGAGGGAAATTTCTGGAATTTCCTGGGAGCCACAAATGTCGTACCACCCAATGTTCCCCCATGTCTCCTGATAAAAATGGTACCTCACTTGCATGGGTGGGTTTAGCGCCTAAGACAGAAAATGGCGAAAACCACACCATGGACAGATCACATTTTTCCTCTTAAAACCAAGCATGTTTGTGCAATTTGGGTAGCTGTAGATTATGGGCTCTAGCTCAGCGGCCACCTAGGGATACATACCAGTCCTAGACAAGTCTGAAAACTAGACACCCAGGGGAGTCCAGTGTAGGGGAACGTGATTCTCACCAGGTTTTCTTACCCAGAAGCCCTTGCAAACCTCAAACTTTGCCTGAAAATACACATTTTCCTCACATTTCTGCGAGTGAAAGTTCTGGAATCTGTGGGGAGAGCTGAATTTCCTGCCACCCAGCATTCCCCAATGTCTCTCGATAAAAGTAGTACATTACATGTGTGGATGGGCCTAGACCCCACAAGTGGAAAGGTCCCAAAATGCAACATGGACAGATCAACTTTTTCCTCTCAAAATCGACCCTTTTTTTAGATTTGGGTAGCTGTATATTTTGGGCCTGGCACCAAGAGAAACCTACCAAATCAACACATTTCTGAAAACTAGATACCCAGGGGAGTCCAGCGTGGGGTGACTTCTGTGGCTCTCACCAGGAAGCTCTTGCAAGCTGCAAACCTTGACTAAAAACAAACATTTTCTTCACATTTCCTGCCGGGACTCTCATTGACCACTGGGCCCAGTCACATAAGTAGCGGGTTGTTTTTATCGTTACAAGTCGGGGAGAGCTGGGTGGCAGGAATTGTCTGGATGCCTGTGGAATCTGGAATTTTGTCACAGAAATGCAAGAAAATTCTGTGATTTTAGGCAGCGTTTGAGGTATGGAGAGCATTGTGGGTAAGGAAACGTCTTTTGATCTGTTCAATGTCAAGTTTTCGAGAGATGTCTGTTCCTGATCCCCAGGTGGCAGCCTACCCAAGCCCAAAAAGTGCAGCCATTCAGCACTGCAAGTGGGATGATATTGGAATTTAGCCTCACTCTCCTGGTTCATATGTAAAAACAGCACGCAAAAGAAACAAATGTCGCTTGCCATTGGGATGGGGATGTCTAAGTCTGCAGGGAAGCAGAAAGACTTTTGAGGCTTTAGGGGTGAGCAGAGCCCACTCCATTATATTACAAAAAAAATATTCTTGGCATGCAGTGGGATTTTTGCCCCCCCCCCCTCCAGCACCTGCCATCCGCACAAATTGGGGGACCCCCCCTGTACCCCGGGAGGCCAAAATACTGGTTTGCCACCTTTTGGGGTGGACGTATGGCCAAGTGTCAGTGTGCGACACCTACATCCCTTTCTTCTGCCCTAAATGCAAAATCCTGATTGTTGAACGAAATTGGGGGTAATCACCCCCCCTTTTGGGAGGCTGGGGGAGCACACGTCCTTGCCCACGGGATCGCTTCACCTGCTAAAAATCCCTGGTGTCTAGTAATTGGATCACTGCCTGGTGATCACCCTCCGGCGGCTAGCCCCAAGCAGGAATCCATTGGGTAGATACCATTGGAAAGAAACTTCCCTAAAAAGGCACAATCTTTTTCCAGAAAAAAGAAAAGTTATAGTTGAGAAAAAACAGCGGACAACAAACAGTTGCTACAGATCTTTCTAAAGATCAGGCCTCTGCGGCCAACCACCAATGCCCATTGCCAAAGGCTGTGCACAGCAGGTGTTGGTCGTCTGTGGTGGGTTGAGGGCTGGGCTAGACTGACAGCTAGGCCTCGCGACCAATGCCCAGTGCAACAGAGACCTGGCTGCCTGTGGTGGGTGGATGCTGTGCCGAATTAGTATGTGGCAGGTGAATAAAGTGCATAAAAATGACAATATACATTTACTGAAAAAAATAGAGTTAAAAGCGTATTATTTTTTGGCAAATTCAAACCCGAAAACTCCCTAAAAATTGCCTGTTAGCTTATGGTAACACAAACTGTAACTCATGCTGCGAGTTGTGCTCCATTCAGCCTCCCAAGTTTGCCACTGCCACAGGATAAAAATGCTGGCTGCCAAGAGGAAAACGTGATTGGTGTTTTTGCTGCTGTACTACTTTGTTCAGGAAGCTGTTTCTCACTATTGATTTTACTGCCAGATATTGTGGGAATTAACAGTGACGTAATCATTTCATTAAGCGTTGGTCTATTTCTTGGGCCACCACTTGATTGCCCTTACATTGGGCTTCGAGGTCTTGTTGTCATTTTTTGCCTTTTGACTTCCTTTTGCTGTTATAGGTCTGTTTATAAAGGGGTGTACACTTAGCAGGTCCTTTTCTTTTGACTTTCTGAGTTGTGATAATTTTAGATTTTGTACAATGTTTTTTCAGGTGTGTAATTAAAGTGTCTCTTTCCCCCTTCTTATGTCTACTAGGTTTCTTTTTAAATACAGCCTATGAACTTTTGCTCCTTAATTATAAATATAATTTGCCGCAACAAAGACGTTAAAAGTGTTTGCCTGACCTTTCAAATTAAATATCTGTGAGTGAGGTGAGATTGTCTGATTTTCTTAAAATATTGGCGGGCTTTACTTATGGGCCATAATTACAAATATAATTAATTACCATCCTTGCACATATGTTATATGACATGTCTTTAGGAAAAACTTTGTTGGCTTGAACAAACTGTGGACCATGAATTCCCTGCGGCGACCACAAGATAAACTGCAAGTCCTCCAGCAGGCTTGTTATTTATTGGTGGAGCATTGGGAGTTTGTGATGATTGGAAGAGACTGCATTACTCTGATAGTGGGAACGTGCAGGGCAGGAATATCACCATAGCATCTTATTTCGTACGTTTGTTTATTCTTACTCATATTCCATGTTGATTATCGTTTTATTTTCATTCTGTCTGCCCCCCTTAAGACGAATCTGGAGATGAAGAGCCTACCTCTCAGTCAGATAAGACTGAACTGAACACTACTCTACGCACACTTTCCAGCAAAGTAGAAGACCTTAGTACCTGTAATGACTTAATTGCAAAGCATGGTACAGCATTGCAGCGCTCTCTGAGTGAGCTTGAGTCTCTGAAGCTCCCTGCCGAGAGCAATGAGAAGATGAAACAGGTCAATGAACGAGCTACACTCTTCCGCATCACCTCTAACGCTATGATAAATGTGAGTATAACCAGCACCATTCTTCAATATTGTAATGCGTAGAATAAGAGTTCAAAGCTGTGACAGATTTTTTATCCGCACCATTGTTCTTCGTGTGCGAATTGCATTCCATTGTTTGCCACTGCTTAATTCCAGTGGCGTAGCAGAACAGTATAGAGCCAGTCAAGGTGCTTGAATCAGGATTTGACATGGATAACCAGATAAGTGCATCAGTACATAACCAAGGCTGATTCATTGCAGGACAAGCAATGAGCGGCACATTACTTTGTGTTTACAATTTCTCCATGTCGTTGGTATCATCAGTTGCACATGGAATAATTCATGCACCCCAAAACCGAGCACATTATTAATCCGCTCAACACAACTGGCACGCTGTCAACATGCAAGCTGTCTGCAATGTGGAGGAATGCTGCAATTGTGTATGCTGCAACTGTCTTAACTGTTGAAATTGTAAAGAATAAGAGTTCAAAGCTTACCTTATCTGCACCATTCTACTTCATGTGTGCAGTCGGAGTACTGACTGCATTCCATTTCCTGGTTCAACATTTGAAAACGCAATTTTCTGCCAGACGACAATCAAGTCAAATCATTGCCAGAGATTAGTGTAGCCACACTAATCTCTGGCAATGATTTGATAAGCACTTGACAACCCCCCGCCTCTACCACCATCATCAGGTGTTCTATCACTGGTCCTCAACAGAGGTATAATACAGCATGCATATTAACGTGGGGCAACATAGAAAGCACACATTGACCAAACCTAATTTGCTCTTCGAGTACCTTGAGCGTGTACAAGGTTGGTTCTCTGCTCCTGAAGTAATGTGCAACATTGTCCTACCTCATTGTACTATATTAAAATTAAGTTCTTAAAATGAGTCCCACATCCTCCTCCGTCTAGGTCCCTTTGCTGGGCCAGTGAATGGGCAGGATTAGCTTTGATGAAGTTATGGCCTCACACGTTACTTAAGCTGAAAGTATGACAGTTGCGCAACAGTGCACCCTGCAGGTGGTGGGATGCATGGCGGAAAAGGTCTGTCGGTTCAAGGATGAGATATGGTGGGATTCCTGCCCACCACCAGGCAGTAGAGATGCCACCTGTATACCTGGAAACGCCTCCTCTCATCCTGTCAGTGGTTCTTATTGTCCTGGAGGTACATACTTCAGCCCCTGCTTTCTCTTCACTGATGTGTGGAGGCCTCCATAGTGGTCAGCTGCATAATTCACCATAGTATCCATCTCTTACTCGGTGAAAACCTCCTGCTTTTGAGTGGGATTGTCTGAATCTTGTTGCATCTTGCTAGTCATCGCAGTCCTCTAGCCCCTAACCATACACAACACAAGGGGAAGAGGGCAAAGCCTTTGTTGTGGGATGCATTTATGTGCTCTAAGGAGCTGATTTTGCCCATCTCTGACTAGCCACTTTTCATTTCCTCTTCCTATCCCTGCCATTATTAAATCGCCGCAGGCAGCAGATCACTAGGTCAGACTACAGCTACCAAATGCCCATTCTCCTCATACCACATGGCTAGCAGCTTTCACCCCTGATTGCAGCTAGGGGCAGGTCCAGAGTGCATTCAAGACGTGTGTCAAATTTGAACTGTTTGCCTGTAGGATTAAGGCTCCGGACTACTACCTTAGTTTGAACACTAAGTTTACACCCTATAAGGAATCATTTCTCGTGTTAGGAGGCTCCTAAGGCTAATACCATTCATCGCCCTGCAAATCCACACATCTCTTCCTACCATCCATTAATGAGAGCCCTGCCTACATGACTGACCTGTAGCAATTCACTGTCCTATAATCCAAACCTTTTTTAAAATTTGTACTAAAAAATTAATTACATTATCTACAGCAGCCCGCTACCGGCCCAAAATTCCGCTCCGTGCACCTTCTAAATCCCTCTACCTTCTATTGGTCTCTGTATCCCAAGACTGCTCAAGGAGTTTGCCAGCTTTCCCTTTATAATTCTCAGATCTCCTGATATTTTCCAAACAAGAAAATTCAGAACCCCTGATTCTACCAATGGGTTCCCTGCCTAACTTACCTTTCTTCACAGGTATTGAGAATGGTTCCTCGATTCCATCATGCATGGAAATCATGCCTGAGATACCTAAAATGGAGTAACCAGTATTATATGACATCTCTCTTACCTCACGTTCTTCAACACTGTCATCGCAAAAGGAACAGACTTGTAGGCCATCATCTCTGACCAAACCTGTTGAAATGCATCAATTGCTGCAGTGCTGTGATTTGGCTGAAATACGTCTGTCTGAAAAGTCTGCCTGCTCACAAACAAATCTACTTTCAGTCGCCCTTACAGCTTCACAATTCTCTTGAAACATGGCCTATTCAATATGTTCTTTTCATTTCGTGCCAACAGCGTGGATCTGGAGAGCTACCGCTGTCAATTTTTTACCAACTTTTTTGGGCTTTTTGCTGAGCTTCTTTGAGGTTTGCTCTCCGTGTGCTAGGGTATATCCCCTGCCAAACTTCTGGGTTCAAGCCTTACGGTGATTATCGAAGCCAGATGTCTCTTTCCAGCCCCCACTTGTTTGTCTCTGATTGATGCCTGGTGTCGAGCCATGGCTCCAAGGCCTGCGCTGTGTGCAAGTCGATGCAACCAAAGGTAATTCGGGAGCAGGCAATAACTCCTGCTGGCGTGGCCAAAGAAGTCTCTGTGTGGTGTAGCCAATGAAGGCTCTGCGCTGTTTCTGGGGATGTTCTCGGCCTCACGAGCGATCATCTTCCAGCTTCTAGACTTCCTTGTCGAAATCTGGTAAGTCGAATAAGCACAACAAGTCGTTGAAACATTCTTCGGCTTCACCTATTTGACCCCATGTTTTTAGGCCCCACTTCTGCACTACGTTGTTCATGGCCAGCTCCGCACTACCCCGAGTTTACCAGCGCCGAAGCAACGCCCGTCCAACTTAAAGACTGATGCCATCTTTGCGCCACCATCTCCTTCTGGCGAGCCTATGGACTCCACAGAGCCGAGAGGTGCACCTTCTGTCGTGAGGGCAGGGTCACTGCCAGATACCTTGGGCTTTCTTTATTGACCCAGCCGCAACAGTAGTACTTTCTCCGCTGCTGCAAATGTGGAAGGGGCAACTTTGGGTACCCAGTCCTGCAGCCTGCCCAGTCCTTTTGTGTACTGGGCTGCAGAGACCAACAAGCATTGGCAATGCCAATCGGTCTCGCCATTAGGATCTTATATCCTCAGGAAGTGGAGAGGTGTGGTGCAGCGGCCAGGGCAGCTGACTTCGGAGCACAGGGTTCACGGTTCGATCCCCGGCTCCGGCGGCAGCTCAGCTCAGCACCATGTGACTCTGGGCAATAGCTCACTTAATTTCCACTACGGCCCCCAGCGCCTTGAGACCCGTAAGGGTGAGTAGCTGCGCTATATAAAAACGGACTTACATTTTATATGTATTTAACTATGCAGCATAGTGACAGGGCTGGGTTTTAATTCTCACCCACTAATTTGATCCAATTTTTGTGCTTGAAATGTCCGGCTTAACTTCCCTTCCACCATTCTTACCTTGATTGAGCTAAGAATCTGGGGCGCATCTACGAACAGTGCAGCAGGTGCAGTGGCACCGGAGACCAGGAATGTTGGCTATCGACCCCAACTAGGGCTGTGTTACTACAAACTGTGCGGAGCGGGTGGTTGGAGGGAGTATTTTCACTGTTTGCAGGAGGGCCCATTGACCCCTTGCTATGCCACTGCTGAAAATTCAACATTAGGTTATTACACTGACGTCCACAGTGCTGACATAACCTCACACGTAGCTATGTGCTTAAGACCATTGAAAGCCTTAAACAAACAAAATGGCGCTATGAAAGAACACAGTCCGTCATCAGTCACGTTATAAGACTAAAGCTGTGATGACTTACTACCATATAGCAAACAGGTTTGCATTCCTAATTGCAAAGCTGTCCGTTCACAGGTGAGTAGGTGCAGTATAATCACCTGTCTCTCCCATGCCTTTCTTGTTCTGCTCGGCCAAGCTTCTTAGGTCATGCGCCTAGATTTACTAGGATTGCGCAAGCACTTGTGCGCTGATACACAGCTAACGCTGCATTTTTAGGCCTTTTTAATGGTCAGTATATCGACTAAATGCTTTTTGTTGCTTTGCGCCATGAGAACACCCATGCAAAGCCACTGTAAATAACTCAGTTGGGATGTTGGTGTGCCACTGTGTAGCTGGGTTGGCATGTAGTGTTAATGAGCTGCATAGGGCGAATGCTGCTCCAGACGGGACATCCTACTTTTGCCTTCATTATGAGCAACAAAGCATGGATCAGGGTTGACTAAATTATGCGGCAAGAAAAGCCAAAAACAAGTAAGTTACAACCAGCGCCACTGGAATTATGTAATTTTGTAAATGCAGCATTTTCCGCATAATTATGGATAATGGATTTACCACATTGACACATAACCCTCCATTTGCTAACTTGAAAATGTCAACAAAACTAATTTTAGCTCGCACAGATGAAAAGTTTCCAAATAAACGAGAACACTTAGACCCTCGTTTTTTTCCGTTGCTGATCATCATATTTATAGCCAGAATGGTTCTACTGCTGTTAAACCTTTACTTTGAAAATATTAATGTGCATTAAAATGATAAAATAGATAAATGATACTATTATGGAATATGCCACATTATTCCTTATATTTGCCTTTTCTTGCTGTGTAATCAACCTGCTGCATAATTTGGTCATCCTTTGCCACATAACTCCAGTGGCCCTGCTTATAAATTTGCTTCTACAATAAACCTACGACCTGTGTATCTACATGATGTGGCTGCCTGACTCCTGCTTCTCAAGGGAATATCTCCAATTTGAACAATACGCTTTCACAAGTGCTTGCCTCTGTGTTCACAAGCGCAAACAAGTGCATTTCACAGTGATAGGGCTGAAGGATGAGGTGCAGTGCGCGCTCGTGAAGCCGAGGTCCAACGGGGGTAATTTGCACCCGATTAAGGTTAGGAGTTGTGAATTGGTGGGCACTCAGTTAGTAAAGGATCCTCTTGGGAATATCACAGTGGCTAAAGGGTAGAGCTGTTGGCGCCGGTTGAGTCCGGGGGTGGCATGCCAGCTGTCTTCGCTTGGGGGATAAAGGCCATAGCGCTTTCTAGCGATAATATATACCAATAATACGGCAAGTTAATCCAGGTTTGCTCAAAGTTTGATAAAAATTGATAAAAGAAAGCAACTGGTGTGCACTCTGTCAACCTTTTTTGAATGAATGCAGAATTTACAATAGGGCAAAAGACAAGGTGAACTCTAACTTGTATCTATGTTAATCTTATTGCAATAATACTTTTACCTCTTCTTCCTTGCTTTGTACATGAAGACCAAATTGGTGTTAACCAAGGACGATTTTAATATAGCATTTAAAGAATGGAGGGGAACCTTCCATGACTAAAATGCATTCTACCTTTATATCAAGTGCTTTTATCGACCTGCAATACTGTTGTTTCCAGAACAGCAACAACCAACATATCATCAAAGTAAGTACGTACAGGGAAGTTGGGATGGAAATGTCCCCTGCATGGCTCTGGAGAGTCTGCAACCCTGCCCCAAGTTTTCTTGAATATTTTTGATTTCTAGCCTCAGTGCACATGATAATAACACATGTACGCTGAAGGATTGCATGGAAATGTATTGAGACCCGGAGCTGGGGTCCATGGTTTAGAGGGGCACACACAGTAATCACTCAGTGCTGGCGGGCCCCACCAGCTCTTATTTATGGGGACTGGAACTCTTTGCTTCCCTCCCGGGGGTGGCGGTCCCGCCATTCCTATCAGGTGCACTGCCTTCCCCTTTCCGGCCCAAGCCCAGGTGATTCTTTGCATGGTTGCAGAAGTAACTGATGACAACAAATCTTCGAAGTGTCCCCAGCATGTTGACTGGTTCTGCACACTAAGACAAGGGGCAGTCTGTGTCTTCAATATAGACATGCTGTCTGCTGTATGCTTTCCATCAGGCAGAGGCAGACTCACACTGCAATGTGTGTGATGATGGCTTGTCCCTGCACTGGCAGCAACAAAGAGATAGGTACATAGCTCTTAAGCCCGGTGCTTTTGCAGCTCCCTGGTGAATCAGTAGTGTAGCCAGTGTGCCATGGGCCCTAGTGCAAGGAACGAAATGGACCCCCAACTTCTATTGAATTTTGAAATACAGCAATAATCAGGGTTCAGCGGGCCCCCTCAAGCTGCTGGGCCTTTGTGTTAAATTTCCTGCTGCACTAATGTAAGCTATGCCAGATGCAGCACTTTGCAACATGCATGTTTTGGTGCAAACTCAGGTTCAGGCTGTGTTCACTCAATGGATCTTTAGTTCCAACTGAGGCTGACATCACAATCAATTCATTTTTATAACATGAAGCATGTTAGGGTCCCCTAAAACGTCATAGAGAATTAGATTTGCGAACAATGAAGGTTAATTAAAAAATTAGTAAAGTTACAAATTCAAATAAAGTTAGTGAATACATGAGCACCTTCACTTTCAAAGCAATTAAAAAATGTTATAAAGTTGTCTCAAATAAAACAGAGCACATTTAGTTTTCCCAATAAGGGAACACCCTACACCGCTAAGCTAGGAAAGAGCCTGGAAGGTTGGGGAGAAATAAAGATAATAAGTCTTAGGATGAAAGCCTCTGAAAGGCAGTAGAAAGAAAGTATCTGCTCACAAGCAAATGGAATGGGAATTGTCTCTAACAGTAAGGTAACTTCTTCGAACAAGAAGGAAAGGACATCTTCTCTCTAAGTCTATATTGTATTAATTAAATCATTTTTTTCTAACATTTTGATACACCTACACATGATTTCCAGGAGGGGACCCAATCAGGTTTAAAGAACAGAAGGATGAGGTATATTCATCAGTTTCACAAGCATAAACACAATGCCCTCTCTCTAAATGTCCTTCATAATGACATACATTAATTTTGAACCGTACTCATCAGGTGCTCATTGTAGGAAGGTGGAATCTGACTATATGGTTGCCCCCACTTTTTTCCTGGTGTTTTGCTGGTTTATGACTTAGTTGGACTGGGATCCTGCTATTCAGGGCCCCAGTCTATCTGCTTCCTCTATAAAATGGTTTCCATGTGCCTTAGGCACATCTCTGATTGGAATCTGGAGTGCCCTTATAAGTCCCTAGTATATGGTATACTATGTACCCAGGGCATAGGTACTCAGAGGCCTACCAGGGGCTGCAGCATGTATTGTGCCACCCCTGGAAGGCCAGCCAAAAGGACACCACAGGTCTGCTACTGCAGCCTGGGTAAGGTGGTGCATGCACCCCTTACTGTGATATAGGCTACCTATATCACTACATACATACACACATATAAACCTATACGTCACTCCTATGGCAGGCCTTATCAATCCTGAAGGCAGAGTGCGTGGTTCCTATGTGAGAGGGTGCCCCTGCATGAGCTGGGCCCTCTGCAGCGTTCAGAGACCCTTCTCTGATGCTGTTTGTAGTGCAGCCCGACCATATACTCTTAAGCGCATTATAACCTCGCGTTAAATGCTAACTTTGGGATGGCTGCACGGAAACATGTCATGTTTGGTGTCAAACATCTTGGAATACTACCCCCCGCCAGTTCTGGCGGGGGGTGTAGCATTCCACCCTTCTAGAGGGAAAGACATGTACACACCGGTATACCCGGTACTGACTTTCCAGAGCCCTGGCATCACAAAATGGATGCCGCTGCCACAGACACGAGTCTGGCCTCCTGCTGCTGACCGAAACTCCGGCAGGGGAGGCCTGAACAATAGGTTTCCTGTCCCAGGGAGGTGTAACCACTTCCCCAGACAGGATAGTGTGTATTGGGGCTGGGCGGGAGCACTCTCTGGTGCTTTGAAGTCCTGCACTGGGGGCACATTTGGTGTCCCTGTGCATACCCCAGTTCAAACCGGCTCAGGGGCTTCCAGCCCCTGCTCTGGCGCGAAACTGGACAAAGGGAAAGGGGTGTAACCACCCCTCTGCCCTGACCCTCCCATAGGTGGGGCCACAGAGTATGTCCAACCCCCTACCTTAGTATAAGTAGGGGACCCCAGTCCTTAGAACTTTAGATTTACCTGGACGAAACTCTGACACAGAATCCTGGACCTTCGACGCTCTACTTTAAGATTAGAGGAATGAAGAATCTCCCTTGGGGTCAAGGAGTGACTCCCCTGCTTGGCAGGCACCAAAGAAGCAATTGTCCGGTCTGCATCGCTGAAGCTCCCGTCGGACGCCGAAGTCTTTGCATCACCAGAGGTGGATTTCCAGACTTCCCCGAGGCTGCCCTGAGTCCCCAGCAAAGCTGAGGCCCGTAGCTGTCGTGGGTAACGTGGAACCGTGACCCCTGGACCCCGATCGCATTTGCAAGTGCATCCTCTTCTGGGTCTCCCACGAAGTCGTGCTTTGGGCTCCGAGTAGCCCCAGCCTCCAGCACCAACTGCACCGAAGATCACTGGCCTCCACTCTACGAGTGTCCTGTGAGCCAGCTCCACGTGCATCGACTCGAGGCTCCTTCGCGGTCGCTAGTCCGTTGGCTAGTAGGCCCTCCCAAAGGCCAATCTTTTTCTGCTTGGGCTCCCTGGTTGCTCCAGGCGTGCCCTGACTTATCCTCGCTGGGTGAGTCCCCCAGACCTTGCTGGTCTGCAACATCGTCCGTCTTCCATTTCCACGAGACTTGCCGTTGCCAAGGCTTGTTGGGTCCAATCCGGTCGCCCACACCCCTGCAATCGACAGACGTCGTGGGACAGCTCGAATCCAGCTCCTGGTCGTCGTCGACGCCTCCTGGACCTCGTGGCTGAAGAGTCAAGACGACCGTCAACCTACCTGAAGCACTCGACATCGGTGGGCATCTGCTCATCGCCTCCCTGGTCACTGGCTAGTGACCCAGACTCTGTCCCCTCTGCTTTCAGGTTCTTCAGATCTTCGATCCACCTTTGGATCCACCCGAACACTTTCGACTTGGCCGCCAGCAGCACTTTGCAGCAGATCGCCATTGAAATCGACGACGAAACCCGACCCCGAAAGACACCTATGCACCCGGCTCCCATGGGTGAGGTAACTCGAGTACTCCGGTGCTCCCGTGGGTATTGACACTAGAACAGCCTAGTTCTCAAAGGGTTTGCTCCAAGTCCTCCTCTAAGTGTCCCTTTTCTTTTAAATTCTAATCGCGACTTTCCCCATAGAAGTTAACGGCGATTCGCGGCTGTGTTCATACACTGCACGCGTCCCCCGTGGTTCCCCTTTGTCACTACCTTGGGTGGTTCCTTGTGGTCCAAGCACTTCTACAGGCTCTAGGCCTTGTGTCTAGCTCAGTCGTGGTTCTTATACCACTTTATTGGTATATGGTTTGGTACGCCCCTGGGGCTCAAACGTCTATTAGTGCTATTACTGTAGATAACTAACTTATAATTTATGTACTTCGAACTCTAGCCTCATAAAGAGACTAGAGGGGTGTGTTTAGTAATAAATACATATATTTTGAAAATATACCTGGTGGGGTCCTCTTTCATTTGGTCACTCAAGAGATTATAGACTGGTAAAACAAGCTGCTTTACATTCCTTCAAGACTTAGCCTGAAGGCTGCTCTCCATAGCTACCACTAGGATAGCTTTCAATAAAGGTTGTCTTTAACCTATCTCCAATAAGGGGTTGTTTGGACTGGTGCAAGGTGCCCACTATAATTAGTGGACAGCATATGCCAGGCCAACTTCTCACATTGGTGTGCAGCGTTTGGGATTCCAGCTTGCTATTGTTTTACCAGATAATCTCAATTGAATTGATCAACTGAAAACCACTAAGGGTACCTAAGGTACATATAAATCAAGCTTAGTAATACAGTAAGTTCTACTGAACTTAGAGTTGTGTGTTAAGGGATAGCACACCCTTTCTACAACTCAAGAGAGTTTAGTAGGCCACACTAGAGTAGGTAGTGCATACACCACACCTCACTAGTAATGTCTTCAAAGCCAGGACCCAGTGAGTCCTTGCCAGAAGCCAGTGGGCTTCTTCCCTCCAAGTATGATAAACTCCCATTCTTGGAATTGAGAGCATTATGCAATACTAGGAAGTTGAAGGCAGGCAAAAGTGCCAGCACCCAACACCTCAGGGAGGTGTTACTAGCTGATGATCTCAGCAGGCCCCTAGGGTCTGAAGGGGTAGGCAAAGAGGGTGGGGCAGAAGATGAGGAAGGGGCCAGGGGTGAAGAAACCCAGGCCCCCCCCTCTGAAACTGGCCAGGAAGGTGAAAATGACCTTGTCCTGGAAAACCCAATTCCTCCTGTGGAGGAGGAGGAGGGAGAGGATCAGACTGACCTACCCTTTGTCCCCCCAGGAAGAGTTCTGAGTGTGCCCAGAAGGTCTAGGTCTCCTTCTCAGGAGTCTAACCACTCTGACACCTCAATAGGGACCTCTGTCTCCTCTCATAGGAGGGAATCCTCTCATGAGAGGAGAAAGAGACTGATTCAGTATGAGCAAGCCCAGCTTGAACTCAGAAAACAGCAATTGGCTATAGACAGGGAGTCCCTAGATCTCTATAGAGAGAGACAAAAGTTGGGACTAGAGTCCCATGGTGGCAGCAGTTTCCCCAAAGATAGGGAAAGGTCTTATGACCATAGAAACCTGAGCAAGATTGTCCCTCCCTACCAGAGTGGGGATGACATCCACAAATGGATAACTGCTCTAGAGAGGGCCTGTAAAGTACAGAGGGTCCCTCAGGAGCAGTGGGCAGCAATCTTGTGGCTCTCCTTTGCAGACAAAGGTAGAGATAAGCTCCTCACTGTTAGAGAGGAGGATGCTGACAATTACAAAGTCTTGAAGAGTGCTCTGATAGATGGGTTTGGCCTAACCACTGAACAGTATAGGTTGAAGTTCAGAGACACCCAAAAGGCTCAGACTCAAGACTGGGTTGATTTTGTAGATTGTGCTACTAAGGCTCTGGAAGGTTGGATACATGGCAACAAGGTGCATGACTTTTTAGGATTGTACAATTTGATTATGAGGGAGCAGATCCTTAATAATTGTCAAAACCAGCTTTTACACCAGTACCTGGTGGACTCTGATCTGACCTCTCCCCAAGAATTGGGAAAGAAGGCAGACAAATGGGTCAGAACCAGAGTAAAGACTAAGAATCAGGGTGGTGACCAGAAGAAAGATTCTACCAAGTCCCAAGAGAAAGGTGGGGATAAATCTAAGGATAAATCCACTACAGGGCCCCAAAAGTCCTCTTCTGGGGGTGGGTCCCAAACTCCTTCCTCTCCTGAAAAGAAACCATATTGCCATGTCTGTAAAAAGCCTGGACACTGGAAAACTGATCCCAGTTGCCCCAGGATTGGCAATAAAGAAAATGTTCCTCCAACAACTACTACCACCCCTCCTGGTACTACCAGTAGTAATCCTCCAGTTGGGAGTAGTGTACCCAAAAAGTTAGGTGCTTTTGCAAGAGGAACAGAGGTGGGCCCTAGTTTAGACAGGACCCCCTCAACAGACTCCTCTGACTCTGATGGTGGTGTAGGATTTGCCACCTTTACCATGGGTCCCAATGCATTGGGCAGGTACAGACTGGAGCCAATAATTAATGGTCAGAAAGCTGTGGCATTTAGGGACACAGGGGCTAGTGTCACCATGGTGGCAGGGAACCTAGTCCCCCCTCACCAGCTTTTACCTGAGTTTAAATACCAGGTGACCAACATTGATGGTGTCAGAACAGATCACCCCATGGCCATAGTCAATCTCAGCTGGGAAGGGGTCACAGGCCCAAAAAGAGTGGCAGTGTCCCCAACCTTGCCTGTAGATTGCCTGATGGGCAATGATCTGGAAATTTCAGCCTGGGCTGAAGTTGAACACCAAACCCATCTGAGAATGCTGGGCGTCCCTGTAAAGGTTAGTGGGGCTGTGATGGCCACAGCCCCAGCCCAGGGAAATTTTGGAGAGATGGAGCCTGGAAGAATGGCCCACTCTCCCCCAAAAGAGAGCACAAGGGTTGAAGAAAAGTCTTCTTCCCTCCAGACAGTAGGTAAGGGTCAGCCTCCTCAGGGAACTGACCCTACCCCTAGTGAAGGAACTGCCCCAGAGGTAGTCAGGCCTGGCCTGGCCCCACCCCTGATGGCAGAGGACCCTTCCAAGGTGGTACCCAGTCTGGAGCAGGTAACCTGCCCCTCTCTACCCTGCCTCAGTCAGCCCAGGGCTGCAGAGGTCAGGGAGGTCAGTGGACCCCCCAGGGCCCCCTGTCCAGAGGAACCCCCCATCAGCAGATTAGGGGCACCCAGGCTAGTAGCCCTAGCCAGGTGAAAATTCCTCAACACACTGAGGGATCCCCCATACCTTTGTGTAGGGACCTCCCCCAGAAGGACTCTGTTAGGCAAGGGCAAACCTGCGACCAAAAGGTTCCAAACCTGCCATGTCCCTCCAGTGGTCCATCCAAAGGGACCCAACTCCCAGCTGTAGGCAGCCAAAGGTTGACCCTTAGAGCACAGTACAACTCAGTCATGGAAAGACAGGCATACATAGTGACCAGTGATCTGAGGAAGCTGAGACCAACCTTCCTAGGGCCTCACTTCCCTTCTCAGACACCTCACCAGCCTTGTACTTTACCAAAGCACACCACAGGTAGTAATTCCCCATGGTGGAGACCCTCTCATACCCTTAGGGTGAGGGATTGCTTAGTGGACCATAAGATAGGGGGCAACCATGCTAGTGCAGGTGCTTCCTTATATGGCCACTTAGTCAATAAAGGCTCAACTGGCCAAGGTTAGCCTTATCTCCTTTCGTTTGGGGGGTTATGTAGGAAGGTGGAATCTGACTATATGGTTGCCCCCACTTTTTTCCTGGTGTTTTGCTGGTTTATGACTTAGTTGGACTGGGATCCTGCTATTCAGGGCCCCAGTCTATCTGCTTCCTCTATAAAATGGTTTCCATGTGCCTTAGGCACATCTCTGATTGGAATCTGAGTGCCCTTATAAGTCCCTAGTATATGGTATACTATGTACCCAGGGCATAGGTACCTCAGAGGCCTACCAGGGGCTGCAGCATGTATTGTGCCACCCCTGGAAGGCCAGCCAAAAGGACACCACAGGTCTGCTACTGCAGCCTGGGTAAGGTGGTGCATGCACCCCTTACTGTGATATAGGCTACCTAGATCACTACATACATACACACACATATAAACCTATAAGTCGCTCCTATGGCAGGCCTTATCAATCCTGAAGGCAGATTGCGTGGTTCCTATGTGAGAGGGTGCCCCTGCATGAGCTGGGCCCCTCTGCAGCGTTCGGAGACCCTTCTCTGATGCTGTTTGCAGTGCAGCCCGACCATATACTCTTAAGCGCATTATAACCTTGCGTTAAATGCTAACTTTGGGATGGCTGCACGGAAACATGTCGTGTTTGGTGTCAAACATCTTGGAATACTACCCCCCCGCCAGTTCTGGCGGCGGGGGTAGCATTCCACCCTTCTAGAGGGAAAGACATGTACACACCGGTATACCCGGTACTGACTTTCCAGAGCCCTGGCATCACAAAATGGATGCCGCTGCCACAGACACGAGTCTGGCCTCCTGCTGCTGACCGAAACTCCGGCAGGGGAGGCCTGGACAATAGGTTTCCTGTCCCAGGGAGGTGTAACCACCTCCCCAGACAGGATAGTGTGTATTGGGGCTGGGTGGGAGCACTCTCTGGTGCTTTGAAGTCCTGCACTGGGGGCACATTTGGTGTCCCTGTGCATACCCCAGTTCAAACCGGCTCAGGGGCTTCCAGCCCCTGCTCTGGCGCGAAACTGGACAAATGGAAAGGGGTGTAACCACCCCTCTGCCCTGACCCTCCCATAGGTGGGGCCACAGAGTATGTCCAACCCCCTACCTTAGTATAAGTAGGGGACCCCAGTCCTTAGGACTTTAGATTTACCTGGACGAAACTCTGACACAGAATCCTGGACCTTCGACGCTCTACTTTAAGATTAGAGGACTGAAGAATCTCCCTTGGGGTCAAGGAGTGACTCCCCTGCTTGGCAGGCACCAAAGAAGCAATTGTCCGGTCTGCATCGCTGAAGCTCCCGTCGGACGCCGAAGTCTTTGCATCACCAGAGGTGGATTTCCAGACTTCCCCGAGGCTGCCCTGAGTCCCCAGCAAAGCTGAGGCCCGTAGCTGTCGTGGGTAACGTGGAACCGTGACCCCTGGACACCGATCGCATTTGCAAGTGCATCCTCTTCTGGGTCTCCCACGAAGTCGTGCTTTGGGCTCCGAGTAGCCCCAGCCTCCAGCACCAACTGCATCGAAGATCACTGGCCTCCACTCTACGAGTGTCCTGTGAGCCAGCTCCACGTGCATCGACTCGAGGCTCCTCCGCGGTCGCTAGTCCGTTGGCTAGTAGGCCCTCCCGAAGGCCAATCTTTTTCTGCTTGGGCTCCCTGGTTGCTCCAGGCGTGCCCTGACTTATCCTCGCTGGGTGAGTCCCCCAGACCTTGCTGGTCTGCAACATCGTCCTTCTTCCATTTCCACGAGACTTGCCGTTGCCAAGGCTTGTTGGGTCCAATCCGGTCGCCGACACCCCTGCAATCGACAGACGTCATGGGACAGCTCGAATCCAGCTCCTGGTCGTCGTCGACGCCTCCTGGACCTCGTGGCTGAAGAGTCAAGACGACCGTCAACCTACCTGAAGCACTCGACATCGGTGGGCATCTGCTCATCGCCTCCCTGGTCACTGGCTAGTGACCCAGACTCTGTCCCCTCTGCTTTCAGGTTCTTCAGATCTTCGATCCACCTTTGGATCCACCCGAACACTTTCGTCTTGGCCGCCAGCAGCACTTTGCAGCAGATCGCCATTGAAATAGACGACGAAACCCGACCCCGAAAGACACCTATGCACCCGGCTCCCCTGGGTGAGGTAACTCGAGTACTCCGGTGCTCCCGTGGGTATTGACACTAGAACAGCCTAGTTCTCAAAGGGTTTGCTCCAAGTCCTCCTCTAAGTGTCCCTTTTCTTTTAAATTCTAATCGCGACTTTCCCCATAGAAGTTAACGGCGATTCGCGGCTGTGTTCATACATTGCACGCGTCCCCCGTGGGTCCCCTGTGTCACTACCTTGGGTGGTTCCTTGTGGTCCAAGCACTTCTACAGGCTCTAGGCCTTGTGTCTAGCTCAGTCGTGGTTCTTATACCACTTTATTGGTATATGGTTTGGTACGCCCCTGGGGCTCAAACGTGTATTTGTGCTATTACTGTAGATAACTAACTTATAATTTATGTACTTCGAACTCTAGCCTCATAAAGAGACTAGAGGGGTGTGTTTAGTAATAAATACATATATTTTGAATATATACCTGGTGTGGTCCTCTTTCATTTGGTCACTCAAGAGATTATAGACTGGTAAAACAAGCTGCTTTACATTCCTTCAAGACTTAGCCTGAAGGCTGCTCTCCATAGCTACCACTAGGATAGCTTTCAATAAAGGTTGTCTTTAACCTATCTCCAATAAGGGGTTGTTTGGACTGGTGCAAGGTGCCCACTATAATTAGTGGACAGCATATGCCAGGCCAACTTCTCACACTCATTAACACATACTATAAGAATTACTAAATAAAACATTAAATGAAAGGAAGAAAAAAATACACAAGAAAAAGAAATCTGGCAGGCTAACGTTGGCCATCTTAAAATGCGGCCTGTGTTAACTACAAGCAGTTAAACATGGAAAATGCACACTGAATTCATGTGTTTGTTGCAGGTTAATATTGTGTGTAAAACATTTTTGTTTTTAAATCTCTATCACGACCCTGTGGTGAATCTTGCATGACATGCTTCTCCAATGTACCTCTGCGCTGCCTGCTATTCACTGGGGCCCTGTGTTCTCGCCCCTTCCAAGATACATTTTTATGTCTAACATCACCGCATAGGGGGTGCCGAGGAGTGACGAGAACATAGTGGGGTTTTACTGCCCTGATTAGTAGTGCTGAGGGTCAGCACCTCTCAGCACTAATGTGGGGAGTAGTAACATGCCCTCCCATCCCCCTCAGTATCTGCTGTTTGCCTGGTAGGGCGCTGGGTTCAATGGACAGCTCAGTTGTCTCTACACCAAACCTATTGCCAACTTATACCCAAACCGCTAAGACCCTGAGGAAAAAAAACACATTCATCACTGGCTTCGCTTTCATTCCATTTAATCCAGCACTAGCTTTCTGTGTTCACTGGATTCGTGCTAGAGGTAACAGGCCCTCTCATGCAAATGTTCCTGTTCCCAACATGCTCCCTTACTGGTCTCATGACGAAAACAGAGTTGCAGAAACAGTCTGAGTCTTCAACTGGCTACAGGAATTTTGCAAAATTGTTTGCATTCGAATGTAAATACTTAGCAATTCACTTTCCTACCGAAGCCTCTCTTGCACTTTCATCTCCCTTTACCTCTTAATCAACAATTTACACATTTTTGTGTTTTTGGTTTCTAGAGCAAGCTTTCTTCTACTAAAGTGTCCTCATCTCCCTTGTACAGCACTCGTGCAGGGCAGGATCATGTTCCTGGCAGCTGGAAGGAGGCGCGTGGTGCATTAGTTGTCTGTTTTAGTGGGACACACCCGGGAGTGCCGTAACACAAGCGTATGGGGCCCGCACAAACCCTATAACTCAGAGATAGGCTCAAGCTTTAGACAGAATGGGAGCCCCGCCCCCTGGCACCCCTCCCCACAAGAGGTGGGGCCCCTACGCCTGTGGGGGCTACAGAGGTCTGTGTTATGTCCTTGAGACACTGTGAACGTCATTGCCACCAAGCTGGCTCGACATGAGCGGAGACTTTGTCTGTGTCCGCCTCTTAATTGTGCTTCGGTGCCAGACGTGACCCGATGATTGATTTCTCATCATGCCAACAGACCCAATTTAGGCGGGGGATGCCAAAAAGCCGAAAATGCCTTAAGTTTAGCTTTCTCTCGCCCAGGGCTTTAAGTGGGATGAAAAAAGTGTGTGTGTGTGTGTGTTGGGGGGGATGGGTGGGGTACGGGGGGGATACGGGGGGGGGTCCCTGAAAGGAAGGGGGCTATGTAATTAACGGCGTGGCATAACGAGTAACACTATAATTCACGTAGAGTGCCAACCTACCCACACATTTGCATAAATTCACCCTGCAATTGTCAAACGTGGCCAGTGCTCTGTGCGCTTTGCAGAGAGGCCATATATTGGCTGACCATGTATTGTCAATACCTTTTGCCCCTGGCAGTCACTCAGAGAAACCCACACTCACCTGATCCTCAACTCAATTGTGCCCCATTATAAACACCTGGATGCGACTCGATTCATACTATGCACTGGACAAGAGTAGTAGGCTGCCTGAAAACAACGCATCCACTCATCACACGCTTGCTTAGGCATGCTGAAGTGGATGCCTGCTTGTGCCCCGGGGGGACCGCAAAGTGCATTCTGATAGAGAAGCACTCTAGTAGGTCCCTGCTTGTGCCCCAGGGGCACTGTAAAGTGCACACAATGGAAACAAAGATAAACCCCTTTAAGGGGGCTTGTCTTGAAGCGAGGAGAGGTGGCGTAACATATAAAGCTGCCGACGTTGGAGCTGGAGAGCAGAGTTCGATCCCTTGGCTTGGGCTGTATTAATTATAAATAATTAAAAGAAGGTCCGCGCGTGGGCTGTATTAATCATAGATTAATAATTAAAGCAAGGCTTGGGCTGTATTAAACCGAGATCTCAGATGAGAGTGGGGAGAGACAAATAAAATAAGCATTGGCAATGCAATAGTATGGGGGGCAATGCAATAGTATGGGGGTGTGAGAAGGCATCGGAAGAAAGTAGTCTGTGCAGTAAAGGGGCCAATAGCCGTGGAAGGACACAAATGAAGACATGTCCATCATAAGGAGGGACTAACAATCCTACAACCAATCAGAAGGCACCATTTAAGACACCAGCCAATGAAAATGATGGGTGGAGATGGGTGCACAGTGGGCGGAGCTTATATACACTATAGTGTATACTGCATGTCTCAACGAGACAGCGCAAGCGCTGCCTAGGCGAGACCTAAAAAGAACACGGGAGCATGTACCAGCGTGCTGCCCAGTCCCCTGCCCCTTCGGCTGCAGCATCCTCCAAGGCTCTTCAGTGTGTCCTCCATTCAACACAGCCATCCTGTTGGAGGCAGAATCAGGCACCAGCTTCCCCACTGTTCGGCGATTACATCCGACAAGTGAGATTACATCCGACAAGTGAGTGCTTCAGATCGCGCAGAAGGTGTATGTCCTACCGTTTGTGGAAACGCCTCAGCCTCTTCCACCATTCCAATAATGGCTGATGCAGGACTCTTTCTCCTTACTCCATCAGGGCTTGCAGGCTCTTTTGGCCAAAGGAGCCATTGAGAGGGTGCCTTCACCAAAAGTAGGGCATGGTGGTTATTCCCGCTACTTTCTGGTGCTGAAAAAGGATTGAGGCCTTCGCCTTATTTCAGATCTGCGCCTTCTCAAGTACTTTCTGAGGAAAGAGAAATCCAAGATGGTCATGTTGGCTCTGATTCTGTCTGCTCTGGATCCTGGAGACTGGATGGTAGTGCTGGACCTGCAGAATGCATATTTCCACTTCGCCGTCCTGCTGGCCCACAGGTGTTACCTGAGGCTTCCAGTGGGCTTCAAGCACTTCCAGTTTGCTGTGCTTCCCTTTGGCCTCACCAGTGCGCCTTGGGTGTTCGCATTAGTGATGGCTTGTGTAGGAGAGTAGGATCTGCTTCACATGGGTACCCCCACTTTTTGCTGATGCTTCACTGTTTTTCGAACTTAGTCTGGCTGGGGCCCTGCTAATCAGAACCCCAGCCTAGCTGCTTCCTCTCTAAAATGGTTTCCATGTGCCCTAGGCACATCTCTGATTGGAATCTGGAGTGCCCTTGTAAGTCCCTAGTATATGGTATACTATGTACCCAGGGCATAGGTACCTCAGAGGCCTGCCAGGGGCTGAAGCATGTATTATGCCACCCCTGGAAGGCCAGCCAAAATGACACCACAGGTCTGCTACTGCAGCCTGGGTAAGGTGGTGCATGCACCCCTTACTGCGATATAGGCTACCTATATCACTACATGCATACACACATATAAACCTATAAGTCACTCCTATGGCAGGCCTTATCAATCCTGAAGGCAGAGTGCTTGGTTCCTATGTGAGAGGGTGCCCCTGCATGAGCAGAGCCCCTCTGCAGCGTTCGGAGACCCTTCTCTGATGCTGTTTGTAGTGCAGCCTGACCATATACTCTTAAGCGCATTATAACCTCGCGTTAAATGCTAACTTTGGGATGGCTGCACGGAAACATGTCGTGTTTGGTGTCAAACATCTTGGAATACTACCCCCCGCCAGTTCTGGCAGAGGGGGTAGCATTCCACCCTTCTAGAGGGAGAGACATGTACACTGGTATACCCGGTACTGACTTTACAGAGCCCTGGCATCACAAAATGGATGCCGCTGCCACAGACACGAGTCTGGCCTCCTGCTGCTGACCGAAACTCCAGCAGGGGAGGCCTGGACAATAGGTTTCCTGTCCCAGGGAGGTGTAACCACCTCCCCAGACAGGATAGTGTGTATTGGGGCTGGGCGGGAGCACTCTCTGGTGCTTTGAAGTCCTGCACTGGGGGCACATTTGGTGTCCCTGTGCATACCCCAGTTCAAACCGGCTCAGGGGCTTCCAGCCCCTGCTCTGGCGCGAAACTGGACAAAGGGAAAGGGGTGTAACCACCCCTCTGCCCTGACCCTCCCATAGGTGGGTCCCCAGAGTATGTCCAACCCCTATCTTAGTATAAGTATGGGACCCCAGTCCTTAGGACTTTAGATTTACCGGGACGAAACTCTGACACAGAATCCTGGACCTTCGACGCTCTACTTTAAGATTAGAGGACTGAAGAATCTCCCTTGGGGTCAAGGAGTGACTCCCTGCTTGGCAGGCACCAAAGAAGCAATTGTCCGGTCTGCATCGCTGAAGCTCCGCCGGACGCCGAAGTCTTTGCATCACCAGAGGTGGATTTCCAGACTTCCCGAGGCTGTCCTGAGTCCCCAGCAAAGCTGAGGCCCGTAGCTGTCGTGGGTAACGTGGAACCGTGACCCCTGGACACCGAGCACATTTGCAAGTGCATCCTCTTCCTGGGCTCCCACGAAGTTGTGCTTTGGGCTCCGAGTAGCCCCCGCCTCCAGCACCGACTGCACCGAAGATCACTGGCCTCCACTCCACGAGTGTCCCGTGAGCCAGCTCCAAGTGCGTCCACTCGAGGCTCCTTCGCGGTCGCTAGTCCGTTGGCTAGTAGGCCCTCCCGAAGGCCAATCTTCTTCTGCTTGGGCTTTCCTGGTTGCCCCAGGCATGCCCTTACTTACCCTCGCTGGGTGAGTCCCTCAGACCTTGCTGGTCTGCACCACCGTCCTCCTTCTATTTCCACGAGACTTGCCGTTGCCAAGGCTTGTTGGGTCCAATCCGGTCGCCGACACCTCAGCAATCGACAGACGTCGTGGGACAGCTCGAATCCAGCTCCTGGTCGTCGTCGACACCTCCTGGACCTCGTGGCTGAAGAGTCAAGACGACCGTCAACCTACCTGAAGCACTCGACATCGGTGGGCATCCGCTCATCGCCTTCCTGGTCAATGGCTAGTGACCCAGACTCTGTCCCCTCTGCTTTCAGGTTCTTCAGATCTTCGATCAACCTTTGGATCCACCCGAACACTTTCGACTTGGCCGCCAGCAGCACTTTGCAGCAGATCGCCATTGAAAACGACGACGAAACCCGACCCCGAAAGACACCTATGCACCCGGCTTCCCTGGGTGAGGTAACACGAGTACTCCGGTGCTCCCGTGGGTATAGACTCTAGAACGACCCAGTTCTAAAAGGGTTTGCTCCAAGTCCTCCTCTAAGTGTCCCTTTTCTTTAAAATTCCAACCGCGACTTTCCCCATAGAAGTCAACGGCGATTCGTGGCTGTGTTCTCACACTGCACGCGTCCCCCGTGGGTCCCCTGTGTCACTACCTTGGGTGGTTCCTTGTGGTCCAAGCACTTGTACAGGCTCTAGGCCTTGTGTCTAGCTCAGTCGTGGTTCTTATACCACTTTATTGGTATATGGTTTGGTACGCCCCTAGGGCTCAAACGTGTATTTGTGCTATTACTGTTAATAACTAACTTATGTACTTCGAACTCTAGCCTCATAAAGAGACTAGAGGGGTGTGTTTAGCAATAAATACATATATTTTGAATATATACCTGGTGTGGTCCTCTTTCATTTGGTCACTCAAGAGATTATAGACTGGTAAAACAAGCTGCTTTACATTCCTTCAAGACTTAGCCTGAAGGCTGCTCTCCATAGCTACCACTAGGATAGCTTTCAATAAAGGTTGTCTTTAACCTATCTCCAATAAGGGGTTGTTTGGACTGGTGCAAGGTGCCCACTATAATTAGTGGACAGCATATACCAGGCCAACTTCTCACAGCTTGGTTGCAGCACATCTGGGAAGGTCAGGGTTCCAGTCTTTCCCCTACCTCGATGACTGACTGTTGAAGGTGGGCTTGTCCAAGGGAATCATTGCCCACCTTCAGACTGAGGTGAACCTTCTGCATTTGCCGAATTCACACTTTACTCTCTCTTAGACTCTCCCTACCATCTGAGCCAATCTGGACACGGTTCAGTTCTGTGCTTACCATCTGTACCGGCGAGTCCAGGATATTCAGGCTGTGGTTCCTATATTTTTTTAAGTTCAAGATTTTTTATTGAGACATTTTCCAGAAAACAAACTAAAATGAAACAGAGGCAACATCGAAACGAAGACATCGCCAGTTACATGGGCAATAAGCAAGAAAGCAACATGCATACAATAGACATGATATGTGGGTTCCATGTGGGTGTAAGATAAGCAAAAGCCCGAGTTCAGCCTCATAACACAAAATAGGGGAAAAAAGATAGAGATAAAAATATAGGGGTAGAGAAACCCTCTTGTCGACCTCCAACCTGGCGTTATTGAATCAGCCAACTAGTAAAGAAGGTGTGTTGAAACGGGTACCTATATTTTGACCTCTATCCTGGATTTCCATGAGACTGTTTTGAGGTTTCTAAGTCTCATGGCCTCCTGCATCCTGCTGGTAAAGCATGCCCGATGGCGTATGCTGACTCTACATTGGGATCTTAAATCCCAGTTGGTGCAGCATGAGAGGAATCTTTCCGACCTGGCCAGAAATTGGAGGGAACTGCGAAAGATCTGCAGTGGTGGCTGCTGAACTGCAATTAAGACAGCAGCCGACCCCTCTTTCTTCTTCACCCAAAGCTCACAGTTGTGACAGATGCATCATTTCTTGGTTGAGTCAGCCTCCTGGAAGAGGGGGAGATCAGAAAAATCTGATCTGGTGTGGAGTCTCAGCTCCACCTCAATCTGTTGGAGTTGAGGATATTCGCTTGACATTAAAAGCAGTTAATCAAAGTGCAACTGGTTCAGGTGTTCACAAACAACACCACTGCCATTGGTATTGCAACAATCAAGGCTGGGTGAGGTGCTCGACCCTGTGCCAGGAGACACTGCGTCGCTGGACTTGGATAGGGCACCAGGACATTTTCCTGGTCGTATAGCACCTGAAGGGATCTTTGTACGTCAGGGCGGATGAAATCAGCCTCCAATGCCTTGCAGATTACGAATGGTGTCTACATCCAAAGGTGGTGCAAGGTCTCTTCCGAGACAGCGGAGAACCTGGGCTCAATCTGTTTCGCTGCCACCGAGAATGCGCAGTGTCAGCATGATTGCATGCTGAAGTTTGCAAAGGGGTACTCGCTCGAAGGCACGTTCCGCCTCAAGCGGACCTCAGGACTCCTGTATGCCTTTCTGCCCATACCAGTCCTGCCCAGAGTTCTCAAGACGATCAGACCGATCACTCCCAAGTCATTCTAGTGGCTCCAAATAGGGCACAAAAAGTTTGGTATCCCGAACTCCTGAGCATGAACATCTGTCCTCCGGTCAAACTGCCTCTTTGGGAGGATCTCCTGCCACAGCAACAGAGCAAAGTCCTGCACCCCAACCTGCACTCTCCACCTTCATGCCTCGAGATTGAGTGGTGACAGTGTAGGGTTTTCGATCCCCCTCCTGAACTTCGTGATGTCATCTTGGCAGCTAGGCATCCATCTACTAAAACTGTCTACGCCTGCCATTGGGATAGGTTTATGGGTTTGTGTTCCCAGCGTCACGTGGATCCCCTTTCTGCACCTCTGTCTGAGGTTTTGATGTTTGTTCTATTTTAGTCTGGCAAGGCATTGCCCTGGGCTCTCAAGGGTTACTTGTCTGCTATTTTGGCTTTTCTGCGGCTGCCAGGTCAACCCTTCCTGTTCCAGGCACTGGTTGTGACTCATTTTTTGAAAGATTTACTGCACTTATTCCCACCTACTCAGTTTGTTATGCCCCAATGGGATCTTAAGTTTGTCCTTACTTACCTCATGTGCTGCCTTTGAGCCCCTGCATAGCTGCTCTTTGTGGCTTTTGATCATCAAAACTATTTTCCTGTTGGCTATTACATCAGGCATGGGGTTCAGTGAGCTTCAGGCTCTGTTGGTTTCCCCTCCATACACCAAATTCTTCTGTGACAAACTGGTCCTTCGGACATGTGCCTCTTTTCTCCCGAAGGTGGTCACTTCTTTTCATATTGGCCAGATCATCACTCTGCCTGCTTTCTATGCTCCTTCCAAGGAGGAGGAAAGACTCAATCATTTGTATTCCAGGAGATCTCTCGCCTTCTACATTGGTCTATATTGATTGCACCAAAGACCATCAGTAGATGATCAACAAGTTCACCGAAGTGAGAAGGGCAAAGGCGTGCAGAAATGGATCATCTCCTGATGGATTGTACTCTGCAAAAAACCGTGCTATGCACTCGGGGAAGAAGCTACCCCCTAAAAGATTGCCGGTTCACTCCACCAGGGCCAAGACCAGCCACTACTGCATTAACGCGCGGGGTACCTGTCCTGGATAGCTGCCACATGAACATCCCACCACATGTTCGCAAAGCGCTGATGTTTGGACAGTCAGGTCTGTTGTGAGGGACATTTTGCCTGTTCAGTCCTCCAGGACTTTTTGGTCTAAGCAAGTTTGCAGTCCAAGCTCCAGGGAAGTATTGCTTGGACATCTATTCTAATGTGAAGAATCTGTGGTTATCAGAAGAAAAAGTTACTTCAGTAACGTCTTTTCTGGTAGAGACTCTATCTAACCACAGATTCCTCACTGACCCACCCATCCTACCCGCTTTGCGAACTGGACTCTTCACCCCAGAAAATCCTGTTAGATACTGCACACTGGTAAAAACAGTAACATTGGTATTTACATGGATCAGAGTTTTTGGCACAGAAATAATCATGAAAGAAAGTGATGTTAGCGTGCTGGGATGGCACCTATATGGACACTGCAATGCCACTTCGATGTGAACGACATCTACTGGCGCACAGAGGTACTGTTCTAGATTTTCTGGATCCAGTCCGACGCCTTGGGAATATTCTAAGATGAGGAATCTGTGGTTAGATGGAGTCTCTTCTAAAAAAAGCATTACCAAAGGTAGGTAACTTGTTTGTCGTGAACAATTTATATAATTTATTGTAGACACATTTTCCATCTCTTACCAGCACAGAACTGCGCTGTAAGTCTTCTTGAAAACACTTCAGTGCATGTCAACTCCAAAGCCTTTTATGTGAAGATTCATCTGGTTCTCTGCAAGCATTCTCCTGTTAGAAAATGTAATGTTCCCTTTGTACAATTATGTACGTATTTATAAAGGTATCTATTTGATAATGATGCCCCTCTAGACATTCACAATTTCCAGAATGTATATGCTGTGTGCTAGACTCAACCTCGTTGTTTCTTTTTGAAAAAATATATCCTTTCTATCTTTAAAGCAATCTTTGCTGTTCACAACACTCTTTATTAAAAAAAAAAATCTCATTAATGCTTGAAACTTGCCAAGCAGGAAGAAAGGAGATGTGCATGGGACTGCGTTACAACAGAGAAACTAAACTCCAATACGGAATACCAGTTGACAATAAACAAAGTGAGGTGGATCGATAATAATAGATAACATATCCCATTGGGAAGTAATTGACGGCTCTGTGACACACAATTATAAAGACACTCCACAATCATAGGATATCACAGAGTAAAGCATGACCATTACATAATTGACTACTGCGCCACCTACATGAGTGTATATAAGTAGCAGGATTAAAGAAGATGGCATCATAGCATCCTGGATTTAAATTATCATTGAAATAAGATGACTATGAACATCGATATTTGAAATGCTGACTTGAGGAGTGGATGATTGGTATCCTGTGACATTAAACACATGGGGAAATTTGTCCTAAAAAGGAAGGAGGCAAGAAGAGAATAAATAAAGGTGCAGATTCTGCGAGTTGGTAGATTCCGCTAAACAATGAAGTTGAAAATCAATTTTTTAGTTTTGATATGTCCTGTAGAAGGTGGGGGTAGACCAGCGAACTTACCGAAACACCGTTTTACAAAATAAAAATATATTTTTTCGAATGAAACAAAGTTGTGAATAGCATGCAGCATATACTTTGGTTAATAGTGGATGTCTACGAATAATGGAGTATCAAATAGATACCTTTATAATACATATACCAGTCACCAATCTAACTCTCCCTGAGCTTTTACTGTTAAACACACCTTGTCTGCTTTCCCCATACCCTTTTCTCAACCATCGACCTTCAGCCTCTACAAAGCTCTGTAAAGAACTGGCCCTGGTAAAAAAGCTTGGATTGTTAAAGGCAACAAACCTATTACAAAATCCTAGGGGGAAACACTCTCCTTGGATAATGTCTGGCATATCTCCTTCCTAGTCAACTTTATTTTCCTACCTGACAAATTTAGACTTGTCTGCACAGTAGCCATCTGAAAACCCAACAACTCCACTAAACTGCTGGGAGACATAACTGACTTTTCTGCAGTGATGACAAATTCCAGGCTCTCCAAAAATTCCTTCACCATTTTCAAATCTTGCAAAAATTCCTCCTGCTCCAGAAACCGCATCAAAATATTGTCTGTCAAATAATCAGCTGTAGGTTTCTCTCCATCAAGAAGACTACCACTTCCACAGACATGGAATATGGTTCTTAGGCTCTTATGCTACAGTTTTTGTCACTATCCGTACAGGTGGGATGGACCACCCTAAATGTTGAAACTTTGCTGGTATTATTTGTACTGATACTTATGTGATTCAAAATTTAATAAAAAGATGTTGCAAAATGAGACGGCTACCACTGGTTTTAGAACCCCAGTGAAACATTAGGGTGCTTCAGATTCACTAACCAGTCATATTCTGCAAAATATAATCAATTACAGAGCACAACCACTATTAAGTTTCACTACTGACCTTGTTGCCAGTTATTTTAATAATAAACATAACACAAATCTGTGTATTTAGTGGAAACAGTAATCATCGAAGTACAAAACAAACAAGAAGACAAAGATATTCTTGATTGTAGTTGACACGGAGTGAATGTTTGTCGATGCAGACAGCCGACACGTGTTTCGTCGTATAAACGACTTCTTCAAGGCTCAAAAAATTGTTGAGAAAATTGTAGCATAAATCCTCGGGATCCCTCAATAGTATGGGATATACCAAAGCAATAGCGATGAGCCAGATACTTTGAGTTTTCAGTTGCAAAGTAGGACTTCGCAACAATTCCCTGTGTCGAAGAGTTAGAAATGTAGTCGGCGTACAGCAGGAACTTTGATGCTGTACCACTATACTTACTTGTGAAGTTGTGGGGCTCGTTGTACTTTTATACGAGCGTTTCAGTCGTTCTGACTTTCTACGCACCATAAGAGCTTATATTTCAAAACTGGACAGACTGAACGCTAGTTACTTTTTAACGCGCCGACTGCATTTCTAACTCTTCGACACTGGGAATTGTTTCGAAGTCCTACTTTGCAACTGAAAACTCAAACTATCTGGCTCATCGCTATTGCTGTGGTATAGCCCATACTATTGAGGGATCCTGAGGATTTATGCTACAATTTTCTCAACTATTTTTTGAGCCTTGAAGAAGTAGTTTATACGACGAAACACGTGTTGGCTGTCTGCATCGACAAACATTCACTCCGTGTCAACACAATCAAGAATATCTTTGTCTTCTTGTTTTTTTTGTACTTGGATGATTACTGTTTCCACTAAATACACAGATTTGTGTTATGTTTATTATTAAAATAACTGGCAACAAGGTCAGTAGTGAAACTTAATAGTGGTTGTGCTCTGTAATTGATTAATTGTTGTTACGTGTATGGAGAAAAGTTTTTTCCATACAAGATAACACTGGGTGAGTGGCACGGTGTTGTACATTGAGCACGCCCATTTACAGACTATTGCATTTGGACTTTTGGTAAACAGTAGGGAGGTGCTGGCCGGTGCTTTCTTACCACTGCCATTCATGCTATAATTGTTATATTCTGCAAAATGTTCCTTCCCGTTAGTTCCACTCTATCTTGAAATGGCTGTATACCGGATATTTGTTAAATACTCCTAAGTGCATTACAGGACCCTAGCCAATTTTCTTCTTCTCCACCAAAAAATGAGCGCTTTGTACTTGTCTCTATGGCTACTATTGCTTCCTTTTTCCAGAATTTGCTACTAGTACCAGCTGTACGTGATTTAGTATCAACTCTTAGGTAAATTACCTGAACCGGGGCTTCAAGTGAACGTGAGATTTCATATCACTCTCTGGCTATGAAGGACACTGCCAGATCTGACTAATCTGTATTTTGCGTGGAGAAACAAATCCTAAAAGGAGACCATCTTTGAAGCAAAATCATTCATTCAAATAAAATTTTTATTAACAGCAAAAACTTGTTTCCTCATTTGACATAGAAACCTACCAAACCTTGGGGATTTTCTACATACCCAAAAGCAGCTTTACATTTGTAGGTTAAACAGTGTGCTTGATATGACCTTGCCACCATCATGACAATTAAGATTATTGAGACTTTGTTTAGTTATCCTTAGCTAAAAATGAATTCTCGATTTGTATAGTCTCCTTGGAATCTGTTGTTCTTTACTTTCATGTGAAAAGCTGTAGTCTTCCTTTATTGTTTTGTATTAATATAGAAACTACCTCTCCTAGGCTTGTCGGGACTTTCTTCTGTTGGCACAAACACATAGCAAAAAGTGGCAGAAGTCGTTGCAGTATGAAAGGGATCAGCGTATTCGCCTGGAGGAGACGCTGGAGCAGCTGGCTAAGCAGCACAACCACCTGGAGAGAGCATTTCGCGGGGCCACTGTGCTTCCTGCCCAAGCATCCAGTACAAGAGGGTCTCCCAAAGGTGAAATCATTTATTGGGTGTAAATGAATGTTTTCCACTCTTACAATGGTTCTTCATGTTGCAGGCTTTTAGAACGGTCTCCAGGGGGCAGTAAAAGTTGAAGTTGGAGGTTAGGGTCTTCATACAAGAGTCTGGAGCCATTCAGGGAGGAGATAAGTTCTTTATTTCATGTTCAGCTCTTAAGTTACAGCCATACTCTGATACATCCTACTAGGGCTCTATTCTTCCTCCAACTGTAACCAAGTCCCAGGCTGAGCTCGGCACACAGACCGCTACATTCCATGCACTTCCACACTCTTGCAGCATCAACACTGTACGTTCTACAGCACAGCCACTCAGCTTTCACAGACACATCATGTCACTACATCATCCCCTTTCATTACACACAGGATAACCAAACATGTTGAGCGGCTATTCTGTGTGGAAGCCGATACGTATATTCCTGTTTATGAGACTGAGTAGTGTTCTAGTTTCAATGACAAGTATTTAGGGAAATCTGTTGGCAATTTGAATGTCTTTGGGTGTTTCATATGGCTCCTACATGCTTAGTTGAAGGAGATGTATTTGTTATGTTGCATAATTGCCTGCATCCATAAATGGTAATGAAGAAGTTCACTGATGCAAGTCAAGTCAATAAAGCTTTATTCGATTGAATACATCGCAATCATAAAAGGAGACATGAGTAATTTTATCATAACAGAATCCTTGTTAAAAATCCTTATTAAAAAATATATTTAAATCGTATCTTCATTAGGATAATATAAAAACACAAATAAAAACCTGTTTAAAAAATATGCGTAAAATATTCAATTAACTATAGATTTTCTCAGAGAGACTTTTTTTTCAGTAAAATTGCAACTCTCTGATGCAAAGTTTGAGGGTGCATGAATGTTACAAGTTTGAGTTATCAGACCTTGAAAAATCAGAAAAATGTTCCCAGACCTTAAGGCAGAGTTCTTCAATCTGTGGGGCGCGCCCCCCCGGGGGGGCGCGACACCATCTCAGGGGGGGCGCGCACTCCAGCCTAAAATCTTAGCTTTGTTTGTCTTCCACTGTCCCACGTCGCAAGTCTTCACCCATTTCAAATGGGGATGTATGATTGGAGAACTCTGGGGCACGTAGGAACGTCACCAATGACGTTCCACCAATGAGGAGGACAGAAGCAGAGATGGCAGGAAGTGCCGCGAAATTTGCGTGCATAAAGATACTGCAATCTAGTCCTTGCTGCCTTTTCTTCCTTGATTCCTGTCGAGGCTTTCCTGAGTTTTACTGCCGCTTCGCTGTGAAGGACTTTGCTGAAATCTACATCAACAGGTAAGAGGGCTTTGCTGGGCCATTCAGTGCTGCCCAGTTTTCGAAGTCTGGGGGGGGGGAGGCGGCGTTGTGCGGGGGTTCAGCGGTAACGGGGGTTAGAGGGGGAATCGCAAAGGGAGGAGAATCGATGGGGCACAACGTGCCCATTGCAAGAGCTAACGGGGGTTAATTGGTTAATTCCTACAGCTGAAATGCTGTTCATTTTCCATCGCATGGCACAGGCTCACATAAAACCACAGGTGACTGATGAAGGGCTACGGAAGCGTTCGCCAATGGAAGTCTGGGTGGGAAGTTGACACAATCATATTTGCGTTACGGGTGGGACCTCACTCCTCACCCACTAGACACCGGGGATACTGCATGCCACACAACCCTGGCCGCCATGGCAACAGCAAACAAGAAACTGCTCACAGGAGCAGGCCTGCACACACCGACACGGCGAGGCATGTGAGGCGCCCGGAGAGCATGAATTATTCACCAGCACTGCTCCAGACAGTGCCCACCTGTCCAGGTAATGCAGCCTGGGAGCGGTGTGTGCAGCTCTCCATTACCTCACCAGGGGCGACAACGACATCTCCAGTACCGGCGCTGCTCAAAGAGCAGGGCGAACACACCTGCTTCAGCTTTACAGCTTGTGTTGTGTGGGATAGGTTAAATAAGATTTGCACCAGGGCAGACATGGCACAAACTGATTCTGCTTTATTTTTGCTGTGTTAACATAATAACTGGATAAAATAAATGTCTCCCAGTTTTCAAATTATAGAGATGGGAACTCTTTGAGGCAAATCAGTTTGCCCTATATGTGGCGTGTAAGTAGTAGAATCACTGCTATCTCAGATTGCGCTATATTGAATGATTCCTTATCTACGATTTCTCTGCTGGTAACTATGGTACTCATAAAATGACAAACTGCTAAAACTGAAAGTGAGGGAACAGACAGTCCACTGTGGACTGTCTGTTCCTTCGACTTCGGTTTCATAGCAGAGGAGACTCCCTGCCTCCCACCTCAGCTGAAGCATTTCAGCTCTAGGAATTTAACCCCATCCTGGGAGGGTTAGCTCTTCCCAGAAAGGAGACAGTTTCTTTTAAAATTACACAGGCAGGCGCGCAACAGGGCTAAAAGGGCTTCAAGTTGACAAAAACAAATGCCAGCCATGTGTTGTTTAAACAGCCTGCAAAGACCTGGTCTTGACACTAAATGCGGGTTATAAATAAAGAAGTATGTATTCATTTGTAATGTGACTTTTCTGTCTTTTTTCCCTTTAATTATCAGTCATGGATCATTCAGACAGCCCTAGATCACAATTGAAGAGCTTTCTATTTATTTTTGCTGTTCCAAGTATGCACAGATAAGTGCTGAAAATACAGCTTTAGTGACTGCTTCTTTTGTACCACCTGCGACATCAAAATAATGAGCTGGCAACCCTAATCATAAAACTGGAAGTTTGTTGCAAGATCAGCACATTATTTATTTCCCCCACCCTCGATCCCTGGTTAATGCCATAATAGCAATAGTTTACCTTGTATCTGAAACCCTACGCCGCTGTCAATAACATGCTGAGTTACTTCAAGTGTCTGGGAATGCACCCTGCATTCAGACAACTCGTTCCTCATTCTCGCCCTTCACTTTCACGCTCACCCTGCATTCACAGTGATCACAATGCCCTCACACTGATTCCCATGCACTCACACCATTCACCCACTCACCCTGTACTCACAGTGATCACTATGCACTCACAATGCACTAGCGCTGTTCACCCTGGTCCTCACCCTGCAGTCACACAAGCACACTACTCAACCTGCCCTCATGTGACACTTCACTCACCTGTCCCCCTCACTGCTCAATCTTCAATCTCACTCAAATAAGCCCATTACTAACCTTACATTCATTCGTCCCACTCTGCACTTACATCTGCACCCAAATTCATATGATCACCTCACTCACCCTGCAGTCACTCCTCTTACCCTACTCTCACACTATCGCATCGCTCACCGTGCACTCAGATGGGCGCTCCTGCCACCCCCACAGCGGGTTAATGTGCCTGCTACAAAGAACGTGTACCATGCAGATCAAAGAACTGGGGGCATATGTACAAGCCTCTATCTTCACCACAACGTCACCTATAGTGACGTTGTGCTGGCGATAGGGGCTGCGCCTATGTAGAAGGCAGCGTTAAGCCACTTAACGTGGCTTAACGCTGCCTTGTACATACGGCCCCCTTTCACGCTATGGTTAGCGTAAAGGGGTGGGCTGTGGGTGTTGCAGTGGACGTTCCACCACAACACCCATTCATTTTGACGCTACCTCCTATGTACAAGGGTGGCGTACATTGGAGGCAGCGCCAAAATTAAGACTAGGTAAAACCTGGTCTTAAGATGGCAAGACGAGGATAAATGCATTATTTCTCCTTGTTTTGCTTTTCCATGTGTGCTGCCTTGTGCAGCACACATGGAAAAAGCAAATGCCATTATGTACAGGAAGGTGTCCCTTCCTGTACATAAACTTTAAAATGCTATTTTGTCACTTCCATGTGTGCTGCATGAAGCAGCACACATGAAAGTGACAGAATGGCATTTCTATTATTGTTTATATGCAGGAAGGGACACCTTCCTACACATAAACAATCCTCCCCTGGTGCAAGGGTACCTGCGTTGGCGCTAAGTTGCTTAACTTCGCGCCATCGCAGGAGAACGCAAGGCTGCACCACATTCTTGTAAATATGGTGCAGTCTTGCGTTTCAGAAGTGGAGGAGAGAGGCGTTAAGCCTCCTCCACTTCCTTGTACATATCCCTCTGAGTGTGAGTAAACTATGAGTAGTGCTATAAAAAAATGAAATGTTTGTCAGAAAGGTGCTGTAGAGAGATGAGGTGCATTGTTGATGAGTGGTATGAGGGAATTCATGGAGAAAGAGAAATTGGAGGATGTCACAGATATTATTTGCTGTGAAATTAGTGGGCTGCTGCTGTTACAACAGTGAAAACACACATCACTATCTCTGAATATTGGATGTAAACACTTTGAGAATTTAGACCATAGTGCCTGTGCACCGTTAGTAGACTGGCTAAAGAGGGTATGGCAGAGCTGAAAGTGAATCATAAACTGAAAGCTGTTCTGAACAGGGGCCCCTAAAATAGCTTTGGCCCAGGGCCCCCAAAATCCTTAGCATGTCCCTGTCACCACAAAGTCTGTCAGACAACATTGCTCTGAAGTAAAATAGGCAACGTCATTAATTTTTTATTAGTTCTATTTTTTTAAACATAAGCCCGACATGTGGCGAAAAAAGGCACACCCGTCACATTAATGTTGGTGGTGTTATCAATCTATGTCGTGTAAAACAAAGCATCCTAGCAAAAACTATTTGCACACATTTTATCTTGGAAAATTGTGTTTTGACCTGTGTAATAAGCCTGTCATTTAACCACACCCACTCACAAACCTGCAGTTTATTAAACACTCTTATTGGGTTTAACCATTAATTTCCGGATACGGCCCGTGATATACGGGTGGCGGTTGATTATGTAGTGTACCAGATTCCAGAAATTTCTGACAGGTGGTGGGGGGGCCCGACATCTAAAAAAATTCAGCTGGGGGGGCTCAACCTACAAAAGTTTGAAGACCTCTGCCTTAAGGTCTAGTGGTGGGCATAGCAGCATGATGGCCGTGCACTAGTGAGGCTGAGCCAGCTAGGACGACAGTCCACCAGCCATCTACAGCACCAGAGGACCCCAAGCGGGAGTAACCACCGCAGTGAGTGTGGGATTACTCAGCGAAAGAGAGTTTCGAAGGTACGCCCTACCCAAGTGGTCTCTGCACCCAGCTGACTGAAGCGGGTTATTGTAAGAAAGTGGCTCTGTATATACTGAACCAAAGTAAGGTTCAGTGTGCACAGAGTCCACAGTCCCCAGAGGTTTGGCAGAGGCTAAAGTTAGATATAACCTTACTCTCCAAAGTGGTAGCTTGGTCGAGCAGTAAGGCAATATCAGAGGACAGTGTAAAGCATTTGTTGTACACACTCAGTCAGCAAATGGTCCCACACACTCAAGAACTGAACTCTAGGCCAATGGTTTGTATAAAAAAATATATACTTGTTTTATTTTAGAACCAACAATAGGTATCAAAATATACTTTCTCTGAATGAGATGCTTTAGATAAATACTTTCAATAGGCAATAGACTTTTGAATGCAATGGTTACAGTTGTTGCAATAGGCAACACAATTTCAAACACAATTTAACATTGATCTCAATGGGAATTTCTAGTTAAATGCAATAGATTACTTTTTGGATTACTTTTCTTACCACAGGACTGGATCCTAGATTCAGTCCTGGGACATCTCCTGTGAACAGTTGAGTAAAAACGTTTTGGTTACAGTTGTGATTTTTAAGGAATATTATTGTATTTTAAAAGTTGACACTTAGAAGCTTTTTCACATGGAATCACCAATGTAATCCTATGGGAGGAAATTCACTTAGCAGGTAAGTAGTGTTATCGTTACTTTTTCTTACTCAGTGTTGGATCCTGGATCCAGAACTGGTGCATCTCCTGTAAACAATTGAAAGAATGCGTTTACGTCACACAGGCGATTTTTAACGACTATTTGTAAGTTTGCAAAATCGACACTTAGAAACTTTTTCGGCAAAAGCCAGGCAATGTTATCCTATGGAAGGAAATTCACGTAGCAGGTAAGTAGTGTTATCGTTACTTTTTCTTACTCAGTGTTGGATCCTGGATCCAGCACTGGTACATCTCCTGTAAACAATTGAAAGAATGCGTTTGTCACACAGGCGATTTTTAGCAAATATTTGTACGTTTCAAAAATCGACACAAACGTTTTCGGCAAAAACCAGGCAATGTTATCCTATGGAAGGAAATTCAAGTTACCGGTAAGTACAGTTACAATTACTTTTCAGGATCAGTGCTGGGCACCAAGATCCACCACTGGGATCTCTCCTGATAACAGGTGAGTATTTTCGTTATCGTGATTCGGCTGATTTTAGATGAATATTTTAAAGTTTCAAAACTCCACACTTAGAAAAATTTCCAAGTGAAACCAGTCAATGTTACCCTATGGAAGAAAAGTGAGTTATCGGCTTTTGGGTAAGTACTCGACTGGCAGAGTTAAGGTTCTGGGCATAGACTCAGGGGTCTCCCAGGGTCAGGTAGGTACAGTTGTTACACCCTCAGCGGCACAGGGGCGGCCGGGTGCAGAGTGAGTAGGCCCAATGTTATCCTATGGAAGGCAGGGGGCCTTTGGTTGGTGGCTGCTGGCAAGCAGGCCACGCGGCTGTGGGAGCAAAGCTCCTGGTCACTTACTCAGGGCAAGTGGGGAAGTCGGACAGGGTAGTTGGTGCACCCTCAGCGGCACTGGGGCGGCCGGGTGCAGTGGGCTTTTGGGCCGTCGGGCGCCCTATGGTTTTCAATGGGAAGGCTGCGTGACGAACAAAGACTGCAAGCTCTGGGACGGTGATTCTTCAGGTGCGACCACCACTTCGAGAGGTAAGTTGGGAAGCTGTGGGAAGGGTAGGCACCCAGGAGTTGGGCACAGGAGGCCGTGGGGCGTCGGGTGCAGGGGTGTCTTTAGGCGTCGGAAATCTTACCCTCGGCTGGTCGCGGTTGGAGGGGTCCCTGGTTCTGAGGCTGCAGGCGTCGTCAGGAGCGTCGAGGAGGGTCCTTGGGTGCTGGATTCTGGCTCACAGTCGCCGGGGGGACGTCCTCGTGGTATTTGTCCACTCAGGCACAGGCCGGGCTCGGCGGGTGCAGAGGGTGCAGGATTCACGGTTCCCGGTTGGCACCAGGGGTTGTTGCTTGCTTTGAGCAGTACCACTGCTCTTGGGAGTCCCAGGTAGTTAGAGTCACAAGGCAGTCAGGTCCTCTGGGGTTTGTGAGGTTGCTGACCACTGGAGATGCCGGGGTTTAGCAGGAGCAGGTTCGAGGGTCGACAGGCCGGTAGGGCTGGGGCCAAATCAGTTGGTGTCTTCCTCTTGTGAGCAGCTGCACGGCAGGTCTTCTTGTTTCTTGTTCTTCTTTCTTGTTTCGGAATCTGCAACTAAGGAAGGAAGGTTCAGGCTGCCCCTAAATACTAGATTTAGGGGCGTTACAGGTAGGTAAAGGGCAGGGACCAAAGGGTCCATTCCCTGGGGTGGGTACACCCCCTATCCTGCCACTCTCCAGTGGGAGGGGGGCAGGAGCCTAGTCCTGATTGGGTAGGGCTCCCCATCTTCAAGATGGCGAGAGCCCGGAGATGTGCTTCACCTCGCCTCCCCCACCTGAGGGGTGGGGTTGGCAGAGGCTGGCACACCCCCTTTCCTCCCTTGGTGTTTCCCGCCAGTCTTCCCGCCAGAGTGGGGGGCTAGAACCAGTGGGGACCAGTTGCTGAGTACAGCAAGTGGTCTGGGGAAACTCACAAAGGCGGAATGCCTTTGAAGCTTCCCCCTGCCCATCCTGGGGGAGGAGGCCTAGCACCTCGCCCAGGACGTGCATTGTTGCAGGCCCGGGAGAGCGATGGCTCTCTACCCAGGGGTCCAGCAACATGTCTGCTGGGTGGCAGCCTAGGCAGCCCCTCAGACAGGACGTGGATTGTAGGTTAGGTTCAGGGGGCAACTCTAAGTTGCCCTCTGTCGTGCATTTTACATTAAATCCCACACTGGCATCAGTGTGGGTTTAATGTGCTGAGAAGTTTGATACCAAACTTCTCAGTCTTCAGTGTAGCCATTATGGTGCTGTGGAGTTCGTAATGACAACCTCCCAGCACCATATACTCTTAATGGCATCACTGCACTTACAGTGCCCAGGAATGGCCCTGGGTACTGTAGGGGCACAGGGCTCATGCACCTGTGCCCACACCACTGGCATAGTGCACCCAGCTAGAGGGGTGACTGAGGTATGCCAGGGCAGTGTGTTTAGGGCATGGCACACAGGGATGTGTGCCATGTCGACTCTCTGTTTAGTTCTGCACCAAGACACTCAGCCTGCAAAGGCAGGGTGTGGGTGTCAGGGTACAGGGCCTCTAAGGGTGGCACAATAAGTGCTGCAGCCCTTAGGGGCCTTCTCTGGTCACAATGCCCTGGGTACCTAGGGTACCATTTACCAGGGGCTGACATGTGGCCAGAGGTGCCAATTGGGTTTAGGCTGTAATGCAGTTTTAGGGAAGGAACACAGGCCCTGGGTACCTGATTGGCAGGGACCCAGGGCACAACAAGGAAAAGTGCATCAGTTAGGCAAAAAGTGGGGGGGTTACTGCAACAGAAACCCACTTCCTTACAGTTATGTATTGTTATGGATTGGAGGAAATCTTGCTGGATATCGCACAGCGCTTCTTCAGCTGAAGTTTCCTAGCCTGGTCTTTCAAACATTTGTCTGAAAGCTGTGAGAAAAGCCATGTAGTTACAAAGTCGTGGGTCTTCTGTGGCTGCCGTGGTGCCGCCCATGCTAATGCTGGGCCAGACAGGCACTGATCAGATATCCAACTTTAGCTCTATAGCGGGAGAACTGAGCTGGGCGAAAAGCGAAGAATACTGTCAATGAATCCAAGAATTCTTTCAGCTTGTTTGGGTCACCCGAAAATTGGGGAATAGTTGTTGAGATTGTTGGCACATCAAACACCCTGGCTGTAAGTGCTTGGCATAACACAAAATTTTTATTTTCGCAGTTGTTGTAGGTCTTGAGCCCTTTGCTGAATTTTGTTAACTAGGGCTTGTGCTGACTGCACAGGTTCTTCTTGGGAAAATGCTTGGGGAACATCCATGGTGACGAGGACAAAATGGGGTTATGAGCGTTTCAATCTGTCAGGTTCATCTCTATAGGGACTTCTCTTTCTGGTTCTGGTGCAAAGATATTGTCGCTGGTTCTAGGCTTTGAAGTTTCTTGTCTGCTTGAGGTGGGGGTGACACTTTCCGGTAGACACGGTGCTGCTGACAATGAAACACCAAGGCAGACAGTGCCTTCCAGAAGGAGTCCTCGAGAGGAAAAACCCCTAAGGGAAATAACCTCCAGTTGAAGCGGAGACTCTAGATCGGAATGAAGACAACAAAAAAAAAAGGAGCAGAGTTTAGGGCTGAACACAAAGGACAAGAAGGAAGGGATATCAGAACAGAAAGTTGGAAACCGGACCACAGGAAGGAGATTGAACATGAAGAAGGAACGGACGGAGATTCTGAGGAGCAAGGACACACCAACAGGAGCGAGGACACACCAGCAGGAGCAAAGAGTGTTGCAACGCAAGGAGATGGAAGATTCAGACCCTTATATACCCATAGACAGGAAGTGATGCTGTAGGAAATGAACAGTCACCATCTTGGTTTGGGAAGTAGTAATGAAAAAGATAGGAAATTTCACCATGTTAGAGTGGTGAAACAAAACGCTTCCTGTGGCATTCTGGGAACAAGACAAGCACGAAGATTGCCCACATGAAGAAAAATGACCGCCAAAAAAACAAGGGAGATTGATATCCTGGCCCACCAGGTAAGGGCTTTGTGCTTCTGCAATTAGTGCAGGGCGCAGCGAGGGGAACCATGGTTCTGAGGCTGGAACCGTGATGCACCCGAGACGCCCTGAGTGCAACCACAGGCCACAACACTGTATTGCGGCGCGCCCGAGAAGCAAATGGAAGCGTGTCTGGTTGAATTACGGCTTGCAGCATGACACTAAGCTGGAGTTTAAAAAGAGATGAGCAGCTGTTCACCGCAAAACATTGAGCAACATAGAGACCATGTCAGACAGGCCGCTCCGAGTTAGATTCGGAGCCAGATCTGCGCCGTTTACTTATGAAAATGAAGCAAAGCTTAGCGAAAATTGACTCCAAAATAGACCCCTTGTCTGATTGCATTGACCGCATCAAAGAGCGTGTTTACGCACAGAGACAGTTTTGACCAACTTGAACAGCACATGTCTGATGCGTAGGACGTGGCGAAAGGGCACAGTGCAAAACTACTCCATATGGAAACAATCCTATATACCATCAAGGCCAAAAATGAAGACTTTGAGGCGTGGTCACACAGAAACAACCTCCACATACTTGCTGTTGAAGAGACCACAGATATGGGTCGCATGGAGAAATAGGTCGAGACCATGTTGAAGCAACTGTTTGGGACTATCTCCTTCACTCCGATGTTTTCGGTGGAGAGAGCACGCTGATCACTGAGCCTGCACCCCCCCTACCGGGAGCATCAGCCCGACCCATCATTGCACACCTTTCAATTACAAAGATCATAACACAGTGTTCTGGCTTGCTAGGGAGCTAGAATGCCTCCAATACGATGACAACTCTAATTCCATATACCCTAACTTCACATTTGCGGTCGAAACCATGAGGAGGGAGTTACTTCCAGTCAAGCGCACACTCCGAGCGGCTGTAATCAACTATAGCATGCTCTACCCGACTAAACTAAAGGTCATGTGCGACGGCAAACCGCACCTCTTTTCAGACCCGATGCAAGCAGAAACATTTATGCGACAGAAGGCAGGACAGGCTTGCTTTCCCCACAAGGATTGACCTGCAAAGGCCAACACAACTGACTCTGACTGCTATTGACCAGTTCTCAAATATTAACCGTCAGCTAGAGTTGTCGATCTCCGATGACACTCGAAATCACTAGAGGACATACTGGAGCATGACTGATGGGGCCTACCGTACGACTGTTTTCTTTGGATCATAGCCATTATTTCTGGTTCCACCGCTAAACAAAGATGCTGTCCTGACAACCAGTCCTACTCCAGGGCCGGTTGTTTGCGAAGCTCCCAGCTTCCCCAACATTGGAGTTCCCCTGTTCCTTGATTACGATGCATTTGTTGTTCTGGGGTAGTTATTGTGTGGGGGGATCGGGGAGGATATGTTGTTGCTCTCTTGCCGGTTTGGGCTGCTTGAGTGGGAGGGGGGTAGCATACATATACATCACACACTGCTACTGCATGCAACAGGGTCATGATCAGTGGCTCACGACTGCTCGATGCACACACTTGTTCCCCATTGTGACCTGATCGCATCCCAGCGGACTCCCAGCAAGGAAGTTCAGGGGAGCTGGGGGTGAAGTCTTTGTATCCCTGAGACTTCAAAACAGGAGGCAAGCTCTACTTCAAGCCCTTGGAAATCTTTCTCAAGCAGGGGACACAGCAAGGTCCTTGTCCTTTCCTTGGCAGAAACAGCCACTGCAGGCCAACCCCAGACAGCACACAGCAAAGGGGCAGTACCTCTCCTTCAGTTTCTCCAGCTCTTCTCCTTGGCTAAGGTTCCTCTTGAATTCCAGAAGTAATCTAAAAGTCTGGGGTCTGGGCCCCACTTTTTATAGCACAGATTCCTTTGTTCTCTGGTGGCAGGGAAGCTCTTTGCCCAGCCAAAACCAGTTCTGTCCTCTCTGGTGCAGCTTCCTGGCAGGCGGTGGAGACAGCATTGTCCAAGGCAGACCAGGCCCATTCAGGTGTGAAGGAAATCTCCTCCCCCCTACTCTGAATGCAGCCCAGGTCTGTTCAGCCCAGCCCTAACTCACCCTGGAAAGGCAGGACACACCTCACCCCCCAAATGGCTGTCTGAACAGAACGCACATCCCCAGCCCCGTCACTCCAAAGCCAGACAGTCAATACACAAAACTAACAGAGGCACACAGGATGGCTAAGCAAGAATATACCTACTTTCTAAAAGTGGTATTTTCAAACACAGAATGTGAAAATCATCCTCACTAAAAGATGCATCTTTATATTCTGAGTTCAGGTATACTAAACTTTACTTTCCTATCTTGTTCTAATGGGAAGTTATATTTATAAGATGTTATAAATGAACTCCCTTTCTATCCTATGGGACAGATAGCCTTTCAATAGTGAAAACTTTAATTGCCAGTATTTTACAATCCGGACATGCCACACACATCAGAACATGTCCTACCTTTCACATACACTGCACCCTGCCCACAGGGTACCTTGGGCCTACCCGAGGGGTGACTCACATGTAAGAAAAGGGAAGGTTAGGGCCTGGCAAGTGGGTGCACTTGCCAGGTCGACATGGCAGTAGAAACTGCGCACAGACACTGTAGTGGCAGGTTTGAGACCCTTTTAAAAGGCTGCTTGTGTGGGTGGCACAATCATTGTTGCAGTCCCGCTAGCAGCATTTGTTTTACAGGCCCTGGGCGCACACAGTGCACTGTACTAGGGTCTTAGTAGTAAATCAGTTAAGCCAATCATGGAAACATAAATCCATAATCACTCTTTAGAGGGATAGCATATGCACTTGTGCACTGATCAGCAGTGGTAAAGTGCCCAGAGTCATAAAACCCAAAAAAAACAGGTCAAAAACAGGAGGCCAAAAAGCGAAAAGTCTGGGGATAAACCCGCTTGACAAGCCAAGTCTAACACTTATGCACCATAATGGTACTGTAAAATGCTTAACACATGTTCCTCCAGAATGCCTAACTGCTGTTTGCCACACTACCAGGATTGAGCTAAGGATTATTGTTGAATCCAGGGATCATCTACTGTGTTCTTTTAGAATATTGCATGGTAAGGCCTCCCAGCCATACCACATAATATTCCACCTTGCAACATATATCCAAACAGGCTGGGGTCCTCAAGGACATAGGATCCCGCCTACGTAGGCTATAAGGTAAGCTGAAAACACTGGGGGATTAACCTCTGAGCTGCTTGCGGAAGTGCGATCCGCACTTGACGAGTTCCAAGAGGCAGAGCAGAGAGAACTCAACCACCTGGAAAAGGAAGCTAAAGCCCATATGTATGGAGAGGGCAACAGACCTGGCAAAACCCTGGCAAATCTAATACTAATTAAATCGCCCCAGCTCGGTCATCACTGAAATAACATCCGGCAGCGTCAACTCACTTTATTACACCTCTGAGATCCTGGCTCCATTCAGTGAGTACTATCAGGATCTATACAGCGCTACAGGTTCCCTATCCGCACAAGAGCTAGATAGCTATTTTGACACATTAGCACTGGCGTGGCTGGAGTCTGGGCATACACAATATTTCGACCAACCTATTACCGTCGAAGAGATAGTGAAAACTATCCGTGACCTCCCTGACGACAAAGCCCCAGACCGTGTCAGGCTCCCGGACCAATTTTATTAGGAATACGCACAGCTGCTGGCACCCCGGCAGCTGGCAGTGTACATGGTACATATGAAATGGGGATATTACCTTCCATTGCTCGTGAAGCTTTGATGACCACACTCTTCAAGCCGGGCAAACCCTGCACAAACCTAGACTTATACAGGCTCCTCTCACTTACAAAATTAGATAACAAGATACTAGCCAAAATATTGTCAACCAGGTCACTGCCCCTTCTGCCGATGATGGTCCGCCTTCATGAGGCAGCATTTATACCTGACAGGCCTACATCACATAACCTGCGCACACTGTTCGCGATGCTACACCACATAGAGCCAGACACTGCGGGAGCAGTGGTTTTTCTAGACGCGACCAAAGCATTCAGATCGTTAGGAGTGGTTCTACCTTTTCTGTGTGTTGAAACAGTTTAGTATTAGTTAGCACTTCGTATGCTGGATATGACTTATACACTTACCCTATGGCCAAGTTAAGGCAGAACGAGGCCCTGTCCGCCCGATGCGGGTGGCGAAAAGGACGCTAAAGGATGCCCTTTATCTCCTCCTTCTGTTTGCGCTGGCAATGGAGCCGCTGGCTGCCAGGCTATGCCACCCACAAGGAGAGAGGCCTTGCATTCATGGACAGAAGTATTGTAGGAAAGTGCCCCTTTTTAACATTGTCACCCCCCGTTTTTGCCTGGTATTTGATGCAGTTATTACTGAAGTGCACTGGGTTCCTGCTATCCAGGTCCCCAGTGCCAGTGCTCTTTCCCTAAAACAAGGTAACTATGCAGTTGTTCCCCAGTTGGCAAGACCTTTAGCACCTCTAAATCCCTAATAAATTATACCTCTGGTACCTAGGGCATGGGTACTAAAGAGGCTCCCTAAGCGCTGCAACATGTATTGTGCCACCTTAAGGGACCCACTACCAAACTCATGTAGACTGGCATTGCAGGCTGCGTGAAATGGTGCAGACAAATGCGAAAACAGGACATGGCACACACCCTTTGTGCCATGCCCCCAGATACTGCATGAAATGTATGTAAGTCACTCCTACAGCAGGCCTTAAAGGCCTAAGGCAGGGTGCATTATATTACATGTGAGGACATATCTGCATGCGCAGGTATCGCCCTGTGCTGTCTAGTTAAATTGCTAGATAGTACAAATGAACAAGGAAGCCACCTTAATTATATATACTGGGCACTGGTCATTACGAGTTCCCCAGCTAAATGATGGCTTCACTGAAACCTATGGTGTTTGATATCAAACACCTTGTCTTAATAAATCCATACTGATGCCAGTAGTGGATTTATTAAGATATGCACCCAGAGGGCACCTTAGAGGTGACTCCTGAAAACCTACCAGCCTCTTAGTGTGCTGGCTGACTGGTATTGTCCAGCCTGCCACCACAGAGAAGTTCCTGACCTTCTGGAGTTGAGTACCTGCGCTCTCAAAGGTCAAGAATAATGCCTTCTCTGGCAGGAGGTGTTTCCACCTCCTCAATAAGGATGGCTAGTAAATCTGCATACCAAAGCCAGAGACTCTGCCACCTTTGATATGCAACCCCGGCTTCCTCCAGACCTGGGAGATGCCAACCCCTGCCCTGAGGCCTATGTGGTACCATGATAGGTGCGAAATTAGCTATGCAGGGAGGCGTGGTGCACTACCAGGCCAGTCACAGCCCCCAAGGTGGGCTGCGCGATGTCCCCACGAAAGCAGGATTCCACCGTCTTGATTTTGGTGGAATTAGTAACTCTGGGACAGGGTTATGCTCACTCCCCACAGGAAGTGGTCATATAGGGGGTGTAGTGACCGCATGGGTAATAACCCATTGGCTACTACCCTTAACTACCCTTAACACGCCCAAATTCATTATTTAGTTGCCCCCCCCCCCCGACACCAGGGATGCAGATTCACCCGACAGAAGAGGACCAAAAAAAGCTGAATAAGTGAGAACTGCGGACTACTGGTGGGCTTTGGCACCTAGGGCCAGACTTGCCGTAGCTGGCACCGGGTGTTTCCCGGGTGGGCCGCGAGGGTGGGGGCCGGTTTTGGACCGGTGGGGGCCGTTTTAGGTATAGGGGGCTGGTTTTGCAGCAGAGCAGAAATATCGGCCCCCTGTGCCAAAAGCAGCAGCAGTGTTTTCCTCCAGCACATCCCCCCGACCCCCTGCCCCCCCATCTATCCCCCCCACCGCCGGGCGGTTTGCGTTCCCAGTCCGGCCCTGTTGGCGCTAAACCCTGCCTGCCTGTTCCTGTCCCGACAATCGTAACAACCCGACTCATCCTGCAGCTGTGCATCCTCCAAAAGCCTCGGAGGGCCTCCATTACTTCGCCAAGCCGTCAGCATCTCCTTTGAAGTAGAGGAACCACTTCCCTGCAACCTGCAGGCACCGACCGTAATGTTTGGTTCGCCGTTCTGCTGACCAACAGGTCCACTGACACAGCAGCCACCCAGGAGGAGGTCACCATGCTCCAGGAGTATAGATCCGTCTCCCCACCAAGCGTGAAGACGTCAGGACCAACCCGAGCCACCCTGCACCAATACACCGGGTGCCCTATCTCTTGCAGCAATCAAAGGTTGTTTGAGTCCAATCCGGGCTCCAATGCTGAAACAACGACCATCCGATGAGGGACATCAGCATTGCGGAGGCCAGCACAGAGAGTGGTCCAGCTGTCCTGTTTTGGCACTCTCTGCAGGTCTAACCGAGAACCGTGAGTGCCTTCGAGGAAAACCCTCTACACCCAAACTCCCTGGCCCGGGTCCATGGTAATTGTGCCCCACTGCTCCCAGGACCCTCAGGAACTGTTCCCCCTGTTGGGAGCTCCCTGATCCCCAAGTCCCCCTCTGCGGCCTGTTTCTAGGTGGCTCCCCTCTTTGCCTAAGCTGTAGCGTGCAAGGCTTCTAGCTCGTCCAGCACCTGGACACTCCAGGGTAGGTAAACTTGAACTGCTGGTGGTACTTTGGACCTTGGCCTCCTACGCCTTAAGGCCTAAAGGAGACCCACCCACGATTGCAAGTACTTGTATGCAGTATATGTTTATTTTTCCATAGGATAGCATTACCCTGTAAAAACGCATTTGTGTGACATTTTTATTTACCTGTAAAAAATTGATATCTAGAAAAATACTTACCCAATTGCGAAGTTCTTGGTGTTAAAACATATATGGAAAAATCTGTTATTTTTCTACATTGGTCTAGAGTTTCTTCTCAAGTGTGTGTCTCATTTATTGACTCTGTGTTCAACAAATGCTTAACACTACCCACTGATAAGGCTAAACTGCTCGCCCACACTACCACAAAAGAGAGCATTTGGGATTATTAATTTAAACCTTGTAAGTCAGTAAGGGTCGTCTGGACTTTCTACATATTGTTACTTGTTTTGGTTCCGCCAAGACCAGCATAAACTGGTTGCTTAAGGTAGTCTTAGGGTTTAGGGGCCCAACAATGCAGATGTCCACTTTTTCAAATGGTGTGCCAACGACAGGCATGGACCCAGGGGACCCTTTAGATTTTTCCATGCTTTCCCACTGGCCTGGCAGATTGGGCATGACCTAGAGAATGTATCTGAGGCCGTCTTCATAAGGGGCCAATATGAGTGAGTGAGAAACCTGTCAAAGGTCTTGTCCTGCCCCACATGTCTTGCAAGAGGTATGTCATGAGTCAGACCCAGTAAGAAGGTCCTGTAGCACTGGGGTCAACTAAGACACGAGTTGTCCTAAGCTCAGGAACCGTAAGCTCGCTATATAGGAGGTCCTTCTCCCAATAGATCAGGTGATCTCCAGATGTGCCACTAGCTGCCTGGGCCTCTGCTTGCTGCCTTATGCCCTCTAGAGTTGGGCACTCTTTATGAGCTCCACAAACTACTCCCTGGTAGGCCAACCCTGAACTTGCCATCCGTCAAGCTTAGGCAGGTCTCCTAGGGCTGCAGTATCCTTCCCGGTAGGCTTCGGGGTTGCATCCTCAGGTGCCCCTAAAACCTGGACCATGAAAGTTTCACTGGCGGGTTTCCCACGCCCCTTTCCCTTCCTCTTTTTGGCAGCAGCTTGGGCCATTATTCCAGGCCTCCTTCACTCCTTCTCTCGTCTTGGGCAGCCATGGACCACGTGGTCAGGCACACCTACTCAGGCAACCATAACTTCTCCAGGTGTGACTTGAGCCCCACTTCCTTCCAGATAGTGTGGTCCAGATCATTCCCTAGCAGATATTCATCAGGCATGGTGGGACTCACAGCTACTCTTAGAGATCCTGAGAACGTCCTCCCCCCCCCTCCTGACCCCCCCTATCAAAGGGAATCCGAGCCACTGGGTAGTGACTCTCACAGTTATCTGCTACTACAGCCTGTTGGAATGTGTTGAGGATTACCTGCTCTGAGGACACCAGATGACACCTCACAGAAGTCATGCTGGCTCCTGTGTTCCTCAGAACCTCCACCCTCTGGCCATGGTGGTGACCCACTGCCTGTCCTTAGAAGTATTTGAAGGCTTGTGGGCTTTGAGCACCATCTGTTTGTCACCCAGGGACACTAGGATGACCTCTGCTCTACCCCCGCACTAACTAGGGCAGTCTCCCCCTCAAGCGTTAAACTGGCCAACCAAATGGTGAGCAGACACTAGGTATCTGACCACCACTGGGGAGCTGTGCCCTCTTGGGACACTTAACACCCCTCTTCACCTGCCCATACTTATGATATATGATATGAGAAATGAGACTTGTATTGCGCTCAGCTACTCCAGGGAGTGACCGGCGCAGTAAAAGCTGAAAGCCAGAGAGAAAGCATGCTCAGTTTATCGAGAAGAACCAGGTTTTCAGCTTCTTTTTAAACAGCCCTGGATCGCTTAAAGCACGTAATTCCAAGGGGAGCACATGGCACTTGGAGCCAAACTGCCCTGTCTTTTTTTCAAAAAAATATTCTTTTCTGGTTAGGTTGGGCTGGGTCTCCTTCCCCTGCAAACTATTTTGTTGGCCTTTAGAGAACTCTTTATTTTTATTCTGACCTGAACTATCCCCTTCTTTTTTTTGGCGGGGACCCTGACAATGCGTTTGGGGTTCCCCCTCAGATACCTTCTTGTGAACACTAGTGCTGAGCCAGTAGTCTGACTTCTTAGCAATCTCCCTGGGGTCAGTGAGTTTACTATCCACTAGGTGTTGGTGCAGCTGTGTAAAACAATTGCTGGACATGTGCTCTAGAGCAATCAAATTGTACAGCCACTTGTAATCACTCACACCACTCGCATTCATCCAGCCATCCAGTGCCTTGTAAAAGTAGTCCGCAAAATCTACCCAGGCTGTTGGGGTAAATTCTGGCTGTCCCTAAACGTCTACCTGTACTTTTCAGTGGTAAGTCCATACTTCTTGATAACTGTGTCCTTCATGAGTGGATACCTCATCCTGTCCCCCTTCCCCAAGGCTAACAATGCATCCCTCCCTTCATTGACTGAGACTGTTCACCCCCCCCCCCCCATCCTCTTTAGGGACCCTGTTCTTCTCTAGGGCAGCCTCATAGGCTTCAAAACACTTACCTATGTCACTCCCCTCAACAAAGGTAGGCACCTGGTCCTTGGGGATGTGAACTCTTCTGTCTCTACTAGGCACCGGGGTAACGCTGCCACCATTGGTGCTGACCTCTATGAGCTGCCTGGCCTTCAGATCCAACTCCTGTTTACTCACTTCATGTGCCAGCAGGATTTTCTTTTCTCCAAAGTCAGTTTCCTCTCCTCAAAGGCCCTCTATGCAGCAGCTGTGAGAAAGTGCCCTCTTTCTGCATGGTAGCCCCCACTTTTTGCTGAACTGCTGATGTGCTTTGACTGAGTGTGTCCTGGGCTCCTGCTAATCAGGTACACAATGCCTATGTTCTTTCCCTAAATCTGCATTGAAACCAAATCCCAATTGGCATCTCTGGCCACAGGTCAGCCCCTGGTAAATGGTCCCACAGGTACCCAGGGCACTGTGACCAGGGAAGACCTCTAAGGGCTGCAGCACTTATTGTGCCACCCTTAGAGGCCCTGTACCAACACACATACACACACACTGCCTTTGCAGGCTGCATGTCTTGGTGCAGAACAAAGTGAAGAGTCGACATGGCACACATCCCTGTGTGCCATGCCTACAACCCACTGCCCTAGCATAGATCAGTCACCCCTCTAGCTGGGTGCACTATACCAGTGGTGAGGGTACAGGTGCATGAGCCCTGTACCCCTACAGTGTCTAAGTCCATTCTTAGACATTGTAAGTGCAGTGCTGCCATTAAGAGTATATGGTGCTGGGAGTTTGTCATTACGAACTCCACAGCACGATAATGGCTACACTGAAAACTGAGAGGTTGGTATCAAACTTCTCAGCACATTAAACCCACACTGATGCCAGTGTGGGATTTAATGAAAAATGCGCACAGAGGGCATCTTGGAGATGCCCCCTGAAAAACGACCCACCACTAGTGTCCAGGCTGAGTGGCTGATTTCAGCTGCCACCACCAGACCTGTTTCTGGACCCCTGGGTCGAGAGCCTGCTGCTCTTGGGGGCCTGAAACAATGCACATCCTGGGACGAGGTGCCAAGCCTCCTCCCCCAGGATGGGCAGGGTTCACGAAGGGGAAGCTTCAAAGGCTTGCCGCCTTTTGTGAGCTTCCCCAGGCCACTTGCTGCTTTCAGCAACTGGTCCCCACTGGTTCTGACCCCCACTTTGGGTGGGAGAACCGGCGGGAACAACAAGTGAGGAAGAGAGGTGTGCCCACCTCTGCCAACTCCGCCCCTCAGGTGGGGGAGGCGAGGTGAAGCACAACTCTCAGTCCCCGCCATCTTGCAGATGGGGGGGTCTCAGCCAACCAGGGAAAGGCTTATGCCCCGCTCCCACTGGAGTGTGGCATAATAGGGAGTGTACCCACCCCAGGGAAGGGACCCATTGGTCCCAACCTTTTTACCTACCTATAACGCCCCTAAATCTAGTATTTAGGAGCACCCCTGAACCTTGCTTCCTCAGTCAAGAACCCGCAAGAAGAAAAGAAGAAGGACCGAACAGTCGTGCCGAAGCTAACAAGAGGAGGACGCCCACTGACTTGGCCCCAGCCCTACCGGCCTGTCCCCACCTCGAACCTGCTCCAGCGAAATCCCGGTGTGTCCTGCAGTCAGCAACCTCAAGAAACCCGGAGGACCTGCCTGCCTTCAATCCCAAAGACTCTGTCTCTCGTGAACACCGGATTTGTTCAAACAACAGACTCCAGTTCCGCAAGTATCCGCGGGTCTGCACCCGACGCCCACGGCCCGAGTCAGAGTGGCCCAACACCAAGAGGAGGTCCCCCCGGCGATCCTGACCCGAGATCTGGCGACCCCTGACCTGCCTCAAGCCTCCAGCCGACGCCTGCAGCCTCAAACCGGAAGGTCCCCCCAACCGCGACCAGGAGCTGGTAAAAAGATCCGACCCTAAAAGGCACCCCTGCACCCGACGCCCCACGGCCTTGGGTGGCCCAACCGATGGTGCCTAACCAACACCCAAGATCCCAACTTACCTCTCGAAGTGGTGGTCGCACCCAGAAGACCTTCGTCCCCGAGCCTGCAGTGCTTTTGCAAACCGGAGACTCCCCATTGAAAGCTACAGGGCTTCCGACGTCAAAACAGCACTCTGCACCCGGCCGCCCCAGTGCCGCTGAGGGGCATCTTTTGTGCTGGCCTAATCCCCCATTTGCCCTGAGCTTAAGTCCGGGAGCTTTGCTCCCACAACCCAGTGGCCTGCTCGTCAGCAGCCACCAACTGGAGGCCCCTTATCCCCCATTGGATAGCATTGGGCCTCAGCACTCTGCACCCGGCTGCCCTAGTGCCACTTAGGGTGTAACAAGAGTGCATCCTTGACCCTGGGGGACCCCTGAGTCTAACCCCAGAACACCAACTCCCACAAAAGTACTTACCCGTTAACCGATAACACTATTTTCCTCCATAGGATAACATTAACTGTTTTGCTATGAAAAGTTTCTAAGTGTGGAGTTGGAAAACCTAAAGAAATTCTTTAAAATTGTACTAACTAACAAAAACGCTTTTACTTACCTGTTTACAGGAAATGTCCCAGTGCAGTATCCAGGCATACTGCACTGTGTAAAAAAGTAATCTCAAAAGTAACTTAACTGTAATTTTACTAAAATCCTATACAAAGTATGTGTACTGTATTCTGAAAAGCATTGCATTATCAGTAACATTACTGTAATCAAATCAAAGTACATTTACAATTGCAATTCAAACTATTTACAAACTGCATTATACTGTAAAGTATTTATTGCTTACCTGTGCCAGGCTTGCTTGGTTCTAGAAAATAAAATAACTAAAAGGATATTTTTATACAAAAACAATTGGTCTGAAGTTCAGTCTTTGAGTGTGTGAATTCATTTGCTGACTGAGTGGGTACAACAAATGCTTAACACTGTCCTCTGATAAAGCCTTACTGCTCGACCACACTACCACAAATAGAGAGTGAGGTGCTATCTACTTTACCTCTGCCTACCTTTTGGGTTCCACTGGACTCTGTGCACACTATACCTCACTTTGGTATAGCATATACAGAGCCAGCTTCCTACCACAGTCTCTTCTGCCATCCTCTTTAGAGCAGCCTCCTACTTGGTTGCTTTCTCCGTCTCTTGAGTTTGGGCAGCTGCAGACTGAACTTCTCTGCTCTCCTGCCCTCCAGCTCAACTGGGCTCAGATTGCGGATTGCGATGTTGCTGCTGTCTCTGGACCTTGCAGGGGACCCCCTCTTGCGGGTCCCCCATCTCCTCTGGAACCATGATCAGGGGGTTGGCCTCCCCCTCTGGTTGCCACCCCTCCCACCCCCCCAAGCCAATGTCTTTCTCTAGCTCCACCACAGTGTTCACCTCCTCATCCTTCTCCTGTGCTGTGGCCTGTAACTGGTGGGCCTCCTCACAGGCTGTCATGGCTTTCTGGAGCTCCTGCTTCTTAGAGTGCGTGGTTGCTAGAAGCCCCCTCTCCCATCAGAATTCCTTGAGCTCCGCCATAGTGTAGCTCTCCAGGTTGTTGAGCTCAAACACAGTGTTTGCAGCAGGTAGAGGCACAGATGTTTAAAGTCAGGTGGAATAGAAATGAACTTGGAAAATGCAAAAGAGGCCAATAAAGGAGAATTCAAAAGAGGTTGATTCTGGTATGAGATTATTTATATGTAATGTTGGTGTTACACAAAATCACTGAGTGGCACTGCAGAAATACAAGTACTGAATCCCACCACTGAACACCAATGTAGGAAATTGTGTTTTTGATTGAGGGGGTGAAGACCCTTCTCAAGCAACAACCACAATCCCTTTCAGGGTGAACCACAAAAGTCAGTAAATTAACCCCTGCCTAACTCTCTGGTAGCTTGGCACAAAAGCATTCAGACTTAACTTAGAGGCAAAGTGTAAAGTATTTATGCATCACGCAAACAGTGATTAAAGTGAAAACGCAACAAAACCTAGTTTAGGAACATAGAGTAAAATGTAATAAATAAAATGAGACCAAAATGACAAAAATCCAATCAGTAGAACCAGAGATATGGAAGTTCAGAGATTTAGATATATACAGTGCCCAAAAGCACTAAGCATTACTCGCGGTTATCTGATCATTCCAGACTGGGGGAAAGTTACAAGTTCAGATGGCCCACGCTGGAGTGCGGTCGGGATAAAGGAACCATGTTAGTACTGCGTAAAAAGTTACCTTCTCAAAGTCTGTCATGAAGAGTCCAGTTCGCGGTGGAGGGGTCCAGGAGGAGCAGGGAGGATGTGGCGGTCGTTTGTCACTGTAGCGTGAAGATCTTGTTGGGCATCGCGGATGGTCATTGCTGGAACTTTGCTTTGGCGGTCACTGCAGGCTGTCTGCTGTAGTTCGAAGTGCTCATCTCGCGTTGCCCGTCGTCGCTGGCGGTCGTTGTATTATGAAGAGTCTGTCCACCAGGGATTTGTGTCGGTGGTCGTCGTAGGCGGCGAGATCTTAGCACGGTTTCTTCTCTAAAGAATGTCAATGATTTTGATTAAATTACTTTGGACCAGAATGGTATCATACTGCTCCTGTTTCAGCTCTAGTAAGTTTACCTTTCAAGTGGTCTAGCAGGCACACCACAACACCGAGAGCTCCACTGGCTCCCGATGCTCAAACAGGCTAATTTAAAACTCCTCACACATACATTCAAGGCAGTACACAACTTAGGCCTCACTTGACAGAACAGCTGCATCTCCTTTCACCTACCACCCAGACACTTCCGTCCTCAGAACCAGATCAGGAAGGCTTGCAGTGGATTACATCGATCCCTAAATCATGCAATGACCTCCCACTCCACATCAGAGCCACCTCATCTCTTCTTGAATTCCACAAGAAACTGAAGGCCTTGCTTTAAGATTTATAAACCTTCCATATGCAAGGCTAGGCGCTTACGCCTGCTCAGCTCCAGGATACCCTCACATGTGATAGTGCTCTTTACAAATACACATAACATACTGGTGACAAAGGCATTGGTGTCCCCAAAAGCAGGTTTGCTGAACTTGTCAGTCTAACTTATGAGGATCTAGAACATGGTCATTTCTGCCTTTTGCATTATCGTATGGGTGTATGTACAGCTGTTATTCACCAGAAAATATGCTGTGTATGGTTGAAAGACATTTTGCAAGTGGGTTTTGTACATTTTATAATCATATTTATACAAATGACACATTCCGTATCTGATGAAGTGGTGTAGGTTAATCAGATGGGCCCTACCCATTGTCTATTTTTGGCTTCCTTTTACCTACACCAACTGAATCCTGTTTCACAACATGCTCGGCCAAATCCCTGTGCTCTAATTCAATTATGCAGTCCTCTTCTCACATGTGAAATAAATTAAGTCAATTCACGAGACCTTCACTGGGATGATCTATCCCAGTAATTGTCAGTTAATTTATCTTGATGGATTTCTGTAGAAGGCTGAAAAAAGATTTCACTCTAGGATGTGTTCTGTAGTTTTCATATCCACTCATCCGGCCTTGCAGGCTTAAAGTAGACGGTACTGGAGTTTTTACTTTGTTATACTACCACACATAAAGACCTAAACGAGGAGCTGGAAAACTGCTGTACATGTGTTTGTTTGAGAGAAGACTGAAGGTAATGTACCAAGGTGGAACATTCGGTCAAAGTGTGAACCATAGAATTGCAGAAGGTTCCAGAGTAGTGCTTTGAAGTAGAATTGTTTTTATGATTACCAAATATATATCTGCCAGTGAAGAGAAGTCGATGTAGTACATGAGACGGACCGATGGGTTGCTTGTGAGTGTTCTATTAGAGTTGAATTTCTAAGTTCTGCACCTTTCGAGGACTCTATAATTAGTATCAAAGTTACAGCGCAGGTAACTTTCTTTTTGAATCTCCAATGGTTCATGCTAGGTAACTTGTTTTAAAGGTATACCATAATTTTGATCTGGGTTAAAGCTAATCTTTTGAAGAGCTTCACTGTATATAGTTCTTTCATGATCTGAGGTGTGAGCTGAGTAACCCATTAGAATGGTGGACAGCCTGCAGTTGTGAGGGCACCATTCTGCCCTACTTAGGTGCCTCTTGGGGAGCTAAACTCATTCTTTGACTTGTGCCCCTTGTTGTCTGGCTTTGAACATTTTCGAAGGGCTACACTGATGCATGTTTGCTAACATACATGGTTTGCCTTCTCAGATTCATTTGGACCAGGAAAAGGAGATTTGAGTGATGAGGATGACGAGAATGAGTTCTTCGATGCTCCAGAGATTATTACCATGCCAGAGAGTTTAGGGCACAAGTGAGTACCTGCTACTAAGAAATGTGTTGTTTTATCTTTTAACTAGATGGACGATGGTTAAAACTACGCATTCGTCAATAAATATTTGTCAAGATGAGATGTCATCTGACAATGTTAATTTACCTCAGACCGATACTTAAGTCGCGCTTCTCACTTTGAATTTAAGCAGGCAGTTTTACCTGGGGTCATAGCTCTGGCCATGGTTCTGCATACACTCCTTCTACAGAGTTGGGGAAAGAAAGTAACAAGGTTGTAAATATGTATTGGCTTGTTACTTAAACGTTTTCGGTTGCCTCACTGCATGCATTTCGTTAGACAAAGTGTCATTAATTGTAAGTTTTTTTTTTTAAATTAGGTCTTTAAAATGCCTACTTGATGATTTTCCTTAGTAATGTTGACAATCAAAAAATGTATATTTTTCAAGGATGTCAGATAAAGAAGAAAAAGATGTCCAATCATTTGTAATAAATTTTCATTTTCTTCAAGTATAATGTGCCAGTTAGCAGTTTAATCCCCTAATGCTTCTTGACTTTTTAACACTTCCACCATAAGCTGCGATTTTCTACAGGCTTTTCCTGGTGGTCCCAAAATGGAATAAAAGCACACCAGAACGTCCGCTGTAAATAGGGTGGACATTCTGAGGTACTTACACCGATGGCCCCAAGTCCTCCAGACTATCGAGGTAAGGTTCCTGCATCTTGGAGCCTGTAGATCTCCGCTGGCGGAACCATGACTGTCCTCCTGACTCTGTATAGAGTGAAAGGGACCTTCAGTTTGGCACACAGCTTACTCTGCCATTCTTCGGGGAAGAGTTCTACATCTACCAAACTGTAAATGAGTACCTTAGTTTGCTGCTTGAGTGCCCAAACCCTGTTGAGTGCTTTATAAGCTCATGACCATGTCATTTTCAATCCCTAACTTTGTAATGTATACCTCCCAGATTGAACCTCACCTCATATCAATGTGCATAATAGCGGTCATGGTTACAGTTTGATTTTTCAGAAGAATAATAGCTCAAGAAGGCTTTGAATTCCCAGAATTAGGACAGTATTGTGTTAGAATCTTCCTAAAAATAATAAAGGGCTGGTGCCTGTCTCGTGGTCCTTTAGCGCCGGGACACTCTGTGGAGTAGCCGTGCGCTTTATAAGTACCTATTTACATTACATTACATTTAGAAGATGAGAACCCTAATAAGCTGATTTGAACATTACAGACATTTGAAATATTTCTTGTCCATTTACCATTGTTTCTACTTAGCCTCTTGTGTCCCTGTCTTCAAATGATGAACTTTCAGCCTCGCTGACTCAAGGATCTTTCGTGCTTTAGCATCTTTTTGTGCTTTAGCACAATGCAGATCTTGGAAAAATTGGTCTCAATAAATGTAATACAAGGTATTAGGTGTTTAAGTGGTTCCGTGTTTTTCTTCATTTTCAGCTTCCTAAGGGCAATTTTTCCTTTTTGCTGCACTGTACTAGCACAAAAGATATTTGTTTTTGTACTGGCCATTGTCTACAATAAGGACTTAATCATTTGGGTGATTTTCACCTTGGTGCTTATTCGGTTGATACAAATATAATTCCTACTATGAAAAGTCGAAGCAAACTGCCCTTTTTGAAAGAAATTGCACCCTCTCACCTCGTTGATTCCACTGACTCCGCTTGTATTAAAAGTGTCTGAACAATTTTTAAAATGAACCTAGTCCATTCTCTTTGTAACTGCTAGTTTGATTTTGGATTTCCTTTCATTTCTCCCTCTCAAAATCACAGGCGCACAGGCAGCAACCTCAGCTCCACTAGCACAGAATTCAGTGTGGAAGACCAGGTAGGTTTCATTCATAAGCCTCCAGCCTGCGCCTAATGTGGTTGTAAGTGTAACTTTGTATTTGGTTTTTTCGGTTTCAGAATCACTTCTCACATGCTAAGCTATAGCAGCAACTTGCCTTGAGTGGCTAACGTGTGACGATTGATTTTATGTCTGTGATTGGGCAATTTCACAACCATTCACTTTAAAAATAACCCCCAACCCAGAAAGTATTTTGCAGATTGTTAGAAATGGGGGTCTCTAGTTGGCAAGGGCTTGCACCTTTGTCCAAATAGGGACCCTTCTTCCTAGTCAGGGTAAGGGAGTTACACTCCTAAAATAACCCCTGGTCACCCCCTTGGTAGCTTGGCATGAGCAGTCAGGCTTATCTTAGAGGCAGTGTGTAAAGCATTTGCACATAACCCACAGTAATACAGTGTAAGCACTACAAAAGGACACCACACCAGTTTAGAAAATATCCAATATTTTTATATACTTAAGACAAGACCAAAAACGATAAAAATCCACAATACAGTACTTAAAAATCTTCAGTTATCAAAATATGCTTTAAAAACAGTTCCTTGATGTAGATAGCTCCGTCCGGGGCTATCACGGCGTCGTGAGCAAACAAATCCAAACAGTTCTGGGTGCCGCGGCGTCGCGGGCCAACTACGGTGTCGGGAAGACCCGCAAACAGTACCTTTTAGAAATGCAGGGCGTCGGCGACCTCTAGTTGAGCTTCCGAAAGCACCGCGTCCGCAGGCGTCGGTTCCGGAGGTCGGTGCAGGAGTCGTCGGGCCCTTGAAGTCACACGCGTTGCGGATCGATCTCCTCTCTGTTGAAGTCAGGAGCGCTGGCATCGGCAGGCGCCGGGTGCTGCGGTGCGAAGTGCAGCGGTGCGGCGTGCGGTGCCCTCAGGTCGCGGTGCGAGCAGCGGCTCGGTGGCGGCGTCGGATGGCGTCATCGGTGAGACCAGGGTCGCGGTGCGAGATGAAGGCGGTGCTCATCACGGTGCTGGCAGGTCACGGTGCAAGCAGCGTTGTCGTTGCTGAAGCGCTGTTGTCGGCTGACAAACTGGAGTCGATGGCGTCGGTAGGCCAAGGCTGCGGTGCGGGATGAGGGCGGTGCGTCGTGTAACTTTACGAGCGGTGCCCTCGAACTACGGTGCAAGCAGCGGCGTAGATTTCGGCGTGGAGCGTCGTCGTCGGGGATACCGAGGCGTCGTCTTGAAGCGAGGCGGTGCGGAGTGCGGTGCATGCAGCGGCTCGGTGGCGTCGTCAGCAGGCGTCGTCGAGACCAGGGTCGCGGTGCGGCGTTGCGGTGGTGCCCTCTGCGGTGCCAAGGCGTCGTCGCGAAGCGGTGTGGAGTGCGGTGCCCACAGGTCGCGGTGCGAGCAGCGGCTCGGTGGCGGCGTCAGCAGGCGTCGTCGGTGAGACCAGGGTCGCGTTGCGGCGGTGCCCTCTGCGGTTCCTTCGGGACACGGAGTCGGCAGCGGCGTCGTCAAGTTGCTTTTCTTCTGTTGCAGCACAAAGCACACAGTCCCCAGTGCTGAGGGCAGAAGAGCTTGAAGTCTTTGTTGTGCCTGAGACTTCTTGAACAGGGGGCAAGCTCTACCTCAAGCCCTTGGAGAAACTTACAAAAGTAGATTGCAGAAAGTTCAGTCCAGCCCTTTCACTGCCCAAGACAGAAGCAGCCACTGCAGGCCAACCCAGCAAAGCACACAGCAAAGTGGTAGTTCCTCCTCACAGCTTCTCCAGCTCTTCTTCTTGGCAGTCTTCTTGATCCAAAAGAGTTCTAAAGTTCAGGGGTCTGGGCCCCAATATTTATATCCCAAAATCCTTTGATCCTTTAGGCAGAGAGTGTCTGTGCCCAGCCAGAACCAGTTCTGCCTTCTCTGGTGTGACTTCCTGGCAGGAGGTGGAGACGGCGTTGTCAGAGGCAGACCAGGCCCTTTGAGGTGCAAGGAAATCTCCTCCCCCTTCCCCAGTTGCAGCCCAGGTCTATTCAGCCCTTTCCTGACTCAGCTAGACTATCTGGAGCCACTCCTGCTTCCCAGCCTTCTGTCATCCAAAACCCAGACAGGCAATCCACATTCCAACAGAGGCACACAGGATGACTGAGCAAGAAAATACCTACTTTCTAAAAGTGGTATTTTCAAACACAATGTAAAAATCACCTTCACTAAAAGATGCCTCTTTAGATTCTGACTTCAGGCATACTAAACTTCATTTTCTTACCTAGTTCCCAGGGCCAGGTATGTTTTTAAGATGTTATAAACAAACTTCCCATTCTGTCCTATGGGGAACAGGTAGCCTTGCAATAGTGAAAAACGAAATTGGCAGTAATTCACTATCAGGACATGCCACACACACCAGGGCATGTCCTACCTTTCACATACACTGCACCCTGCCCACAGGGGTACCTTGGGCCTACCTTAGGGGTGCCTGACATGTAAGAAAAGGGAAGGTTGGGGCCTGGCAAGTGGGTGCACTTGCCAAGTCGACATAGCAGTACCAGACTGCGCGCAGACTCTGCAATGGCAGGTCTGAGTTACCTTTTCAGGGAAACTCACGTAAGTGGCACAATCAGTGCTGCAGGCCCACTAGTAGCATTTGATTTACAGGCCCTGGCACACTCAGTGCACTTTACTAGGGACTAACAAGTAAATCAAATATCCAATCATGGGAACACCAATCCATAACACATTTTACCACAGGAGCACTTGCACTTTACCACTGATCAGCAGTAAGAAAAGTGCGCAGAAACACTAAGCCAGCACTACCAGAGTCAAAACCGGGAGGTCAGAAAGCAAAAACTCAGGGGAAACACGCCAAAAGATGCCAAGTCTAACACATGTCCCCTCCAGCTGAAAGTAGGGAGAACTACCCAACCTCCTGGGAGTTCTCTTCACTAAGGCGGAAGAACCTGGACAGACCATCTGCATTTGCGTGTTCTGTGCCAGGGCGGTGCTCCACCGTAAAGTCCATTCCCTGTAGGGAGATGGACCACCTCAGCAGTTTTGTATTCTCACCCCTCATTTGCATCAACCATCTGAGGGGCCTGTGGTCTGTCTGAACCCGGAAGTGAGTCCCAAACAGGTAGGGCCTCAGCTTCTTCAATGCCCAGACCACAGCGAAAGCTTCCCTTTCTATGGCACTCCACCTCTGTTCCCTGGGGAGTAGTCTCCGGCTAAGGAAGACCACAGGCTGGTCTAGGCCCTCTTCGTTCAGTTGTGAGAGCACCGCTCCCACTCCATGCTCTGAAGCGTCAGTCTGCACGACGAATTCCTTGGAGAAGTCGGGTGCCTTGAGCACGGGGGCCTTGCCCATGGCGGCCTTCAGGGCATCAAAAGCCTTCTGGCAGGACTCAGTCCAGATCACCTTCTTGGGCTACTTCCTGGAAGTCAGCTCTGTTAAGGGGGCAACAATGGTGCCATACCCCTTAACAAACCTCCTGTAGTACCCTTGCAAGAGACCCATCTGACTAGTGGCGAAGTGGAGAAACTACGCAGGAGGTGGAGGGGCCGGATATACGCTACTACCTACTCTGCTTTTGCTAGGGGGCTTTGATATGGGTGAGACCAGGGGTTCCCTTCGAGCACACGCGCACTAAGGTGGACAGTGAGGGAAGGTATGTTTTGGTGGCAGGGAGATTGGCTGGAAGAGAGGTGATGTTTGGGAGTGTGTATGTGCCTAATGTGGATCAGGTGATATTCCTCACCGCCCTCTCAGCTCAGCTGGTTGACTATATGGGGGGACAGGCTGTCATTGGGGGTGATTTTAATTGTGTGGCGGACACTACGGCAGATAGATCACACCCTCCCCTTCCGGGATCACAGACACACCGGGTGGCAGCGGGGTTCCGAAACTGGATGAATCGCTGGGGCCTAGAAGATATCTGGAGGGTGCAGCACACGACCGAAGGGGGGAATATTCGTATTTCTCCCCAATGCACCAAGTACACACCAGACTGGACGCCTTTTTGTGCACAGCAGACTTTAGCGCATCCGTTACGCAAACGGAGTATCTGGGTAGGACCCTTTCGGATCACAGCCCGTTGCTGCTGACTCAACAACCACTTGGGTGACGGCCCCCGAATCCGCTGTGGCAATTGAATCCACTTTCGTTGGAGGATGGGCCTTTCCGGGAATCTCTGAAAGCTCTTATCGAGACTTATTTCCCACTTGATGCCGAGTCTGCGTCCTCTGTGTTGGTTGAATGGGAGGCATTCAAGGTGGTAGTGAGGGGCCACTGCTTGAGGCATTCAATTGGTGCGCAGCTGGAAATTAGGCAGGAGCTATTGGGTATGGAGTCTCAGATTCGGCAGCTGGACAATGTTCAGGGGCAGTGAACTGACTCTGCTGAGCGTTTACAAAAAGCCCACGCCAGCCATAGTGACGCGCTAGAGAGGTTGCGGTGCCACAGCTATAGGGAATACCTAGACAGAGTGCAGAAAGAGGAGGGGAGGCCCGGCCGGCTATTGGCTTGGTTGATTAAGCCTGAAAGTAGAGGGACACCGATTATGCAGGTCCAGACAGACTCCGGGGAGTCGGTCCATGACCCTGATGCCATCAATACCCTGTTCCGTACCTTTTACGAGAAGTTATACACCAGCCCTGGACCGGTGTCTCATTCGGATATCCGGGATTTCCTGGAAAGTTTGCCATTAAAGGTGCTGGACGAACAGGTGCAAGATGACCTGGGAGGACCTGTGACCCTGCATGAGGTCAGGGCTGCTATTGCAGACATGGCGAAGGGGAAGACACCAGGGCCAAATGGCCTCCCGGCAGAGTTTTTTGTAACCTGTAAGGACTTATTGGCGCCTAGACTAGTGACTCTATATACAGAGTCCCTGCACCGAGGGGACCTCCCCGAGTCGACCCAGAGCGCGTTAGATACCCCTCCCTAAGACTAAAGAGGCGAACGCCCCAGTAACAGAGTACAGACCACTCTCTATGCTCAACCTTGATTTTAAAATTCTCAGTAAAATATTGGCGCTTAGATTGCTCCTGCATATGCACGCCATCATCCATGCAGACCAGAACGGTTTCATCCCCTCCCGTAATACTTCCTATAATCTGCGCAGGTTGTACTATGTTCTGTTCCACGAAGAGACAAGATCCATGCCCTCGGCAGCTGCCCTGTCAGTCGACTTAGAGAAGGCCTTCGACACGGTAGACACGGAGAAGTGTGGCTCAATGGTTAGAGCGGCAGACCCTGATGCAGAGATCTGGCCCGGGACCAGGGTTCAATTCCCGCCTCGGCGGGTCTTGGGCTCAATTTCCTCGGACCTGATAATTCTCGCCTCGGTGCCTATTCTAATCATGGGTCCCACTCTGCAACTCTGGGCAATAGCTTGCTTAATCTCCACAACGGCCCCAACAGCGCTGGGATGCCTGGCTTCACCCTGGGGGTGCCCAGGAGTGGACATTTCACAGGGAAAAGCCAGGAAGGGTTCCACAGCGGTATGCGTACAGCGCCAGGACACCCCTTTGGGGGTATAAGTGCGCTTTACAAGTACAAATTTCATTTCATTTCATTTCATTTTTGAGACTGCTACGGTTAGACCTTGGGGAGGGCTGGGTGAAGTGGGTCCGACTGTTGTATGCATCGCCGACGGCGCAGGTCAGAACCGGGAAGTCTGTGTCCTCCCAATACCCGATACAGCGGAGTACTCTGCAGGGGTGCCCCCTCTCGCCCCTTTTATTTGCCCTGGCAATTGAACCACTTGCGGTGCTGATCCGGCAGGGTGGAGCAGGGATAGGAGTTAGATTGGACGGGCGGATGCATATGATTTCATTGTATGCAGATGACCTGCTGGTCTACCTGGGAGAGGCGGTACCTGGCACCTCAACGGCGCTTGCACTACTGGAGCGGTTTGAGGTACTGTCGGGCTTACGGGTTAATAAGAAAAAAACCTACCTGTTCCCTCTGTTGGGACCGGAACCCTGGCCGGAGATACTGCCGATCGATATTAATTGGGCTCCCCATTCAATTAAATATTTGGGAATACATGTTTTTCATTCTCTGGAAGACCTACGGGAAGGAAACCTGGATAGGGCGCTGCGGTCGCTCCGGACCTGTGTACACTTCTGGCGCTCACTGCAATTGCTGATCATGGCACGAATCTCCCTCCTTAAGATGGTCATGCTGCAGAGACTGTTGTATTTTTTGTCAATTTACTGACCCTGATGCCCCGAGGATGGTTCAGACCCTTGAATGACTTGGTGAGAGATTTGATATGGGGGGATGACAGACGAAGGGTCTCCCTGTGGACGTTGCAGCGCCCGATGGCGGAAGGGGGCCTCGGTGTGCCAGACTTCGAATTGTATATGTTGGCTGCCCAGCTACAGTGGCTGGCGCAGTGCGTGGAGGGAGTGAATGAAGCGGGAACATGGCTGATGGAACCTAATGGTAAGCCGGACGCATTGCTGGCTAAATTACTGAGACCGGCAGTTACTGTCCCATATAAGTCGGTGTTGCAGCATACACACTTGGCAACGCTGTGTCCGTAAGCTGGGTGGGACCCCGTGGTACTCCCCCACATTGCCGTTGGTTGGGCTCCCTCATGGGGACCCGGTGACAGTGTTCACGGCGGAACAGATGGGGTCATGGTGAGAGGTGGGCTTAGATACGGTGGGTGATTGTTACCAAGATGGCTTAATAGTCTTGGAGCTGTGGAGTCGTGCGAGGGTATTGGGAGGAAATCCTGGTTAAGATAAAGAATGCACTGGGGAGGGAGCTGGCACAGACTATAGAAGTCTGTTTGTTAGGGCTCTTCCCGCGTCCTCCCAAAAGAAAGGTGGGGAATCGATTTATAGACCTGGCCCTAGGCCTAGCTAAGAGACGGATAGCACTGGTGTGGAAATCCCCTACTGAGCCACAGGTGGCCAGTTGGAACAGAGAGGTTATTAGTTGGGCAGGAGCGGAGGGCAGAGCCCTGAGTTGGGAGGAAGCGAGGGGCATCCGGAGACGACCGATAGCGAACTTATGGAAAGAAGTGCTGGCGAACTGGGAAAACCCAGAGCGGGAACAAGCAACTGGGGGGGGGAGACTGGGAGTGACAGTGAGTGATTTGCATGTTCCCACACAGACGGCCCTGGACCCGCACGGCGGGGGTATGTACGGTATATCCGCTACAAGAAGGTGAACTAGTAGCCCTAGTGGTGGTAAAGACAGGCGGTCAATGAGAGAGTGGGGTCGGTGAATGGGGGGGACGGCACCCTCCCTCCCAGGAGGACCCGCACACTGTACAGAACATATCATGTAATTGATAGGATTAACGAGTGCATCCTTAGAATCGGATGGTACTCTGTCCCCCTATGCATGCCGAATTCTCTTAAGTTTTCTTTTTTTCCGTTTCCTTTTTTCTTTTTCCTTTTTTTAATGGTTGAATTGTTGATGGTTATTGGCGTAAGAGTACCATTGATGAGGACATTGCCTGAATCCTGGGCAGCGGCCAGAACCGCCCACCGAGACAAGGCAGGGAAGAGCGGTAGACGGGGCTACGAAAATCGCAATTATAATAATAATGGGGGCCGGTGGGCACGTAAAGAGTGGTGGTCAGTAGGCTTATGTGCAAGATATGTGACACCATGCAATACCCCAGGAAGGAAGTGTATGTAACCTTGTCTAAGCGATAACAGAGAATTGTACTGAAAATTGCCGCAAATATTGCTTGTGTAATTGTAATAAACTTACAAAATGTCAATAAAAATATGTTTACAAAAAAGAGCAAGTTCAAGGTTTTTGGCAATTAGTGGGCCTAGTCATCTTAGGGCAGCACCACTTTTTCTGCACCTACGAACATAGGCTATTATAATGAATGGGCCCCCGGCAGTCTTTGGTTTTAGTTTTTAGTTGTAAATCATTCTGCTTGGAAAACTCAAGTAATGCATTAAAGTCTGCATACAGGCTATTCTTAGAAGTGCTTCCGACAAACTCTGATAAAATCTACTGCTTCATCAGACAACTCGGCAATCATAGGTGGAGTCAACTCAAGTGGGCCCCATATATTACAGACAAAGGGGTCAGTAAAGGCGATTTGTACCCTTGCTAAAGTTTCATGAATTTGATATTCTTCACTCATGCGCATCTCCAGGAAAAATAAAATGTGTTTTTAACAGTTACCTTCAATTACAGTATTGACACACACACAAACACAGACGAAGAGTGATTAATTTTAAAGGATGGTGGATTTCACTAACCTATACAAATTGAATGGCTGCCCAAATACATTTGGCTTGTATCCAACTTACAGCAACTTCAAAATTGGAAGTGACATTTGTTGCGATCAACTACATTTCTGGAGTGTTTAACATGGGTGTAGGAAAGTAGGATCTGCTTTTATGGTTACCCCCACTTTTTGCCTGGTGCTAAGCTGTTTTGACTAGTCTGACTGGGATCCTGCTAATCAGGACCCCAGTCTTTCTGCTTTCTCCCTTAAATTGTTATGTTCAGTACTTAGGTGCATCCCAGATTGGATACTGGGGTACCCTTATCAGTGCCTAGTATATGCTACTAAGGTACCCAGGGCATAGGTACCCCAGAGGGCCCCCATGGGCTGAAGCATGCATTATGCCACCCATGGGAGACCATTCAAAATGGAACTACAGGCCTGCCATTGCAGCCTGTGTGAGCTGGTGCTAGCACCACTTACTAAAGATATAGGTTTCCTATATCTAGGGTCACTGCACTTAAAACCTATAAGTCACCCCTATAACAGGCCTTTACAATCCTGAAGGCAGAGTGCTTGGTTCTAAGTGAAAGGGTGCCCCTGCATGAGCAGGCTTCCCCTACAGCCTACGGAGTCCATTCTCCCGGGTTGTCAGTGAAGCAGCCATATACTATCTAGAGGGGCACCCCGTAATTACGCGATGACCATCTCGAAACTGGCTGCAACGAATCCTATCATGTTTGGTATCAAACATGTTGGAATCATACCCCCACACCTTAAACGGTGTGGGAGGTATGATTCCAAGCACTGGAAGAGCCCTCCGTTAGGCTCTCAGTGTTCCCGGTACCAGCCTTCTTGACCCGGACAGCACAAAATGGTTCCTGCCGACCAGCAACACGTTTCTGCCCTCCTGCTGCTGAGCCAAGCTCGAGCAGGGGAAGGCAGAACAATAGGCATCCTGTCACAGGGAGGTGTGACCACCTCCCAGACATGATTTAGTGTATTGGGGCAGGGTGTGTGCGCTTGCCAGCGCCACTCAGTCTGCATGTGGGGCACATTTGGTGTGCCCATGCGTAGTCCAGGTCAAACCAGCTCTGGGAGCCGTTGGCACCCCCTCTGGTGTGAAACTGGACAAAGGACATGGGAATAACCTTTCCCCTGTCCAGGCCCTCCCCTGGGAGGGTCTCCTGAATCGTCCCAACCCTTTCCTGAGGGTACTTAAGGGCTTACCTGTGGGTGGGTCCTTAGATTCGTCGTGGGACAAGATTCAGATCAGACACCACTTCTTCTTCTACCGTCTGGGCACTCTGGACTTCCCTGGACTTCGTTTGGGCTCGACTTCGTCTCCCTTCCAGTCTGCGGCATCGTCTGTGCCTGTGCACCATAAAGGAACCTTCCAAGGCCTGTGGGCATCAAAGACACCTGAAGGAATCTCCCTTGGAGTGAAGGAGTCACTCCCCTGCATTCGCAGGCACCGCAACTAAGTCGACTGGTCTGCTGATCCTTAGCTCCTCCGGACTCCGTAAGGTTCTGCAACACAGGTGGTGGTTTTCCACAACTCGAGGCCTGCCCTGCCCTCTCACCAAGTTTGAGGCTAGTATCCCTCATAGGGGATGCAATAACCGAACCCCTGTGCACTGCGTCAACTTGCAGTTGCAAAGGCTTGTTGGCTTCCTTCCTAGAAGATCTTTGGACTCCAAGTAGTCCCAACTTCGAGCACCTCCAGTGACCAGAATCTTCAGCCACACCGCATCGTGTGCATCATGGCCTGCATCTTTTGGTGAGCTGCTTGAGGTCCTCTCGCGACTCCAGTGCCTCCGGCCTGTGGGTCCATTTGAGGGTCACCTTTGTTTCTTTTGGGCTCCCCTGATTGCTCGGGCCTGCCCTGACTCCCCTGCTTGTGTTGAGTCCCCTGGACCTTGCTGGTCCCTACGTTGCTCCTTCTTCAGTTCCTGTGTTGGGTGCATTTGCTGGACACCGACCCCTCAGCACTCGACATCCTTCGTGGGACAGCTCGTGCATGGCTCCTGGCCTTCCTCAGCGTCGCCTGGTCCTCACAGCTGCAGAGTCAAGGTCATCGTCACCCATCCTGCAACACCTGAGATCAGAGGGCATTCGCCTTCCAAGTCTCCTGTTCACTCCTGAGTGACATAGACTCTGTCCCCTCTGCTTGCAGGTACCTCTCATCTAGAATCCATCCTCTGATTCCACCAGACACTTTCTCCTTCTTCACCAGCAGCACTTTCCTGAAGTCCTCCATTGGGATTGACAGCGGTTTCCGACACCACTTCACACCTATGCAACCAGATTCCCTGGTGTAGGTAACGTTGGTACTAGGGTATCCACAGGTGGGGTGGCTCTCCAACCTTTTGTCTTCCACGGGGTTTCTTCAGGATCCACTGGGAAGGGTCCTTAATCTTTAAAATTCCAACCGCGACTTACACGTAGAGTTGTATGGAGCACGCGGTCGTGTTCCCACACTGCACACACTCTCCATGGGGTCCCTATCTAATCACCTTGGGTGGTTCCTCTGGTCCCCAGCACTTCTACGTCCTCTCAATACTGTCTTGACCCGAGTCGTGGCTCTTATACCACTTTCTTAGTATATGGTTTGGTCCCCCCCTGGGGTCCACTGTGTATTCTGTGCTATTTACTGTATTTCTATGCAAAGTATTGTGTACATTGTGTTTATCTTCGTGTAGGAGATACATAAACTTGTTAGAGAGTATTCTATAATAAATACATATTTTTATAACTACCTTGTGTGGTTCATTTTCCCTTAATTTATACTATAAGATTGCATTCTGGTGAAACAAGCTGCTTTACACTCCTTCTGGACTAAGCCTGAAGGCTGCTCTCCACAGCTACCACTTGGAGAGCTTCTAAGGTTGTCTAAGACCTCTTAAATCACCATAAGTGTTGTCTGGACTAGAGCAAGGTGCCCACTTACATTAGTGGACATCATATACCAGGCCAGTTTCTCACAATGGGCATGGGGTTGATAAGCTTCTGAGATACGTTTTTTTTTTTTTCCAGAACAGGACCTTGACATAGGTTTTCTAGACACTAACAGTAAGGACTGGGTTAGTGTGCTATCCTGAGACAGAAAATCAAATGGACTGCAACCACCCCACAACCCACTGAGCATTACTTGAGTGGAATGTGTTCTAGGTAATGATCAGAGCTGCAACATCTCACATGGATAGGTAATGGAACCCCAGCCCTCTTTCGTCATAGAAGGGCATGCTCAAGATCACTAGGAAACCAAGAATACACTTTCAAGATTAATTTAAAATCAAAATCTTATTGTAGTGCGCAAGGTTTGAATAATAACTGTCACAAAAACATGCAAATTAACGGCAACAATACTAATCAGGAGGGTAAATGATAAATAATACAGTAACATTGTGATGATATCATGAACCTTCTTTATATTAATATCTCCAACCCCACCTTCCTCTTGGTTAACTAAGCTAAACTTAGCACCAGAAATGGCCTTCTTCGAGTTTCAAGAATGATTCACACCTGCATACCTCTTCTGAACAATAAAACCAGTGTTCAGCAAAGAATTTACATCTGCTATTATTGTCTGCGTCTGCATGCAGGCAGATAAACCCGCAGAGTGAAGGTAGGGTGTGCCTTCCTAATAGCTTTCAGCAAAAGTAGGTGAAGAGGCATAGTATACTTGCAGCATCAGCCTTCTGAACTTGTGCCGCAACAGACTCATTCCTTTTCAGTGCAGAGGACATAGTGGCAGCCGGGTCTATTCGCATCAGCAGGGAAGGTATTCTTCCAACTCCTTAAGCCACTTTGAGTTGCCCTCACAAACCCACAACCAACTGGTAGAGGTCAAGATAGAACATTTTCTTCAAGGCTGAAAATCCATCATATAACACAATAGAACTCCTGCATCTAAACAGAAGAAAATTGCAAACAAAGCAAAATAACCTAGCTGAGACGGCGTATTCCTTTTAAAGGATGATTTCCCTCACCCACCATAGGTGGCATGCTTCATCAACGGTGCAGGTTACAACCCCCTCACTGACAGGGAGGAGCATAGCGAATGTTTTCAGAGGTATAATAAATACCCTTTAATTAGCTAGGGGTAGTGAGGTAAGCAGAGCGTACAAAGAAATAGTGTGATGGTTAAAACTAGGCACATGAACGCTTTTATTCATGCACCCCTGGGTGAGGAATAAAACGAAGGACACAGAAGAATTAAACCTGCTGGGGTGTGTCACCAGGGTGCGTCAACATGTTAAAGCCAATAACCCTCACATGTGGTGTTGCGGCATTCATCAGAACCAATAGTGATTGTGCTTCTGCTTCGAGGTTGTGCTAAAAAAAACATAATCCAAGGAAGGGATACACTGGTGGTCACATGCAGGAAAATATATATAAATACATGTGTGTAAGTGAACAACTGTTATAGTTTCAAAACGGGGTAGTTGGTGGAATAAAACCACTCAACAACCTGACACAGTGGAGTGTAATACACCTATTCTTGACGCACATAAAGCAAACCCATTACCATAGTTGAGTGCGATACAGCAGAACCAGGCGACTACTTCATATATCAAGACAGGCTTGCACACAATACACCTGTAAGTAAGGGTTACCCGCAATGGTCTGGTGTCGTACCTCAGATCGGGCCCTGACGTGGGACTCAGGGTACTCTCTATCCTATAGAACATTATAAGAGAGAGTAAGAAAGACAAATTAATAGAAAGATAAAAAACTCTGGGTACTTCAGACCATGGGATGTATAGAGCGGCAAATTGCCAAAGAGATATGCATTTATATCAAGATAGATATAAAGATGTAAAAATGTGGAAACCATAATGGCCACATTTACGTATGTGCATTAGTGTAATTGCCTAGGGGAGTTGAAAAAAGCATATTGGGTTCACCCTTGTGCGGTGCGTCAATAGATGTTATAATGATATTAGAGACCCGCTTAATCAAACAACCAAGAAACTATGGAGCAGTCTTAATTATAATCCCCAAATTGCAAGAATAATTGGCAAGCAAGCCCCTGTAAATGTAATGTTTGTCACAATACCAATCTGTTCTTTAGTACAATGGTAAATGAAACATCTGGCAAAAATGCGTTTTGAAAGGTTTGAGATAGAGTGATTATGTATCTCAAAACATGAGACGGACAATAATCAAGGCTAAAAAAAAAACTTTGGGGCTTATCATCTTGGTGTAGTTAGTGCTGAGAAGTACATGTTATTGTAAACAGCGAGAAAATGGCGAAAAAATGAATTCTCACTATAGAGCGTGGTTCCTCTAGAAACCGCTTAGCGTGTTTCTTAACCCCTTAACCGCGGTTCGAATTCCACCGCGGTGCGGCGGTTTTAATCAGCGGGCGGGGCTGCGTCGGCCAACGGACGTGCGCAGCACTACGGAGGTAGTGCTCGCGACGGCCGTTGGCCGACAGCAGCACTTAAGGGGTTAAAATGCAAGATTATGCTCAGGTTACAAGGAGACAAAATGTTACTCTGCCCATAGTCACATAACTCAAGGAGAAAACAAATAAACATTTAATGTCTTGCAAAGGAGATGAAACATACAAATAAGCCCAACGACCAGGAGTGAGTGGCCTCGTGTCTGTCAAGCTATATGTGAAATGGCAAACACAAGACCGGTTACAATCCCCCAAAAATATGGTGCCCGAGGGGCTGTGGAAAAGTAGCTAAATTGTAAAGATTTGATGGGTTCAACTCAGAAGAGGAACCTTTTGCTTGCCTCTGAACGAGTAGAGTTCAGCTGCTTCTGACACGAGGTGCGAGTACATAAGCTGGGGCGGTGAAGGCTGTTCTTATAGTAGTGATTCAAGCGCCGGTGGCGCATCTAATCGGGTGATCACAAGCAATGTTGGGAAATGCAGTTGTCCAAATCTGGCCTCGTATACAACGTGCTTCTGCTATGCGGTGATAAGGTGTTGGATGTCATTCACCAGAGCAAATGCTTATTAATTAAAACCATTTAGCACAAACGATTTATATGACCAAACTGTGCCTACACAACAAAAATCACTAAGGCAAACTGTACCTGTGGAATTCTTACATGGTGTGTACAAAAATATACGTTCGAGGCATATGAGCTGTAGATCATATGCTATGCATAGATCGCCATCTAGTGTTGGGTCCGGATGTTTGCACTTTGTTTTTCTTCGAAGAAGTCTTTCCAGTCATGAGGTAGGTGACTCCTCCTTTCGGTGATAGTGCGCATGGGCATCGACTCCATTGTTAGATTGTTTTTTTCCGCCATCGGGTTTGGATGTATATCGTTGCGCTCTGGTTCGACACCGTTTCCTTCGGGTTTTCCTCGGCGCGCAAGATACTCACCCTCAACGGTATTGTTTCAATCGCGTCTCCCTTTCTAACGCGTATCGTAATTACTTAAACGAATCTTTCGAACGGAAAGTTCGTGGAAGGCCTTCGGGCCTACCCGCGTCGGGTCGACCTGCAGTCGATGGAACAAACTCCCTTTAAATTCTGCCCTCGGTGTCACGCGAAATACCCGCTCACCGACTCACACAGAGTGTGTAACCTGTGTTTGTCCCTCGAACACAGAGAACAAGACTGCAACGCGTGCCAGGCTTTCCGCTCCAAGAAAACACTTCGCGACCGTCGGGCTCGACGTCGCGACATGCAGAGCCAGCACACAAGCTCCATTCCGGACATCTTCGGTCAACAGTCTGACGAAGAGGCCGGCGAGACCATGGTTCCAGGACCAGGAGGACCAGGAGCCGGCCGACATCGTAGATTTCGAATCTGACCAAGAGGAGGACATCCCACATGGTCAACGTACCGTGAGTAAACCTCCCCCCTCATCCCAAGACACAGTTTCAGTTAAAAAGAAGGCTCCGGTCCAACCCGCGCCCTCGGGCCCTGGTTGGCACCGAGATCACGCCCCGCCCTCTGGATCGGCACCAAAGCCTTCCAAAAACCACCGACCCCCACCATTCGGCCTAAAAAAAATCATCGGACCCGAAAACATCAACGGTTTCGACTCCGGCACCGAAAATTCGGCACCGAAACAGACTGAAGTGCAGAAAACAACTACAAAGCCTAGTTTCGATGCCCCAATTGAAAAACCGGATCCGAAACAAAAGCTTTTGTATATCCATCCACAGACTGGCCATATCACCACTAAAGTGACTCTGAAAAGAAGGGCTGATGTAGAAGAAGAATATCACATCCCTTTAAAGAAGAGATCTGTTGGAACTAACCCTTCCCCTCCTCCTCTTCCTCCACCTATTCTTCCTTCATCACCACCTTCCCCTCAGCTTCAACCAATTTCACCTGAACATTCACCACCACATACACCTGACAACCAGGATGATGATCAGGATAGGGATGATGATCAGCCATTACAAGACCCATGGGACGATTATAACACCAATTCGCCCACAGGCAATGATCCCGATCTGTACCCTACCAAACCCTCTCCACCAGATGATAGTGTAGGATACATTGAGTTACTGGGTAGAGCTGCCAACTATCATGGGGTGCAGCTACATAAGGAGTCATTAGAAGAGGTTTTCCGCTTTGAAACCCTCAGTACCACACAGAAGTCAACACATACACTACCCATGCTTAAAGGGATGGTCAGGCATGTAGATTACATTTTTAATGACCCAGTCAGAGCTCGTATTCTCACCACTAGAGTGGACAAGAAGTACAAGCCAGCACCATCGGACCAAGTATATATAAGGGGACAATTGCCACTAGACTCCCTGGTTGTGTCCAATGCAAGAAAGAGAGCCAACTCCCAGACAACAGGAGAGGCTCCACCTCCTGATAAGGAATCAAAACTTATTGCTGCTTCTGGGTAACGGGTAGCTTCCCAAGCAGCCAATTTTTGGCGTGTCTCCAACACGAAGGCACTGTTAGCGAGATACGACCGTGCTCACTGGGACGAAATGGAACAACTGATCCAACATTTACCCCCGGAACACAAATCAAAAGCACAAGATCTGGTTCATGAAGGGCAACTTATTGCTAATAATTAAATAAGATGCTCTCTAGATGCTGCAGACACTGCTGCTAGAGCTGTAAACACTAGTGTCCTTTTAAGGAGGCATGCCTGGCTCCGTATATCTGGTTTTAAACCTGAGGTTCAAACCTCCATTTTAAATACCCCATTCGATAAGGAACATCTATTTGGCCCAGCAGTAGATTCTTCACTTGAGAAAATGAAGAAAGATACTGAGGTAGCCAAATCTATGGGAGCCCTTCAATCCACACAGGGTCGTGCTTCCTTTCGACGCTCCTTTTACCGAGGAGGTTCTAAAAATACCTCATTGGAAGCCACCTCCACCTATAAGGGCAATAACCAACCCTCTCCATCTACGGGTTATTTAAGGGGAAGTTACAGGGGTAACAACGGTAAGGGCAGGGGCCGGGGTTCGAACGCACGCAACTCCCCTGCCAACACAAAGCAGTGACTTGCCTTCACTTCCCCCCGACCACTCAACACCTGTCGGGGTAAGACTGTCAGATTTTCTACCAATCTGGCAATCAATAACAACAGACAATTGGGTACTCCAAACTATCCGTTCTGGTTACTGCCGAATTTATCAACACACCTCCAAATATTCCACCAAAGCAACACAAACTATCACCAGACCATCTATACCTCCTCAAACAAGAGATTCAGTCTCTACTTCTAAAAGGTGCTATAGAGCCTGTGCCGCCCCAACATCACGGGTCGGGCGTATACTCCTTTTATTTCCTGATCCCCAAAAAAGACGGTTCTCTCAGACCAATTTTAGATCTCAGAGAACTCAATCGGTACATTGTCAGACCATTTCCACATGGTGACACTTCAACAGGTACTTCCTCTACTACAAAAAGGTGACTTTCTATCTACTCTAGATCTAAAAGACTCCTACTTTCATATACTAGTTCACTTGGCTCATCGCACATTCCTCAGGTTTGTGGTAGCAGGTCAGCACTACCAGTTCAGAGTACTCCCATTCGGTGTCACCACCGCACCCAGAGTCTTCACAAAATGTCTGGCGGTAGTAGCTGCTCACCTAAGGAGACAAAGCATCCACGTCTTCCCGTACTTAGACGACTGGCTCATCAAAGCCAACACGTACCAACAATGTCTGCAGCACACTTTCAGGACAATTCAGTTACTGCATCAACTAGAGTTCTCAGTCAATGTACCAAAGTCACATCTCCAACCAACCAATACAAAGGACTACCTAGGAGCCACAATAGATACTCAAAAAACTCTCGCTTTTCCCAGGTCAGTCAGAATAAAAAAAAATCAGGCTTTAGTTCTCCGCTTTCAATCCAACCATTGGATTCAAGCTCGAGATTGCATGCAGCTACTGGGAATGATGTCATCCTGCATCATGATCGTTCCCCATGCCAGACTACACATGCGTCCACTTCAAGAATGCTCAGCCAGTCAGTGGAACCAGTCGTAAGGTCTATTGACCGATCTAGTGTTGGTAAGCGGCCGTACTCATCGCTCTCTGCAGTGGTGGAACACACAAAATTTATCAAAAGGACGGCCGTTCATAGACCCAGTTCCACAGATAGTACTGACAGCGGACGCGTCCCTCACTGGGTGGGGAGCTCATCTACAACAGCACACAGTGCAAGGCTTGTGGAACCAACAACAAAAGTTGCTCCACATCAATCACCTAGCGCTGCTTGCAATATTTCTAGCACTCAAGGCGTTTCAAACTCACCTACAGGGCAAAACAGTACTAATTCGTACAGACAACATGACAGCCATGTATTACATACAAAAACAGGGGGGGACACACTCTCTCCAACTGTCCCACTTAGCCCAAGATATCTGGAAGTGGGCCATTCACCACAAACTTTATCTCCTAGCGGAACACGTCCCAGGAGTCAACAACCAAATTGCAGATCTCCTCAGCAGGCAGAGACAGTAAATACACGAATGGGAACTTCACCCTCAGGTCCTCCTTCCATACTTTCAACGTTGGGGAGTCCCTCACATAGACCTGTTTGCCACATACCAAAACGCAAAATGCCCACACTTCGCGTCCAGGTATCCACACCCATTGTCCAAAGGCAATGCACTCTGGATGAATTGATCAGGGATATTTGCCTACGCTTTTCCGCCTCTCCCACTCCTTCCATTAGTGGTGCGGAAACTCAACCAAGCGTCCCTGACACTAACCCTAGTTGCTCCCACATGGGCACGTCAGCCCTGGTTCACAACCCTATTGGAACTCTCAGTAGTTCCTCACCAAAAACTACGTCTTACACCCAATCTTCTCACACAGAGCCATGGAGACATAAGACATCCAGACCCCAGTCAACTCAATCTGGCGATCTGGCTCCTGAAGTCTTAGAGTTCGGCTATCTTAATCTGCCGCCAGACTGCATGAATATTATTATCAAAGAGGCTATTCGCCCTACCACAGGAGCTTGCTATGCAGCAAAGTGGAAGCGGTTTGTGATATACTGCAATAACAACCACCCGCTTGATGCTTCAGTACAAAACATTATATGTTATTTATTACATCTACAACGTTCCAATTTAGCGTATACTTCCATACGCTTACTTCTAGCTGCAATAGCGGCATACCTCCAAAATAGACATCTATCTATTTTTAGAGTGCCTGTTATCAAAGCCTTTATGGATGGACTCAAAAGAGTCATTCCCCCGAGACGTCCACCTGCTCCAGTATGGAATCTCAATATTGTTCTCACCAGACTAATGGGTCCACCCTTTGAGCCCCTGCACAAATGTGAACTGCAATTTCTCACTTGGAAAACTGCTTTCCTCGTTGCTATCACATCACTCAGAAGAGTGGGTGAGCTTCAGGCATTAACTATAGAAGAACCTTTTTTACAAATGCACCAAAATAAAGTGGTTCTTCGGACTAATCCTAAATTCCTTCCTACAGTCATTTCTGCTTTTCGTATCAATCAATCTGTTAAGTTACCTGTGTTCTTCCCTCAACCAGATTCAGTGGCAGAACGTGCCCGACACACATTAGATGTGAAAAGAGCATCGCTTTATTACATAGAAAGGACAAAACCTTTCCGTAACACAAATCAACTTTTTGTCGCTTTTGCTCCCCCACACATAGGCAATCTCATATCAAAATTGGGTATTGCAAGGTGGATAGTCAAGTGCATTCAAATATGCTATGCAAAAGCTAAAGGAACGTTAACCGTTCCCCCTAGAGCACACACTACACGCAAACTAGGGGCTTCTATGGCATTCTTAGGAAATATACCCATAGATGACATATGCAAAGCTGCAACATGGTCTACACCTCACACATTCACAAAACACTATTGTGTAGATGTGTTAGCAAGACAACAAGCTAGAGTGGGCCAGGCAGTTTTACGTACACTATTTCAGACCACTGCATCAGACACAGGTTAGCCACCGCTTTGGGAGATAACTGCTATATAGTCTATGCATAGCATATGATCTAAAACTCATATTCCTCGAACGGAAAATGCTACTTACCCAGTATGCATCTGTTCTTGGCATATAGAGCTGTAGAGTCATATGCGCCCACCCGCCTCCCCGGGTACCTATAGCTGTTGCAGTAATATCTTACTTAGATACATGCATTCATGGACATCTCCTTTTACTACTCTTACTAACTCCATTATCACCCTCTGCGGGAAAACAATCTAACAATGGAGTCGATGCCCATGCGCACTATCACTGAAAGGAGGAGTCACCTACCTCGTGACTGGAAAGACTTCTTCGAAGAAAAACAAAGTGCAAACATCCGGACCCAACACTAGATGGAGATCTATGCTTAGCATATGACTCTATAGCTCTATAGGCCAAGAACAGATGCATACTGGGTAAGTAGCATTTTCCTTAAAAAATATATTTAAAAACTGGTCAGTCCAGATAGAACTATAAATTGTAGTAGAGTAAAACACACTCTCAAGGATGCTGTTACATTTATGCTAGTGATTAGGTTAATTGGTGATAGATGATTCCAGAATTAGGCAATATAGCCAACTCTACCTGTCATGGCCCTTGAAGCAGTAGAACAGGTGAAAAAAGTGGAAACGTGTTTATCTGCCTTCAGTAAAAGGGGGACTTGTGCAGTATAAGTTCTTATTGGAAAGTCACCCTAAATGTACAGAGGTCAATTTCATGGAATAGAAGACCAGGGAATCTCATCGTTGAGCCCATCACTTTGGTTATGTAATCTATAGATCCATTTCTGTTCTCTAAAAAAGAGATATTGCGAAATGTTAGTGACTGAAAGGCTATGTTGGGTTTGTCTAGGACTGTCTACTGTAATTTGTCTGCTGAATGTCCGTTCTCAATAAAATGATTGGTCAATTTAGTGGCCTGTTTCCTACATCTAATCGTACTTTTATGTTCAGTGATGCGAGTTTTCACTTTGCGTGTTGTCATACCAACATACTGGAGCCCGCACGGCCACGTAATGAAGTAGGCGAGTCTCTCCCTGTCACAATTTGTGGCTGCCTCGGTTCCCAAGGAGTATTGGTCCCAATGTCAATGTGAGTGGTGTGCACCATTTGGGACCTCAAGGAAAATGTCCTTGTACTGGCGTTAAACCCAAGTGTGTCTTGTCTTTTAGCAACTGTCGTCATTAGTCTTGTGTGTACCAGCTTGTCCTTTAGATTACTGCTGCGTTTGACTGCAAATAAAGCATGAGGAATGGACTTATTCCCTTTATTCATGATATGCCAATTTTTGCATATTGATTTCTTAATCGAGATTGAGAAGCTGCAGAAGGTATTGACACACACCGATCTCCCTATTGGTGGCTTCGGAGGCCTAAGATCAAGGAGTGCTTTCCGTTTTTTATTTCTGGCTTTCTTGGCATGTGTTCGAATGAGCGGGGAAGGGTACTGTCTGTCTAGCAGTTGAGTGGACAGAGTATTGGTATGTTCTTGTACTTCTGAACATGGGAGCAGTTGCGCCGAAGCTGCAAAAACTGCCCAAAAGGAAGATTGCCTTTGAGTGACTTGGGATGGTAGCTATTAGAAGACATAGAACATTGCGTGTCATGGGTTTCTTGTACAGTTCAGTTTCTAGAGACCCAGACGCTGGATATATAAGAAGATCCAGAAAGGGAAGTCGCTCTTTTCTGTACTCACAGATGAACCTCGAAAGGGATTGAGTGAATTCAGCCACTGATGGAAAGAGGTGATCGAGGTTACATCACCATGCCGGATGAGAAAAATATCCTCCGTGTACCACTATAGGCATTTGTGGGAGTGATATGGGTTTGCAGGTGCAAGGACATGTTCTTTATATAGTGTTATAATTGGGGAGTTAAGTCCTGCTAATCTCTAAATTTCCTCTAGCCCTTCTTTTGTTTTTCGGCTGAAAATCCATCATGTCAGACTAATGGGTTTTGCTAATTGTTTGCAGGGGCTACCGCCCTATCTTTCAGTTCTTCCCTACCTTGTCTTCACACCACACCAGAGGGTATTTTGGTCGATCACACTGTAATTTTGATGTAAGAAACCTCATGCTGGCCAAAGGCATCTTTGATGGTGTGCGGGATTATGAGAAAGGCAAGGGCTGCTGTTCGTGTTACTTCCTCATGTCAAAGAAAGACGGAGGCCTCAAGCCTATATTGGACCTCCGGACATTGAATGTCTTTGTGAGGAAAGGCAAAGCCAGAATGCTCACTCTGGCTTGGATCCTTTCTACTGTATTCCTGAAAACTGGATAGTGTCCTGCAGTCCCACAGACATTGTCTACTGTACAAAGTGGGCTCGGAACACTTCCAGTTTGCCTGTGGCCTTACCTAGTCCCCTCATGCCAGTGATCGCAGCCCATCTTTGGTTGTCCAGGATACATGTATTCACCTTGATTGATGACTGGCTGCTCAAGGCATGCTTGCCACAGTCAGTCGCAGACCACCTCGAACAACATTATTTCATCTCCTTCTGATTCTCCAGCAATGAGACTACGTCCCACCTGAGCTCTGCGCAGAGGATGCCCTTCATTGTGTCTGTCCTGAACACAGTGGCTCTCAAACCCTTTCTACCGTTGTAGCGAGCATGGGACATTCAAGCTATGATCCTGACATTTAAGACTCTATCCCGTGCCTTGGTTAGGATGGTTCTGAAACTTCTAAGCCTCCTAGCTCGTCCCAAATGGTGACATGCAGGTCCTTTTGTATGGTGCCAAACAAGCACTAGTCTGACCTCCAGCAAGCCACTCAATCTTCCCCATCAAGTCAGTCTTAGTGATAGATAAGTAACTTCTGGGTTGGGGAGGTAGAGAGCAGAGACCACTGTTCTCTGACGAAGAGCCAGCTCCCTATCATTCTTCTGGAGTTTTGGTTGATGTGTCTGGCCCTGAAAGCTTTCCTGATGTCCATGAAGGGGAGGTTGATTCAGATCATCATGGACAACATGAAAGCCGTTTGGTACTGTAACAAGCAATATCAAGTGGGGTATTGGAACCTGTGCCAGGAGGCCCTGCACCTTCAGAAATGGTTGGACCAGCAGAGCATCTTTGTTAGTCAACCATCTTGTGGGATCCTTGTATGCCAGAGCAGAACTGATCAGTCGTTCGCTTGTGGACAGTTAGTGCCCTCTCCTGGCTACATCTGTTCCAAAGTGTCAAAGCTTCTGCAAACTGGACTTTCCTCCAAGAATGTAATTAGGAGATGCATTCAGTCTGAAATGGGACACAGGACTGCTGTATGCGTTTTCGCTACTACCTCTTCAATCCCGAGCTCTGAGAAAATTCAGGACATACCGGACCAAAGTCATTTTAATAGCCTTCGACTGGGCCAGGAGAGTGTGGTATCCAGAGTCTGAGCATTTATTCTCCGCTCTGGCTATTCCTTAGGGAAGATGTCCTTTTTCAGCAAAGGGGCATGGGCCTGCTCCCTACCTCCTCAACCTATGCCTTCATGTGTGTTGCGATTGAACAGCGAAGGTTGCTCTTTTTTACTTGTTAGTTGACAGGCATCTGGATGCAAAAATGATATTTAAGTCAATCTATGCTGGGAGAAGTTTGTGGCCTGCTCTGGGGTCCACAATCTTGATTCCCTGCAGCCCAAACTTTCTCATGTTTTGTTTGTGTTGTTGTTTGCCCAGCAAAGCCTTGCAGTGAGCATGGTTAAAGGTTATTTGTCAACCCTTCAGGCCGTATTGTGTTTGCCTGATCAACCCACTCTTTAGCTCACCTTTTGTGAGTCGTTTTCTTAAGGGCATGACACGTGTCAATAACCCCCCCCCACCCTGCCCAAAAGTTGCTTATCCTACCACAGTGGGATTTGAATCGGATCTTCCAGGCTGTGACGTGGGTGTCAGTAAACAATTTCACAAAGCACTATTGTCTTAAAACCAATGTTTAATGTGAGGCCTATTTTGTTTGCTTGGTTCTACAAGATTTTCTGATCGGAGTCCACTCCTCAAACCTTCCAGCATTGGTAGGTATCGCTGTGGTATCTATTGTAAAGGTGAGAAATCTGTGGGAAGAAAGATCCAATAGATCTACAAGTTACTTACCTCTGTAATGCTCTTTCTGGTGAATAATACGAGCATTCCTTCCTACAAGCAAGATTCACCTCTGACACAACTATTCCTTCCATTGTGAGAGTGCTCGACTATTTCATTTTCAACAGAGCAGAATTTAAGGGCGCAAATCTTGTCCGCTTTAAAAGTCTTGCTCTGGATATTGGAACAGCCTTTGAGCACTGTACATTTTGCAAGAAATTCTTTTTATTGCTTTCGCTTTTCAAAAAAATGGCTTAATAGAGAGCCGACTACTGCTCCCAATAGGGTGTTAAGAGAGATTAGGCAGGCCAGGCATACTGCAAAGCTCCTTGTTTTGGATCACAGTCTAAAGGTTTGTTTAAAGTTGGTCTGCATTGTGAGTAGCTTGTTAGTAGCAGATTTCATTTTTACATCTCTATAAAACAAAAACTGTATTAGAAAGCGATCTGTAATAACTTGCTTGGAGTGGAAGTGAACTAGTTCTTTTAAGAGCTGCATAACTTCAGGAAACTAGAGGTGATTTGAGGTAGCATCCATAGGCTTACAAATTGTTGTTTAAATGTCAGTAGTCTAGTATGTGCATCAGTGTAAAAATGTACAAAGTATATTATTCATCCGTTCTTTTTCCACAGTACAAACCCCTGCAAGATGATATGAAGAAAGAGAAGCGGACTCGGATCCCTCAAAAGCCCAATTACAGTTTGAACCTATGGAGCATAATGAAGAACTGCATTGGAAAGGAGCTATCCAAGATCCCTATGCCGGTGAGTCATTTTTCTGAGGCACATAATCTGTAGCATATAGAAATACAGTGCCTCCATGTCTAGATCGGTTCCATATAGACAGATGAAGAATTCCATCAACTGTGGTACATATGGTCTAGACCTATGTTTGTGTTTATCTGGTTTGATCATTCTCTAGTTTTACCTCAGTGTGGGTGTTCACACCTTTGGAGGCGCACTTTGTTCTGATGTATTATATATGCCTGCAGTCACAAATAGATGGCGAAGAGCAGAGATGAGACTGAGGACTAGTTTGGGTCTCCACTAGCAGCATACATGTAGAGGATTCCACAGGCCCAGTACATCTGTAGTGGCTACAGTTGTGGAGAGAGGAATGGTCATTTTATGTGCTCTGGACGTTCACATGCTGTGTTTTAGCATTTCTTGCAGTACAACATTTTCTGACAAGCTTATGCATTATATTTCCCTCATTGCTTTAATTCCTGTCTTAGACCTAAAGTCATTTGGATTTGTAGAAGATTGTTGTGCTTCACATGCTCCAGCACCCTTTTTCCTATGTTTTTTCAGGAGTAGTTAAGTTTGGAAATTATCCACTTGTTTTAAATTTTTCCTTTCTGAGACGTATAATGATGGTGTGATTTAGGGGCAGCTGAAGTTTCCTTCAAGAGGGGTATGTTTATCATGCTTTTGGTATTGCTGTGAATTTTGTGGAAAATGGCAATGCTGGGCAGGGTTCCATACGTAAATGTGATGATTTTGAGTTCATATCTAGGCTTGTCCGTGCATCCTTTACCGGGGTAATGAAGACAATTAAATGATCCTATTCCAGACAGAGAGGGGGAATCTGTTGGCCCGTGAGGCATCACTAAATAACTGGGATGGGAAAGGAAGTAGAGTGGAACAGAAGAAGATAAGAGGAAGGGGAGAAAAAAGTGGGAAGAGTGGTGGCGACTAGTGGACTGAGTAGGATCTCAAAAGTATGTTGTGAGGGGATGGAGGGAAATTAGAGCTGGATCCTGTATAGTCATCAGCCCTCTACCTAAACAGGATCTCGATCAGTGTGGGTCAAGCGCAAGACTCGAAGGTATGTGGGGCACATCAGTTCTCGAAATTCGTCAGAGAGATAGTGGATATAAGGCATCCATGTCTTGTCGAAGGATGGTAGCGTTTGTGTCGCCACTGCCGACACCTTTTCCGGCCCCAATCGATCCCATAATTTGTGGAGCCAGGCCCTGAAGGTCGGGATCATATCTGAACCCCATTAGGCAATTAGAAGCTGTTTTGCAGCTCCCAGCGCTAAGGTGATAGTTTGCCCTTTAGTGGACCTTAAGGGATATGTCAAAGAGTTCAGGAGCCCCAGTAGGATGTAGCTGGGAAAATGGGGAATTACTGCCTCATATATCACGTCTACAGCATCCAGCAATCCTGCCCAAAGGATATGATTTAAGGACACCTCCATATGAGTTAGTGTGCCTGTCTGTCCATATTGCCACCAGCATGTGCTGTCCGCACCTAGTTTCCAGTGTGCAATTTTCCCGGGGTGTAATACCTATAATGTGAAATCTTAAGGAACATTTCCTTACTAGATGTGCTGCGCGCTGAGGCGCGCACCCGATGGAAGATGTCCCACCAGTCTCCTTTTGTAAAAGTGCGTTTGCACTCCTCTTCCCATCTGTGTTGTGCCGATGTTTTAGGTAACTTCTGTGGTGTGACGAGGAAAGCGTATATTTCAGACAGTAAACGTTTGTCGGAGGATCGTGCAATGAACCACTTCTCGAATGGTGTGAGGGGTCTACTGGCGTGTGGGCGGATCGATGGTTAGGATACCCAGTGGCGTAGAGTTATGTATTGCCAATGAGCCTTGGATGAGAGGCCATAAGCCTCTTGTAGCTGAGAAAAATCCATTAAACCATCAACGCCAAAAAAGATCTCCCACCCTTTTATAGTTGGCCTCCTGCTACTCGTTGGATGAGGCACCCTGCAGTGTGTGGTGGAATTCCGGATTCCCCAGCGATATGGTGTCTAGGAGAAAATGGTAGTGGACAGTCTCTTCTGCATTTGTACCTTGTCCCACACACCCCTTTAGTGGTGCTGAGTATGGGGGAAATATATACCCCTGGTGATCGATTTACCTTTGATAGCCATGGTTCCTTCCAAATATGCATGCCCGCCACTGCTTGATCAATAAAGTACCAATGTTTTTCAGTACGGTAGTGGGACCTCTCCACCATGTACCGCAGTTGTGCTGCTTGGTAATAGAACACTAAGTGGGGGACTCCCAGCCCTCCTGCCGCCTGGAGCAAATATGCCTGTGCCTTTGCCATCCTCGCCTTTCTCCTATCCCAAAGGAACTCCCAAATAAGATTCTGCTGTTTATCCAATGTCTATGGAGGGGGCTGGAGCGGCAGTGTCTGCATGAAATACAGCACCTTCAGTAAGAGCGTCATCTTTACGGTGCCAAGTGACCCAACCTTGAGAGTCCATTTAGTCAAATCAGTACGGACAGTCTTCACCAATGCAGCATAGTTACATTCCACCGTTGCGGCGGGAGTGGGATGTATTGGCAGCCCTAAGTATTTGAACCCCTGCGTGGCCCAGGTGAATGGAAATCCCGCTTCCAGAGAGGCCCTGGCCACTTCAGGGATTTTGAGATTTAATAGCGATGATTTTTGAAGGTTAGTTTTAAATCCAGAGGCGCCTCCAAAAATCTCAAGGTCCCCCATGACTGCAGTCAGAGACGAGTACGGGTTTGTTAAAGTGACCAGAAAGTCATAAAACATTATGTTGTGGGACCTGTCCCCCATGGCAACACTGGAAATCTGCGGGATACCATGGGTCCGTTCAGTGAAATGCTCCACATATAAAGCTAACAATAACTGTGACTGAGGGCAGCCTTTACGGTTACCTCTCACGATAGTAAAGGGTAGGGACAGGATTCTGTTAACCCTCACCATTGCCCTAGGGAAGGCATAGCTGCTGTAGATCCACTGGCAATTTCGTGGGCCAAGATCAAAACACACCAATACCGCTTGAAGGTATGGCCAGTGGACTCAATCGAACGCCTTCTCTGTGTCTATAGTAAGGAGAAGGGCTGTAGTGTGGGAGCGTTGAGTCTTATCTAGGAGGTGACAGAGTCGTCTGGTGTTATCTCTGCAGCTCCTCTCTGGTATAAATCCTGTCTGATCAGGTCCACCAAGCCCTGCATATAGGGGGCTAATCTATTGGCCAAGATGCCCGTAAATATCTTGGTGTCTACATTCAACAAGGAAATAGGGCGGTACGAGGAGCAGCACTTTGAATCTTTCCCCAACTTGGGGGTGACAGTGATCGTGGCCAGTTGCATTCTGGGTGTTAAGCAACCTGAAGAACTAAAAGAATTATAAAGCCTGGCTAAGAGGGCCCCAAAGGCTTTATAAAAATCTGCACTGAACCCATCATGACCGGTAGCTTTACCAGTCTAGAGGCGCTGTATTGCCATAAGGACCTCATTGGGGGTTATGTCCCTATCCTGACTGTCGACATCTTTGAGGGGGATCGACTCCAGGTACGTCTCAATGCAGTCAGCATCAAGACTCTTTGCGGAATACAAGTTAGTATAGAAAGATTCAAACTCCAGAGCGATCAACTCTTCCTGATGGGGTCAGGCTACCATCGGACCTCAGCAACTCATCTAACATCTGGTGGATAGCCTGAGAGCGGAGACTGTGGTCTAAAAGATGTCCTGCTTTGTTCCTTCCCGCATAGTACTTTTGCTTGACACGTAACAGGGAATATTCTGCCTTATCCATGTCAATGGCTTTTAACTGTTTATGGCCATAGTAAATTGACACCGGGATACCAGCGAACCTGTTCGTTTATGAGTTTCAAGCTCTTTAACTGTAGCCTAAGGCTGCATCTGTTTATTAAGTCGTGCTGCTATGGCAATGAATTGTACCCTCTTCACAGCTTTTAGTGTGTCCCATCGTAACATGATGGGATTATCCGGTGTGTCATTTGTGGCTAGAAAGGCCTTTAACGTGTCTTTATCTCTGCTAGCGTACTGTTATAAGTGAGAAGTTTGGCGTTGAGACGCCTCGTGCGAGGGGACGGAGAAGTGCCAAGTGTTGTGAACCGCAAGGTAACGGACATAGCCCATGTGATGTGCGCAGTGAGGTGAGGAAATAGTCGAGGCAAGCGTGTTTGGTGCGCTGCCGAGAAAAAAGTGAAGTCTTGGGTATTCAATTGTGTGTCGCCATATATCCAACAGCCCCACTTCGATCAGCCATTGTTTAAAATCTGTGGATAAGGCCCCGGCCTGCCCCTGTCTGGGTGGACCTATCTGGGACATGTTTTAAGGGGCTACTTAAGTCGGGGGCACAATATTTGCTGCAGGTCCACTAGTAGCATTTAATTTACCAACCCTGGGTATATGGTCTACCACTTAACACTTTAGTAAGGACTAATAAGTAAATTAAATATGCCATTCGGGTGTAAGCCAATTTTACCATGTTGTAGGGAGTGAGGTTTGCCACTGGTTAGCAGTGACAAAGTATGCAGTCCTAAAGCCAACAAAACTTAAGTCAGAAAAATAGGAGGGGTGAAGGCAAAAAGTTTAGTGGAGGACAAGCCTAAGGTTGACGGTTCTAACACAACCTCTGTTACTTGTTTTGCTAATGTTATACTATATATAATATCCATGTTTCTAACCTGCATCTGAAAGTTTTGTAAGGCTGTGGAGCAGCCAGTTGCATAATTGCTAAGAGGACTTTGGAGTCCACACTTCGAAAGGAAAAAGCAGTAGTACGAGGAGACACATTCCATGGGGGAAGTTGGGAACGCTACAGTCTACTTTTGGAATCATTGCTGAAAAAAAGGAAGATTTGGAGTACAGACAATTAGATGTTCTTATTACTTTTGAAAGACAGACAAGACAGAAGAATGGTCATCTACATGCCAGGAACATCTGTAACATGCCAGTAGGGGTGGATAAAAGTACTATGTCACAAGGCAGATTTACCTCTGAAAGGATGGTAGTGCATGTTGAGATTCAGTCACATGTCTTACAAGTCTCCAAAGATTAGAGAAGTGAGTAATATGTCGGGATAACCTCTGAAAATCTGAATGAGCAGGGTCAGAATAATTCAGGTGTTTTTGTTGGATCTGAATAGGCAATAAAGTTGGTGTGCAGTCAGCCACATCTGATACATCTGACTGATTCTGCCCACACTATTGCATTACGTGATGCAAATAAAGTCTAGAAACTTTACAAAGAAAAAATGCTTTACGCATAGAGACCTTATGTCTTACGTAGGCCTAGTAACTTTATTCCTGAAGGAGTGGGTCTGCTAACAGTTTATTTTAATTTCAAAAGCAGTACAAGTGTGGGCAAAGGTTTTCTGCTACCAGATATCAGTCTCACTGCTTATGAGTAATCCAGCTTGGTGATGATGACAAAATTTAAAGCAAGGATAAAGTTTAAAGATTTGTGTTCTCTGTGGAGGTACAGTGTGTGTAAGGTAAAATAAAATTAGGTCCATTTGGTGTAGGAAGCACATGTGAACCACAGACCTACCTGTACGTTGGGGTTGAGAACAGAAGCGCAGATTGAAAACGGGGCTTTGTATGTTTTATCGTTTATAATAGTAGTAACCTGGATAAGCTAAATTACTTTTGCCATACGTTTTATTTGAAACAAAAGTGAGCCTGCTCATGCACAGAGTTCCTGTTGCGCTCTTCTGTGATAAACAAAGGCTGAGGAAAGGCATTGATTGCCTCTATGCACCAAAACTGATTGAGACAACAAACACCAATATTGGTGTGGTTCTAGCCTGATTGGACTATTAAGATGGGCATGCACTTAAGTTATGCCCTGGCTGGAAAGAGTCTTCTCTCACCCTTTACAATGGCTTTTGAGGCTTGCCAGTTTAGACGCAGACCATATGGGTTGACTCCAGCATTACTGTTGTTCCGGAGGGCATCAGTAAGGCTCTTGGGAAAGATGGCTTGTGTGAACTTTCTCTTATTTTATTAGAGAGCCCCAAGGGTGTGGGGAAGATGAGGAGGAGAATTCATGTGTACACATTATACCATGGTAATCCAGTGGCTCTCGATTCACCATACCAGGAGAAAAATTTAAGGTGAAAATAGAAGGAGAAAAGTATGAGGTAAAGAATGTTTTGTAATCAGGAAACACATAGTTCAAACGCATTGTGTATTTGCTCGATTCATGTAACAAATAGTATATGTAGACTGGAATAAACATGCAGAATTTCATGAATATAATTGTGCTACGTACAACTGTTAACAATTTGGTCCATGTCACCCCTTTCTCTGTTTGCAGGTTCTCACTGATTTTTTGTTTTCGCGCTTCAGGTAAACTTCAACGAGCCTCTATCCATGCTACAGAGATTGACTGAAGACCTAGAGTATCATGAGCTTCTGGATCGTGGAGCCAAGTGTGAAAGTTCTCTTGAGCAGCTCTGCTATGTTGCAGCCTTTACAGTCTCCTCTTACTCCACCACTGTCTTCCGCACCAGCAAGCCTTTCAACCCACTTTTGGGGGAGACCTTTGAGCTGGATCGGCTGGAGGACAGTGGCTATCGGTCGCTCTGTGAACAGGTGAGTCCTTATCTCTCTTTGCACTAGGGTCTCACAGCTGACCGTTGTGAGTTGAGGAGAGTACAGTGAGCAAAGGTGCAGTCTGATAGTAATACTTCTTTACCTTTACACTGGCTATCTTACTTTCTACAGTACATACACCATGGTGACAATTAGAAATTAGCGTAGGAGGTACAGACAGCATGCTGTGGCAGCATGAAACACTGTACGTCAACTTTTAGAGGTACCAAGTAAGTTTATATGCTGCAGACAGAGCAATTGTGTTTGAAATAGCCACATGGATCATAAGACACCAGAAGTCCTTCATTGTCATTTCCTCACTAAGAGTCATAGATGTAGAATAATTCCCATCAGTGTCTGTGGACCCCCGGCACTGACTGGATAACTGGAGCACTTTAGGGAGGTTTTCTCTCTTTTTTTGAGTTTTGAGTCATCAAATTCTCTAACTTTATGCTTCATTCGGCATCTTCTCTATTCTACCATCAAAAGTAATTCGTTTTTATCACATTTGTGAAGATTTGTCTTTCACAATGGCTTTTTTTGTGAAGTACCCTCCCTGTAGGAGGAAGAAGACTGCAACAGGTCCACGCTCTTCATATGGTTTGTGTACCAATCTCCACATTCTATTTCCAGTTGTAAATTCTGTCAGACAATCACAAGAAGAGTGCTAAGAGAGAGACAATGGTGATCCACCTGAGAGGGCAGTTGGAAGATCTGAAGGTTCAGTTGGCGCAGAAAAAACAAAAAAAAAGGACAGAGAGCAGGCTCCTTCTATTAAATCCATGCATTCTCCAAGGAAGGACTCAAGAGAAGGGAAATCCAAGGGGAAAATGGTACACATGTCACCATTCTAAAAATTCCGCGTGTCCACCAGTCAATGATGAGACTGGCTTCAGCATCAACGTGTGTGCTTGTGTGAGATGGATCCATGACAGGTTTGACGTTGATGGCGAGATTTACTTTGAAGAGATCACTATTGCAACATTGCAGGTCAACTTTGATATAAAACTTCAGCCAAATAAACACTAAGACATGCTGCAGTTGCTCCTTTATCTGGATCTTTTGCTGGAAAATTGTCTCCTTTGTTTAGAAAAAATACCGACCATGCTCAATGCCCTTGTTCTCAACCTTTATTTAAGTTACAATGAAATACGTTTCATATGCCATTGGATTGCACACACAGACTTGTAGATGTTAGCACAGCGTAGCAACACAGGAGGACATTCACCTGTTGTAGCCCCAGGGCATCACGATAATCTTTAAGAAGCGCACCTAACTTTCTCTGACCTTTCACATTAAAACACACACTTCCTTTCTCATTCATTTAGGATTGTACCATTTACCTCTAGTCACACTCAAAGTTGCAAAACAACCTCAGAAACGTAGTAAAGAGAATATTGATAAACTGGGGCCAGCATGCATGACCTTTCAAAATTGATGTTACTGCTGCTACTTATATAAAAGCTTAGGCACCACTGCACAGCTAAATATATGGTTTAACGGACAGATGTTGACTTTGATCCTATGATTATGGGTTTGAATCCCAACTTGTAACTTAAAACTGTTGAATCCTCGCGAATCTCCAATTATTGAAAGATATAAATTCACTTGCACCTACCACACCAATTGTCCCACTACCTGAAAATGCTGACCTGCTGTAACCTATGGAGGTGACCATCTCGGATGGACTTGGAGTTATTGGCTGCCTGCTATGGTGGCAGTAAGAGCTGTGCTTCTCTACGTGGGGCTTATCTGAGGTCTTTGTTATACCTTACTGCCTGCAGCCATTGAGGTTCATTGCTATCTGTGGCCTCGGAGGTTGTTAATGTCTGTGCCCATTGTTCATTTCTTCCTGTTTTATGGTGTGTGGGGGGGGGGGGGAGGCGGGGCTTGGCATTATTTATGTGTCTGTTTATGGATAACTCTGGGTTTATTGCTCTCTGCATACGTCCATGGATGTTTCATCTATGACAATGTTTGCATACACAAAAATCAAATCTGTTTACTTTGCTGGTTAATTTTTAAGTAGAATATTTTTCATCTTTTCCTCAAGGGGAGTCTCTCCCCAGTTGTTCTCTGGTCATCATTCAGGTTCTTTTCAACACATACCTTTCCTTTAGCAAAATTGTATCCTGGAAGAAGGACCATGCAGTTTGCACGTTGTATCTTCGTGACTCCCATATCGTTGAGCTTTGTGACATTTGGCAGAATATGCACTCTTAATATTCCTTGTGTATCATGAAATAAAGATCTTCCCAACTTGTTAATTTGTTTTGGTGAATTGCAATAGCTCACTTCGCACTTTTAGCATAATATCAGCTCTCCACACATTTGATCAACTGCCCATTATAAATTAATGGGAGCTGTACCCAGTGCCAAACAGACTATGATGGTGAACTACAATGTAGGTAAACACTGGAACCACAGTGGACAACTTAAGCAAACTTTGGGCAGGAAGTGAGCAGACAGATAAAGGAAAGGAACCAGTATGACCTATGTGAGTGGTTTTGTATAAGTCTAGATAAAGAAACTGATGATAAAAGGCTCCTTAAGCTGAAAACACTGAGATGATCTATTGATGGTATTGATCCTATTATATTTGATGATTTTTTTTTTACTGTATTTTTGAATGTCTCTTTTGTAAATTTGATTAATTTATTTGAATTTACAGCTGCCTCTCTCTTCTCCTGAAGAAGGGAATTAAGAACTTACCTTAAACCCTTAAAAAGTTGCTATCCTGCTAAAAGTGGATTCTGATAGATACGTCTTCTCCCAGAATTTTCACCCTATACATTATCCTTCCAGTCTTCAGACTAGTTGGAAAAGCTTTTCCACAGCAATATCTCTTCACCACTGCCAGGTGACACCATTTGGCTCCAACCGGGACTGTGCCTCTCCATGTATGATAAAATCAGACTATATCTGAAAGAGACTATTAGTTATGGATTCCTTACCTTAGAATTACCCCCAGGCGTCAGACTAGATCTGGAGAATTTTTCTTCAGCAGTACCCCTGCGCGACGGTGTGAGAAAGTGCCCTCTTTCTGCATGGTTGCCCCCACTTTTTGCTGAATTGCTGGTGTGCTTTGACTGAGTGTGCCCTGGGCTCGTACTAATCAGGTACCCAGGGCCTATGTTCTTTCCCTAAAACTGCATTGAAGCCTAAACCCAATTGGCATCTCTGGCCACAGGTCAGCCCCTGGTAAATGGTACCACAGGTACCTAGGGCACTGTGACCAGAGAAGGCCTCTAAGGGCTGCAGCACTTATTGTGCCACCCTTAGAGGTCCTGTACCATTACACTCACACACTGCCTTTGCAGGCTGCGTGTTTTGGTGCAGAACAAAATGAAGAGTCGACATGGCACACATCCCTGTGTGCCATGCCTACAACCCACTGCCCTGGCATGGATCAGTCACCCCTCTAGCTGGGTGCACTATACCAGTGGTGAGGGTACAGGTCCCCACTGGTTCTGACCCCCACTTTGGGCGGGAGAACCGGCGGAAAAAATAAGTGAGGAAGAGAGGTGTGCCCACCTCTGCCAATTCCACCCCTCAGGTGGGGGAGGCGAGGTGAAGCACAACTCTTAGTCCCCGCCATCTTGCAGATGGGGGGACTCAGCCAACCAGGGAAAGGCTTATGCCCCCCTCCCACTGGAGGGTGGCATAATAGGGGGTGTACCCACCCCAGGGAAGGGACCCATTGGTCCCAACCTTTCACCTACCTGTAACGCTCCTAAATCTAGTATTTAGGGGCACCCCTGAACCTTGCTTCCTCAGACAAGAAGAAACTACAAGAAGAAGAAGGACCGAACAGCCCTGCAGCAGCTACCAAGAGGAAGACGCCCACTGACTTGGCCCCAGCCCTACCGGCCTGTCTCCACCTCGAACCTGCTCCTGCGAAATCCCAGTGTGTCCTGCAGCCAGCAACCTCGGAAATCCCGGAGGACCTGCCTGCCTTCAACCACAAAGACTGAGTCTCCAGTGAACACCGGATTTGTTCATCTGCAACCTCTGGTTCCGGCCGGACACCGCGGATACGCCCCACTCTGCACCCACCGTCCACGGCCCGAGCTCGAGTGGGCAAACACCCAGAGGAGGTCCCCCCGGCGATCCTAACCCGAGATCCGGCGACCCCTGACCTGCCTCAAGCCTCCAGCCGACGCCTGCAGCCTAAATCCGGAAGGTCCCCCCCAACCGCAACTAGGAGCTGGTAAGAAGATCCGACCCCAAAAGGCACCCCTGCACCCGACGCCCCGCGGCCTTGGGTTGCCAAACCGACGGTGCCTAACCAACCCCTAACTTCCCAGCTTACCTCTCGAAGTGGTGGTCGCACCCAGAAGACCTTCGTCCCCAAACCTGCAGTGCCTTTGCAAACCGGAGGTTCCCCATTGAAAAGAACAGGGCGCCCGACGTCGAAACAGTACCCTGCACCTGGCCGCCCTAGTGCTGCTGAGGGTGCACCTTTGGTGCTACTTTGTTTCTCCATTTGCCCTGAGCTAAAGTCCAGGAGCTTGGCTCCCACAACCAAGTGGCCTGCTCGTCAGCAGCCACCAACCGGAAGCCCCCTATCCCCCATTGGATAACATTGGGCCTCAGCACTCTGCACCCGACCGCCCTCGTGCCGCTGAGGGTGTAACTAGAGTGCATCCTTGACCCTTGGGGACCCCTGAGTCTACCCCCAGAACCTCAACTCCCACTACAGAATACTTACCTTATAACCGATAACACTATTTTCCTCCGTAGGATAACATTGACTGTTTTTCTTGGTGTGGAGTTTGAAAACCTAAAGAAATTCTTTAAAATTGTACTGTTTAACAAAAACGATTTTACTTACCTGTTTACAGGAAATGTCCCAGAGTAGTATCCAGGTATACTACTCTTGGTAAGAAAAGTAATCTCAAAAGTAACTTACCTGTAATCTTACAGAAAAGCCCATTCAAAGTATATATAGAAAAGCATTGCATTATCAGTAACACTACTGTAATCAAATCAAAGTACATTTACAATTGCAATCCAAACTGTGATACAATCTGTATATTTACTGCAAAGTACTTATCACTTACCTGTGCCAGGCTTGTTTGATTCTAGGAAATATAATAACTAAAATAATATTTTTATACAAAAACAATTGGTCTGAAGTTCAGTCTTTGAGTGTGTGAATTCATATGCTGACTGAGTGGGTACAACAAATGCTTAACACTGTCCTCTGATACTGCCTTACTGCTCGACCACACTACCACAAATAGAGAGTGAGGTGCTATCTAACTTTACCTCTGCCTACCTTTGGGGTTCCACTGGACTCTGTGCACACTATACCTAACTTTGGTATAGTATATACAGAGCCAGCTTCCTACAGTCGGTAGGTGGCGTCGGTCGACTCCGCATTCGTCGTTGGCGTCGTGATCGCCGGAATGACGTCGCGGTATCCACTTAGAATGCCGCCCCAGCGCGCTGTCAGTTCTTTCTTTTTCCGCGCCAGCCAGCGCAGATCCGTAGAGAGCGGTACCCTTAGTCATTTTTGACTAGAGTTTTTTTTGACTTTTTGTTGACTTCTTTTTTCGAGTCGTTGGAGTCTTGGTGCAAGGGATGTCACATCGACGGACCGGCTTCAAACCTTGTGACTCCTGTCACAAGTTGATGTCGGTCACAGACCCACATCTCGTGTGCCTCTGGTGTTCGGAGCGCGACCACGACCCGAAGTCGTGCTCCGACTGCCGGGCCATGAATCCGAAGTCTTTGCGGGAGTGGTCCAGAAAGCTTCTCGAGGCCCAGAATCAGCTCCGCGCCACTCGAGGTCCCGGTCGAGAGGGAGGTCGCAGGACTGGTCGCGGAGTCACCACCATCACTCCTCTTCGAAGTCTTCGTCTTCGGGTAAGTCGAAGCACAAGAAGAAGGCAAAGAAGCACCGTCGCTCTTCGCCTTCTCCCCGTCAGTCGGCCGACGCGACGCGGGTTGTGGAAGGTAGCCGCCCGGCTCCGCCCGCGGAGCCTGCTGGGTCGGCTCCGAGCCTCCCTCCCTTCCCGGGAGCCGGGGCGGCCTCTGCCCAACTTCGTAGCTTTTACGAAGCCCTCCACTCTGTCTTTGGCAGCCCGGGCCCCGCAGACTCGGCTGGGGGTTCTAGGCCTTCGATGCCGGCGGCCTGGATCCGGATCGGTGCTGGTCGACCTTACGACACCTCCGCCGAATCCATTGGTGACACCTCCCCCCTTCCGACGCTGGTTGTGCCCCAGCCGACGTCGACCCCGGCCTCCACCTCGACATGGACATGGAGCTGGACTGCGTCGATCGACGCCAGTACCGGCGCCGACCAGCACTTTTGTACCTCTGTTCTATCCTGGTGCTCCTTATCGCCCCGAGTGGCAGCCAGAGGAGGGTGAGGAGGACTGGGAGGGGTCTATTGACCCTCTGGCAGACCATTTGGAAGATCTAGACTGGAGAGAGCAAATGGGTGAGGCCAGTGGTCTGGATACATCCCCAGACCTTGGCATGCTTTCTCCCCCTACCGTGGCTTCGGAGGAGGGAGCCTCCTACGCTGTGGTGTTGCGTAGGGCGGCTGAGGCCTTGGGCCTTGAGCTACCTACGGTGGCAGTCAGGACTAACCTCCTGATTTAGGTGCTTCAAACAGCAGCAGCCTCTTCGGAGCCCCTGCTGCCGTTCAATGAGGCCCTCACCGACATCCTTCTGGGTACCTGGTCCAAGCCCTGCACAGGGGCTCCTGTGGATAGGATGATTGCCCGACGCCACCGCCCGGCCCCGGGCAACCCCACTTTCCTCTCCCAACACCCTACCCCTCCAGATAAGGAATCTAAGAAGCTAGATCATTTTGGGAAGAAGATGTTTTCTTCCGTCTGCTTAGGACTGCGGTCGGTGAACACCGCATGTTTCTTGGGCCGTTACACCCACTCTGTGTGGGACACTGTCGCGCAGGTGCTGCCACAGTGCCTGGAGGAGGCCCGGGCTGTTCTCCTCCGTGCAGTTGCTGAGGGTAGAAATGTAGCGAAGTTCACCATCCGATGTGGGCTGGACACCACCGACTCGCTAGGCAGGTCGATTTCAATGTCGGTAGCCCTGCGACGCTATGCCAGGCTGAGGTCCACTGGCTTTTCGGGTGATGTCCAATCGACTCTATTGGACATGCCCTTTGATGGCCGTCGCTTGTTTGGCAACAAAGCGGACAACGCGCTGGAGCGCTTCAAGGATTCTAGTGCTACGGCCAGATCCACCTCTCGCCCTGCGCAGTCCGCTTTTCGCCCCTTTCGTAGCTACAAAAGGGGTGCCCCACCACGTACCACCAAGAGCCACAGGCCTGCGCAAGCTGTTCAGCCTCTGCGCGGGCGGGCCTGTCCACCAGCGCCCCCTCTGCAGCAGCCTCCAAACCTTCCTAGTCCGACTTTTCAGGGCCACCAGTTGCCAGTGGCCGGCAGGATTCGCCATCACCTCCCCCACTGGCACAACATCACGTCGGACAGGTGGGTTTTGCAGATAGTCCGAAGGGGCTACTCCCTCCCCTTCAAGACTACCCCTTCCTCCATTTAGTCCGAAGGGGCTACTCCCTCCCCTTCAAGACTACCCCTTCCTCCATGTCACCTGCTTTCCATCGCATGTCGGAGGATCACTTGGCCCTTCTCCGTCGGAAAGTTGCGGCTCTCTTGGGCAAGGGAGCCATTGAGCGAGTCTCTGTGCTCGAAGTAGGTCGTGGTTGTTATTCCCACTACTTCCTGGTACCCAAGAAGGACAAAGGCCTGCGTCCTATCTTGGATCTCAGGGACGTCAACCGCTTCCTCCGGAAGGAGAAGTTCAAAATGTTGACATTGGCTCAGGTCCTGTCTACCCTCGACCCTGGAGACTGGATGGTTGCGTTGGACTTGTAGGATGCCTATTTTCACATCCCCGTCCTGCCTGCCTGCCCACCGGCGTTACCTACGGTTCACGGTAGGCCACAAGCATTTTCAGTTCACCATGCCCCCCTTTGGCCCTACCAGCGCCCCTCGGGTGTTCACGAAAGTGATGGCGGTGGTCGCAGCTCATCTGCGCAGATCAGGGGTTCCAATCTTCCCCTATCTCGACGACTGGCTGTTGAAGGCGGGCTCTCCCCAGGCAGTCTCTCCCACCTCCAGACTACGGCGGACCTCCTGCATTCGCTGGAGTTCACTATCAATGTGCCGAAGTCACACCTGATTCCCTCTCAGAAGCTCCTTTTCATCGGGGCGGTTCTGGACACGGCGCAGTTTCGGGCTTATCCTCCCGAGCAGCGAGTCCGGGATATTCGGGCTATGATTCCGATCTTTCAGCCTCTAACCCGGGTTTCGGTCAGAATGACCCTGAGGCTGCTGGGTCTCATGGCCTCCTGCATCTGCTGGTGGATCATGCCATGTGGCATATGCGGGCTCTGCAGTGGGACCTGAAGTTCCAGTGGGCACAGCATCAGGGGAATCTTTCCGATTGCGTCCAGATCTCGGAGGGCACTGCACACCAATTGCAGTGGTGGCTAACGAACCAGGATTGAGTCAATGGCAGATCCCTCTTCCTTCCCCAATCAGAGTTCACAGTGGTGACCGATGCATCACTTCTGGGGTGGGGCGGCCACATAGGGGGGCGGAGATCAGAGGCCTCTGGTCTCCGGCGGAGTCCGGGCTCCACATCAACTTTCTGGAGCTCCGGGAGATTCGTCTTGCACTGAAAGCATTCCTTACTTCTGTCAAAGGAAGAGTAGTGCGGGTGTTCACAGACACCACCGCCATGTGGTATTGCAACAAACAGGGCGGGGTGGGGTCGTGAACCCTCTGTCAGGAGGCTCTTCGTCTCTGGAAGTGGCTGGAACATCAGGGCATGTTCCTGGTGGTTCAACACCTGGCGGGTTCCCTGAACGCCTGGGTGGACGAATGAAGCCGCCTGTGCATGATGGATCACGAATGGCGTCTTCACTCGGAGGTGGTGCAAGGTCTCTTTCAGCAGTGGGGAGAGCCTTGGTTAGATCTATTCGCCACCGAAGAGAGCGCGCAATGTCAGCAGATCTGCGCATTGGAATTACCAAGGCGGCATTCGCTAGGTAACGCTTTTCGTCGTGAGTGGAGTTTCGGTCTTCTATACGCCTTTCCGCCTTTACCACTTCTGCCCAGAGTGCTGAAGAAGATCAAGTGCGACCGGGCCCAAGTAATTCTTGTGACTCCGGACTGGGCACGAAGAGTCTGGTATCCCAAGCGCTTGAACATGGCCATCGATCCTCCGATCAGATTGCCCCTTCGGTAGGATCTTCTGTCGCAGCAGCAGGGGACGGTCCTTCTCCCGAACCTGTCCAGCCTCCACCTCCTTGCGTGGAGATTGAGCGGCGACAGTTGACAGCTTTCGACCTTCCTCCCGAAGTCTGTAACGTTATCTTGGCAGCCAGGCCTCCCTCCACCAAAACGGTATACGCCTGTAGATGGAACAAATTTGCGGCATGGTGCACAGCAAAGGTTGTGGATCCCCTTTCTGCCCCGCTTTCAGAGGTTCTCCTCTTCATTCTTACTTTGGCCCAGCAGGGCTCTGCTCTGGGCACTCTTAAAGGCTATCTTTCGGCCATTTCGGCCTTTCTTCGCCTTCCTGATCAGCCTTCTTTTTTCAAGTCCCCTAATGTAAATCGTTTACTTAATAGCATTACTCACCTGTTTCCTCCTATTCCTTTCGTAATGCCCCAGTAGGACTTGAACCTTGTTCTGATTTACCTTATATGCGCTCCCTTTGAGCCGCTACATAATTGTCCTCTCAGACTATTGACCCTCAAAACTGCCTTTTTGGTTGCCATCACCTCTGCTCGCAGGGTGTGAGCTTCAGGCTCTTTCTTCTAAACCTCCTTTCCTGGCTGTTCATCCGGACCAGGTTGTCCTTCGTACTAGACCTTTTTTTCTTCCCAAAGTGGTTACCTCTTTCCACAAAGGACAGACCATCACTTTGCCCACCTTCTTCCCGCCCCTGCATCCTTCTAACGAGGAGGAGAGGCTCCACCGTCTGGATCCAAAATGTGCGCTTTCATTTTATATGGATCGCACAAAACAATTCCGGGTGGATGATCAGCTCTTTGTTGGCTATGTGGGCGCCAAGAAATGTCGGGCTGTGCAAAAACGAACATTACATTTTTTTTTTCCTTGGCGAAAAAGGAACCTCCAGTAGGGTTGTGCACCCATTCCACGGCAGCCACTACTGCTTTGGGACGTGGAGTCCCCCTTCATGACATCTGCCAGGCAGCCACGTGGGCTTCGTTGCACACGTTCACTAAACATTACTGCCTGGACAGCCAAGTCCGGAGAGACGGCTTCTTCAGCCGCTCCGTTCTTCAGGACTTCCTGGTGTGAACTTGGTTCGCAGACCCACCTCCGGGGTTGGTATTGCTGGAGTATCTATTCTAAGGTAAGGAATCCATAACTAATGGTCTCTTTCAGATGAACAAGTTACTTAGCTTCGGTAACAATATATCTGTAAGAGACATATATTAGTTTTGGATTCCTTACCGCCCCACCCATCCTCCCCGTTCTGCGAACTGACTTCTAGAGTAAGGGACTCCCGTTCAGGGCCCTAGTTTTATGCACCAGTGGTCAGTGTCTTGCATGGCTCTGCACTTCTGGCGTGGAATGTCGTGTAAAGACCTCAGCGCTCAGGGGCGTCCTCTAAGTAGATACCACAACGTCATTCCGGGGATCACGACGCCAACGAAGAACGCGGAGTCGACCGATGCCACCTACTGACGCGCAGGGGTACCGCTGAAGAAAAATTCTCTGGATCCAGTCTGACTCCTGGGGGTAATTCTAAGGTAAGGAATCTATAGCTAATATATGTCTCTTACAGATATATCGTTAATTAGGTAAGTAACTTGTTCATTAGGCACAAACTATTGTGCTGACATTAGTTCTTGTTTTTCTATGCTTCGATGTCACAGATGTAGAGCTCACTTGGTATCTCATCAGCAGATTCTGCATTTCAACAATGAGTAGGTCAAGTGTCTCCTTCAAATATTTCAAGGTTCAAACTGTGTCATAAATGTCACAAGATGATGTCTCTTTTGATCGCTCATGACATATGCAGGTGGTATCTGGGTCTGAAGTACGATTCCACAGCCTGTGATTCTTGTGCCTTCGTTCAGCTTAAGGCCATCAGAAAGCTTTAACCAGAGTTATTTTTGGCCAAGGACCACAGAGAGAAGCATTTTCCCACAGGTGACACTTGCCTGGAATCAATCTACTAAGAAGTCTTCTCATTAAAAAAAGAAAGTGACATCGAAGGAGAGATCATCTTCTTCCTTGAGGAAATTATCCTGCTCCCAGGATTGTTCGGACTCTCAGAGACATAGAAATCTCCCTTGTCATGGGACAAAGTTCCAGCTCTGCATAACATGAGACTGGCTTTTCGGGGTCTAATGGCCAATTCACACAGGTTCATAAGGTGAGGATCCTGCAGAATGATGTATCCATCAGAAGTAGTAGTTACTTACCTTCAGCAAGTGGACACATAGTCTTCCGCAAATTGGTCACTACCTTTCCTCATCCCCTTATGAGTTAGCAGGTGAGTTAGCAGGGATCCCTAAGGAATGCCAAAAGATTGTGTGCTGCATTTGGTGCTTCTGTTACTCTCTCATATACTCTCCACATGCCTTGAAAGGGCATTGAAAAAGTACCACAAGCTGACATCACTGAACCAGTTGGTGCGTAATATATTTGGTGTCATCGTTTCCAGAGGAGGAGTGACAGCTGGAGCTGCATGGTGCCTGTTGGTGATGTTGGAAAGATATTGCTAAGGAAATCTTTTCCGAACCAGTGTGAAGATTGAAAAGGTAATTCATAAGGTGGGGAATCTTCATGAAGCTTATGTATCCATCAGAAATATAGTTTACAATGGTAAGTAACTAATTTTTGTGTATTAATGAAATTCAGGGACAGATACTAAAGTTGGTTTATTTCAAAGTACACAATGTTTTTTGAAGATGAAAAACAAAGAGAATTTTAAACTAGCTCAATGATTGCATCACTCGTTTAGTGAAGTTCAGTGAAGATTTATGGATTCAATAAATGCTGGAGTGGAGTGGAGCAAAGGTGATAGCACAGTTCACAATTCTTGATCTGCCAGGTGATGCTGTACACGTTATTGAAGAATGCAGAGAGTGTTGTCTTGAGACGAAGCTGGGCTTAATGAGGTAAAAAGAAAAGAATCATCTGTACCTGGGTTCCTGCCAATCAAATGGTCCTCAGGAAACTTGTCTTCCCCATCTGAACTTGCTCAGAGCCACTGACCTACCTAATGGGTCCATCTCTGAAACTTTAAACGAGAGCGTCCCCTGTGACCTCTGATCTCATTGCTTGAAAGACATGTTCAGATTTTTATGTTCAACACCACAGCTGTGTGGCACATCAACAAACAGGAGGGTGTAGGTTGTCAGCCCTTTTGTTTGGTGGCAGTAGACTGTACACAATCAAATGGGGCTTTCACCAACTCATCTGTCAGGGAAGGAAAACTAGATAGTGGCCTTTCTGCGCAGAATGACTTCGGTGAAGCATGAGCGGTAACTTCCTCCAGAGGAGGTCTTGGATACATTTGAGGCCTGGGGGTTTCCTGCTAAAGATCTGTTTGCCAAGAATGATATTGCTCTCCTGTCCCCTCTTGTGCTTGAGGGAGTTTCCTCAGGCGGTCTCTCTAGGGGATACATTGTCACTGAAGTGAAAGCTTCCTTTGCTGCAAAGGGGTATCACCTGTTCGAGGCATGTGAGCTGTAGATCACATGCTGTGCATAGTTCGCCATCTGGTGTTGGGTCCGGATGTTTGCACTTTGTTTTTCTTCGAAGAAGTCTTTTCAGTCACGAGGTAGGTGACTCCTCCTTTTGGTGATAGTGCGCATGGGCATCGACTCCATTCTTAAATTGTTTTTTCCGCCATCGGGTTCGGATGTGTATTGCTGTGCTCCGGTTCGGCACCGTTTCTCGGACCCCTTCGACACGCAATCCACTACCCTCGACGGTATTGTTATCGCGGTTCCCATTCTTCGCGTACCGCCTCGACTCGATAACTTCGATCGGAAAACTTGTGGCGGGCCATCGGGCCTACCCGCGCCGACAGCGCTAGCAGTCGATGGAACGGACTCCTTTCAAACTCTGCCCCGGGTGTCGTGCTAAATTTCCACGCACCGATTTGCACGAAGTGTGCAACCTCTGCCTGTCCCCAGAACATGACGATGCAAAAGTGCAAAAGTACAGGCTCCATGAGTGCTTAATAAACCAAAGCAAACTCTACGAGAGGTATCCATACTTCACATGGGAGACTTAAAACAGCTTTTGTGGGAAATTTTCCTGGGGGCTACTGCACCTCTGCAGCCCCAAACACACTTTTAAGTTCGTTGGTGGTGCCCCTTGGGCGCCATAAGGAACAGTATGCCTTCGCAAAGGCCTTTGAGACGCTCCTTAGCACCAGGCGGTAAATAAATGAAGAATTTCTTCACCCACTCAGCAGAAATGCTTTGTTTTTATGTATAGCAAGTGGCTTCACACTGCATGTTACCTTTTTTTAATTATTATTATTATTTTTTTAATGCGGTCTTGCGCAGCACTTTTTGCTTTTAAAAAAATAAGGGCCCGGTGCCTCCTCCCCTTTGGAGGGGTACCCAGCTTGTTGTCTTGATGGGGGCCCCAGAGTCCAAACTCTTCATAAGGAAAACACACACACACACACACACACACGCACACGCACGCGCACGCCCACTCGCCCAGCCTGTGGATCTTTTTGGGAATTGGATGTGAAGTGCAACACACCCCATTTCCCACCTTGTCCCCCAGCTGATGACATGAATATTTACCTTCTTGGAAGTCAAATTAGCCAGAAGGATTAATAATTCGCAAGCCCTGTTAAGTTGGTGAAATTTGTGTGATTTTGGTTTCTGATAAATGATTTTTCCTATTTTCATTTGAACTAGGAAATGTTCTATGCCTGCTTCCGCTTATGACGCAGACATGACCCTCTACAGGCTGTATGTGCCCTTTTGGGGATCAAATTGATGCCCCTGACATGTGCACTGATCATGTCCTAATAAAGGAGGAAAGTACTTTTAAACTGCATTAATAAGCATCTGCTCTGAGTAATGTGATTCCTCTAAGGTTGGTCACATGAGTCAGATATGTGATCTCAGATGTGATTGAACCCTAAAATGATATTTCTCATGAATACTTCTTCCACCCTGGTGCACCAACATCAGTTTCCTTTCTTCTGCACCCTTTGATGCAGATCTGAAGCTTCTCTCATGGAATGTCTGTCACTTGTCAGTGTTTCTCAAGATATTTTTCTCTCTTCTAAACATTTTACCCCATGAAATGTTTTGGGATGTTGCTTCCCAAGTCAGGGTTCACGCCCCGTCAAGACTTTAACCCCTTCGCTGCTAGGCCTTTTCCCCTCCTGTGCTAAGCCTTTTTTTGGCTATTTGGGGTAGTTCGCGCTTAGGGCCCTGTAACTTTTTGACCACATAAGGTATCCATGCCAAATTTGCGTCCTTTTTTTCCAACGTCATGGGGATTCTAAAGGTACCTAGGGTTTGTGGATTCCCCTGGAGGGGACCCAGAAATTAGCCAAAATACAGCTAAATTTTGTTTTTTTGGGAAAAATGCGAAAAATGGGCTACAGATGAAAGCATCTGGTTTTTTCCCTGCAAATGGCATCAAAAAAGGGGTTGTGGTGCTGAAATCACCATCTTCCCAGCTTTCAGGGACAAGCAGACTTTTGTCAGAAAACCAAAATTTTGTACACAGTTTTGGCATTTTTCTGGTACATAGCCTATTTTTGCTATTTTTTGTGCTTTCAACCTCCTTCCAGTTAATGGTAGAAATGGGCATGAAAGCAATAATGGATCCTGGAAAGCCATACATTTCTGAAAAGTAGACAAAATTCTGAATTCAGCAAGGGGTCATTTGTGTAGATCCTTCAAGTTTTCTTTATAGAAACAAACAGTTGGATATAGGAAAAATTGAAAATTAGTTGAAAAAAACAGCCATTTGTGTCAACGTTTTCACCTGTAACTTCTTCTAATTATGACAGCTATTTGAAAGCAATATACCATTACATCCGCTGGACCTTTCTGGTTGTGGTGATATATAGGACTTGTAGGTTCACCAAGAACCCGACGAACCCAGAGCCAATAACTGAGCAGCGTCTTGCAATGGTTTTTTATTATGTCCCGGGTATATAGCAATTATTCTGGGAAAATTTATACATGGAAAAATCGGTATGAAAGACACCTATGTATTTCTGAAATGGGAACAAAATATAGAGTTTAGAAACAGTAGATATTTGCACATATCCGAAATTGGGAGTACCCATACTAGCATGAGAATTATAGGTCATTTTTCAAAATGACTTCTTTTTTACACATTGTCTTTCATTTGGAAGGCAGAAATGCATCGAAAGTCAATAGATAATAACAGTTGCTCTACAATTTTGTGTTACCCTAAGTCTCCCGATAAAAATGGTACCTCACTTGTGTGGGTAGGCCTAGTACCCGCGACAGGAAACGGCCCAAAACGCAACGTGGACACACCACATTTTCACAGTGAAAAATGACCCTTTTTTTGCAAAGTGCCTAGCTGTAGTTTTTGAACCCTAGCTCTGCCGGCACCTAAGGAAACCTAGCAAACCTATACATTTCTGAAAACTAGACACCCAGGGGAATCCAGGATGGGGTGACTTGACTGGCTCTCACCAGGTTCTGGTAGCCAGAATCCCTTGCAAACCTAAAAATTGTCAAAAAACCACATTTTCCTCACTTTTCTGTGGTGGAAAGTTCTGGAATCTGCGTGGATCCACAAAATTCCACCCACCCCGCGTTCCCCAAAGTCTTCCGAGAAAAATGGTACCTCACTTGTGTGGGTAGGCCTCGTGCCCGCGATAGGAAACAGCGCAAAACGCAACGTGGACACACCACATTTTCACAGTGGAAAATGACCCTTTCTTTGCAAAGTGCCTAGCTGTAGTTTTTGAACCCTAGCTCTGCCGGCACCTACGGAAACCTAGCAAACCTATACATTTCTGAAAACTAGACACCCAGGGGAATCCAGGATGGGGTGACTTGACTGGCTCTCACCAGGTTCTGGTAGCCAGAATCCCTTGCAAACCTAAAAATTGTCAAAAAACCACATTTTCCTCACTTTTCTGTGGTGGAAAGTTCTGGAATCTGCGTGGATCCACAAAATTCCACCCACCCCGCGTTCCCCAAAGTCTTCCGAGAAAAATGGTACCTCACTTGTGTGGGTAGGCCTCGTGCCCGCGATAGGAAACAGCGCAAAACGCAACGTGGACACACCACATTTTCACAGTGGAAAATGACCCTTTTTTTGCAAAGTGCCTAGCTGTAGTTTTTGAACCCTAGCTCTGCCGGCACCTAGGGAAACCTACCAAACCCACACATTTCTGAAAAGTAGACACCCGGGGGATTCCAGTGAGGTATGTCTTGCGTGGTTCCCCCAACCATTTTTTACCCAGAATCCCCTGCAAACCTGAAATTTTGCTGAAAAAATCACTTTTTTCACACATTTGTGTGTGGGAAAGTTGTGGCATCACTGGGCTGACACAAATTTCCTACCACCCAGAGTTCGCCCAGGTCTCCCAATAAAAATGGTGCCTCACTCGGGTGGGAGGCCCAAGTACCCGCGACAGGCAAGGGCCCAAAACGTATTGAGGCGACATCAAAATTGCCTATCACAAAACAACCTGGTTTTGCAAGGGGAGTCCCATGACTTTTTGGCCCGGGGCTCGGCGGCCACCTAGGTAAACCTACCGACCCACTCATTTCTGAAAACTAGACATCCGGGGGATTCCAGGGAGGTATGGCTTGCATGGATCCCCCAACGTTTTCTTACCCAGAATCCCCTGCAAACCTGAACTTTTGCTGAAAAAAATCACTTTTTTCACACATTTGTGTGTGGGAAAGTTGTGGCATCACTGGGCTGACACAAATTTCCTACCACCCAGCGTTCCCCCAGGTCTCCCGATAAAAATGGTGCCTCACTCGGGTGGGAGGCCCAAGTACCCGCGACAGGCAAGGGCCCAAAACGTATTGAGGCGACATCAAAATTGCCTATCACAAAACGGCTAATGCCCCCATCTGCCCCCCAGGGGGGGCAACAAGCCCACTAGACGCCAGGGAGTTTTTTGGGCAAATTTTAATTAGGGTGGGGGCTGCCCAAAACGGGCATGCTAATGCCCCCACCCTAATTTAAATTTGCCCCAAAAAATCCCTGGCGTCTAGTGGGCTGTTTGCCCCCGGGGGGCAGGAAGGCTGTCATTTTTGCGGGGAGGGGGTGGGGGCATGGGCATGCCCATTTTGGGCAGCCCCCACCCTAATTCAAACTTGCCCCAAAAAAATCCCTGGCGACTAGTGGGCTTTTTGCCCCCCCCCCCCCGGCGGGGCAGATTGGGGGTTAATGCCCCCATCTGCCCCCCAGGGGGGGCAGAAAGTCCACTAGACGCCAGGGAGTTTTTTGGGCAAATTTTAATTAGGGTGGGGGCTGCCCAAAACGGGCATGCCAATGTCCCCACCCTAATTAAAAATTGCCCCAAAAAATCTAGTGGGCTTTTTGCCCCCCTGGGGGGGGGCAGGAAGGCTGTTATTTTTGCGGGGGAGGGGGTGGGGGCATGGGCATGCCCGTTTTAGGAGCCCCCACCCTAATTAAAATTTGCCCCAAAAAATCCCTGGCGTCTAGTGGGCTTTTTGCCCTCCCGGGGGGGGGCAGATTGGAGGCTACTGCCCCATCTGCCCCCCAGGAGGGGCAGGAAGGCTGTTATTTTTGCGGGGGTGGGGGGCATGGGCATGCCCGTTTTGGGAGCCCCCACCCTAATTCAAATTTGCCCCAAAAAAATCCCTGACGTCTAGTGGGTTTTTTGCCCCCCCAGCGGGGCAGATTGGGGGCTGATGTCCCCATCTGCCCCCGGGGGGCAGAAAGTCCATTAGACGCCAGGGAGTTGTTTGGGCAAATTTTAATTAGGGTGAGGGCTGCCCAAAATCCCTGGCGTCTACTGGGCTTTTTGCGCCCCCGGGGGGGCAGATTTGGGGCTAATGCCCCCAGCTGCCCCCCAGGGGGAGCAGAAAGGCTGTCATTTTTGCGGGGGGGCATGGGCATGCCCATATTGGACTGCCCCCACCACAAATTATAATAATAAAAAAAAAATCCCTGGCGTATAGTGGGCTTTTTGCCCCCCCCCGGGGGGCAGAAAGGCTGTAAATTTTGCGGGGGGGGTGGGGCATGGACATGCCCTTTATGGGCAGCCCCCACCCTAATAAATTATGCGGCATAAAAAAATATCCCTGGGGTCTAGTGGGCTTTTTGCCCCCCCCCCGGGGGGGCAAGATTGGGGGCTACTGCCCCCATCTGCCCCCCAGGGGGGGCAAAAAGACTAAATCACACCAAAAGAAAATTGGGGGGAGCCAAGGGGCCGCTCCCTCCCTGGTGTCTACTGGGTGGATCCTGCTTGGGGATCGCCCTTCTGGGGCGATCCCCAAGCAGGGATCCACTGGGAGGGGTACCATTGGAAAGGGGAGATTCTCCCTTTCCAATGATACCTCTCCTGTCTTTCTACGTGCCCAGGGGCTGAGATAGCCCCCTGAGCACATTGAAAGTGAAACTGAAATGAGCCTAAAGGCTCATTTCAGTTTCGGGTTTCTGTGCAATGAGGACAGCGCGACGTGCGCGCTGATCCTCATGGCACAGAAACCAGGGAGGGGCCTCGGGAGCTGGGAAGCTCTTCCCCAGCTCCCAAGGTCACAGGGGTGAAATAGAAATCCCTCTGCTGTCTGCAGCAGAGGGATTTTGTGCCCCTGGCCTCATGACGGAATGATTCCGTCATGAGCACAGGGGCACCGATGCTCATGACGAAACCATTCCGTCATGAGCATCGAAGGGGTTAATGGGCAAATGTCCATTTTTCATGAGGGTATATCTGGGATGTTTGAAGTCGAGGCACGAGAAGTGTGGTGTCATGCACCCCAAGGTCATAAAGGAGTGCAAACAAAACATTTTATGGTCCGCGCACTATGTGAGCGTTCGGGTTCAACACTGGTTGTGCTCTTGGTTGATGTCTCCCTCTAAATCATGCTCCTAACCTTCATCAAAATCCTGCAAGGAGAAGAGGAAAAAACAAAAAGAAGAGACATGGAGATGACTTGCTAAAATGTTGCTCGCAGTTGAGAGGTAAGTCACATCCGTGCTCTATTTCCTCCTCCCCTTGAGGAGTCATCCTCAGCTCTAGAACAGGTGGATATCACTCCTCCGGGAAGCCTTATCTGGGGTGCCACCGATGCCAGACCCAGGATGCTTACCGGCTCCACTGCTACCCACTCCATACCCAGTGCTACCATAAGCCTATCTGGAATTTCAGGTGCCAGGGGCTCATCCGGCCTTCTTACTCAATGCTGTAATGGAGATGTTCCAGCCTGCATCTGTTCCCTCTGGCATACCTCTGTGCCCCATGGGACCTTTAGGGTACCTGCCTGCACCCCCTCCCCTCTGTTCTAAATGGTGCCGGGACCTTCCACTGGCACAAATACCAGTGCCACATCTGGTGCCACAAACTCTGTTGCCACCAACAGAGCAGCTGGTTTTAAAGTTTAAGGCTATCCTGCAGAGGTCGAGATGATGGACCGAGTGAATAGTGGAGGATGGAAGGTACAGGGAGGTGCAGAAGGACACACCAGGCCAACACCATTGGTTCATGATGCATGACACCTTATTCACTGACTCAGATCCAATTCAGATGCCAGATGTAATTCAACTTGACACAGATGACAGCAGCGAGGCAGCCAACTTGTTGGACATAGTAGACTACTTGGTTCTGCAAAATGCAAGTGGCCAGGATACTTCCCCAACATGAATTGAAGTGTCCTTCAGAGTTTGCCCCACCAGAGGTGGACTCTCTTAATCTGTACTCAGAAATGCTGCTAATGTGCTGGAGCTCCCCCTCCCTACTGTTCTGTAGAGACCAGGTCCAACATTCTTGCAGAAGTCTCTAACTTTTGTCATCTGCTTCAGAACCGTTGCTGCCTTTTTTGAGGCTCTTTTGAACCCGACCAAAGTGGCCTGGGAGAAACCCACCAGCAGTAAACTGGATAATTGCCAGGTGTTCTAGACTGGCAACCAGAGACTATTTTCTTGCCCGCACACCCATCCTCATGAAGCCTAGTGGTTCAGGCCTCCTCCTGTACTAAACAAAATCCTGTTGCTTTTCCTGCAGCCTTATCAGATAACAAAACAAAGAACTGGAAGCAGTATGGAAGATATACTTCTCAGCGAGCAGTGAGACCCATTCATTCTCTGAAACCTGCATGTTTAGTGGGAAGGTCTACCTATGCATTTTGAGATATGGCAGGACTGACTGGATGCCACTGACTCAGGGACCATGACCACAAACTCCTCAGTGACCCTACGAAAGCATGTCTGACTCATGTCGAGCAGCTGTTTTGGAGATGTCCGGGCTACATTATTGGACACGCCATTCGATGGAGCACATCTCTTTGGGGTCAAGGAGGATGCTGCTCTAAGGAAATTCAAGACAGGGTAGCATCACCCATATCATTGGGCCACCAGGCTCCACTTAAAGAATAACATCAAATTCGGAAGTTTTGAGGCTTCTCAAAGAGCTTCAATTTGTGCCAACTCCAGGCCTAGAGTCTCCCCAATAAAAAATTCTGCTCCTCCGTCAATACAGAGGCACAGGTAAAGTCGGACCCAGCAACTGTCCATCTCCTCTTCTCCTGCACCATCCATAAAGCCACTTTAGCTTCCTGTTGAATGACCATGTGTGCTACTTGGAAGGACAAGTATCCTCCTTTCTGAAGACCTTCCGGCAGACTTCTCCCCACACCTCCTTCAGGCATAAGACAGTCTTAAGATTCATCAGCAGGGGGCGGCAGCCCTGCTACAGAAAGGAAAGGTGGAGTTGGTTCCAGAGCAGGAAATTGGGCATGGATGCTGCTCACGATAATTTCTGGTTCCCAAGAATGATGGCACTCATATGATCCCAGACCTCAGGCTGTTGAACTTGAAGTTCAAAACGTTCATGATACAATACCTGGCTTAGGTTCTTCTGCACTGGAAGCTGAAGACTGGATGGTGCTCCTGAACTTCAAGGACGTGTATTTGCACATACTGGTCCTGCAGTCTCACAGGAGGTACCTGTGCTTTGTGTTGGGGCCCACCTATGCCTGGACGACTGACTGTTCAAACTTAGATAGCCACAGATGGTTTTGCATCACCTGCAAGCAACAGCATTCCTGCTTTTGGAATTGGGTTTTTCCATCAACATTACCAATTCTCATTCAGTCGCACGTTGATGGAATGCCTCCTGTTCATAGGGGCAGTACTGGACACCTTTGTTTTGAGCCTTCCCTCCTCCATAGAGGATCTGAGGCAGTCTAGAATGTATATTGATGTTTCCAGAGGGAGCTTGTATTCCAGACCTGTTGCTTCTCAGTCTGCTAGGTAAGTTCATGCATCCTCCTAGTCATGTACGTCACCGGCACATTAGGCTCTCCTTTTGTGCCTCCACACACAGTGCTTCCGGCATGGGGAAGATTTGGCAGAGACCATTGTGATCTCTTGGAATACTGCAGGAGATCTGACTCGGCAGTTGGTGGAGGAACATCTACTCCAAAAGATGTCCTTCTACCCTCTGCCAGCAATGATTCTGATGGTAACTGTGCATCATCCTTTGGATCAGGTGCTCACCTGGAGGAACTAATGGCCTCTAGTCTCCAGAATTGCTGGTTTTGCACATCAGCCTGTTTTAACTGAGGACATTTTGGCGGGCGCTCTAGGCCTTCCTCCCTTCCCTTAATAGTCATACTGTCCAGAACTTTCCAGACAATATGACTGTGATGTAGTACATCAGCAAATAAGGAAGTGTAGGGTCTCAACTGCTCTGTCAAGCGGCATTCAGACTCTGGGCTTGGGTGCACCAGAATTGGATATGGCTAGTCGCCAACAATCTGGCCTGCATCAGGGTTACCAGCCTGAGTCAGCATCATCTTGTCAACCATGAGTAGCGTTTCCTTCCGGAGGTGGTGCAGCACATTTTTGCCATGTGCTGCATACCTCAGGTGGATGTTTTTGCTGCTCACAGCAAAGCCCAACCTCATCACTTCTTTGCCCTCTGTGATCATCTGCAGGAGGCCTAGAGAAATGTGTTTGGATTGAGGTGAAACTTTCCACTTTGACACGTTTACTCTAATACCCTTGATTCTTCTGGTTCTGAGGAAGATTAACCAGACCCAAGTCATCTTCATTACCAAGACTGGCAGAGAGAGGATGTGGTAGTCGGACCTTCTTCCTGTGTGTCCCCAACTCTGCCTTCACTCAGGGTGAACCTCCTTTCCCAGTTATAAGATAGATACTGTACCCCAACCTCCGTAGCCTCCACCTTCATGCCTGGAGATTGAGAGGGGGCACCTGGGCTTCTTCCAGCTGCAGCTGGTCTATATGATTCTTTTGGTTGATCATCCCACCAACAGGGTGGTCTGCTCTCGTAAGTGGAATAGATTTGTTGCTTGATGTGCCAAGCATGAAGTGGATCCCTTCAAGGCTAATGTATCTGAGATCCTTTGTACTCTGACTGGTACAGAAAGGCTGTTTGGTGGGCACCATCAAAGGACAAATTATAGCCTTGTCCTCATTTCTCTGCATTCCAAAATAGCCAACCCTGTTAAAATCCTTGATCACGATTGTAAGAAATTGGATTATTATTTGAGGTGGGCGACTACCCAACTCAAGGAACAATCTCAACTCTTGTCAGGGTGAATTTCTAAAGTCACTAAATTAATCTGAGCTCAGTCGCCTGGTAGCTGTAGCACAGAGCATACAGGCTTAACTTGGGGCAATGTGTAAATTATTAGTGCAGTACCAAAACATTAATAAAGTCGAAACACCAACCAATAAATATCCCAAACCGAATTAGAAGAATAGAGAAAACTTTAATGAACAAAGTGACTCTAAAATGGCAAAAATCCAGTAAGTGGAACCAGTGAGATACATTTTTTAAGATTTAAGTGAAAATGGTGCCAAAAAGTGACAATGGTAGTCAATAGTTGAGTACGGCCTGGACCTAGGTGCAATTCTAGGCCGACCACGATGGAGCCCTGGTGCCCAGTGGATTGGTCCCCATGAACATCTGGAAGTCCAAAAGTTCAAAAGAATTTCAAATTCCTAATCCAAAAAGGGACTTAATATTTTTTTTAAAGAAAAGACATTCTCCCTGCAAGACAATACGGAAATTGTAGCTGCGGCCGTGTAACTGCTGGTCGTATACCTGCCACAGGTCGGTCGCATTGAGACTAAGGAGCTTTTGAGCTTTTTGCTTGAAAAAGTCCCCAAACCGAAAGTAACTTTGTCATGTTTTTTAAAGATACTGGAGCCTTTGAGTTGATTGCATCTGAAACTCAATCCAACACTGTGGAACTGCCAGTTGCTTACTTTTCGCTATTAGGTCCACTTGGCTCCGGACCTCTAGAACAAAAGATTTCATAAGTTTCAAAACCTTTTCCTGGTTCCCAAACATTCACAGACATACACTTATAAGGCCCCCCAGGACCTTGGAGTCTTCTTTCTTGTCTTGGGTAAAAGGGGGAGTATGTCCAGTCCTTGAGAGCTCCTCATAGGTGACAGACAGCAGATCCAGTCCTCTTCTGTAGGTCCAGAAAGTGTTCTGGTGGGATGCCACATTTATGCCTGAAACTAGCTTAGCTAGTGGGTGGGGTGACCCCAGGGCACTTTCTAACGATCGCGGTAAAGGTTTACAGGTGAAACCCTACCCACTTTTATAGTAGTTTCTGTTTGCCTTACTGCAAACAGGCTCGAATGGCATGTGTCGGGACATTTTCAAAATGGTTGAAGTCTTCAACCACACTTAATGTGGGCTCAGATGCTTGTTGGTATATAGGGGAGTACTATGGTAATCACTAGTATCCTCTGATGTCTAACACTAAAATCCAGTTTGTAGCAGCCCTGCACCCACAACAAAATCAAAGACAGCAGTTTGGTAGGACAAAAGTAGGGTCCTTCAGCAACCAAACCAGAGATACACGAATTGTCCTGGCATCCTGTTCTCTCTTTTTCAATTGAGCCAAAGCGTTACATGTGGCACAGCAGACCTGTCAGGCAAGATTTTCCACTGTGGTATCGACAGAATGCCCACAGCACCTGCCAAAAATCTTCTATTGAGCTCAAGAGTTATGTCTGCCCATTCAGGTCAGCCTATTGAGTGCGCCTGGGCTTCCCAATCTAAGCACTGGCTGTGAGTTGCTGGGGAGATAGTGCAAATTAGCCTCCAGGAACATCATGCAGGGAAAGGGTAACTTTTTAAGTTACTTTTCCATAATATTTATTCAAAAGCCGGCTTCACCAACAAGTTGGATTTTAAATATCTGTTAAAATAGTTTATTAATTATTTTACTAGCGGGTCCCAATTCCGGAATGCAGTATTAGAATGTTAATCTGCACTCTGATTTTCTGCATAGGACAGCTGGGCCTGCCACAGTGAAAATAGATTTTAGGGCCTTGTCACTGTAGGAATATTGCAATATCAGTTTTCTACCTAACTCACTTTTAAATACCATGCACCCTTCTTTGTGGGCTACAAGGCCTACCCGGGGTTACTTAATAATATCTAAAAGAGATGTCTACCTGTCAAAAAGGCTTAATTTGACAGGACACACTGCAGATTTTACACTGCAGCAGCCTTGGCTACACATGGTAGGCCTGTAGCCATGTTTACACTGCCACTGTAGTTGATGCCACAACAGGTGCTGCAGTCAACAATTGTCAAGTATGTGTGCCTACAAGGGATTTGTTAAACTATAAATTCATATTAGTTTCTGCAATCAATGTTATCAAGCTCTGTCCAGTAGCTTACAATTACATTTTTACAAATATATTTTCAATTATTTCCATATGAACAAATCTTCAAAATAATTCTTAAACACGGGTATATGTATTGAAACAATTAGTTTTGTAATAGCAAAACAATTTGCAAAGGGTACAAAAACATGTATAAAAGATATTCCATAAAAAAACAATGTAACCAGAAGTTTACAATGATTCAATATTACAAACACCTCTTTGTTACAATTGTGAACACCTTTTCAAAGACAGTCATAGGAAAATGTGACCGACTAAACAGACAGCATGTCCTTCAATCCAATAATGTAAGAAATAGGTGTGAAGGTCCACGTTTCGGTCTAATATTGTATATATCCGCTAGACCATCTTCAGGACATTTAGTATAGAGATGAATGACCCCTAGATAAACACGGAATGAACCAGCAGTTACTGTGTGATCATCAAATATATTGGATAAAAAGTATAAAGAATAACACCCATGAAGATGAAGAAAGAAAATGTGTATCCACCTTGAGATACCACAATGTGAATAAAGAATAGGAGTAGCTCTTTCCACCTATATAAATAAAGAAAATAGTGCACCCAGAAACGTGAGTGAAACAATAAAAAGAAGTTTTATACACTTACTTCAAGCGTGATGTGGATAAAGTTAAGCTTTATTTTAATAGTCCACGATCAAAGAAAGGTGGTGGCTAAATAGCCTCCCACTGATACCAGCAATCAATGCTAAAAAAGAAATGATTGAAAAAAATTTACAATGGGAAGCGGTCTCATTCACCGCATAGCTATATGATGTGTCTAGTTTGAGAAAAGGCTCATTTTAATGATGCACACCATGGCTCACTATATACTATTATAAAATTCATCCTAAGAATATTCGATAAGGTAGTCTCATCTGGAATAGATAGAGACATACAGTAGATGCCATCAGCATTTGTATTAATTAGAATGCCTCGAGAAACTCGTTTTTGTCATGAAGTCTGCGCATTAGCATCTTGTGTATTGTGCTTGTATGCTCATTCTCCTTCCTGGGGTAAACATAATTTAGACTGCGGTCTGTACTATATCCGAACAGACATTGCCAGATTATACACAGACTAAAATCATAACCCATTTTCATGTTTAAGAACAGAAAAAAGTAAATTTGAATCAATAGTCACCGAATGTTTAAACGGTGACAAATATCTTGCCCACTAAAGCTATACAAATCTGTAGTGCAGATTCCTGAACGAGAAATACATTTCCAAATCCTTACCAGATAGATAGAGAGCAAAAACATTGAATGTGGTCTTTATTTCTTAGCCCTCTTGTTCAAAATACGCATCAGTCTGAAAATTCAAAGACTGAAAGTTATAATCTTTCCTAGAGGCCAAATAAGCTGGATTCAAGACAACCTATTTCCATACGTAGTTTACCTGCATTTACATGAGGCTCGATTCAACCGACGACCCGCTGCCTACACAATCGGCGTCTGTGAGGTTTGTGTTCGAACCGCGCATATTGGAATATTGGGTGTCTACGTGCCACGTTCTGTGGTTATGGAAAGAGGACTGCTCAGTGCGTGTGTGTACGGCTGGAAAACTATTGCGGTCATCTTAGACTATTGGAGGCAGATATAGCCGGGCCACACAAAGTGATATGCCCACACCGATTTATCCAAAGACCTCGGATAAATGTTAATAAAGAATCTAAACGGTGAACCAGAGCAATTATTTTCTGATCGATGTAGCATTATCATTCTCCTCAAGTGTATATCATAAAAGAGGATAGAGAGAAACCATTTCCCAAAGGGAAGATAGAAAGTTGGCGTTTTTCCCATATACATCATATATAGACCAATATAGGTATAAACATTAAGATCCCCTACATTAGTCAATATAATATTGAAAAATACAATACATTCAGACAATCTTATATTGTTATAACATCGTTTCATATAGGTAGAGTTTGTCAATACTTAACAAGAGTTAGATAACCACTTGACTTCATTGTGGCAATAACTTATGCATAGATATTATTATACATGCTATGTCAAAGGTACACATATTAAAAAGAGTATATACTTATGCAACCCAATATAAACAATCCAGCTAAGATTTCTCACTATGTTTGATGCAATTCTAAGATGAATCTTTTAGTGAATAGATATTTACCCAGATGACAAATCGAATTCACTTCTAACAAATATTATAGTGGTCCCTGGAAACACGATTGGATTTACAACTCGTTAGAGAACACGTGAAAGTGTGTGCCACTCAGTTGCAGAATTCAAGCCTTTATTAATGTTGTCAGTGCAACAGATCCATCTGTTTTCTTTCAGAGTGAGCAACAGATCAACATTTGACTGTCTCTTTGATACTTTAACAACCTCAATTACCCACCATAACATGTCTTTTTCCGAGTGGCTGGATTTTAGATAATGTTCCACTAGAGGGGCATTCTCCACTCGGAATCTAATACGTGATTGGTGTTGTAAAATTTGTTTTTTAACGACCTGTGTTGTTTTCCCTATGTAGTATAGGTCACAAGGACATTTGATACAATATACTACATTAGTTGTGTTACAATTCGAGAATTGTTTAAGTGCAATCGTGATGCCATTGATCGCACATGTCTTGGTTGGTTGTGCAGTGCCACATGCTATACACATATTACATCTGTAATGTCCTACCAGTGGTGCCAGTTGTCTCATATTATCAACTGTATTGGTATTGATGTTTACGAATGCATGTACTAAACGATCCTTTAAATTTGATCCTCTTTTGAAAGAAAACATAGGTTTGTTTTCAGCTCCAGTAGGCTTTTAAAAAGCGACCAATGTTTATTTACTATTTTCTTGATGTTATTGGAGTGAGTGCCAAATGTCGAAACACATACCAATTGAGGTTGATTAGATCATTCTCTAACCTCTAACAAAGCCTCACGGTTATTGTACCATGCACGTTTGAGGGATCTTTTCAATAGTTTTGCTGGATAGCCACGTGCTTTCAGTTTCTCTTTTAGTTTTTTGGCTTCTGTGAAGTAATCTTCTTTACGTGTGCAGTTTCTGCGAAGACACAGAAACTGCCCGAAAGGCAATCCGTCTTTTAAGGCTTGAGGGTGGTGACTGCTGTACTGTAGTAAAGTATTTCTGGCTGTTGGTTTTGTATACAGCGTGGTGTAGAGACGTGGCATTTAACTTCCAGGCCCTGGGTGCACCTTCTACATCATGCACTAGGGACTTACAGGCAAGTTTAATGTTCCAATTAGGAATAAGCTATTGTTACTATGTTTAAAGAGGGCATACAGGCATGTTTCTTCTGGTTAGCAGGGGCAAAGTGTTCAGAGTTCTAAAACTAGCAAAATAGGGTCCATCAAAAGGCAAAATTTCTGGGAGACCATGCAGAAAAAGTAGATTTCTTGCAATTAGGGTTTTGAAGGGTCTGGTGAGAGATGTGTTTCTGTAACAACATTTATTATGCCCCATTGGGACTTGAACTTTGTGTTAACATTTTGTGATGGTCTTCCTTTAAGCCTTTCCACAGTTGCCAGTTGACATTGTTGACTTTAAAAACAGTTTGTTCGAGGCATGTGAGCTCTAGATCACATGCTTTGCATACTCCTGCCACCTAGTGTTGGGTCCGGATGTTTGCAAGTTGTTTTTCTTCGAAGAAGTCTTCCCAGTCACGACGTAGGTGACTCCTCCTTTCGGTGATAGTGCGCATGGGCATCGACTCCATTGTTAGATTGTTTTTTTCCGCCATCGGGTTCGGACGTGTATTGATGCGCTCCGGTTCGAAACCGTTCTTCGGGTTCCCCTCGGTGCTCAATCCACTCTACCCGGGCCGGTATTGTTTCGAATGCATATCCCACTTCACCGCGTATTGTATCCGTCGAGGAAAACCTCTATTTCGATCGGAAAACTTCGGGAAGGCCTTCAGGCCTAATTGCGTCGGTTCACCTCGCAGTCGATGGAAAAGACTCCATTCAAATTCTTCCCTCGGTGCCACGCGAATTATCCGCGCACCGACTCACATAAAGTGTGCAACTTGTGCTTGTCTCCGGAGCACAATGAACAGGACTGCGACGCGTGCAGATCGTTTCGATTGAAGAAAACGCTCTGCGATCGTCTGGCTCCCCGTCGCGAAATGCAGAGCCAAAACGTAGAATACACGCCGGACATCTTCGGTGAAGGATCCGAACACGAATTCGATGCGCACAAGGCCGAGGAAGAACAAGAAGAACTTGCATCTATTCTAGAATCGGACTCCGAGATGGAGGACGACTTACCACAAGGTCAATGTCCCGTGAGTACCGAACACCCCTTGCCCCAAAATCCAAATCGTCCCAAGCAAAAGGCTTCAGTTCCACCCTCGCCTTTGGGCCACGGTCAGCACCGAGAAGATGTTTCTGACACCCCGCCATCCGGCTCGGCACCAAAACACCCCGCTAAGCCTTCCGGCTCGGGATCGAGTCGGCCAAAGTCAGGCACCGAGCCGAAACCTTCAGGCTCGAAGCCAAACTGCTTAGGAGCCGGAATCCTTGCCACCGAAATCAAAGACTGCTTCCGACCTGAAACCTTCCGCGCTGAAAAGCCATTCCATCCCGGCACCAAAGTCCACGGTGTCGAAACCGAAAAATATTCCTCCCGAAGCAACAGGATCTGATTTTCGACTTCCCAATACCCAAATCGGACCCAAAACAGAAGGAACTTTATATTAATCCACATACAGGACATGTCCTTGGTAAACCGCCTAAGAAGCGCAAACCTCAGTCAGAGGACACACTTTATCATATTCCTTTGAAGAGGAAGAATGTAGGTACAAATCCTTCTCCTCCACCACGTTCCCCTGCACCACCTTCCCCAACATTGGAGCATGTACTCATTACACCAACTAACTCTCCACCACCTGACGATAATGATGGGGGGGAGGGGACGGTATTTTACCAATAGATCCCTGGAAGGATTACAACACTGATTCACCCACAGATAACGACCCAGATCTTTACCCTGCAAAGCCTTCCCCTCCTGACGATAATGTGGGATATCTAGAATTACTTGCTAGAGCTGCAGAACATCATGGAGTACAGTTACATAAGGAATTTCTAGAGGAAGATTTCTTATTAGAAACGTTCAGTAACACACAAAGGGCTAGCCAGACTCTCCCTATGCTCAAAAGTATGATGAGACATGCCGATAATATTTTTTTAAAGACCCTGTGCGTGCTCGTATTCTCACCCCCAGAATAGACAAAAAATATAAGCCTGCTCCCTCTGATCCAGCTTTTATTAAAGGGCATTTACCGCTAGACTCTTTGGTTGTCTCTAATGCCCGTAAACGGGCCAATTCACAATCTACAGGGGATGCCCTCCCTCCAGACAAAGAGTCAAAGCTATTACACGCCTCTGGTAAAAGAGTGGCCGCCCAAGCAGCAAATCATTGGCGCATTGCCAACACCCAGGCCCTACTAGCCAGGTATGATAGAGCACACTGGGACGAAATGGAGCAATTGCTCCAATATCTCCCAGATGAGCACAAAGCGAAAGCTCAGATTTAGTGCAGGAAGGGAAGCTCATCTCCAATTCGTCAATTAGATGTGCTTTAGATGCTCCTGACACTGCTTCTAGAGAAATCAACACTAGTGTGTTACTAAGGAGGCATGTATGGTTGAGGATTTCTGGTTTCAAACCAGAAGTCCAACAGTCTATTTTAAATACTCCATTTGACAAGGAACATCTCTTCTGGCCCGAAGTAGATAAATCATTGTAAAAATGAAAAAAGATACAGAAGTGGCCAAGGCTATGGGAACTCTGCAGTATCCTTCTAATCGTGGTTCCTTTTCGTCGCTCCTATCGTGGAGGGTCGAAAACCATGTCCTCAGATAATACTGCAGCCTCGTACAAAGGTAACAATCAATCTTCCTCTTCAAGAGGCTTCTTTAGAGGAGGATACAGAGGTAACAATGGCAAAGGTAGGGGCAAAGGTTCCACACCACTTAATTCCCCCTCCCCTAACAAGCAGTGACTTGCCTACACTTCCCCTCCGATCATTTAACACCTGTTGGGAGACGTCATCTACAATTCCTTCCCATTTGGCAATCTATAACCACAGACAAATGGGTGTTGGGAATTATCCAACATGGTTGTTGCCTGGAGCTTACCAACAATCCTCCAAACATTCCTCTACGCTCTCACAAAATGTCACCAGAACATTTACACCTACTCAAACAAGAAGTCCATTCTCTCTTGTTAAAAGGGGCCATAGAGCCTGTACTCTTACAGTATCAATGGTTAGGCGTGTACTCCCTGCATTTTGTAATTCCCAAAAAGGACTGCTCCTTCAGACCTATTCTGGACCTCAGAGAACTAAATCATTACATACTGTCAGAGCATTTCCACATGGTGACACTTCAACAAGTGCTCCCACTTCTTCAACAGGGCGACTTTATGTCTAAACTAGACTTAAAGGGCACATATTTCCACATGCCAATCCATCCCGCTCCTCGCAAATACCTCCGATTCATGATAGCGGGTCATCATTACCAATTCAAAGTACTACCGTTTGGAGTCACCACTGCTCCCAGGGTATTTACCAAATGCCTGGCAGTAGTTGCAGCCCATTTGAGAAGACAGCACATCCATGTCTTCCCATACCTGGACGACTGGCTCATCAAAGCCAGCACTTACCAAAAGTGTCTCCAACACACTCAAGCCACTATTTACTTACTGCACCAACTAGGGTTTACAGTGATCGTGTTGAAGTCTCATCTACAGCCTTCCAACACACAAACCTATCTGGGAGCCGCAATAGATGCTCAAAGAGCTCTAGCCTCTCCCAATACAGCCAATCTCAGCATTCAGTCCCTTCTCACTCAGTTTCAACCCAACCAATCGTTACCAGCAAAAGTATTCATGCAACTGCTATGGATGATGGCGTCTTGCATCGTAATTGTTCCCCATGCTAGACTGCACATGCGTCCCCTTCAAGAATTCTTAGCAATTCAGTGGAGCCAGTCGCAGGGTCAGTTGACCGATCTAGTGTTGGTAGATGGCCGCACCCATCGCTCTCTGCAGTGGTGGAACCCACACAATTTATCCAAAGGGCAGCCCTTCATCGACCCAGTTCCACAGACAGTGCTAACAGCAGATGCATCACTCACTGGTTGGGGTGCTCACCTAGAAAATCCAAGAGTTATGGAGTCTAAAATACAAGACTCTCCATTTAAATCACTTAGAGCTACTAGCAGTGTTTCTAGCGCTCAGAGCTTTTCAAATTCACCTCATAGGCAAAGCTGTCCTAGTCCGCACAGACAACATGACAGCTATGTACTATATGAGAAACAAAAGGATCCACCCCAGAATGGATGTATAATCGTGTTGTCCCAGATCAAGTGTGTTTCCTACAGTGGTGTGAAGCACACAGCTTTTTAAAATACCCCTCACACACCAAAAGGGCCCTTGGTGTCATGCTTCATCATAGGGGTCTTCCCGTCCCGCTGCGGGACGGGGCGTGCTACAACCTGCGACTACGCGGGAGCACTGATTTGTTTTGAAACAAAACTATGTGTAGTGTAGGAATGTGAGTGGAAGGGTCAGGAGTGAGTGAAGGAGTGATTATAAGTTAAAAAACACCTGGCCCATTGGGAAGAGAAAACTTTAATGTTCGAGGCATATGAGCTGTAGGTTGTACACTTTAGCATAGATCGCCATCTGGTGTTGGGCTCGGATGTTTGCAGTTTGTTTTTGTCGATGAAGTGTTCGTTAGTCACTTATAGTGACAGTGCGCATGGGCATCGACTCCATCCCCAGATTGTTTTTTTCCGCCATCGGGTTCGGATGTGACTTGCTGCGCTCCAGGCCGGTGTCGTTACTGAAACCCCCTTCGACGCGCAATCACCCTTTACTCGACTGTATTGTCTTGATCGCGTTCCCTTGTCGACGCGCATCTTCGACACTCTATAAAACTTTGATAAACTTTCGACGTGGGGCCTACCCGCGCCGATCCGACGGAAGTCGATGGAACGGACTCCCTTTAAGAAATATCCACAGTGTGGTGCTAAATTCCCACACTCGGACCTACACTCGGTGTGTAATCTCTGCCTCTCTCCAGAACATCGAGAGGATACCTGTGAGGCTTGTCTCTCTTTCAAATCTAAGAAGACCATTCGTGACCGTCGGGCTCGACGCCACGAGATGTCCCGAGGAAGCAGCTCCATTCCGGACATTATCCATCCAGGTCCCGACAGCCTTCCGGGACCAGAACAGGAGGAACCAGTCTCAGTTTCCACAGATGACTCCGACGCCGAAGACGAAGTCACCCCAGCTCAGCGGGCCGTGAGTACTGAGACCCCTGCCCCACCCAAACCCATACCAAAGGCTCCGGTAGCACCTTCACCACAAGGCCCAGGTCCACACCAATCCACTATTTCAGATGCCCCGCCCTCGGGCCCGGCTATGAAAACTAAAGAAAAGCCTTCGGGCTCGAGCCAGCCGCACTCCGGTACCGAAAAATCACCTTCGGCACCGAAACCCAAGGCTACCGATAAGCCACGCCTTCCCCCATCGACACCGGAAGTCCCACCGGCACCGAAACAGCTCAGGGAAAAACCCTCGGAACCGAAACAAACGGGGAAACCTTCGGCACCGAAAACCTCGGAGACGAAACAGTCTAAGGACAAACCTTCCACCCCGAAACCACCAAAGCAAATCGCTCCGGAACCGAAGCAAACGACGCCAAAATCTTCGGAACCACAAAAGACTGCTGGACCGGACAATGTCCATATACCTAAACAGTCTAAACCCCCTCACAAAGAGAAATCTTCGGTACCGACAAAGGACACCGGCCCCGAAGAACTTTTTCGGCCCGATCCCACCCAGAAGACCATCTATATACATCCAAGCACTGGTCATATCCTCTCCAAACAACCTACAAATAGAAAACTGGACCATTTGCAAGATCCACAGGTCCCAGCTAAAAGGATGGACATGGGCACTAATACCTCCCCACCCCCTACACCTCCTCCTCCTCCTCTTAATCCTAATTTACTTATCTCTCCACTACACTCTCCACAACACACTTTTCCATTCTCACAACCAGAGGATAGTGATAATGGAGATGGGGATGGGCAAGGAGATGATAATATAATTCCACATAATTATAATGAGGGCGATCCCCCACAGGACCCGGATCCATGGATGGACTATAACACAGATCCATCCCGATCTTACAGACCCAGATCTTTATCCCTCTAAACCATCCCCACCAGACGATAATGTCAATTTTGCCCAGCTGATCACTAGGGCCGCAACATACCACGGGGTAAAACTACATTCTGACCCTGTAGAGGAGGATTTTTTGTTAGAGGCTTTTGCTCAACCACAAAAAACCACGCACATCCTACCAATGTTGAAAGGACTCACTAGACATGCACCAGATGTGTTTAACGACCCAGCTAGAACTAGGGTTCTTAATCCAAGAATTGACAAAAAATATAAGGCAGCTCCTAGTGACCCCGTATACATTAAGGGTCAACTACCTTTAGATTCCCTAGTGGTAGCTAATGCACGTAAGAGGGCCAATTCTCAAGGTTCAGGGGATGCCCCGCCCCCAGATAAGGAATCCAAATTAATTGATGCCTCAGGTAAACGTATGGCATCGCAGGCTGCCAACTATTGGAAAATAGCCAACACACAAGCTCTCTTGGCAAGGTACGATAGGGCTCACTACGATGAGTTAGAGAAACTCATCGAACACCTACCAGACCAATACAAACAAAAGGCCAATGACCTTATACAAGAAGGCAAATTGATCACGAACACCTCCATCAAATGTGCCTTAGACGCTGCGGACGCAGACATGCTTGGCTCAGAATATCTGGCTTTAAACAGGAGGTACAAACCAGTATACTTAATCAGCCTTTCGACCAACAGCACCTCTTTGGCCCTGCGGTGGACACATCTTTAGAAAAGATGAAGAAAGACAACGAAACTGCAAAGTCTATGGGAGCCTTGCAGTTATCCTCCCCCAGAGGCTCCTTTCGGCGTTCCTTTTATAGAGCGGGCTCAAAAACTAACACAACAGAGCACCCATCCTCATCTTACAAAAGCCCCAATCAGAGTTCCTTTTCCAAAGGATACTTTAGAGGATGTTACAGGGGTAACAACAACAAGGGTAGAGGCCGGGGTAGCAACACCCGCAGCTCCCCTACCACCAAGCAGTGACTTAACTGCGCTTCCCCCGACCACTCCACACCTGTCGGGGGACGCCTTTCACAGTTCCTACCTGTCTGGAATTCCATCACCACAGACAGGTGGGTGAGACAAATTATCCAGTATGGTTACTGCCTGGAACTCACGTGCACTCCACCACACATTCCTCCCAAGCACCGTCCAATGTCCACTCAACATTTGACTCTACTGAAACAGGAAGTCCTCTCTCTGCTGCAAAAAAGCGCAATAGAACCGGTTCCCTTAACCCAGCAGGGCACAGGGGTTTATTCACTCTACTTCCTGATTCCAAAAAAGGACGGCTCTCTCAGGCCAATATTGGACCTCAGACCCCTAAACTACTACATCCACTCGGACCATTTCCACATGGTAACTCTCCAACAGGTGCTCCAACAAGGCGACTTCCTCTCCACTCTGGATCTAAAAGACACCTACTTCCATATTCCTATTCACCCTTCTCACAGAAAATACCTTGGGGTATTGTATACAGTGCATGCTTATTTATTGACATGTACTTCACGTAGTATCATCTACTTGTATATACACTTCTTGTACTTACCTTTGGAATATATATTCGAGTGTAGAAGGGATCCTTTTGGTCCTGACGAAGAAGCCAGGGGGAGGGCTTCGAATCATGTTGACGACATAGGAGTAACTGCTCATTATAGCACTGTATCTCCACCTCATTCCCGACTTTTAATAACACCAGCCCAACGGAATATTAAAGTTTTCTCTTCCTAATGGGCCAGGTGTTTTTTTAACTTATAATCACTCTTTCACTCACTCCTGACTCTTCCACTCACATTCCTACACTACACATAGTTTTGTTTAAAAACAAATCAGTGCTCCCGCCTAGTCGCAGGTTGTAGCACGCCCCGTCCCGCAGCGGGCGGGAAGACCCCTATGATGAAGCATGACACCAAGGGCCCTTTTGGTGTGTGAGGGCTATTTTAAAAAAGCTGTGTGCTTCCCACCACTGTAGGAAACACACTTGATCTGGGACAACACGATTATACATCCATTCTGGGGTGGATCCTTTTTGTTTCTCATATACTGACTTGAGGGGGACATATCCACCTCGTTGTGCTCTTGGAGCATTACCTCTTCACTCCCTATATTGATTATTTACAGCTATGTACTATATACAGAAATGGGGGGGGGGACACACTCTCTCCAACTGTCACGCCTAGCACAAGCCATTTGGAAATGGGCTATACACCACAAGATTTATCTCCTGGCAGAATATCTTCCAGGGTTAAACAATGAGATTGCAGACCTTCTCAGCAGACAGAGACAGCAAATCCACGAGTGGGAGCTTCATCCCCAGATTCTCCTCCCCTACTTTCAGAAATGGGGATTTCCTCACATAGACCTGTTTGCCACAGCTCAAAATGCCCAAGCTTTGCCTCCAGGTTCCCACACCTGCTCTCCAAAGGCAATGCCCTATGGATCAACTGGTCAGGGATATTTGCCTATGCTTTTCCGCCTCTCCCACTCATTCCGCTGGTAGTTCGGAGGCTCAGACAAACATCCCTCTAACTGATTCTCAGAGCTCCCACATGGGCACGTCAACCTTGGTTCACCACCCTGCTGGAGATCTCAGTAGTTCCACACCAAAAGCTGCATCTCAACTCCAGTCTCCTCACTCAGAGCCATGGAGAAATCAGGCATCCAAATCCCAAGGAACTCAACCGAGCGATTTGACTCCTGAAGTCATAGAGTTTGGTTATTTACAATTACCACCAGACTGTGTGAATATCCTAAAAGAGGCTAGAAAACCTACTACTAGGACATGTTATGCAGCAAAATGGAAATGGTTTGTTATCTATTGTAATAATAACAATATCAATCCCCTTGATGCTTCAGTACAAAACATCATCTGTTATCTCTTACACTTACAGCAATCTGAACTAGCCTACACATCCATTCGCTTGCATCTAGCAGCAGAAGTTGCATACTTACAAAATAGACAACACTTCTCTCTATTCAGAGTACCAGTGATTAAGGCCTTTATGGAAGGATTATGAAGAGTGATCCCACCAAGAATCCCACCTGCACCTGTATGGAACTTAAAAATAGTCCTTAAAAGGCTAATGGGTCCACCTTTTGAACCAATGCACAGGTGTCAATTACAATTCCTCTCATGGAAGGTTGATTTTCTCATTGCAATCACTTCATTAAGGAGAGTTGGTGAACTTCAGGCACTAACTATACAAGAGCCTTTCTTTCAGCTTCACAAAGACAAAGGGGTTCTTCAAAGCAATCCCAAATTTCTTCCTAAAGTAGTTTCTGCTTTTCATATCAATCAATCAGTTGAGTTACCCGTGTTCTTTCCTCAACCTGATTCTGTAGCAGAACGAGCTCTACACACACTAGATGTTAGAAGAGCTCTACTATATTATGTAGAAAGAACAAAAGAATTTCGCAAGACAAAACAGCTTTTTGTTGCTTTTTCGCCACCACACAAAGGCAATCCCATATCTAAATCAGGAATTGCAAGATGGATCGTGAAATGTATCCAAACATGCTATGTAAAGGCGAAAAGAACTTTGATAATACCCCCTAGAGCACATTCCACCCTCAAAATAGGAGCTAATATGGCCTTCTTAGGGAATATTCCCCTAGCTGACATCTGTAAGGCAGCAACATGGTCTACACCGCACACATTCACCAAACACTATTGTGTAGATGTGTTAGCAAGGCAACAAGCTAATGTAGGCCAGGCAGTACTTAAAACACTTTTTCAAACAATTGCAACAGCTACAGGTTAGCCACCGCTTTGGAAGTATACTGCTGTATAGTCTTTGCGAAGCATGTGATCTATAGCTCACATGCTTCGAACGGATAATGTTACTTACCCAGTAAGCATCTGGTCTTGCATGTAGAGCTGTAGATTTACATGCCCCCACCCGCTTCCCGGGGTACCTATTCCTGTTGCAGTTTCTTACTTTACATACATACGCATGGCCATCTCTATTCTACACTTACTAACTCCATTCTCACCCTCTGCGTGAAAATAATCTAACAATGGAGTCGATACCCATGCGCACTATCACCGAAAAGAGGAGTCACCTACCTTGTGACTGGAAAGACTTCTTCGAAGAAAAACAACTTGCAAACATCCGGACCCAACAATAGATGGCAGGAGTATGCAAAGCATGTGAGTCTACAACTCTACATGCCAAGAACAGATGCTTACTGGGTAAGTAACATTATCCTTCTGTGGCCATTGCCTCAGCGAAGCGTGTCCATTATTGACTGTTCCCTGATGATAACAGGTTTCAGACTTGCTGAAGATCTCATAGTGTCAGTTCTGTGCTCTGTCAGTACTTCCAGGGTCAGCCCTGTTTTAGATTTTTACCTTACCCAGCTTATTATTATTCACGTTTTATTACCGAGGCCTTCAGCACTAACTCGGCTTGTGATGCTAATAGGGTGTCACAAAGTGCATTTTGTAGGCTGTTGCTAAGCATCACAGGGAAAAGAATCACAACTACGGACCCGAGGTTGAAAGTTTCATGTATCATTATCCTTCATGATAATTGAACTACCACAGCTCGGGCCATCTCTACTTTCAATTTAAATGAGAAAATGAGACCAAAGCACTCTTTGGTCAACATCCCTAGATTTGCAGACACCACATGGAAGTCACTTGTACCACTTCAAGCAGAATTATTGGCATAGAGGATGTTGTTCCGATGGAAGGCCTTATTTTGCAACCCATTTAGATGGAAAACTTTTCTTAAGTTAAATCATTCAATTAAGTTCCCTGATTTCTGTGCTATTCTGAACTAACTTTTAAAATCTGAGAACGTCTTATAGCTGAATAAGTAATTGACCTCTAACGATATTTATACAGTATCTGTATCCTGCACTTTACTTCAGCTTTTGTATAGTCTGGTCTAGAGCCTAAGCAGGGTTGACATAGCCCATCACTTACTGGATAAACAGAGTTTGGACTGGAAAACATACGGACTATGCTCTTTGGGAGATGTTCGCACACCCAGCGATAATGTACAACCAACCCCCTTACTTGTGGTAAATAGTGGTTTCTTCCTCTTTATGGAGGAAATGGCTTCTGCACCTTTGTGGATGAAGAGGTTGTGCTCAGGTAGTAAGAACAGCAGCAGAGGTCGTACAATACAATAAGCAATATCGACCTACTTTGTGGACCAGCCACTAGGTAGCCTGGTATCACTAATTGATAATGCAATTATTGCAGTGTCTTATAAAGGTAACTTTTTGATTTGTGTTGGTATGGCATAGCATGTCACTTAGCATGAAGTTTTGTAAAGAAGGAACAAAGTACACTTTGGCATTCTGCTGCCAGCTGTGATGTTTTAAATGCTGTACATTTTCCAGCAATCACCTTTGTGCCGTTGCTAAGTGCAAATAGAAAACCTATTCTGTATTCCTTTTTCCGCTCTTATTGATGGTATTCAACTCTAAAAAATCTTTTCCAGGTCAGCCACCACCCACCTGCTGCTGCACATCATGCAGACTCCAAAAATGGCTGGACCTTGCGGCAGGAGATTAAAATCACCAGCAAGTTCCGTGGCAAATACCTGTCGATCATGCCCCTTGGTGAGATCATTAGACTCAGTATTTTAATTGGATTGTGTAAATCAAGAACTATAGTGCAAGAAAGATGCCTGGAAGAAACCTGGCAGTGAGTTTGTCTGTTACTTCCTACACTGATACAAAGTTTCTAGGAAGAGACCTGAAGGAGGTATTGAGTTATGGTTACAGCAGTTGCTCATTAAATCACTAAATGCCATTTGCTCAATATCATCACAAAGAAGCCGGAGCAGACCGTGGTCACTGCTGAAAACCGCAGATTGCCTATATAAAGAGAACATGATTTTGCGCTGCAAACTGCTACAGCCTAAATTCTGATTTGAGTAATTTGCTTTCTTAGAATTATACAAAATTTTGGCAAAATTACGTGAAATGCAAATACGTCATGTAAAGTTATTTTCAACATGCATCGTTACTGCAATTTTTGTTGCAAGAGTGCATTTTGCGCTAAAAAAATGTGCATAGAAATCAAAAGCACAGTGAACAACAGATACTGGCCGTTCCTGTGAGTTTGTGGTAAATGTACGATGAATGGTATGGGTTGGAGATGGCCCTTTTTGCAGGGTTATCCCCAAACTTTTTGCTTCTTCCTCCTGGTTTTTCCTGACCTGCTGTTGTTGGTTTTAGGACTCTGGGCACTTTACCACTGCTATTCAGTGCTAAAGTGCATATGCTCTCTGTGAAATTTGTATTATGGATTGGTGTTTCCATGATTGGCATATTTGATTTACTAGTCAGTCCCTAGTACAGTGCACTGTGTGTGCCCAGGGCCTGTAAATCGAATGCTACTAGTGGGCCTGCAGCACTGATTGTGCCACCCACATGAGTAGCCCTGAAAAGGTAACTCAGGCCTGCCACTGCAGATGCTGCCTGCAGTTTGTAACTTCCATGTCGACTTGGCAAGTGCACCCACTTGCCAGGCCCTACTCTTCCCTTTTCTTACATATTAGTTACCCCTAAGGTAGGCCCAAGGTACCCCTGTGGGCAGGGTGCAGTGTATGTGAAAGGTAGGACATGCCCTGGTGTGTGTGGCATGTCCTGATAGTGAAATACTGCCAATTTAATTTTCACTATTGCAAGGCTACCTGTTCCCATAGGATAGAATGGGGAGTTTGCTTATAACATCTTATAAACATACCTACCCCTGGGAACAAGGTAGGAAAATAAAGTTTAGTATGCCTGAACTCACAATGTGAAAATGCATCTTTTAGTGAGGGTGGTTTTTACATTCTGTGTTTGAAAATACCACTTTTAGAAAGTAGGTATTTTCTTGCTTAGCCATCCAGTGTGCCTCTGTTAGGTTTGTGTATTGCATGTCTGGCTTTGGGGTGACAGGGGCTGGGGAGGGGCAGTGGCTCCAGAGAGTCTGAATGGACCAGGGCTGTGCTGAATAGACCTGGGCTGCATTTAGAGTAGGGGGAGGAGATTTCCTTTCACCTGAATGGGCCTGGTCTGCCTCTGACAATGCTGTCTCCACCTCCTGCCAGGAAGCTGCACCAGAGAGAACAGAACTGGTTCTGGCTGGGCAAAGACACTCTCTGCCTCCAGAGAACAAAGAATTTTGTAGTATGAATATTGGGGCCCAAACCCCAGAATGTTAGAACTCTTTTGGACTAAGAAGACTGCCAAGAAGAAGAGCTGGAGAAGCTGTGAGGAGGGACCACTTTGCTGTGTGCTTTGCTGTGTTGGTCTGCAGTGGGTGCTTCTGTCTTGGGCAGTGAAAGGACTGGACTTGAACTTTCTACAACTTCTTCATTGAGTTTCTCCAAGGGCTTGAGGTAGAGCTTGCCCCCTGTTCAAGAAGTCTCAGGAACAGCAAAGACTTCAAGCTCTTCTGCCATCAGCACTGGGGACTCTGTGTTTTGTGCTGCAGCAGAAGAAAAACAACTCGACACCGTCTACGACACCACTGCCGACTCTGTGTCCTGAAGGCACCTCAGAGGGCACCGCCGCACCGCAACCCTGGTCTCACCGACGATGCCACTTGATGTTGCCACTGAGCTGCTGCTTGCACCTCAACCTGTGGGCACCGCACTCCGCACCGCCTTGCTTCACACCGTCGCCCTGGTATCCCCGACACCGCTGCTTCACGCCGACATCGACGCCGCTGCTTGCCCGTGGTTCGAGGGCACCGCTCGTAAGTTACACAACGCACTGTTCTCATCCCGCACTGCAGCCTTGGCCTACCGACGCCGGCGCAATCGACTCCAGTTCATCAGCCGACAACAGCGCTTCATTAACGACGACGCCGCTGCTTGCACCGTGACCTGCCAGCACCGCGACAAGCACCGCATCACTTTGCACCACAGCCCCGGTCTCACCGATGCCGCTGGACAACCGTCACTGAGCTGCTGCCTGTACCGTGACCTGAGGGTACCGCACGCCGCACCGCTGCACTTCGCACCGCAGCCCCGATGCCTGTCGACGCCAGCGCTCCTGACTTCAACCGCGAGGAGTTCGATCTGCAACGCGTATGACTTCAAGGGCCCGACGACTCCTGCACCAACCTCCAGAACTGACGCCTGCGGACAACGTGCTTTCGGAGCTCAATGAGAGGTTGCTGACGCCCTGCATTTCTAAAGGTACTGTTTTGCGGGTCTTCCCGACACCGTAGCTGGCCCGCGACGCCACTGTTAGCCAGAACTGTTTGGATTTGTTGTTCACGACTCCATGATAGCCCCAGATGACGCTATCGACTTCAAGGAACTTTATTTCAAGTCTATTTTGATTATTGAAGATTTCTAAGTACTGTATTGTGGATTTTTATCGTTTTTGGTCGCCTTAAGTATATAAAAATATTGGATATTTTTCTAAACTGTTGTGGTGTCCTTTTGTAGTGCTTACACTCTGTTACTGTTGGTTATGTGGAAATGCTTTACACACTGCCTCTAAGATAAGCCTGACTGCTCGTGCCAAGCTACCAAGGGGGTGAGCAGGGGTTATTTTAGGAGTGTAACTCCCTTATCCGGACTAGAAGGAAGAGTCCCTACTTGGACAAGGTGCAAACCATTGCCAACTAGAGACCCCCATTTCTAACAGTATGTAATTGTGGTAAGTGGCTTAGTTTCAGGAATTTTGCGTAATGCAAACCTCAAAATTACACCCCGGCCTAGTTGTCATTGTTTATCTGGATTGTTTTGCAAACATGTCTGGAACATGAAAAGTCTCAGGGGCAGTGCATGTCTGGAACATGCACACTATGAAAAATGGGCAGTATTAAAAGTGTCATCCTGTTGTTACCAGTGTGCTGCCTGACAGATCTCCTCGTCTAAAGGACCACATTACTTAGACACACCGATGCATGTCTGCATTCATTATTGAATGAAGTGGACTCATACATGCAAAAGTAGCCGTTCCGATGTATACTTCTAACTACACATTCCTTACCTTTTGAATGTCCCTAGACCGGATCCAGTGAATTTCAACAGTAGTGCTCCCATTTGTCAGCAGGTGGCATCATGCAGCTCTGCAGTGGTTACCTACCACCTATAGAGTGAAGTAGTGGATCAGCATATAAGCTCCACCCTTGTGCTCTGATGTCAGTTTCTTCTTTTCTGTGCCTACCGATGTGGATCCGAAGCTCCGCTCCCAACTTTTGTTTCGTCTGACAATTTTCAAAACTATTTGACATTGTGCTTGGCAATAATGTCCCCTCCCAAATATGTAAGCTTTGTTCATACTGGAGGAAGCAGATGCAAGTCAGAGGCCCCCACAAGGTGTGTATTTGGTGCCTGGGCTCCGGTCATAACTCCAAGTCATGTGACCAGTGTTTCCTCATGGGCCTGAAGGTCATATGGGACCAGGAGGTGAAACTCTACATCAACGAACATATGAAGAGGGCGTGGCCCAAGCACAGGTCCCTCTCTCCTGCTCCAGGTCGCAGACTCATGTATAGTCCCAGTCATGAGACCACTCCTGCGATAGATCCACTTCCTACTTGAAGTCTTGGGGTAAGTCCAAGCTCAAAAATAAAAAGACGAAGCAGGTCTTGAGCCCTACCTGGCAATTGAAAATCAAAGAGAAAGTATGATGGCGTCAAGATACACATCATACCCACTCAAAGTCTTCTGCACATCTTTGGTAACACGCCATCGGGCCTCATGGAGCCACAAGTTTCTCCAATCACATTACCACTAGCGGGCCCTACCCTGACGCAGTCTGCACCCTTGAGACCCATTACCGGGCTCATAGTAACTCCAGTACAGAAAGTCCTAAGATCCTCTCTGGTCTCATTTGCAGCAAAACCTATATTGTCTCCATTTTTGCCGATTGAAGATCCAATACTGACGCCCTTGTCCGGACCCTGAATCAATGTCAGGCAGAACACTATATTTGTCTCAGTACACATAGTGCTTCCCAGTCCACTGAACGAGAGGAGGAGGGTATGAACTACTATTTCTGGATTGACAAAATGTCAGTGTACTACATACCTCGCCTGAAATAGAGCTTGATTCGCGACAGGACCCATCAATGGAAGAAAGTACCTTGTTTGCAGTAGTGGTCCGGAAGGCAACTGAACTATTACATCTGCAGTTGCCCGCTAAGGACATAAAAACAAATGTTCTGATTGAAATTTTTCAACCAGTGCCAGCTCTCACTAATTCTGTGATGGCTACATAATCCAAACCCTGTTCTTGCCTGCCAGTATAAACGGCTCCTGATGATCTGGACTAAATACCTTACAGATCGGTAATCTAAAAGAATTGATGCATTTGGAGAACAAAAGTTTTCCTAAGCGAGACTGGCACTTAAATACTTAAATGTGGTTTGCTTACTAGACAGGTGCGCACATGTTTTGTGAAACTGTGGCCAGCGAGAGATTGCCAGCGGTCCCAGGACCTCTCTGGTTCAGACAGTATTTGAAGGCCAGGATACAGTGAAATATGTAAACCACGCAGGGCTGGATGCTGTTTAGTATATTAACAGGGCTATTGGCATCACCAATTTTGTGCTTAGAAGACAGACATGCATGCATGAGTTTTGAGTGGATTTTATGGTGAAGTGAAATCATCCTTAATGGATATGCCTGTTGGTCCAACTCTTCAGAGAGAAGGCAGATTCCACTCTAGAATGATTCAAAGATAATCGTACCACAGCAGGACCCTGAGGTTTCTTGACATCAGCAAAACAATTTCCCCATCAACTCATGAAATTCAAAGACTATTCCAGGCTGCTTTCCAACAGGTCACGTTAGCTTTCCCATCCATTTGTACTGCAGCCAGTTTAGTCCTATCGGGTCCACAGACGTGGTACTGGCAGTAATTGTTCAGGGCAGCAGAAACAACAACCCTCCAATTCCTTCTCCCCTGCTGCAACAGGTACCAGGTCTTAGTGTTTCATACAAGGCCTGTTGGAGACAGGATTCAACATTTCCTCCCTGACTGGAGATCCAATATGACAGACAAATGGGTCTTTGAAATGGTTCAGAAGATCTGGGTTATGTCATTCAGTTCTCCCTACCTCCTCTTCCTCTCACACCAGAGAGAATTTTGGAAGAGCACTCTGCAATCCTGTTGCAAGAGGTAAATCTTTTACTGTCCAAAGGTGACATGGAATGGGCACCGTTTTCAGAGAAAAATGAGTTCTCTTCAAACTGCTTCCCCATTCTAAAGAAAGAAAAATGCTTGCGCTGGCTCAGATTCTATCTGCTGTCAGCTGAGGAGACAGGGATGGTGTCCTTGGACTTGCAGGACGTGCAATTTCATATGCCATCCTGCAATGTAACAGGCGTTACCTGCGGTTCATGGTAGGCCAGGTGTTCACAAAAGTGATGATGGTGGTCGCTGCCCATTTTTGAAGATCAGGAGTACATCTAATCCTGTACCTCAATGACTGGCTGTTGAACATTGCACAGTCAGTCATAGACCGCTTCGAGGCAACCACCACCCTCTTGACATCATTGGGGTTCTTGATCAATGAGCCAGAGTCACACCTGAACCCCTTGCAGAAGATTCTATTCTATTGGGCGGTACTGGACATAGTGGAGTTTAAAGCTTTCCCTCCAACACCGCATTTCTGAGACATTCAGGATATGATCCTGATGTTTTGGGATTCATCCATAGCCTTAGTGAGGATGGTTCTGAAGCTTCTTAGTCTCCTTGCCTTCTGCAACCTCCTTATCTCGTATGGCAGATGGCCCTCAAGGGCCCTGTAGTGGTACCTCAGGGCCAACTCTCTGACTCCATATGGATCTAGCAAGAGATGGCTTGGGATCTGCATAGGTGGCTGACTGACACCACCACGACCTGCAACAGCCCATTCTCCCTCCCCCATCCATAGTTCACAGTGGTGACCGATTCATCACTGCTGGGTTGTGCGTGCCATCAAGGGGACGTGGAGATCCGAGACCTTGTGTCTGTGGTGGAGAGTAGACTCCACTTTACCCTGCTGGAGTTTTAGGGGAATGGCCTGGCCATAAAGCATTACTGCTATCTATCAAAGGGACGCTGGTGCAGGTTCTAACTGTCAGCTCTACTGCTATACATTCTTGTAACAAGCAATGTATCGTGGGATCCTGGGCCCTGTTCCGGTTGGCTCTACGCCTCAGGAAATGGTTGGAACGACAGAACATCTTTTTGCCACCAGCTACCTAGCTGAGAACTTGAATACCAGAGTGAACAAACTGAACTGGTGTCGCCATGCTGACCATGAATGGTGTCAGCAAAGCATCTCCTGTTAGTGGGGAGAGCCCCAGTTAGTTTTTTTTTGTAACGGAAGAGAACATCCAGTGTCAGCAGGTTTGTGCACTGGAGATTCCCCCAAGGCACTTGTTTTTTAAAAATACTATTTTCTTTATTGATTTATGTAAAGAACACAACATTGAAGACACTTGTTAAGAGATGCATTGCAACTGGAATGTAACGAGGGACTCCTGTACGTATTCTCACCGCTACTTCTCTTTCCTCAGGTACTTAATAAGATTAGGAAAGACCGGGTCCAAGCTAGACGACATCATAAGCTAAGACAAGACAGTCTCTCCGCCCTTCCAGCCTCTTGCAAGATGCAGCATTACCCTAAATGGGACTGAAAATACCTCTTCTCAGAAGAACTCAAGAATTTGTCCTACTTTCTAATGGCTTGAAAAATCCCTAGGCTTTAACGTCACAGGAGGTGATACACTTGTTGACTGTACACACTGAAAACCAAATGGAGGATTCCAAGGAGTAAAAGGAGAATTGTGATTGTATCGAATGAAATGTCATACATTACGTAACATGTTAATCAAAACTCTGAGGTGTGAAAATTCCATTGTATAAAAGTATCTTCTGGGGTAGGGTATCCCCACACTGTATTAGAAATGCAATAATATGCACCACTTCTTCACCCCCATTAAACTATTTTTCTGGCCACTAAAGTGATTAGGTAGGTTTTCTGCCCCTTTTTATCTTGTAGTACACCTTAATTGTTCCAGACTGGGCCTGGAGAGAATGATACTCAAAGCTTCTGAGCTGGAGCATTCCCCCTCTGATCAGGCTTCCAGTTTGGTAGGACCTCTTGTCTCAGCCACAAGGCAGAGTCATGCACCGAATCTCCACAACTTGCATCTACATGTAGTGGCTGCAGCAAAATGCATTTGGTTTACCAATCCTTGCTGCCAGACAAAAGAAATTCATCTACGCTGCGCGCTAGTACAAATGTGTTGCCTGATATGGTGCCCAAACCACTGACTCTGTAGCTCTAAACTTTGAGTTCTTTTGTTTGGTATTTCGTTGGCTCGGTAAGGCCTTGAAATAGGTACAGTAAAAGGTAGTTGTTGGCTCTTTCTGCCTTTTTGTGTTAGCTGGAACATCCGTCTTTGTTTAAATCTTCAGTTGTGATAGTTTTCGTTAAAGGTTTGACACTCATTGTTCCTACTAAACCATATATGATGCCTCAGTGTGACCTTAACCTGGTTTTGATATTCTTGGTGAGCGCCCTCTTCAATACACAGTTGCTAGATAAGACTCTTGATGATGAACAATGTTTTACTTATCTCAGCACACCACTAGAGTGAACTTCAGGCGCTTTGGGTACAACCACCAAATATCATCTTCTTTCCAGGCAAGTTGGTGCTAAGGAAATGGCTAACCTTTATTCTGAAGGTTGTGCAAACCTCCCATGTTGGCTAATTGATCACACTTTTAGCATTCTTTGCTCTGCCTCACTCATTTCTGTGTAGTGGCCTTGTTAATGTCTGAAAATGGCCCAAAGTTAATGATGAGTACACAATCAACAACAATTGTTCTGCACTCTGCATCTGAGGGTGCTGCAAGGAAACGAGACAAGAAACTGACATCCTTGTTCAGGTGTGGCTCTGATATGTGTCCGTAATTTCGGGGCAGTACAGAGCCACCACAGAGCTGCATGAAGCCACCTGCGAGTGCCTAAAACTTGTTTTGGTGCATTGAAATGCAGAGCTTTTTCTTTTCTTTTCAGGTTAAACAAATCATACCTTATCCAACTGAATAAAAAAAGCGAAAGTGAATGGTCATGGACTGTTAGAAATTGGGGTCTCTAGTTGGCAGGTTTTTACCCTGTCCAAGTAGGGACCCTTCTTCCTAGTCAGGATAAGGGGGATACACTTCTAAAATATCCCCTTCTCACCCACTTGGTAGCTTGGCACTAGCAGTCAGGCTGATCTCGGAGGCAGTATGTAAAGCATTTGCACGTAACCAGCAGTAATACAGTGAAAACACTACAAAAGGACACCACACCAGTTTTAGAAAAATATCCAATATTTTATCTGTACAAAACAAGACCAAAAATGATAAAAAATCCACCATACAGTTCTTAGAGTTATCACTGAGCAAAAATAGACTTAGAATACAGTTCCTTGAAGTCGATAGCTCCGTCTGGGGCTATCACCGTGTCGTGAACAACAAATCCAAACAGTTCTGGCTGACTGCGGCGTCGCAGGCCAGCTACGGTGTTGGGAAGACCTGCAAACAGTACCTTTAGAAATGCAGGGCATGGGTGACCTCACGATTAGCCTCGAAGAGCCAGCGTCTTTTCCTGAGGTTGGTACAAGGGCCTTTCGGGCCCTTGAAGCTACACACTTTGCAGATCGAACTCCATGCGGTTGAAGTCCGGAGCGCTGGCATTGGCGGACGTTGGGTCTGCGGTGCGAAATGCAGGGTTCCGACATGCGGTGCCCTCAGGTCGCGGTGCAGGCAGTAGCTCGGTGACGGTCGTCCAGCAGCGTTGGTGAGACCAGGGCTGCGGTGCGAAGTTGTGCGGTGCTCGTTGCGGTGCTAGCAGGTCACGGTGCAGGCAGCGGCGTTGTCGTTGCTAAAGCGCTGACGTCAGCTGATGAGCTGGAGTTGATGGCTCCGGAATGCCAAGGCTGCAGTGTGGTGTGGGGCGGTGCGTCGTGTAACTTACAAACGGTGCGTTCAAACCACGGTGCAAGCAGCAATGTCGATGTTGGCGTGGAGCGTTGTCGAAGATAGCAGGGTGGCGGTGGGAAGCGAGGCGGTGCAAAGTGTGGTGCCCACAGGTAACGGTGCAAGCAGCGGCTCGGTGGTGGCTTCGGGTGGTGGCGTCTGTGAGACCAGGGTTGCGGTGCTCTCTGCAGTGCCTTCCGGACACAGAGCCGGCAGCGGCTTATTTGACGGCGTCGGGTTGCTTTTTCTTCTGATGCAGCACAAAACACACAGTTCCCAATTCTGGTAGCAGATGAACTTGAAGTCTTTGCTGTTCCTGAGACTTCTTGAAAAGGGGGCAAACTGTGCCTTAAGCCTTTAGAAAAACTCAAAGAAGTTGCAGAAAGTTCAGTCCACTCCTTGCTTTGCCCAAGACAGAAGCAGCCACTGCCGGCCAACACAGCAAAGTGGTAGTTCCTCCACACAGCTTCTCCAACTCTTCTTCTTGGCCGGTTCCTTGATCCAAAAGAGTTCTAAAGTCCTGGGGTCAGGGCCCCAATATTTATACCACATTTTTTCTTTGTTCTCTTTGTGGCAAGGATCTCTGAGCCCAGTCCAAACCAGTTCGGCCCTCTTTGGCCCAGCTTCACTACAGGAGGTGGAGACAGCATTGTTCAGAGGAGATACTGCCTATCCAGGTGCTAGTGAAAACCCCTCCCACCACTCTAAATACAGACCAGGCCTATGCAGCCTAACTATGAGTCACCCAGGAAAGGCTGGACACACCTCAACCCCCCCTTGTGGCTTTCTACAGTGAATGTACATCCCCAGCACCTGTCAATCCAAAACCAGACAGTCAATACACAAACCAGCAGAGGCACACAGAATGGTTAAACAGGAAAATGCCTACTTTCTAAAAGTGGCATTTTCAAACACAATTTAAAAACCATCTCCGTAAAAAGATGTGTTATTAAATTCTGAGTTCAGAGAGTCTAAACTCCATTTCTCTATCTTATCCCCATGGAAAGTTATACTTGTATCCCATGTTAGCTTACGGGGACAAATAGCCTTTCAATACTGAAAAACAAAATTGGCAGTATTTCACACAATCCAGGAAATGTCCTACCTTTCACATACAATGCACCCTGCCCATGGGGGTACCTTGGGCCTACCTAAGGGGTACCTTACATGTAAGAAAAGGGAAGGTTAGGGCCTGGCAAGTAGGTGTACTTGCCAGGTCGACATGGCAGTACAAACTCTGCGCAGGCACTGCTGTGGCAGGTCTGGGAACCCTTTGAAAGGCTGCTTGTGTGGGTGGCACAATCAGTTCTGCAGGCCCACTAGCAGCATTTGATTTACAGGCCCTCTGCGCACACAGTGCGCTGTACTAGTGTAGGAGGTTGGCTTAGTAATGGTGCACACTTATTTAAGTGAAGCACATTGCACTACTTCGGACATCCCTGATTTTAGTGGTCTTAGACAACCATATAAAGCTCTCTAAGTGGTAGCTGTAGACATCAGCCATCAGGCTTAGTCCAGAAGGAGTGCTAAGCAGCTTATCGTACCAGAACTGATCATATAGTGTAGGTTAAACGAAAAATCACACAGTGTAGTTATAAAAATAGTTATATTTATTATACACACTCACTAACACATTGGTTTATCTCCTACCCGGAGATATCAACACAATACACACAATATATCAAAAGGAAAATGGGAACGAAGCACAAATACCCAGTGGTCTCCAGGGGGAGACCAAACCATATACTAAAGAAGTGGAATGCAAACTGCGACCGAAGTCTAGACTTGACTCAAAAGAGCTGGGGACCCAAGAAACCACCCAAGGTAAGTACCCAGGCACCCCACGGAGGCTGTGCACAGAGTGGAAACACAGCTGCATACTCAATGCAAGTCAATGGGAAGTTGTGGTTGCAGTTTTGAAGGAGGACCCTTCCCAGTGGACCCTGAAGAAACCCCGTGGAAGATGGAAGGTTGGAGAGTCACCCCTCTCGTGGATACCTCATGAACCAGGATACCTACACCAGGAAAGCCGGATGCATAGGTGCGAAGTGACATCGGAAACCGCCATAGACCACAATGGAGGACTTCAGTGAAGATGCCGCTGGCGAAGAAGGTGATAGAGTCCGGTGGAATCCAAGGATGGATTCTGGAAGAGAAGTATCTGCAAGCAGAGGGGACAGAGTCTATGCCACTTGGGAGTGACCAGGAGGCACGGAAGACCAACGACCACCAATAACAGAAGATGCAGAAGAGTTGACGTAGACCTTGTCGCTGCAGCTGTGCGGACCAGGCAACGCTGTGGAAGACCAGGAGCCGTTCAGGAGCTGTCCTACGTCAGAACTCGAGAACCAGGGTGTTGGTGTCCGGCGGGGGCACCAACAAGCCTTGGCAGCAGCAACAGACGTGGTAAACAAAGAAGGTGCAGTGTCGGGACCAGCAAGGTCCAGGGGACTCACCAAATGCAGGAGAGTCAGAGCAGGGCCCGAGCAAGCAGGGGACCCCACTGAAGCCAAAGAAGACGCTCAAAAGGACCCACAGGCCGACGGTACAGGAGTCGCAAGAAGACTTCGATCAGCTCACCAAAGATGCAGGCCCACAGTGCAGAGGATGCGGTGAGGACGAAGATTTTAGTAAGAAGAGATGCTGGAGGCTGGAGCTTCTTGTAGCCTGAAGCTCTCTGGAGGACAGAGTCAACAAGCCTTGGCAATGGCAAGTCGATGCAGTGCACAGGGGTTCTGTCCCAGCGGTTCTGACGAGGGATACTGGCCTCAAACTTGCTGAGAAGACAGTGCAGTCCTCGAAGGAGTTGCAGAACCACCACCAGTGTTGCTGAACCTTTCGGGGTCCATGGGACCTCAGGAGCAGCAGACCGGCCAGCTTCCTTGCGGAGCCTGCAGATGCAAGGGAGTGACTCCTTCACTCCAAGGGAGATTACTTCGGGTGTCTTTGATGCCTGCAGGCCTGGAGAAGAAACTGGATGACCTGAATAAGAAAGGCGCCCCCCTAAAAGGATAACTATGCAGGTCTGGGAGTGAGGGGGAATAAACAACTAAATAATAGAAAGCCTCCCACTTGACCTCTATTTCTTTGCTACTAGCTAGCGTCAATTTAGTGGGTCATCTTCTGTTACACAACATGTCTCCAAACATTACGTATACTTCAAACTTCATTTATTTTCATTGTCATTTGGTTTAAGAGGAGACAACATTTTTTCATTGTGATACATAATTCAGATAATGCTCCTCATTTGCAAAACAATATATACACATGATCAATATAATTATCTCATTTAGCGAACATTTTATATAAATCCAATATACAGTTAACAATTCGTCCCGAAGGACTAAAATCCACTCATCATAATACAACCCCATACTCACACTTCATTCACGTACTCGTCAATCGTATCACTGACACATACTGCACACACGCATACACAGATGGAAAAAGGGGTGAATCATCAACCCTCAGTGGCTGTGCTGGTGACTGGGATGTCACACCGTCCGGTCGACCTACGTTTCAATGGAAATTGCTGATAGTCTCCATCTTCATCAGGACCGATAATTCATCATTTGATACGAGTGGAGATAGGGGATCTAAGCAAAAACAACAGTTGATGGACAGAATGCAGAACAATGTCATACATTCACCCCAGTACAGAGATCTGGGCCTAAATCCATAGTTTTTGCTCACCATGCCATTCCAGTTTGAACCCAGCCATATGCAAATCAGTCTTGACCCTGTGCCTCATGGGAACAGTCCAGCCCGAACTGCCAAGCCAGGTCCTCCCTGGACTGGAAACCAGCATCCTAGGACCGGTTTCGGGTTTCACCCCTCTTCAGCCAGGATAGCTTGATTCCAGTGGCATGGAGAGCACGGGACCCACGTCTGGGCATACCCGTCCCACTCGGGGTGACAAATGCAAAAACAACAGTTGATGGACAGAATGCAGAACAATGTCATACATTCACCCCAGTACAGAGATCTGGGCCTAAATCCATCGTTTTTGCTCACCATGCCATTCCAGTTTGAACCCAGCCATATGCAAATCAGTCTTGACCCTGTGCCTCATGGGAACAGTCCAGCCCAAACTGCCAAGCCAGGTCCTCCCTGGACTGGAAACAAGCATCCAAGGACCGGTTTCGGGGTTTCACCCCTCTTCAGCCAGGATAGCTTGATTCCAGTGGCATGGAGAGCACGGGACCCACGTCTGGGCATACCCGTCCCACTCTGGGTGACAAATGCAAAAACAACAGTTGATGGACAGAATGCAGAACAATGTCATACATTCACCCCAGTACAGAGATCTGGGCCTAAATCCATCGTTTTTTTGCTCACCATGCCATTCCAGTTTGAACCCAGCCATATGCAAATCAGTCTTGACCCTGTGCCTCATGGGAACAGTCCAGCCCGAACTGCCAAGCCAGGTCCTCCCTGGACTGGAAACAAGCATCCTAGGACCGGTTTCGGGTTTCACCCCTCTTCAGCCAGGATAGCTTGATTCCAGTGGCATGGAGAGCACGGGACCCACGTCTGGGCATACCCGTCCCACTCGGGGTGACAAATGCAAAAACAACAGTTGATGGACAGAATGCAGAACAATGTCATACATTCACCCCAGTACAGAGATCTGGGCCTAAATCCATCGTTTTTGCTCACCATGCCATTCCAGTTTGAACCCAGCCATATGCAAATCAGTCTTGACCCTGTGCCTCATGGGAACAGTCCAGCCCGAACTGCCAAGCCAGGTCCTCCCTGGACTGGAAACAAGCATCCTAGGACCGGTTTCGGGGTTTCACCCTCTTCAGCCAGGATAGCTTGATTCCAGTGGCATGGAGAGCACAGGACCCACGTCTGGGCATACCTGTCCCACTCGGGGTGACAAATGCAAAAACAACAGTTGATGGACAGAATGCAGAACAATGTCATACATTCACCCCAGTACAGAGATCTGGGCCTAAATCCATCGTTACTGGGGGTGAATGTTTGCCAATGTGCAGCATTCCGTCCATCATCTTGTGTGTTTTGCATTTCGCCCTAAGTGGGAAGGGTATGCCCAGACGTGGGTCCCGTGCTCACTACGCCACTGGAGTCAAGCTATCCTGGCTGATGAAGGCTGATAGCCTGAAACCGGTCCTAGGATGCTTGATTCCGGTCCAGGGAAGACATGGCTTGGCAGTTCGGTCTGGACTGTTCCCTTGAGGCACAGGGTCAAGACTGATTTGCATACGGCTATGTCTGAACTGGGGTGGCGTGGTGAAGCAAAATAACGATGGATTAAACCCAGATCTGTGACTGGGGGTGAATGTTTGCCAATGTGCAGCATTCCGTCCATCATCTTGTGTGTTTTGCATTTCGCCCTAAGTGGGAAGGGTATGCCCAGACGTGGGTCCCGTGCTCACTACGCCACTGGAGTCAAGCTATCCTGGCTGATGAAGGCTGATAGCCTGAAACCGGTCCTAGGATGCTTGATTCTGGTCCAGGGAAGACATGGCTTGGCAGTTCGGTCTGGACTGTTCCCATATGGCTATGTCTGAACTGGGGTGGCGTGGTGAAGCAAAATAACGATGGATTAAACCCAGATCTGTGACTGGGGGTGAATGTTTGCCAATGTGCAGCATTCCGTCCATCATCTTGTGTGTTTTGCATTTCGCCCTAAGTGGGAAGAGTATGCCCAGACGTGGGTCCCGTGCTCACTACGCCACTGGAGTCAAGCTATCCTGGCTGATGAAGGCTGATCGCCTGAAAACGGTCCTAGGATGCTTGATTCCGGTCCAGGGAAGACATGGCTTGGCAGTTCCCATGAGGCACAGGGTCAATACTGATTTGCATATGGCTATGTCTGAACTGGGGTGGCGTGGTGAAGCAAAATAACGATGGATTAAACCCAGATCTGTGACTGGGGGTGAATGTTTGCCAATGTGCAGCATTCCGTCCATCATCTTGTGTGCTTTGCATTTCGCCCTAAGTGGGAAGGGTATGCCCAGACGTGGGTCCCGTGCTCACTACGCCACTGGAGTCAAGCTATCCTGGCTGATGAAGGCTGATAGCCTGAAACCGGTCCTAGGATGCTTGATTCCGGTCCAGGGAAGACATGGCTTGGCAGTTCGGTCTGGACTGTTCCCATGAGGCACAGGGTCAAGACTGATTTGCATATGGCTATGTCTGAACTGGGGTGGCGTGGTGAAGCAAAATAACGATGGATTAAACCCAGATCTGTGACTGGGGGTGAATGTTTGCCAATGTGCAGCATTCCGTCCATCATCTTGTGTGTTTTGCATTTCGCCCTAAGTGGGAAGGGTATGCCCAGACATGGGTCCCGTGCTCACCACGCCACTGGAGTCAAGCTATCCTGGCTGATGAAGGCTGATAGCGTGAAACCGGTCCTAGGATGCTTGATTCCGGTCCAGGGAAGACATGGCTTGGCAGTTCGGTCTGGACTGTTCCCATGAGGCACAGGGTCAAGACTGATTTGCATATGGCTATGTCTGAACTGGGGTGGCGTGGTGAAGCAAAATAACGATGGATTAAACCCAGATCTGTGACTGGGGGTGAATGTTTGCCAATGTGCAGCATTCCGTCCATCATCTTGTGTGATAGGGGATCTAAGGACATAAAGTAACAGAAGAAATTTGATTTGGATGACCCTAAGAGCTATCTCTCATTGCTCTATATATATATAAATGTACATAAAATGTGAATACTTTCCCATCCTGTTTACACCCAGGTAAAAACAGTCATGAAACCATCACCAGTGCCTTTAAAATCGAAAAAGTGATCATACTTCAAAGTGAAAAAAGGCCTATGCTATTGCTCTACGCATAGTACAGCCACTGGTAGTACCTAAGGGGCCCGTCAATGCAGGATTCTATGAGGGCAAAGTAAAACGTCCAGAGCCAATCTGGTTGACAACCCAGAACTGGGGGCCAGGGAGCACTAAAACTCCTACGGCTCGATACAGGCACGCTAAGATAGTTGGAATGGACATGCCTGATTATAGCATTCTCTTAAGTGAATAATGTTTGGAGACATGTTGTGTAACAGGAGATGACCCGCTAAATTGACGCTAGCTAGTAGCAAAGAAATAGAGGTCAAGTGGGGAGGCTTTCTATTATTTAGAAGAACCTGGATGAAGCATAGGGACAGATGACGCAGAAGTCTGGCAGGACAACGAGACCAGGAGCAGCAGGAGTCTTCCTTGATGCAGTCTCGGTTCTAGGTGAAGTCCAACAAAGTCCAAGGTGCCCAGAGGTTTGAAGTGGAAGTGGTTTCGGATCTTAATCTTGTTCTACGACGAATCTGAAGAGTCACCTACAGGTAAGCCCTTTAGTACCCTAAGGAAAGGGTTGGGACGATTCAGGGATCCCTCCCAGAGGAGGGGCTGGACACAGGGGAAGGATACTCACATGTCCTTTGTCCAGTTTCGCACCAGAGCAAGAGACAACGGCTCCCTGAACTGGTTTCACCTGGAGTATGCAAGGAGGGCACCAAATGTGCCCTTCAAAGCAGTCTGGTGGCACTGGCAAGCACCCCCAGCCCAATACACTATGCCCTGTCTGGGAGGTGGTTACACCTCCCTGTGACAGGAAACCTATTGTTCTACTTTCCCCAGCTCAAGTCTGGCTCAGCAGTATGAGGGCAGAATTGTGTCTGTGGTCGACAGCAGCACTAGCTTGTTGTTAGACCCTGGAAGTCTGTTACCGGGAATACAGGGAACCTCCCAAGGGGAGCCCCCCAGTACATGGGATTCTATATCCAACACTGGAATTGGTGTTGGGGTAGGATTCCGACATGTTTATACCAAACATGACTGGTTTCGGTGAAGCCAATATATAGTTAGACATCGCGTAATTGACTTGACGTCCACTATATGTATTAAATGGCTGACTGCACTTACAAAGCCTGGAGAATCGACTCCAGGGTTTGTAGGGGTGTCCTGCTCATGCAGGGCACCCTCACACGTATAACCTAGCACCCTGCTTTCAGGATTGAAAGGCCTGCTTTAGGGTGACTTAAAGGTTTTAAGTGACCTTAGATATAAGGAAACTTATATCTGTTGTGAGTGGTGCTAGCGCCAGCTCACACAGGCTGCAATGGCCGGCCTGTAGTCACAGTTTGAGTCGTCTGCCATGGGTGGCATAATACAATATGCAGCCCATGGGAGACCCCTAGTGTACCTATGCCTTGGGTACCTTAGTACCATATACTAGGGACTTAGAAGGATACACCCGTAGCTAATTGGGGAGGTACAAAAGTATTTACCATAGACAAATTTAGGGAGAGAACACAGTGACTGGGTCAGACTAGTCAGAAAACAGAATGACACCAGCAAAAAGTGGTGGGAACCATGAAAGCAGATCCTACTTTCCTACAACTAGGGACTTAGTAGTAAATCAAATAAGCCAAACATGGAAACCCCAATCCGTAAACATAATTTACGGAAGGAGCACTTGCACTTTAACACTGAACAGCATTGAGAAAGTGCGCAGAGGCACTAAACCAGCAAAACGAAGTCCAACGTACCATTAAAAACAGGAGGCCAAAAAGCAAAAAGGGGAAACACCCCAAAAGATGCCAGGTCTAACAGGGACTTAAGTTAACATCCTGGTCTGTAGCCATCTGCACATGCATCCTGTTTTCTAACCAGCTCCAAACATGAACACTCAGGAGGATAGTTGCAAAACCTGGGTAAAAAGCAAGAGGGTATTTACAGTTTTCCAAGCAAGAATGCAGTGGCTGAAAAGATCTGAGTCTAATCTAAACCTTAGGTTTAGATCCATAATCTGCCAATTCACTCTGCTTACTTTATGTGAAACTTTTTTTTCCTCTCCCTTTATCTTTCTGACCGTAACTTACCTGCATGCAGATATTATGCTCACCATATATGCATCTTCTCTCCTTTCTTCTATCTCTTTCACCCCATCTATGCTTTGTTTGTCGTCACCACTGGCTCAACTCCGTTCATCTTCATCACTGGCTCTACTCTCTTTCAGCACTTCCCTTTTTTCTTTTCTATGTCATTGCCATACCTCAATTTTCTCTTTTTTCTCCCACAAATCATGACAGGTCATGCGTTTCCTTTATCAGTTGCATGTATTCTCTCTCCTGTCCTCATTCCTTTTTTCTTTTAGTAAACCTCATGTCTGTATTTTCATTTATTATGTCTTGCTCTCTTTAGGAACCATTCACTGTATCTTCCATGCAACTGGCCATCACTACACATGGAAAAAAGTCACCACCACTGTGCACAACATAATTGTCGGCAAGTTGTGGATAGATCAGGTAAGTGCTTATTCCTCCAGTCAATTGATTGCCCCCAGATTTGCGATCTTTTTAATAATTCTCAGTCATCAGGCCATTCCAAACTAAATAAGAGAGGATAAACATGTTTAACATAAGTCATCCTGAAGTAGAAGGTCTGTTAATGTTTTTTAAGCCTGTTTGTGATAGTACTATAAAATAATGTTTGCTGCCAATGATGTGTATCAACCTTAACTGAATGGCACTTGATTTGTGAAACCAGTAAGCCCGTTTCTCCCCTTCCTGTGAACAATAATTGGTGGACTCAATTGCTTTGTAGTTGTTAAGGTGCTGTAGGATTTAGGAGAAAAGTAATCTCAAATCAAATTTCTGATGGATACTTCGCAGATTCCTCACCATGTGAATATCCCCAGGCTCCAGATTGGATCTGTAAGATTTTCACCATAGCCCCTGTATGCCGGTAGGTGGTGTTGTGCAGCTCCACGTCAGCTCCACTGCATCCCAAAAGTGAAGACTGAAATTGTATATATGCGCCATCCATGCGTGCCTAAGTCAAGTTCCTTTCTTTCCGAGCCTTTGCACATGAATCTTTCTTCAAATTTTTCCCACATGCTTTTAGCCTTGTATTGACTGTTACATACAGAAGTCTGTGACAGATCCCCACGAGGTATGCCTCTGGTGCCTATGGTCGGACCACCACTCCAAGTCATGTGGAGAGTGTGCCCAGAGTGTCACTCTGCTTTCCACGATAAAGAGCGGACTGAGACACGAGACCGGAGGCAGAGCACTCGTGTGTTGAGAGTGACTCTGCTGGCTAAATAGTATTAGCGCCTTCTGCCGCGAGTTTTAACTGTTTTGAATCTGTTTTTAAAAAATTCTGTTCTTAACTTGGTGATTCTTTTGAAAGTTTTTACTGTGTGTGGGGTGGGACAAAGCTGCGCTAAGTGTACTGGGGTTGAAGGAGCTTACTCACTTCCGCTCCTCGTCGAACGCCCGGTCAGCAGTCTAGTTGCTGTTCACGGCTTAGTTTCATAAAGATAAAAGCGTGTGATGACGCGACCGTGCAGCGGACGCGCGCAGCGGGCGCGCCGCTAGCGCGCCAAAGGCAAGCTTGTCTGCGCCCGTCCGTGTCCGACCGGGCCCAGGGGCCAGAACCCCTGCCCACCCCAAACCGACTTTGTTACTCCAGCACTGAGCTTAAACAGATGGGCGGCTCTGTAGGAACTGCCTGTGCCCACGTCTTCACGCCAGAACAGTTCCCCGGAAATTGCACCCACTGTGGGTGTAATTTTACTATCAATAACTCAGTATCCACCTTAGCTAAGGTCCAGTATAAAATCCTTTTATTAAACTGTAGATCCCTGCCCAAGCACTCTACAGAGATCTGGATGCTACTCAAAGACTTTGATCCGGATGTGCTGTTCCTAACGGAAACTTGGCTTAACCCCAGCTCTGAGCCAGACATTGTGCAAGCACTCCCTCCTGGTTTCGTGATACAGAGGGTAGACAGAATAACAGGTAAAGGTGGGGGAATTGCCATTATCTATAAGGAACAACTCATCTGTCGCTTGCTTGCGAACCCCCTCTCAGACTGTGAGAACCCCCATTTTGTCATTGAATTCTCACCACTGCTCTCTCTCACTGGTATTCTCATCTATCGCCCTCCGGGAGCAGTAGGAACATTCGATAAATCCGTGCTGGAGGCAGTGGTTAACCTAGCAAGCTTAGCTGCTAATTTTACACTGCTCGGAGATTTTAATCTTCATTTCGACGACCCACGAGCGATAAATGCAATTGAGTTGGCCAAGGATCTCACGGCCTTCCAACTGCCTCAAAAAATCCTGATGCCCACGCACGTTAAAGGACACCTTTTTGACCCGGTGTTCTCTAGTCTAGAGGACCTTAAAGGGGAAGAGCTTACTCCGCTCCCTTGGTCAGACCATTTCTTGGTCTCCCTCTCCTGGTCACCACAGGTTATCGAACCTTTCATTCAATCGATATGGACCCAAGTCCGCTCCTGGCCCAAACTCCCCCTGGAGAAATGGACACGAGAACTGGAAAGGACCCGACCTATATCGGATCCATGTCCAGTTATAGCTAATGAGGACTTCTCCAGCTGGATAAAAGACTCATTGGATGTGGTCCTTCCAAAAACTAGGATAAAAAAGACCAATGGCCCTTATAAGTCCCCCTGATTCTCTCCTGAGCTGCGTATTTTAAAACAGCGCTGTAAGATCAAGGAAAGGCACTGGAGGAAAGATTTCTCAGACCGCAAGAAACTGGAATACAAGGCAGCTATTAGTGCTTATAAAGCAGAAATAAAAAAAGTCCAAGCTACCTTCTATGAGGGTAAGATCTTATCAGCCGCCAACTCTCCCAGAGAAACTTTTAGTATTATAAAAAAACTACTTAAAGCCCCTGTCCCACGAATAGTACCCGACATCTCTGATCTACGTTGTAATAAGTTGGCAGAATATTTTATCACTAAGGTTCAGAACATCCTCAAATCCCTACCGCATAAGTTAGGCATAGGCAAGATTTCCCATAACCAGATGGACTCCGACTCACGCCTTTCAGAACACACATTAGAGGCGTTCCCCCCCCCTTTCGCAAGACTCCCTCCTCACTCTGCTTTCCACGATAAAGAGCGGATCACCTAGAGACTCCGCTCCGATTAACATCTTGAAACAGGTAGCTCCGATAATAGCCCCTAATCTGACTGACCTGATTAACGCGTCTCTGTCCACAGGAACAGTGCCTATCGCCTAGAAAGGGGCCATGGTGAAAGCCCTGTTAAAAAAAAAAATCTGGACACGGCAGATCTGGGCAATTATCGCCCCATATCTCTCTTGCCAGGAATAGGTAAGATGGCAGAGAAACATGTCAATAAAAATCTCTCAGGTTTTCTCGAAACCCACAACCTGCTCCATTCCTCGCAAACAGGTTTCGGCCCACGTCAGAGTACCGAGACGGCCCTGTTAGCCGTGGTGGAGGAAAGCAGGAAAATTTGGGATTTAGGAGGTTCGACTGCCATTATACTCCTTGACCTGAGCGCAGCATTTGATACGGTGAACCATAGGATCTTGGCTCATCGGCTCAGGAAGATAGGAGTAACAGGCATGGCGCTTCAATGGCTGTGTTCTTTTCTGGAGGGAAGGTCCTTTCAGGTATTTGAGGAGAGCTTTGCATCCAAATCTACCCCACTTCTGAGTGGAGTCCCTCAGGGCTCCTCGCTCAGCCCGACCCTTTTTAATGTATACATGGCCCCACTGGCATCTGTTGTAGCTCCCTATGGAATCCGCATGGTGACCTACGCCGATGATACACAACTGGTGGTGTCGTTAAACCAAGCTGATCATAGTACTAACAGCCTTTACCCCTGCCTAGAGGACATCTCGAGTTGGATGGACGCGTCCCAGCTCAAGCTCAATGCCCCTCAATTACAAATCCAGCTCTATGTGGCCAGTGGGCATGGGTCCCCCCCCCCAGTCCCCAAATCAGAAATCAAGAGCTTAGGCATTTGGCTGGATCAGGACCTGAGCTTTAGAGTACAGGCTAGGAAGACGGCAGCCACTTGCTATGGCTTGCTCAGAATGGCCCGTAAAGTCTTCCCGCTCCTTCCCTTCCAAGCCAAAAAGGTATTGGTTCAATCTCTTATTCTGTCCAGACTGGACTATGGCAATGCACTGTACTTGGGTGCACCCACTACAGTGGTCTCCAAACTTCAGTCTGTGCAAAACAGCGCGGCCAGGCTTCTTATGGGAGTCCCCAATCGGCGAAACCGGCGATTGCCTCTCTTCACTGGCTTCCAGTCCAGGAATGTATCAGATTCAAGGCACTTTGCCTATCTCAGAAATGTATGCAGGGGCTCGGCCCCCCCATTAACTCTGCCATGATCCGCCCCTATAAAGCCAACAGGAAACTTCGATCAGATGATCTTCATCTAGCCGTGGTTCCTAAGATTAAGAAGGCCAGGAGTGGTGGGCGCCTGTTCTCCTATAACGCCTCTAAACTCTGGAATTCTCTTCCACTTTCTCTTCGTAAGGTGTCCAATCATGTTGCCTTCCACAAACAATTGAAAACTTTCTTGTTTCCCTAGCTCTTCACGGTCTCTCTGCCTACCTCTTGTGTTCAGTCCTAGCGCTGGGATGCCTCCGGGTAGCCATGCGCTTTATAAATGTGTTTTTCATTTCATTTCATAAATACAAAGGTGATCTCGGGCCACAAGCCCAAGCTGTACGTCACTGAAAATTGCTGTAAATTATGTAAAGGCTGCTACCTCTGGGGGTCTAGGAATTAGCCCCTCTCCTGCTCTTGAGGTCGGTTGCATGACAGTTCTTTTTCGTTTATCAAATTCTTCAAGTAAGTCGTAGACAAAGAAGCAGCACAAGAAGTCCAAATCGCCTCATCCCAGCCTCAATGTTCTCCCTCGTGGAAGACGCAAGGACGTCAAGGTACCCCGCTGTCAAAGTTCCAGTCCCCTACCGAGGAACAGATTCTGCAAGTGGTCCTGATGCACCTGGTTTCTGGGTCTGTCGGCGATGCCACAACAAATTCCAAATGAAAGATTCCATATTTTGCATCTTTGGCACCTTACTGGTTCCCTCTGGTGTGCCTTCAGACCTCACCGATGCATTGAGGCCTCCAGTCCGATTTACCACCTGCGGGTCCGCCCTCGGCACAAGCTATATCTCCCCGATGGGTTTAGCACCGAATTTGGAGCTGATTTCACATCTGGCACCAAGATCTGGTCCAGTTACTGCCATACCGACACAGCAAACGTCAGAAGAGTGTGTCAACCCCATAGTTCTATCTGACTCAAGCGGCCTTAGGTCCGACCTCAAACAAACCCAAGGGGGTTTAGTTACTCTGTGCCCTTCCCCCATTCCTTTTTATTCAGATAAGACTATGCCTTTACCTCGAAGCCGCCCACTAGCGCTTCAACAGCTATTTGGGTTGGGCACTGACCATAGCCAACGTGCATTCAGAGAAAATTGTGATGGTGGGGTGGATTTTTCTCCCACAATATGATGAGGATAACTTCTATTTGAACCATTAATGTTACCCCTTTTGTGGCATTGCTAGGTGTTTTGCATTCAGACGATGTCAGGGGCTTCTTCCCCAAAAGCAAATACCCCTGGTGTTTCTAGGCCTTAGAAGGGGGTCTGGTAAGGCAGCACCAAAACCAGCAGACTTCCCTGTCCCAAGCCCACCCGACCACAGTCTCCAAACCGCTTTAGATTAAACTTGCTGGTTCATGAATACCCCACGGGAGGCAGGATCATTAATTTTCTCAATGATTGATGATCAATAACAGTTGACAAGTGTGTCCTGCAGATAGTTCAGGAGGGCTGCGAAGTGCCATTCCTTTCCGTGCAGCTGCTTATCCCACCTCCATCGTGGCTTTCAGAGTGTCATTTGTCCATTTTGCTGCTGGACGTCCAAGCTCTTTTGGCCAGAGGAGTCATAGAGACGGTTCTGGTCTTGGAAATTGGAACTGGGTGTTACTATTGAGAAGTGCAGAAAAAGGGCAGAGGCCTTCGCTCTATTCGAGATCTTTGCCCTCTCAACTTCTTTCTGTGGAAGGGCAAATTGATGCTGCTCACGCTAGTCAGTGTTCTCTATGCCCTGGATCCAGGAGACTGGATGGTGGCATTGGACTTAAAAGGTGTTTATTTCCATGTCCCCATCATTCAGGCCTACAGACAGTACCTGCAGTTTAAGGTGGGCCAGAGCACTTACAGATTGCCGGGCTCCCCTTTGCCTCACTAGTACACTGCGGGTGTTCACAAAAGCGATACTAGTGTGGTCGCATCGCTCCTTCGGATGTCAGTAATACCAGTCTTTCCCTACCTCAATTACTAGCTGTTGAAGGCAGGATCACCTCAGTCAGTCGTAGACCACCTCCAGATGATGGTGAATGTCCTTTCATCCTTCTTGCTTTTCTATCAATTTGCCGAAGTCACATGTGACTACTCTGCAGAGGCTCCCTTTTAGCCTATCCACCCTGGGTATGGTGCATTTTCGATCCTATCCCCTGGTCCAGGGCATTTGGGCTATGATTCTGATGTTTCAACCACAGGCCTGGTATGGACGGCTGTGAGGCTTCTTGGTCGCCTGGCTTCCTGAATCCTACTTACTGACCATGCCAGCTGGCATATGCGTGCTCTGCAGTGGGATCTGAATTCCCAGTGGACTCAACTCCAGTGAAGTCTTTCTGATTCTGTCTGTTGTCGGAGGAGAATGCAAAATATCTGCAGTGGTGGTTGCTTGACCTCAATTGGAGCAGCAGCAGACCCTTCTTCCAACTCTGCCGAGAGCTGTCAATAGTCATTTGAGAGAGGTGGAAATGAAAAGCCTTCATATCAACCTGTTGGAATTGCAGGCCATTCGCTTGAAGGCCTTTCTGCTATCTACCAAAGGGAGGCTGGTCCAGATCCTCACAGATAGCACCTGCCACTTTGTTGAACTTTGGGTGGCTGGCCAATCAAGTCAAACTTTATCATCCTCAGATTTATCCACATGAAATGGGATGTAATGATGGCAAGCATCAAATGGTCCATAATGTGTACTGCTTCTAATTATCCTAGAAAGTGCCTCCTGGCTCAGTCTGACTTCCTTTCCTTCTGTTCCTGAAACTACCTGGTCCTCCAACCAGGCCCTGGTCCTTTTGGGCCACCTTCTGCTTCTCTGAGGCCCCCAGCCTCTCTCCCACTTTTGTCTCATCTTTTTTACCGCTCTTGCACCCCATTCTCTGTTTTCTCTCTCATGTTGCTCCTTCTCTCTCTTTCTTTCTCTCACACGTGGCCTTCATTTCTTTCTTTTTCCCCAATCATTTTCCCTCGTCACTCTCCTCCTGTCACAATTCTACTGATCTCTTTTGCTGCTTTTTCTTTCGTTGTGGCTCTTTTTGCCGTTGTCACCCCTTTCTTCTGCTGTCACACTTGTTTGGCCTTTTTTTTGCCTTTAACACTCTCATACTTTTTTGCCTATTTTTGTTTTTGCTCTTTTCTGGCACCTTTTTCATTTTTCTCGATGTCTCTTATTTTCCTGCCTTCTTGTACCTGCTCTTTGCCTCCTTTTCCCACCCCACGCTTACAGTGCTCTTTCAACCCCACTTGCGTGGTAAAGGTTAGTCTGTTTGCGCCTGTCCAGCACCAGAAACCGTGTTACCCTGACCACCCACCCAGGACCCACTTGCCGTTAATCTGTCCACAAACTCCTCTCCCTCAACCCTCGTCGCCTTCCCCACACTGCACCAGGGCTTTCTCTGCCCAAACGACTGGAGTTTTCTCTTGACCCATGCACCATTTCTCCTGCACCTCCCCCAACATCTCTACCGATGTATGCCATACACTACTGGGCCCGCTTTGGGCCTTCAAGAGTAACATCTCCAACACCATAGGTGGCGCCCTCCTCTACCGAACACCTCGACCCAGATCCAACTTTAGCCCTGCCCGACACTGACCTCATTGCCCTCTGGACGCTAGATCAAACGCCTTCATCCTACATGGTGACCTGAATTTTCGCCTAGATGACCAGTCAGACACCAACTTTTAACAACCTCCCAGACAACCTCTGGATCCTGAGCCTCACCTAAAAATTCAACAGCCCCACCCACACGGGGGGCAAATTCCTTGACCCCGATCTTCAGCAACATCTCTAACGTCTTGGTGAACGCCCGACCCCTCTTACCTGGACCAACAACCACCTCATCAAATTCAGCATCCAACTACCCAACCAGGCTAAACCCGTCAACATCCGGACCTTCTAACAGCAATGGAACAAAATCACAAACAACAACTGAAACTCTTTGCTCCTTTCTCGCAGCACCCCCAGCCCAGCCACGCCCACAACACCTCAGACAAAGCCTACTGTCAGTCGGCCCACAGAAGCTATCATCAACGGCAAAAAGCCGCCAAATGTTTAGCCATCTCTGTGTTTACTCCCTGAGCTCCCCACCCTCTTCAAGGTCTACATGGTTTCACTTGCCTCCGTCCTTCAATCCCATGGCTTCAGCATTGTCTCATATACAGATGACATGCAGCTCATATTCTCCCACTCTGAAGAGACACTCACGTCGTAATCCAACTTTGTAAAATGCATGTCTGACATACCAGATTGGGTGAAAAGGAGCTGCCCAAGCTCATCTGCAAAAAAACAAAAAAACAGAAGTGGTACTGTTGAGTAAGCACACCACTCTATGGACCCAACCTGGAGCCCAACACCCTAGGACAAGCATCCATCCCCACCAACACCGCTAGGAACCTAGATATCATAATAAACAGCCAAATACATGGCATGGTGAGTGCAGCTCACATCCTCACAATTCACATCAGCAGTTTGTCACTGCAAGTGTGGCATTGGACACCCCCTTTATTGCAAAAATCGCTGGATGGAGTCCGTGTAGCAGGTCCTGTGCAGTGGCATAACTTCTTTGTCAGTTGCAGCAATCCAGGCTGAGCGCAGACAAGTACTCGGGCATGGCAGTTGCACACTCCAGGAAGATTCCTCAATGGTATTGTGTCTTCAATAGTTGTGGCCTTACAGGCCGATCAAATTCCTTCTTCAGCATTGACGCCACCATCCCTCTTGCCCGCAGTAGCATCACCAGTTCTCCAACCCATTGCGGGATGCAATATGACACAGTAGGGCTCAAACGCACAAGTCTTGGTGAAGTTTACACGGGCACCATGCAGGGAGACTAGGGGATCCACACACAGCACTTGTTATACCTGACTTCAGTCGGTTTTCTGTAGGTGTTCCTCATGCCAGAAACACGTCGGGCTTCTCCTCCTGGACAGTGTCTCTTTTTTGCAGGGCCGGGTACACGCCTTTCATCTCTCAGCAGGCAAGCAGGCCTCTAGGCAATTCAAGTCAAACTTCAGCTCCTCCACCAGAAAGTGGAGACCAGGTGATGTTCCCTCACCACTTGGAGAGACTAGTGCCTGCTTCTGCCTATGCCAAAAACTTAATCTAAAACTGCAATACCCAATACCATTAAGCATCAGCACCACCACAGAAACATGGTGTCAGTCATGGTGCAGAATTTGTTTTGTCAGTTGGTAAGACAGTTTGGTGGATTACGAGGTGCTTGCGGGACAATGTGTCCTTGTGACACAGACTTAATTTCATATGAGTACTATTGTATATCACGACTCCTAAGGGGCAAGCATCCGACGAAGAGTTTCGTAAAATTTTGTTTTTATAGCTGAGCACATCATAGATGTGTTCCAGTTCACCTACTCAGAAAGGGGTGTTTTCCACGTAGTTTCTAGTCAATAAAAAGGTGTTAAAGAAAATAAAGTGCCCCATCCTCCTGCTAAAGTCTTCTAAAAACATTTATATGAAAAGATACATTCAAAATATTAACTGATCAAGCAGTGTTAGAAATGGGGGTCCCTAGTTGGCAATGGTTTGCACCTTTGTCCAAGTAGGGACCCTTGCTTCTAGTCAGGGTAAGGGAGTTACACCCTTAGAGAACCCCTGCTCACCCCCTTGGTAGCTTGGCACGAGCAGACAGGCTGTGGCGCAGCGGCCAGGGCAGCTGACTCTGGAACTCTCGAGCTCACGGTTTGATCCCCGGCGGCAGGTTAGCCCAGAACCATGTGACTCTGGGCAATAGCTTGTATAATCTTCCCGACGGCCCCCAGCGCCTTGACATCCTCGGGTAATTGTTTGCGCTTTACAAATACTGGATTTCATATCTCAGAGGCAGTGTGTAAAGCATTTGTGCACACATACAGTAATACAGTGAAAACACTACAAATGGACACCACACCAGTTTAGAAAAATAAGTAATCTTTATCTAAACCAAACAAGACCAAAGCGACAAAAATCCAACGTACAGTTATCCAGATATAACTTTTAAAAGGTAAAAATAGTTCTGTCCATAGCAAACTATAGATGCGACACTTTCAACACAAAGTACCTTGGATGCGTAAAAATCATAAACAAAAACAGCCGCAGGGAAGGTGATGCGTCAGTTCTGTACGCACAGAGAAGGTGATGCGTCGGTTCCTTGCTCCAGGGGAGGTGATGCGTCAGTTCCTTACTGCCACAAGGGGGAGGTGATGCTTCGGTTCCTTACTGAAGAGGAGGTGATGCGTTGGTTTCTTACTCTGCGGGGAGGTGATGCGTCGGTTTCTTACCTGGCATTGCAGACTTGCCGCCCCGGTGCGATGTTTGGGGATCCGGGGATGCTTCGGTTCTCGATGCAGTGGCGGCAATGCTGTTGTGTTGATCTCTTCAGCCGCGGTCCCACGATGCGTCGGTTCTCGCATTTGCACAGCAGGGCCTGCGTCAAAGTCGGTGCCGTGATCTCGGACTTCGGAGGACAGTGCACAAGTCTTGGTGTGCGGCAATTTCTCCAGCTGCGGGCGGGCGCTGCATCGGTTTCTTTAGCGGCACTATGGTGATGCGTGGGAATTCTTCCCGCAAGCTTCTTTAGTTGCTTCTCTTTTCTCAGCTCCCAGCAGCAGGAACAACCTCCAAAAGCCCAACACACGGAACAGGCACCTCTTGGCAGGTCAGTACTCCCAGCAAGGAAGTTCAGGGGAGCTGGTGGTGAAGTCTTTGTGTCCCTGAGAATTCAGAACAGGAGGCAAGCTGTACGTCAAGCCCTTAGAGATCTTCAAGCAGGATACACAGCAAAGTCCTTGCCCTCTCCTTGGCAGAAACAGCCACTGCAGGCTAACCCCAGACAGCACACAGCAAAGGGGCAGTACTTCTCCTTCAGCTTCCCCAGCTCTTCTCCTTGGCAGAGGATCCTCTTGAGTCCAGAAGTATTCTAAAGTTCTGGGCCCCAATATCTATACTCAATTTCTCTTTGTTCTCTTGAAGCAGAAAGGCTCTGAGCTCAGCCCAAAACACTTCTGTCCTCTCTGGTCTAGCTTCCCGGCAGGAGGTGGACACAGCATTGTGTAAGGCTGACCAGGCCCATTCAGGTGCAAGGAAATCTCCTCCCACTGCTCTAAGTGCAGCCCAGGTCTATTCAGCCTAGCCCTGACTCATCCAGAAAAGGCAGGACACACCTCAACCCCCCGTGGCTGTCTGAGAGGACATATTCCCCTGATGAAGGGCTAATCCCGAAATGCATTGGGATTCCTATTAAATGCGTAGAAAATGTCAATCGTGTGATGTTATAACTCTGTGAAAATGAAAATTTCTGTCTGAATAAAGGAAGATTAATATTTCAAGAAACTGATTACTGAAGGATTACTGATTGATTGAAGAAGTATTAAAGTATTTTCAATTTGAAAAACTCACTATTGGAGTGCAAAGTGGGGACGTTGTTCTTTTCTACGACAACGCAACTGGAGTGTCTGAGAGAATGCACATCCCCAGCCATTCCAAAGCTAGACAGTCAATCCACAAACCAGCAGAGAGACACAGGATGGCTGAGCAAGAAAATACCCACTTTCTAAAAGGTGGTATTTTCAAACACACAATATAAAAATCATCTTTACTAAAAGATGCATTTTTATATTCTGAGTTCAGGCATACTAAACTCCATCTTTCTCTCTTGTCCCAATGGGAAGTTATACTTATAAGAAGTTATAAATAAACTCCCATTTTATCCTATGGGACGGATAGCCTTTCAATAGTGAAAAACGAAATACACTGCATTTCAATATCAGGACATGGCACACAACCCAGTACATGTCCTACCTTTCACATACACTGCACCCTGCCCACAGGGGTAACTTGGGCCTACCTTAGGGGTGGCTCACATGTAATAAAAGAGAAGTTTAGGGCCTGGCAAGTGGGTGCACTTGCCAGGTCGACATGGCAGTAGAGATTGTGGGGAGACACTGCATTGGCAGGTCTGAGACCCCTTTTGAAAGGCTGCTTGTGTGTGTGGCACAATCAGTGCTGCAGGCCCACTAGCATTTGATTCACAGGCCCTGGGAACACACAGATGTAGGAAGCTGGCTCTGTATATACTATACCAAAGTAAGGTATAGTGTGCACAGAGTCCAGTGGAACCCCAAAGGTAGGCAGAGGTAAAAGTAGATAATACCTTACTCTCTATTTGTGGTAGTTTGGGTGAGCAGTAAGGCTTTATCAGAGGGTAGTGCTAAGCATTTATTATACAAACTCAGGCAAGGAATGATGTCACACACTCTAAGACTGAACTCAGACCAATTTGTATAAAAATATTGTTTAGTTATTTTATTTCTAGAACCAAGCCAGGCCTGGTGCAGGTAAGTGAAATAATACTTTGCAATACTTACGTAATACATTACAGTTGAATGCAGGTTCAAAAACTGTTGGTTGATTTACAGGTAAGTCAATAATGAGAATTACTTTTTTAGTTACTGTGTAGATTACAGAACACGTTACTTCTTGGATTACTTTTTAAGTTACTTTTGCTAACTAGTGTGATATGCCTAGATATCACACTGGAACATTTCCTAGACAAAAGGTAAGTAATTCAGTTTTGGTACATTTGCAGTTTTTCAAGTTTTCATACAAACCAAATCCACACTTAAAAGAATTTTCAAAGAAAAGCAGTCAATGCAATTCTATGGGAGGAAATTAAGTTATCAGTTTACAGGCAAGTACTTGTTTGTGGGAGTTGGGTTTCTGGGGTTAGAACCAGGGTTCCCCCAGGGTCGAGGATTCACTCTCAAAGCACCCTCAGTGGCACTAGGGCTGCCGGGTGCAGAGTGCTGAGGCCTAATGTTATCCAATGGGGGATCGGGGCCTCTGGTTGGTGGCTGCTCACGAGCAGGCCACAAGGTTATGGGTGCAAAGCTCTTGGTGTTAGGCTCAGGGCAAAGGGGGATCCGAGTTAGCACACAAAGTGCACCCGCAGGGGCACAGGGGCGGCTGGGTGCAGGGTGCTGTTTTAGCGTTGGGTGCCCTGTTGATTCAAATAGGGATTCTCCGGTTGCAACAAACACTGCAGGTTCGGGGACACAGATCTTCTGAAGGTGACCACCGCTTGAAGAGGTAAATTGGGATGCCTAGGGATGCTGGGACACTGTCGGTTGGGCCACTCAAGGCCGTGGAAAGTCGGGTGCAGGAGTGCCTTTAGGCGTCGGGTTTTTCTTACCAGCTGCGGTCGCGGGGATCCTCCAGAAAGGAGCTTCAGGCATTGATTGGAGATTCGAGGCAGGTCAGAGATCCCCAGATCTCAGGTCAGGATTGCCGGGGAGACCTCGTGGTGTTGGGCCATTCGAACTCTGCCCATAGGCTTCGGGTGCAGAGTGGTGCAGACTCGCGGATATGGCGGGAGCCAGAGTCTGTGGGTTAGCAAATCCGGTGCTCACTGGAGACACAGTTTTGGTTTGGGAAGGCAGGGCAGGTCCTCTGGGTTTTTGGGGGCTGCTGGCTGCAGAGCATGCCAGGATTTCGCTAGAGCAGGTTTGAGGAGGGGACAGGCCGGTAGGGCTGGGGCCAAGTCAGTGGGCGTCCTCCTCTTCTTAGTTCAGCACGGCTTCTTCGGTCCTTCTTCTTCTCTCTTCTTGTCTGAGGAGGCAAGGTTCAAGGTTGGCCCTAAATACTAAATTTAGGGGCGTTACAGGTAGGTACAGATCGGGACCAATTGGTCCCTTCCTTGGGGTGGATACACCCCCTATTATGCCACCCTCCAGTGGGAGGGGGGCATAAGCCTTGCTTAGGTTGTCTGGGTCCCCCCATCTGCAAGATGGCGGGGACTGAGAGTTGTGCTTCACCTCGCCTCCCCCACCTGAGGGGTGGGGGTGGCAAAGGTAGTCACACACCTCTCCTCCTAACTTGGTTTTCCCCCCCCGATTCTCCCGGACAAAAGTGGGGGTCGGAACAGGTAGAGGCCAGTTGCTGGGAGCAGCAAATGGCTGGGGTAGCTCCCAAAGGCATCAAGCCTTTGAAGTTTCCCCTTCGTGGACCCTGCCCATTCTGGAGAGGAGGCTTGGCACCTCGTCCCAGGATGTGCATTGTTTCAGGACCCCGAGTGCGGCATGTTATCGACCCAGGGGTCCAGAAACATGTCTGGTGGTGGCAGCTGGCGAGCTCAGAACAAGACAACCCTGTCTCCCCAAGAAAATCGTGGAAACAGATCTAGAACCCTTCTGTTTAGTTACTTATGCATACAAAAAGAGATCCACAAGAAATAAACAAAATGGCATTTGAATCTTTATTGAAGCAATATGATTCTTGTGTAAAATACATACACAGCAATTATTAATAGAAGGAAACAGAGCAGAGGAATCGGCATCACAAGAATGTTAAAGAAAATGAACAATTCAACATTACATAGATTATATGCTGTCACATGAGTACTGCTATATTTTGTGCTCCTACCTAGCGTTACCTAACCTAGTGTGTCTATGGTGAAAGAATCTGCTGGAATCACTGTAGGGCGATTTAACTCCCCCGTCACCTGTGGGTATTTTTTATCTGGAAGCCCGTTGTGGTGTAGAGCTGGGCACCATCCCTCACAAGAAATAAACAGGAATCAGCTGGTCTGGAATTCCGGCATGGGGCGACCTTGACCGTGTCAGCGAAATGCTCCTCTGTGTAACAAAGGCGTGATGTTGTTTATATAATAAACTTCACTCATGTAATAATGCCGCAGCCCCAGTCAGGCCGCTATTGTTGATTCTTTCGTGAGTCAGGCCGCTATTGTTGATTCTTTCGTGATAGCTCTGTTTCGGAGCGGACAATAACCAACATCATTTTGTCCAGTGAACTTATCCCTTATACAGAATCTTCAGGGCACTCGATAATATGCCTACAAAGCAAATGTAAAATGCAAAAGTAAATGTAAGCAAAGCCATTTCAGAGAATATTATCCTGCACAAGCATGCAAGCAAATGTATGTCAAATGTCAGCGTTTAAGAAAAGATGGCAACTTTAAAACGTGAGCATGTAAAATGGTGGTGTAGCTACCCGGGCCTATTGTGGCCACATGACAGTAAGGACTTTGTTTAAAAAAAAAAAAACTGATGTAATGCGTGAGGGGGAGTATCACAAGGGGCATAAAAGGCGGGTAAGAAGGTCTTAAACAAATTAATGGGAGGTTAAGAAGCGAAGAAACTCCCGTAAAGGCCATTAAACAAAAATCAAACCTGAGGAAACTAGAGATACTTCAAGAATGGCTTTAAGCAAGTTGATTTAGTCAACCTGGTGAAAGCCATTCTAAAAGAAACATTTGTTGACAATGATGCAATTAAATAAATTTGTCAATCATTTTATTCATGTATGATTTTCACCAAAATCAACTACAGCGCAATGAGGCAGGTGATCTGAGAGACTGGCGTCCACTCAATGGAACTGTGCCTACAACAGTGGTTCTGATCACCAAATAGACACTATATCACCTGCTTGTGCTGATACCCACTCCTCTCATAGTTCAAGTATTACTTCTGTTGCTACAAAGCAAATCGATGTTGATACATGGTGGTGGTGGTGTTCACTTGTTTGTACTAATTCCATGAGTGTGGGGAGGGTACAATCTTATTTGTGAGGAAAACTTTGACCTACTGGACGTTTGTAGATTTCTACAAACACTACATTGAGCTGTCCTTTTGTATCCCTCAGACTACTATAAGAAACAAGTAGACCTTTTTTTTAGTAGGATCTGTCTAGAGAGCACACATGAAAAAAATCAAGATGTCTTCCAGTATCGGTTTGACAGGTGTGAAAGAACAGAGATAGATCTGTTTGCAACAGAGGCAAATAGCAAATGCTACCACTATGCATCCATATTTCAGTTTTGGGAGTCTTTGTGGAGAATTTCCTCTATCAATTGTTGCAGGACATCATGTCCCACTATTCTGTTAACTACTCTGATAGACAGTTTAGCTGATTAATAGATTAAACATTGTGAACATTTGAAATCAAATTGTGGCTCTTAAAAATATTATTCCTCATAGAAGATGGCACAGGGTTTAGTCATGAAAAACAACACATTTCTCCCTCCCCTCTTGTCAAAACCATTCGGTCTGGCTTTCATTTTCAATTGAGGTATTGGCTTTGTGAGTGTCTTGAAAAGTGTTGTGCTTATTTGTAATGGATTGGTTTTTATTATAAATGCACTCCATCACACTGTTGTAGGAGCAAAATAGCAATATGAGATCTGAACCTCTAGAGCAAACTAAAAAAAATATTATTCTTCCCCTGAAAGGAACCATTGACAATACTGACAAACTTTACACCTTGTTCGCTTTGAGTGTGTGTCTGTTTTAAAACCTTAATCTCTACGGACGTGAAAGCAGTCTCCTGCAATTAACAACAAAACCTGGGCTTGGCCTTGGAGGATAGAGAAGCAGTTGGCATCAGGGTGCTGTCAACCAGATTAACAAGCACAATTCCCATACACGTCCATGGTCCTTTTTGTTCCATGTGGCAATGGGAAATCCTTTCCTTCTACAGAATCTAAAGGGGCAAGCTCATTTAGCACCTATGTTTCTCTGTGTCATCATCGCTCTCATTCAGTATCAAGGCATCCTCGGTTAAGTGTTTTGAGGCACTCTGGTTCGATTTACCTATGATTACCTACTCTGTCCTCTTGCTAAACTGCATCTACTTGTCTACCACCAGAAGAAAACTCTGAGTTCCAGATACGGATTTGGACTATGATTGGGGTGATCTATCACCTGCCATCAAACTCTTTCTGTCTGTACTTCCTAGTGGATGATATCTGCTAGTAGGGGGCTACAAAGCAGAATTTTGAAACTCTAACTTAAATTATTCAGCCATCAGTTATTTCTGAGGTTTTAGTACACATAATTTGTTAGATCTAAGATCCCTTTAGTTACAGGGCTTCTGTAACTTATATGAACAATTCCTTGAACAACTTCTGTTCACCCCTCAAAGAGACAGCAAGATATTTTATTTTGACATTTGGACCACAAATTCCTTACAGATCATACTCCTCCTTCCTCCCTGATTGTGAGGGCTGCAAAATCAAAATGCAGCATTCAAGGTTTCATCTCTTCATAGCGAAGGGATATGTTGAAGGAAGTTAAATTTCAGCAACCCGCACCAGAATAAGAGCATTGTGACAATCATCTTTAAAAGGCCTCATGTGCCTCAATGGGTGTATCTGGCAAACCAAGGATAGTGGTATATTAAAGAAGTAACATAAATATGTTCGTACATCTGGCTCTTTCCCTTCATACAGATTCAATTCTGATTCAAACAGACAACACCACAGTGTATTATGTAAACAAACAAGGAACCACATTATCTAGAGCACTCTCACGAAAACCGCAAACAATCTGTCATTGCCTGTTGAGATATCCACATCTCAGAAGTCCATCTTATAAAACTTAAGAACTCAAAAAAGACAATCTCAGCAGTCACCTGTTGGAGCTGCACGAGTGAATGTTAAGCAGTGATCTCATATCGGATCACTTGCGCTTATGGGACACCCCTCACAAAGACCCTTTCACCACAAGAAGAAAAAAATCCAAATGCCGAGAATATGCCTCCAGGTTCCCAGAACGTTGATCCAAAGGGTATACTTTTTTGATAAAATTGGCAAGGACATTTTTATGCCTTTACTCCGATTTCACTGCTAACTACAGTGATATCCACATGCAAGCAAGGCGAGGTGAAATGATTTTCATTGCCCTGGTTGGACTAACCAATGATAATATTCACACTATCTTCACCTATTCACTTGTTCTCAATCATCGTTGATTTATAAGCCATAATTTATCTTTTCCCATTCTGGCTTCCAAAAACTAACTGCCTCTTAGAGCTAGCTTCTATCAATGGAACTGCTCTAGTCTCGGGTCATATTTAAAAAAAACAAGAGCAACCCATATGTCCATTGAGAACTGGGTTTTGAGTAAAACTTATAACAATTGTTCACATGGAACTCATTCGAAAAAACAATTCTCTTAATTCTCACAGGAAAAGATTCTGTGTGGATTTAATCAAAAAGCAAAAATTAATAGATACACTAGAACATGTGTCAAATTAATTTTAAAGAAATGAAAAAATGCTCCTCCGGCCCAATCTATTTGCTGCCACAGAGCTCAGCTCAGCCGAGCCAAGTCATGTATTTCCATTATAATGCAAAAACATATTAAAAAAAACACATATAAAAACTTGCATACTGTTTTAGTGAATGGTGATAAGAATTAAGTGATAGAAACCCCAAGAAGAGTTACCATTACCAAGGAAGTGACAATAACGTGATTTTGAATCTTAAAAAAAGGGTTATTGGTATAGATAACGACGTCTTGATCAATCCCTACAAAAAGGAGCAACCAGACTGTTTTTCCGGTGTTCCCACTTAGAGACTGTCCTTTTTGTTGGCGTCAACGTTTCGACCCTGCTTGTAGTGTGAGGGTCTCATCAGGACTGAAATACCTCGGGGACTACAAAATGCGCTGTATTAGAAGGTATGTATCTCGGATTTTATAGTATACAGAAAGTGACAAACAAAAGACTGTGAGGTCCAGGGACGAAGAAGCTTATATATAATATATATATATGTTCGAGGCATGTGAGCTGCAGAGCTCACACTGTGCATTAGATCGCCATCTGGTGTTGGGCTCGGATGCTTGCACTTTGTTGTTGTCTTCGAAGAAGTCTTTGTAGTCATGTGATAGGTGACTCCTCCTTTGGACAATAGTGCGCATGGGCATCGACTCCATCCTCAGATTGTTTTTTTCCGCCATCGGGTTCGGATGCAACTTCGACACTCCGGTTCAAAACTTCGTTTTCAACGTTTTTCACACTTCACGACTTGATACCGACATCGACATCTCGACGTCCCTTCCTCGATCTCCTTTCCAGCCGTCGACGCGGGATGTTGGGCCCATCGACGCCGTAAGGCCTACTGCCCATGGAAAGGACGCCCTTCCGAAAATGCCCCCAGTGTGGAGCAAAGTTCCCCCACAGTGACCACCACCAGGTCTATAACCTGTGCCTCTCACCTGACCATAACGAGGCCACCTGTCCAGCCTGCGCTTCCTTCCGCTCCAAAAAGACCATTCGCGATCGTCGAGCCCGAAGGCACATCATGGCGTAACGGTCCGCTCCGGAACCCGTCAATATCTTCGATGAGGGTCCCGATGTTCCGGAGGAAGATTCCGAAGACCTCACTATCGTCTCGGAGGCAGAGGACTCAGACAGTTCCATCACTCCAGGGCAACGAGTGAGTACTTCTACCCCTGCCCCAACCCCACCTGCAAAAACGAAGGCACCGGTCAACACTTCGCCTGCGGGCCCCAGTCGCGACCGTAAACGTGCTTCGGACGCCCCGCCTTCCGGCTCGGCGCCGAAGAAAAAACTAAAACCTTCCGGCTCCTCGGCACCGACCAAACCACACGTGTCCGTTCCACCGGCACCTTCGGCGCCGAAACCGAAAGAACACCCGGTGCCAAAATCCGGTTCGGTCCCAAAATCCGCCTCCAAGCATGCGGATCACTCGGCGCCGAAACCCAGGCTCCACGATACAGCCCCTAAACCGAAGCTGTTCGAGCCGATAGCTAAGCCGAAGGATTCCCCTACGCCTTTTAACACAAAAGAACATCCAAAGAAGCCATCACCGCGCTCGGAACCGAAAAAGTCGGCGCCGAAGCCAAATATTCAGGAGGAGGAACTGTTTCGACCGGATCCCATCGATCCTAATCAACACAAAATACATATTAATCCTAAAACTGGACATATCTCCTCTGTGCCACGCCACAAGCCTGTCCCTACAAACAAGAAGGACTCTTCTACTTCCCTATGCCTCCTTCTTCTCCTATACCTCTATCTAACACCCCTCCTCTCCACATCCCTGTTACACCGCCTCAGCCTGTAACTTCTCCCCCACATGAATATCAGGATGACATGGGGTATGGTGATGACCCTGATAATCTACTTCTAGACCCAGATAACCCACCACAGGACGACTGGGGCTACAACGACCCCATAGATCCTACAGACCTCCCCAGCCTTCCACCTTATCCCACAAAACCATCTCCACCAGATGATCACATTGGTTTTGGACAACTCATCCACAGGGCTGCTGTCTTTCACGGGGTGCATATAAACACCAACCAACCAGAGGAAGATTTCCTTCTAGACACCTTTGAACAGTCTCAAAAAACTGTTCAAACTTTACCTATGATCAAAGGTGTCATTAAACATGCCCCTGAAATATTTAACGACCCTGTAAGGGCCAGAATCCTTAACCCTAGAATAGATAAAAAGTATAGACCTGCCCCTGATGACCCTGCCTACATCAAAGGTCAGCTCCCTCTTGACTCCCTGGTCGTCTCTAATGCTCGTAAACGAGCTAATTCCCAAACTTCAGGGGATGCTCCGCCCCTGATAAGGAGTCAAAATTGTTGGATTAATCTGGCAAACGTGTAGCTGCGCAGGCCACCAACATCTGGCGCATAGCTAACACCCAGGCACTACTAGCTAGGTACGATAGGGCCCACTATGATCAGCTAGAGACCCTATTGCAACACCTACCTGATCAGTACAAGACACAGGCCAATGACCTCATTCAGGAGGGCAAACTTATTTCAAATGCCTCCATTAAGTGCGCCCTGGATGCAGCCGACACCACCGCTAGGTCCGTCAACACTAGCGTACTCATCAGACGGCACGCCTGGCTCCGCATTTCAGGTTTTAAGCCAGAAGTCCAAACTACCATCTTAAATCAGCCATTTAACCAAAACCAACTCTTTGGTCCTGCTGTTGACACAGCACTGGAAAAAATGAAAAAGGACACTGACACTGCCAAGTCAATGGGAGCATTGCAGTCCCCGCAACAACGTGGCTCCTTTCGCCGCTCCTTCTACAGAGGGGGCTCTAGGAACACCACCACAGACAATTCCTCTTCATATAGAAGCACCACCCAAACCTCTCCCAGTAGAGGATACTTTAGAGGTGGTTACAGAGGCAACAACACTAAGGGCAGAGGTCGAGGTAATAACAACACCAGTACCTCCACCACTCCTAAACAGTGACTTCCCTCCACTTCCCCCCGACCACACCACCCCTGTCGGGGGACGGCTATCACAGTTCCTACCTGTCTGGAACTCCATTACAACAGATAGGTGGGTGAGACAAATTATCCAACATGGCTACTGCTGGAACTAACAGCTACCCCCCCCAACATACCACCCAAGCAGCGTCCAATGTCCGCAGACCATCTTATGCTTTTACAGCAAGAGGTACTTTCCCTGCTTCAAAAGCACGCCATAGAGCCAGTTCCTCTACTACAGCAGGGCACAGGGGTTTACTCCCTGTATTTCCTAATCCCCAAGAAGGATGGCACTCTAAGGCCTATTTTGGACCTCAGACCCCTCAATCAGTATATACATTCAGATCATTTTCACATGATCACTCTCCAGCAAGTGCTTCCCTTACTACAACAACAAGACTTCTTTGCCACATTAGACCTCAAGGACGCCTACTTCCACATTCCCATACATCCTGCTCACAGGAAGTATATAAGGTTCGTACTCAATGGACAGCATTACCAGTTCAAAGTACTTCCATTCGGAGTCACCACTGCTCCAAGAGTGTTTACCAAATGCCTTGCAGTAGTAGCAGCGCACCTACGAAGACAACAAATACATGTCTTCCCATACCTGGACGACTGGCTCATCAAAGCCAGATCAATCAACCAGTGTGTTCAACACACTCACCAAACAATACAAACATTACACAACTTGGGGTTCACAGTAAACTATACCAAGTCGCACCTTCAGCCCTCCCATATACTTCAATATCTGGGAGCCACAATAAACACTTCCACTGCTCTAGCCTACCCCAGCCCAGCCAGGATAGCGAGTATACAAACCCTTGTCCCCAGGTTTCAAATACAACACTCTCTCCCAGCCAGAGTGTTTATGCAGCTAATCGGCATGATGGCATCTTGCATTTTCATCGTCCCTTATGCGAAACTTCAAATGCGTCCTCTACAGGAGTGCCTAGCGCGCCAATGGAACCAGGCTCACGGACATCTTACAGATCTGGTGTTGGTGGACAGCCGCACACATCGCTCTCTGCAGTGGTGGAACACCAAAAATTTGTCCAAAGGGCGGCCGTTCCTAGAGCCGGTTCCACAAATAGTACTAACCACGGACGCATCACTCACAGGATGGGGAGCACACCTGTTAGATCATACAACACAAGGCAAGTGGACCACTCAACAAAAGCTGCTCCACATCAACCACCTGGAGTTACTAGCTATATTCCTAGTTCTCAAATCTTTTCAACTCCACGTACAAAACAAGGCTGTCCTGATCCGAACAGACAACATCACAGCCATGTACTATATACAAAAACAGGGGGGGACACACTCTCCACAACTGTCCCAACTGGCACAGGACATTTGGAGGTGGGCCATTCCACAAAACATATACCTTCTAGCAGAACACCTACCAGGGGTTCACAATCAGATTGCCGATCTGTTAAGTCGACAGACACAACAGATTCACGAGTGGGAACTACATCCACAAGTTCTTCTACCTTTTTTCCAGATCTGGGGCCAGCCAGACTTGGATCTGTTCGCCACACACCAAAACACAAAATGCCCAACCTTCGCCGCCAGGTTTCCACACCCGCAGTCCAAGGGCAATGCGATATGGATGAACTGGTCCGGCAGATTTGTGTACGCTTTTCCACCGCTACCACTAATCCCACTTGTAGTACGCAAGCTCCGACAACAGTCTCTAAAAATGATACTAGTAGCTCCCACATGGGCACGCCAACCGTGGTTCACCACACTACTGGAACTATCAGTAGTCCCATACCAAAAACTACACCTCTCCCCATCAATGCTAACGCAGAGCCATGGAGAGATAAGGCACCCAGATCCATCTCAACTGAACCTTGCGATTTGGCTCCTGAAGTCCTAGAATTCGGTTACCTTAACCTACCGCCAGACTGTATGGACGTTATTAAAGAGGCTAGACGCCCAACTACCAGAGCCTGCTATGCAGCCAAATGGAAAAGATTTGCTATTTACTGCACTAACAATCATATCCAACCATTACAGGCCTCCACGCAAAACATCATTTGCTACTTGCTACATTTGCAAAGATGTAATCTTGCATACTCATCCATACGTCTGCACCTCGCAGCCCTTGCTGCTTACTTACAAAACAGGCAACACTTATCACTCTTTAGAGTCCCCGCCATTAAAGCCTTTATGGAAGGCCTTAAGCGGATCATACCTCCCAGATTACCACCTTCCCCAGTGTGGAATCTTAATATAGTACTTACCAGGCTCATGGGACCACCTTTCGAACCCCTACATAAATGTGAACTTCAATTCCTTACATGGAAAGTTGCGTTCCTCATTGCAATCACTTCTCTCAGGAGAGTCAGTGAGATACAGGCTTTAACTATACAAAAGCCCTTCTTACAAATACATCATAATAAGATAGTTCTCAGGACAAACCCAAAATTCCTTCCCAAAGTCATTTCGCCTTTCCACCTTAACCAATCCATAGAACTACCTGTGTTCTTCCAAAACCCAGATTCCGTGGCAGAAAGAGCTCTCCACACCCTGGATGTCAAAAGAGCCCTTATGTATTACATTGACAGAACCAAGTCTTTTCGCAAAACCAAACAATTGTTAGTAGCTTTCTCTCCACCACACAAGGGTAATCCCATCTCAAAAGCCGGGGTTGCAAGGTGGATTGTTAAATGTATCCAAATCTGCTACCAAAAAGCCAAACGCACATTATCAGTTCCCCCTAGAGCGCACTCAACACGCAAACTAGGGGCCTCCATGGCATTCTTAGGGAACATTCCCCTAGAAGACATATGTAAGGCAGCCACATGGTCTACAACACACACCTTCACTAAACACTATTGTGTTGATGTGCAAGCCAAGCAACAAGCTTCAGTGGGCCAAGCTGTCCTTAAAACCCTTTTTCAAACTACTGCAACACATACAGGTGACCACCGCTAGGGAGATACTGCTGTACAGTCTATGCACAGTGTGAGCTCTGCAGCTCACATGCCTCGAACGGAAAATGCTACTTACCAGTATGCATCTGTTCTTGGCATGTAGAGCTGCAGATCCTCACACGCCCACCCACCTCCCCGGGACCTGTATGTGTTCCAGTCCTATCTTAATTAGATGCACACACATGGACATCTCTTTCCTTTTCTACTAACTCCATCACTCCCCAATATGGCGAAAAACAATCTGAGGATGGAGTCGATGCCCATGCGCACTATTGTCCAAAGGAGGAGTCACCTATCACATGACTACAAAGACTTCTTCGAAGACAACAACAAAGTGCAAGCATCCAAGCCCAACACCAGATGGCGATCTAATGCACAGTGTGAGGATCTGCAGCTCTACATGCCAAGAACAGATGCATACTGGTAAGTAGCATTTTCCATATCTATCTATATATCTATCTATATATCTATCTATATATATATATATCTTTTTATAAACCTTTATAAGTTTTTTCACAAAATACAAAACGTACATTTCAAGACACATGTTCGACACATGCAACTGTCAGTGGTCCATCTTTATACATAGTAATCCTGCCTAATACAATTTACATTTTCAAGGCATTGGTGACACAGTGACACATTCTTTATTCATCTCTTTTTGCCCCTCTCTAAGTGGGTAGCTCACTTACTCAGGACACTCTGTGGGCAGGTACCCTGTTCCGTTTGAGAACTGACAGATGTCTGTTCCAACAAATAGGACCTGCAGGGTTGCCAGATAGCAAGTGGCCTAGACGCCGGGTGTTGTAATTGCGCGTACAGCTCACTGGTGATATTACAGTATGACATGCTTAGGCTGTCCGGTTTTAGGTTTAAACCTATAATAACTGATAAAACCCCCACTGAAAGAGAAATAGCCCTCACCAGTGAAAACATATAAACACTGAAAAAACACCTGCACAACCACAAACTAAATGTCATTCAAAGAAAGGAAAAAGAGAGTGAAAGAGTAATTTTTCTTTCTTCCTGAAGGGGCCAATACAATGTAACTTCATTATACAAGCTAGCAGTAAGAAAGACTGGGCTAACATTATTCTGCTTGAGTTTTGTTGTTTAGGGATGCCACTAAAATATTGTTTCTTCTTCCTTTTTCCAGTTTTGTGGTCTTTGGTCTAAAGATGCATGGTTTAGAAGCATGTTTTAGGTCTTGTTTAATTATTTTCTAAACTGTAGAGAATCACGAAATATCAAAATCATATTTGATATTTTGGCTGCGTTTGATTCTATACTGATAGGTAAAATGGCTGGTTTCATAAGAATCTTTCCTAATATGTGTCATCACATTTATCCACAGAGAATGGGTAAAAACCCTTAATACATCAGCCCCCAGTTTCCAGTGAGTCAGTATTGATAGTAGGTGTAGGAAGGTGGAATCTGACTATATGGTTGCCCCCACTTTTTTGATGGTGTTTTGCTGGTTTATGACTTAGTTGGACTGGGATCCTGCTATTCAGGGCCCCAGTCTATCTGCTTTCTCTGTAAAATGGATTCCATGTGCCTTAGGCACATCTCTGATTGGGATCTGGAGTGCCCTTATAAGTCCCTAGTATATGGTATACTATGTACCAAGGGCATAGGTACCTCAGAGGCCTGCCAGGGGCTGCAGCATGTATTATGCCACCCCTGGAAGGCCATCCAAACTGACACCACAGGTCTGCTACTGCAGCCTGGGTAAGGTGGTGCATGCACTCCTTACTGTGATATAGGTTACCTATATCACGAAATACATACACACCTAGAAACCTATAAGTCACTCCTAAGGCAGGCTTTATCAATCCTAAAGGCAGAGTGCATGGTTCCTATGTGAGAGGGTGCCCCTGCATGAGCAGGGCCCCTCTGCAGCGTTCGGAGACCATCTCTGATGCTGTTTGTAGTGCAGCCTGACCATATACTCTTAAGCGCATTATATCCTCGCGGTAAAATGCTAACTTTGGAATGGCTGCACCTAAACATGTCGTGTTTGGTGTCAAACATCTTGGAATACTACCCCCCGCCAATCCTGGCGGCGGGGGTAGCATTCCACCCTTCTAGAGGGAAAGACATGTTAACTCTGGCTTACCCGGTAACTTCTTTCTGAAGCCCTGGCATCACAAAATGGATGCTGCTGCCACAGACACAAGTCTGGCCTCCTGCTGCTGGACGAAACTCCGGCAGGGGAGGCCTGGACAATAGGTTTCCTGTTGCAGGGAGGTGTGACCACCTCCCCAGACAGGATAATGTGTATTGGGGCTGGGTGGGTGCACTCTTAGAGTGCTTTGAAGTCCTGCACTGGGGGAGCAAAAGGCTCCTCTGTGCATATGCCAGTTCAAACCAGCTCAGGGGCTACCTGCCCCTGCTCTGGCGCGAAACTGGACAAAGGGAAGTGGGTGTAGCCACCCCTCCCTTGACCCTCCCATAGGTGGGGTCATAGAGTTAGTCCCTCCCTGTTTTACTAGTTAAAATGGGGAACCCTTGCCACAGCAAGGTTAGATTATACCTGGACGAAACTCTGACACGGAATCCTGGACCTTCGACGCTCTACGACAAGATTAGAGGACTGAAGAATCTCCCTTGGGGTCAAGGAGTGACTCCCCTGCTTGGCAGGCACCAAAGAAGCATCTGTCCGGTTCGCATCACTGAAGCTCCCGTCGGACGCCGAAGTCATCGCATCACCAGAGGTGGATTCTCAGACTTCCCGAGGCTACCCTGAGTCCCCAGCAAAGCTGAGGCCCGTGGCTATCGTGGGTGACTTGAGACCGTGACCCCTGGACACCGAGCACATTTGCAAGTGCACCATCTTCTGGGTCTCCCAAGAAGTCGTGCTTTGGGCTCCGAGTAGCCCTAGCCTCCAGCACCCCCTGCACCGAAGATCACTGGCCCCCACTCCACGAGTGTCCTGTAAGCCAGCTCCACGTGCGGTGTCACGAGGCTCCTTCGCGGTCGCTAGCCCGTTGGCTAGTAGCCCTTACCGAAGGCCAATCTTTTCTTTACTTGGCAGTCTGGTTGCTCCAGGCCTGCCCTCACTTACCCTTGCAGGGTGAGTTCCCCAGACCTTGCTGGTCTGCACCATCGACGATCTTCAGCTACATCGAGACTTGCCGTTGCCAAGGCTTGTTGGGTCCAATCTGGTCGCCGACACCGCAGCACTCGACAGACATCGTGTACCAGCCCGAATCCTGCTCCTGGTCGCCGACAACGCCTCCTGGACCTCGTGGCTGCAGAAACGAGACGACCGTCAACGCACCTGAAGCACTCGACAGCGGTGGGCATCTGTCCATCGCCTCCCTGGTCACTGGCTAGTGACCCAGACTCTGTCCCCTCTGCTTTCAGGTTCTTCAGAACTCCGATCCACTCTTGGATCCACCCGGACACTTTTCTCCTGGTCGCCAGCAGCACTTTGCAGCAGATCGCCATAAGAACCGACGACGAAACCCGACCCCGAAAGGCACCTATGCACCCGGCTTCCCTGGGTGAGGTAACACGAGTACTCCGGTGCTCCCGTGGGTAGAGACTCTTCAAAGTCCTAGATCTCAAAGGGTTTTGTCCTAGTCCTCTTTAAAGTGTCCCTTTCCTCTATTTTCCCGATCCCGACTTTCTCCATAGAAGTAAACGGCGTATCGCGGTTGTGTATTTACACTGCACGCGTCTCCCGTGGGTCCCCTGTGTCACTACCTTGGGTGGTTCCTTGTGGTCCAAGCACTTCTAGAGGCTCTAGGCCTAGTGTCTAGTTCAGTCGTGGTTCGCATACCACTTTATTGGTATATGGTTTGGTACGCCCCTAGGGCCCAAACGTGTATTTGTGCTATTACTGTGATTTAAGATCTTATAACCTATGTATTTCGAACTCTAGCCTCATAAAGAGACTAGAGGGGTGTGTTTAGTAATAAATACATATATTTTGAATATATACCTGGTGTGGTGCTCTTTCATTTGATCACTCAAGAGATTATAGACTGGTAAAACAAGCTGCTTTACATTCCTTCAAGACTTAGCCTGAAGGCTGCTCTCCATAGCTACCACTAGGATAGCTTTCAATAAGGTTGTCTTTAACCTACCTACCATAAGAGTCGATTTGGACTGGTGCAAGGTGCCCACTATAATTAGTGGACAGCATATGCCAGGCCAACTTCTCACATTGGTGTGCAGCGTGTGGGATTCCAGCTTGCTATTGTTTTACCAGATAATCTCAATTGAATTGATCAACTGAAAACCACTAAAGGTACCTAAGGTACATATAATTTAAGCTTAGAATATCAGTAAGTTCTACTGAACTTAGAGTTGTGTGTTAAGGGATAGCACAACCCTTTCTACAACTCAAGAGAGTTTAGTAGGCCACACTAGAGTAGGTAGTGCATACACCACACCACACTAGTAATGTCTTTAAAAGCAGGATCTAGAGATGCCCTGCAGGAAGCCATTGAGCTTCCCCCTCCAAGTATGACACACTCCCATTCTTGGAACTGAGAGCTTTGTGTAACGTGAGGAAATTAAGGACAGGCCAAAGTCCCACCACCCAACACCTCCAGGAGATGTTGGTGGCTTATGATCTTAGTAAGTCCTCAGAGACTGAAGGGGCAGGAGCAGAGGGTGGGCCAGCAGATGAGGAAGGGGCCAGGGGTACTACTACCCCCAGCCCCCTCTGAAACTGACCAGGAGGGTGACAATGACCCTGACCTGGAAAACCCAATCCCTTCTGGGGAAGATGAAGATGAGGATCTAGAGAACCACACCTTTGTCCCCCAGGAAGGATTATGAGTGTGCTCAGAAAGTCTAGGTCTCCTTCTCAGGAGTCTAACCACTCTGGCACCTCAATAGGGAGCTCTGTTTCTTCTCCCAGGAGGGAATCCTCTCATGAGAGAAGAAAGAGACTGGTCCAGTATGAGGAAACTCAACTAGAGATCAGGAAGAAGCAATTGGCTTTAGATAGAGAATCCCTAGATCTCCTTAGAGAGAGAAGAAAGTTGGGACTAGAGTCCCATGGTGGCAGCAATATCCCTAGAGATAGGGACAGGTCTTATGACCATAGAAACCTAAACAAGATTGTCCCTCCCTACCAGAGTGGGGATGACATCCACAAATGGATAACTGCACTGGAGAGGGCCTGTAAAGTTCAGAAGGTCCCCCAGAGGCAGTGGGCAGCAATCTTGTGGCTCTCCTTTGCAGACAAAGGTAGAGACAAGCTCCTCACTGTAAGAGAAGAGGATGCTGACAATTACACAGTCTTGAAGAGTGCTCTGATAGATGGGTTTGGCCTAACCACTGAACAGTATAGGTTGAAGTTCAGAGACACCCAAAAAGCTCAGGCTCAAGACTGGGTTGATTTTGTAGATTGTGCTACAAAGGCTCTGGAAGGTTGGATACATGGCAACAAAGTGCATGACTTTTTAGGATTGTACAATTTGATTATGAGGGAGCAGATCCTTAATAATTGTCAAAACCAGCTTTTGCACCAGTATCTGGTGGACTCTGATCTGACCTCTCCCCAAGAATTGGGAAAGAAGGCAGACAAATGGGTCAGAACCAGAGTAAAAACTAGAAATCAGGGTGGTGACCAGAAGAAAGATTCTACTAAGTCCCAAGAGAAAGGTGGGGATAAATCTAAGGATAAGTCCCCTACAGGGCCCCAAAATTCCTCTTCTGGGGGTGGGTCCCAAACTCCTTCCTCTCCTGAAAAGAAACCATATTGCCATGTCTGTAAAAAGCCTGGGCACTGGAAAACTGATCCCAGTTGCCCCAGGATTGGCAATAAAGAAAATGTTCCTCCCACAACTACTACCACCCCTCCTGGTACTACCAGTAGTAATCCTCCAGTTGGGAGTAGTGCACCCAAAAAGTTGGGTGCTTTTGCAAGAGGAACAGAGGTGGGCCCTAGTTTAGACAGGGACCCCTCAACAGACTCCTCTGACTCTGATGGTGGTATAGGATTTGCCACCTTTACCATGGGTCCCATAGCATTGGGCAGGTACAGACTGGAGCCAATGATTAATGGTCAGAAAGCTGTGGCATTTAGGGACACAGGGGCTAGTGTCACCATGGTGGCAGGGAAACTAGTCCCCCTCACCAGCTTTTACCTGAGTTTAAATACCAGGTGACCAACATTGATGGTGTCAGAACAGATCACCCCATGGCCATAGTCAATCTCAGCTGGGAGGGGGTCACAGGCCCAAAAGAGTGGCAGTGTCCCCAACCCTACCTGTAGATTGCCTGATGGGCAATGATTTGGAAATTTCAGCCTGGGCTGAAGTTGAACACCAAACCCATCTTAGGATGTTGGGCGTCCCTGCAAGGTTAGTGGGGCTGTGATGGCCACAGCCCCAGCCCAAGACTTTGGAGAGATGGAGCCTGAAAGAATGGCCCACTCTCCCCCAAAGAGAGCAAAAGGGTTGAAGAAAAGTCTTCTTCCCCCAGACAGTAGGTAAGGGTCAGCCTCCTCAGGGAACTGACCCTACCCCTAGTGAAGGAACTGCCACAGAGGTAGTCAGGCCTGGCCTGGCCACACCCCTGATTGCAGAGGACCCTTCCACGGTGGTACCCAGTCTGGAGCAGGTAACCTGCCCCTCTCTACCCTGCCTCAGTCAGCCCAGGGCTGCAGAGGTCAGGGAGGTCAGTGGACCCCCCGGGCCCCCTGTCCAGAGGAAGCCCCCATCAGCAGATTAGGGGCAGCCAGTCTAGTAGCCCTAGCCAGGTGAAAATTCCTCTACACACTGAGGGATCCCCCATACCTTTATGTAGGGACCTCCCCCAGAAGGACTCTGGTAGGCAAGGGCAAACCTGGGACCAGAAGGTTCCAAACCTGCCATGTCCCTCCAGTGTTCCATCCAAAGGGACCCAACCCCCAGCTGTAGGCAGCCAAAGGTTGACCCTTAGAGCAAAGTGCAACTCAGTCACGGAAAGACAGGCATACATGGTGACCAGTGATCTGAGGAAACTGAGGCCAACATTCCTAGGGCCTCACTTCCCTACTCAGACACCTCACCAGCCTTGTACTTTACCTAAGCACACCAGAGGTAGTGATTCCCCATGGTGGAGACCCTCTCATACCCTTAGGGTGAGGGATTGCTTAGTGGACCATAACATAGGGAGCAACCATGCTAGTGCAGGTGCTTCCTTATATGGCCACTTAGTCAATATAGGCTCAACTGGCCAAGGTTAGCCTTATCTCCTTTCGTTTGGGGGGGTTATGTAGGAAGGTGGAATCTGACTATATGGTTGCCCCCACTTTTTTATGGTGTTTTGCTGGTTTATGACTTAGTTGGACTGGGATCCTGCTATTCAGGGCCCCAGTCTATCTGCTTTCTCTGTAAAATGGATTCCATGTGCCTTAGGCACATCTCTGATTGGGATCTGGAGTGCCCTTATAAGTCCCTAGTATATGGTATACTATGTACCAAGGGCATAGGTACCTCAGAGGCCTGCCAGGGGCTGCAGCATGTATTATGCCACCCCTGGAAGGCCATCCAAACTGACACCACAGGTCTGCTACTGCAGCCTGGGTAAGGTGGTGCATGCACCCCTTACTGTGATATAGGTTACCTATATCACGAAATACATACACACCTAGAAACCTATAAGTCACTCATAAGGCAGGCTTTATCAATCCTAAAGGCAGAGTGCATGGTTCCTATGTGAGAGGGTGCCCCTGCATGAGCAGGGCCCCTCTGCAGCGTTCGGAGACCATCTCTGATGCTGTTTGTAGTGCAGCCTGACCATATACTCTTAAGCGCATTATATCCTCGCGGTAAAATGCTAACTTTGGAATGGCTGCACCTAAACATGTCGTGTTTGGTGTCAAACATCTTGGAATACTACCCCCCGCCAATCCTGGCGGCGGGGGTAGCATTCCACCCTTCTAGAGGGAAAGACATGTTAACTCTGGCTTACCCGGTAACTTCTTTCTGAAGCCCTGGCATCACAAAATGGATGCTGCTGCCACAGACACAAGTCTGGCCTCCTGCTGCTGGACGAAACTCCGGCAGGGGAGGCCTGGACAATAGGTTTCCTGTTGCAGGGAGGTGTGACCACCTCCCCAGACAGGATAATGTGTATTGGGGCTGGGTGGGTGCACTCTTAGAGTGCTTTGAAGTCCTGCACTGGGGGAGCAAAAGGCTCCTCTGTGCATATGCCAGTTCAAACCAGCTCAGGGGCTACCTGCCCCTGCTCTGGCGCGAAACTGGACAAAGGGAAGTGGGTGTAGCCACCCCCTCCCTTGACCCTCCCATAGGTGGGGTCATAGAGTTAGTCCCTCCCTGTTTTACTAGTTAAAATGGGGAACTCTTGCCACAGCAAGGTTAGATTATACCTGGACGAAACTCTGACACGGAATCCTGGACCTTCGACGCTCTACGACAAGATTAGAGGACTGAAGAATCTCCCTTGGGGTCAAGGAGTGACTCCCCTGCTTGGCAGGCACCAAAGAAGCATCTGTCCGGTTCGCATCACTGAAGCTCCCGTCGGACGCCGAAGTCATCGCATCACCAGAGGTGGATTCTCAGACTTCCCCGAGGCTACCCTGAGTCCCCAGCAAAGCTGAGGCCCGTGGCTATCGTGGGTGACTTGAGACCGTGACCCCTGGACACCGAGCACATTTGCAAGTGCACCATCTTCTGGGTCTCCCAAGAAGTCGTGCTTTGGGCTCCGAGTAGCCCTAGCCTCCAGCACCACCTGCACCGAAGATCACTGGCCCCCACTCCACGAGTGTCCTGTAAGCCAGCTCCACGTGCGGTGTCACGAGGCTCCTTCGCGGTCGCTAGCCCGTTGGCTAGTAGCCCTTACCGAAGGCCAATCTTTTCTTTACTTGGCAGTCTGGTTGCTCCAGGCCTGCCCTCACTTACCCTTGCTGGGTGAGTTCCCCAGACCTTGCTGGTCTGCACCATCGACGATCTTCAGCTACATCGAGACTTGCCGTTGCCAAGGCTTGTTGGGTCCAATCTGGTCGCCGACACCGCAGCACTCGACAGACATCGTGTACCAGCCCGAATCCTGCTCCTGGTCGCCGACAACGCCTCCTGGACCTCGTGGCTGCAGAAACGAGACGACCGTCAACGCACCTGAAGCACTCGACAGCGGTGGGCATCTGTCCATCGCCTCCCTGGTCACTGGCTAGTGACCCAGACTCTGTCCCCTCTGCTTTCAGGTTCTTCAGAACTCCGATCCACTCTTGGATCCACCCGGACACTTTTCTCCTGGTCGCCAGCAGCACTTTGCAGCAGATCGCCATAAGAACCGACGACGAAACCCGACCCCGAAAGGCACCTATGCACCCGGCTTCCCTGGGTGAGGTAACACGAGTACTCCGGTGCTCCCGTGGGTAGAGACTCTTCAAAGTCCTAGATCTCAAAGGGTTTTGTCCTAGTCCTCTTTAAAGTGTCCCTTTCCTCTATTTTCCCGATCCCGACTTTCTCCATAGAAGTAAACGGCGTATCGCGGTTGTGTATTTACACTGCACGCGTCTCCCGTGGGTCCCCTGTGTCACTACCTTGGGTGGTTCCTTGTGGTCCAAGCACTTCTAGAGGCTCTAGGCCTAGTGTCTAGTTCAGTCGTGGTTCGCATACCACTTTATTGGTATATGGTTTGGTACGCCCCTAGGGCCCAAACGTGTATTTGTGCTATTACTGTGATTTAAGATCTTATAACCTATGTACTTCGAACTCTAGCCTCATAAAGAGACTAGAGGGGTGTGTTTAGTAATAAATACATATATTTTGAATATATACCTGGTGTGGTGCTCTTTCATTTGATCACTCAAGAGATTATAGACTGGTAAAACAAGCTGCTTTACATTCCTTCAAGACTTAGCCTGAAGGCTGCTCTCCATAGCTACCACTAGGATAGCTTTCAATAAGGTTGTCTTTAACCTACCTACCATAAGAGTCGATATGGACTGGTGCAAGGTGCCCACTATAATTAGTGGACAGCATATGCCAGGCCAACTTCTCACAGTAGGTAATTGCCAACACCTCAGGCTTTAAACATTCAATGCAAGGTATAGTGACAAGTATATGGGAAATGAGCGCTATCACCAAGCATCTGGGATAGTGGTGAAAACATGACACCAGACTTTTGGAGAACATGAAACGCAGTGTCACTTGGAATGCTCTGCAAAAAAGGTTCTTTCCAAGTTGAACAAAGATTGGAGTGTTATTATTTGTATTTGCAGTGATGCAGCTACGTATATGAAAAAGTTGTGTGAAGACCTGTCAAAATTGATACCCGAGCTGAAGTGCTTCCCTGTAAGAGATCCTTGCCACTTGTTAAATGGTATGCTGAAAGCATCTTTACAATCTTCAGAGTAAATGAGAAATGCTGTTGACTTTTTAGTCCATTCTGGTGCAGTTTTTTTTATGCACAGGAACTAAAACGCAAATATTTCTCATTTCGTGCTTTGTGTGGCATCAAAGAAAGAGTCATCCCAACTGTGTCCCTTAGCTGATCGTTCTCAGTCAAAGGGGCTATGAATGCTGTATTATCCATGTGGCAACCGTTTACAGAATTTTTGCTGAGTGATGATGCCAAAGGCAAGAAATGTGAGGATCTTTGGTCGCATATTGATAGTGATGTGAAAAAAGTACACTCTACTGCATTCTTAGATTTTTACATAACTGCTGTAGTGGACATAATAAAAAAACTAGAGTCTGAAAACACCCTTGTTTGCCAAGTGTTCAGCATAATTGGTGTAGATGTGAAACATCTCCTTGAGAGTAGGCTGGGCGACACCTTTAGTGACTTTGGCACTGCAACATCTTCCATGTTAGAGTGCTTGCCACTTGGTAAGCAAAGCAATGTTGAAGAGAAATTCAGGAACTTTTATTTTACAATGTATGAGAAATGGCTTGCAATGATGCATAGAAATGTCCCTTCACCAACCATGGCATTTGAAGTCAATGAATCCTCACTGTGGAACTCTGTACAAGTTCTAGATCCCTTCCGTAAAGGGGAATTTCCTCCGTAGTTTCAAAAGTGCTGCTTCATTTTTGACCGCTTCAATAATTCTGATGGCATAAGCGCCCAGTTCAACGCAAATGTTGCAGAACCTGCCCTGAGAATCACAATCTTGAAGTGCACCAGTATTGGCATGGAAAGCTATGTCAGTGGCCAGAGTTAACAAATTGTGTACTGGCTGTTTTGGCGTTGCCCATCTCAAGTGCCAATGTTGAGAGGGCCTTTTCACAGAAGTTTACATGGGAAGGAAAGAGCGAGCGCACATGACCAAGGACTCACTGAAGAAGTATTGTATGGTGTACTACAATAAGTTTAATTTGCAAAAATCTATTTGGACCTCACATACCCTATACATACGCTGTCTATATACCATGCACTATCAGTGCCGAAAGCACGCAATAATAAAAGCAAAACATTCCATAAACAACTGAAAAGACTGTTTCTGTTGTGTTTAATGGTTCGAAAATGTGTAACCACTGATAACCACTGTTTTTTTAAGGTATCAAAATCACTTGAAAACACGGAAAAAACCCCACCAGAATTTGCCAGAAAAGGAAAACAGGAAAGCCTAGACATGCTAAACATCCAACCCTTCAATGTTGGTGGGCATTCACTCCCCCAGTGCATTGCCACCTCTCTTTTGGCTAATAATAATGCAATTGCACTAAAACGCTTATATGGCTTAGCAATCTCTTGCACAGACCCTAGCAGTGTCTGCATAGGTGAAGGGGAAAGGCTCAAGGCAGTCATTTTCGACAGCTCACTAAATACTTGTGACCAAAATTGCGCCACTTTAACACAAGTCCAAGCCATGTGCGCAAAATCGGCCATTGGGGCACTACATCTGGGGCAGGTGTGCGGGCGCGATGGATCCATACAGTGAATCTTGGCAGGGGAAACATAAGCTTGCCATAGAAATTTAAAATGTAATATCTTATGTTTATGGTTAAATGAAACTTTACGTGTTTGCTCGCAACATGCTTGCCACTGTGCATCTGTAAGAGAGGTACCCAAGTCCCATTCCCAGGCTGCTTGTACCCCCTCATCCCTAACCGGAAGCATGGCCATCGAAGCCCTATACATCCTAGCCATGAGATGTTCACCGGTTATATCCTTGATGAGCAATGTCAGCGGAGGAAACTCCTGTGGTTCTAAGGGGTAGCTCGGAACCAAGGATGTAAACGCTCTCTGCAATCTACACAAATTGAACTGGTCAAGGAACATAGCTTCCTGGAACCGTGCATCCTCTTCCCTAGAGAACATGTGTCCACCTGGGAACACATCTCCAATTGTGATCAAGTTAAATTTGGTTAAGGTTCGTTGCATCGTGACCTCCTTGGTGATGGGCACCCAAATGTTCCCAGCAAGAGGGATTGCCTGGGAGTACAACAGCTGTATTCCCGTGGCTCGGGCTAATTGCGTCCAGGCCCAGCTGGTTGTTGACAGCGTCTGTATGTCCAAAGGGTCCTGTTTTAAACCGGTCGGGAGCAATGCAGACAAAGTGGTGGGGTGAGATAATATATATATTAATCTTAATTTATCCTGTTATGAGGCAATGGTGTGCCTCTCAGTTTTAGGACAATCCTGATGTAACGTTATCCTGTTGTGGGGCAATGGTGTGCCTCCCGGTTTGGGATATCCTGGTGTAGCGGTTTCCTTACCGGGCGGGTGTGTTAAGGAGTTACTAATTGGTAAGAGCTCTGGATGCGGCTCTTTGTTGTCCAGATGGCTGAAAAACCATAGTAGAGGGCTTAGAGTGCCACGTGGAATTCTGTTTGTTATTCCTGACTTAATGTAACTAATGTCCAAAATAATGTGCCAGCTGGAGGTCTTACCTTGTAAGAGAAAGCCTTCGATTGCTCTCTATATTGTGCCTGTTCTTGGCGCATTTTCCCGTGTGGTGGTGGGCTCCGATCAGAGGCTCACCACGTTGCCGATGCGTGATTAGTTGCGTTCATGCCCCAGAAGTATGACAGGCGTCTGTATTCTAAGCCGTAAAACACGCTCGAATGAGCGTGGGCGTCATCAATGGCAGCGTGCAACAACTAAACTCTTTCCCTCAATTTGCAGCTCAAGATGGATCACTTTTTGAAAAAATCTTCTTATTGGGTGCAGTTCCTGCATAACCTCAGGAAATGTCCATAGTGAAGGCCATCCTTCAGTGCCCGTGGGTGAAAGCTGCCATATTGTACTAGTGTGTTGCGTTCTGTGGGTTTCCTGTAAAGAGACACAATCAGGTGATTGTCCCTGGTTTTTATCTCTAAATCTAGGAATGGGATACTGTCTGTCATTTCAAATGTGAACTTTAAGTATGGTTGACAGGAATTGAGATAGTGTGTAAACTGATGTAGTGTATCTTGTGGGCCTTTCCAGATCATGAATATATCGTCTATATAGCTCTTCCAACATCTGATGTTACCTTGAAGGGATTGGACATATTGTTGATGAATTCATGTTCAAAATGGCCCACGTAGAGATTTGCTAGGTTGGGACACAAATGGCTCCCATCGAAGTCCCTGAGCATTGTTGGTAGTATGTAGAGTCAAACAGGAAATAGTTGGTAGTCAAAGCAATATCTAGGAGTTCTACACTAAATGAGGTAGGGACACGATATGGTGCAGGACGTTGGCCCAGAATCTGTCTTATCACCTCTATGCTCTGATTTTGAAGGATATTAGTGTAGAGCAATTCAATATCAAGAGTCACTAACATTTCTTTTGTGGGATTGTACTCTAGACCTTCGATGAGATTAATCATATAGGAGCTGTCACGAGCATATGTCTCCAAATAGTGGGACATAGTCCTTAATAAAGGTGTTTATGTATTCTCCGGTAGCTTCCAGAATGAAATCACTGCCTGACAGAATGGGTCTTCCTGGGGGAGTATTGATTTATATCTTTGTGAAGTTTAGAAAGTGTATACAAAACAGGGGTCCTTGGTGAATTGTTTTTCAAAAATTCATACTTTGTGTAAGAAAACCTTCTTCTAGGCATGTGTGGTGACTTCTTGAATCCTCCGTTTGATCAATAAGAGAGGATTTGTCATGAGTGTCTTGTAATGGTTGGGGTTGTTCAATTGTCTGATGACTTCTGATTACATATTTGTCCCTGTCTTGTATTGCGATCCCACCTCCCTTGTCTGCGGGCTTTATAATAATAGAATCTTCCTTTTTGAGTGACAGTAAGGACTGACTCTCGGGCATGAAATATTATACGGTGTGAAAGTTCTGGTGGTTTTAAGACCATAGATATCTTCCAGTACTGCTTTTTCGAAAGATAACATTTCAGGGGGCATCATAGCAGTAGGTGGGGTAAAGGATGATTTTGGTCGCAATTCAGAGATAGACATGGGGTCCCTTTCTTGGAAAAAGTGCCATCGTCTTATCAGCCGAAAAAACTTGTGAAGTTCTGATTGTATCTTTAAAAAATCAGTTTTTTCGGTAATCACGAAGGATAAACCTTTGCTTAAGAGAGCTATCTCGTTGTTATGGAGTACATGTTGTGACAAATTAAAGATGGGAATGCACTGTTGAGAGCTAAAATTTCCTAGAGGGAGATTATCCATTCTCAATGTATTCATGTCCTCTATTGTAGCAATAGTCTCTATGTTTGAATTTGTCATGTCTCATACCTCTCTGTTTTCTACTGTCCTTCTGGGGCCCCAGGTGTAGTACTGTCTGCGTGTCTGGCAGTCCGCTGCATACTGGTTCCATGTCCTTTGTTGGTTCCGTCGGTTTCCCTGCCCCTCTGAGCCTGGGTCAGCCTGTTCATTGTTTTCAGCTTATACTTTTCTTGCTTATTTTTTTTTTTACTCGTTGCAGTTTTCTCTTTAAAACTGGTATTTTCAGGCTAACGTATGTATCTGTGTATGCATACATATTTACAAACTATGAACCTAGCTTTGTGGAGAATGAGGGCAAGTAGTTAAAATATTGAGTCTAATTTGGCTATTTGGAATTAAAATAAAAAAACCTAATACATGGGAGGCATGCTATTCCCTTGATAACAGCACGTACCTTATTTCCTTACTTCAGACCTCTTCTGACATCGCTAGTAACCTGTAATAATGAAATGACGTAGCTTCTCCGATGTAATAAGTTATTACAGATGACTTGTAAGGTGGCTTTGGAAGCAATAATGCACCACCATACTTGTTCACACAACACCTGTCCAAGTTATTGCTTCCCCAGCCAGCAGAACTAGATTCAGGCAAATGGGCCCTTTCCGTGGCACAGCAAGGGTACTGCTTGGAGTTCCACACCACCAAACATACTACCTCAGCATCATGCAATCAGTAAGGAAAATCAACAACTGCTGCGAGAGGAAGTGCAAGCACTTCTCAGCAAAATTGCCATTGAACCAATTTGGGTCAAGACGTGTACTACCTGTACTTCCTCATGCAAAAAAAGGTTGGTACCTTGTGGCCTATACTCAGCCTAAGGTCACCGAACCGCTACATTCTGTTGAACTCCCATTTCAAAGTTGGGTCTTGCGAGATGGATAGTGAAATGCATCCATAGGTGAGTTATGCTAATGCAAAATAAATCTGGCATTCTGTGCCTAGACCACATTCAAATAGCAAGAAGTAAGCTACAATGGCTTTGCTAAATAAAATACTACTATCAGACATATGAAAGGCTGCTGCATGGTCAACACCACACTCTTTCACCAGGCTTATGTGGTTATTCAAACCCAACAAGATTCAAGCCATGCAAAATGCACTTGTATCTTTATTTCAAATGTCTGCTTAATCTGCTCACCAGCCACTGATTTAGGAGACGTGCACTGCTGCTGTTACCCTATACCTATTGGTTTTTAGCTTGCAGTGCTGGATGTAAGCTCATTCTTCAGATGTTTTTCTCATATTATACTTTCATTCACAAAGGAACACTACACATTTACTATCCTGCCTTACTTTACTCCACAATTCTATGCTCATGTTGGGAAAGGGCAAACTCAATCTGGGGTGAAGTCGTTCTGGACTCAGAGAAGCAACACAAGATCTTTCGAGACCGAAAACGTAGAATAAAAACAACTTGCAAACATTCATTGCCAACAATAAATGACAAGAATGTGCAGAACATTTGAATCTGCAGCACTACAAGCTACGAACCGATAGTTACAGGATAAGTAACATTGTTCTTTTTTTGTTATTATAAATACAAGCCAAGATTAACTAAAGTGATGTACTCCATTCCAAGCATTCCTTGATGGTGCAAATACAGCTATATTAGGATTTAGACACAATCCCTCATTTTTGTGGCGCAGTGTTAATGTTTTCCCACCTTTTTTTTTTAACTTAACAGAGTAGGAAAAAGTGTTAATTTAAAACTAAAAAGAAAGAAAACTGTTTCATAGATTTGGCCTGGTAACTTAGAATTGTGACCTCGCAGCAGATACTCTTTCTCAAGAAGTGTTGTTCATGTTAGGGTAGGCATGTACGCCTGGTAGCTGGGCAAGTTGTTTTTGCATCAAATGTCAGCTCAAAAACTCATATAATATATGCTCCCAAACTCACATTTATGAAATGTTTCAACCGTTTGGTAGGTATGCTGCTAAAGAACAAATGGATAGTCCTGAACAGGCAATTATGCGCTACAAAAGTGGCAAGCCTTAATGTATGAAGCTGTGACTTGAGTGCAGTGTGTCACTACACAATGAGGTAAAGACTTTTCTTGCCAAGCTTAGAATAGACTATTAAGTTACTGCGCAGACACACAGCACTCCACAATTTAAGCTGTATAGCATTTGATGGCAGAGTGGTGCAGATAGTGGGCTTGCTAAACTATCATTGTAATGTGATTAACATAGCACAAGAATGCAAAATATTTACTTTCATTTTCTCTCTACCTACAGTCTGGTGAAATAGACATCGTTAATCATAAGACTGGAGACAGGTGTAATTTGAAATTTGCTCCTTATAGCTACTTCTCCCGGGACGTCCCTCGTAAGGTAAGGATGATATATGATATTGTGGGGATTCTGAGGAATCAGCATTACATTTCTGCTTAAGAGATTGTTAAATGCATGTCACTGTTAACAATTGTATGCATATGTACTTGAAAGATCCAATTACTAGTGCACCTCCTTCCAATCCATATTTCACAAGTAAACATACAATCTTTCTCGTCTCCCATCTCAGACCTCCCTCATGATGGCTGCTAAGGAGCTGAACTCCCCTCTGTTTTGTGCAACTTATATGGTCCCACTATTTTGCTAACCCTAGACCTCCAACTCTTTGAAACTCACTAAATCATAAAATGTAACAAAGCTTTTTCTCACTGTTTGTTACAAAGCAACAGCATTCACATTTTCATGCCCTTCAAAAGTTGCAATAAGCACTTTCCTGATGCATGCTGCAGTACATTAGGCCATTGCTAAAGGTCCCATGAATTACACACAAGTGCTTTCTGTGGAACACTGCCATATCCTACATCCGTACTAGTGTTCCCTTTAGCATAAATGTTCCTTTTTCCACAAAATGATCTTAAGGCAGGTGCAAACATACGTACTGCATCGATAATGGTTATATATGGATGGTTATGTATAGTTTATCGGGTTTGATGCGGTTGGTTACATATGGTTGGTGGGTAAGTTAGGTGAATTTGGTTAGTTACGGTAAAGTAAGTTGGTATCGTAGTTAAAGTATGGTTGGTAGGTAAGTTATAATAGGTATGGGGGCAGGTATGATAGGTAGGTAGGATTAGGTTAGGTTTAGCAGGTAGATTATGTATGAAATGTAACTATGTTAGGTTAGGTAAAACATTATGTAGGGTTGGTGTATATGGTAGGTCGGTATTTTAGGTTGGTTTTGTAAGTTTGGTAAATATTGTAGATTGGTATTGTATGTTAGATGAGATATACGGGTAGGACATAACATATTTTGTCTGATAGTGAAAAGTTTGCACAATTAAAGTATTATGTAGACTTCATGCTTACCAGTCATTGCATTCTTAATGAAAAGCATAAACATACTATTATTGGTAAAGCACACTTTATTGCTTATAGATGAGTAGTCTATTCTATTTTATGCTGTAAGTTGTTCACAACCTGAACAATAAAAAAAATCCACTCTTGTTGGAGACGAAAATTAATTCTTTTAGTGCAATTGCACCCAACAACATTTCCTTAATCCTACTGCTACTGATGATGACGATGATAGTGATGTTTAAAAAAAGGTTCTCTTTGCTGAACAGACTGCATTAGCAGAGTTAACCTTACTCTCAAAGGACAGTGTTATGAAATTGAAAAAGAAAATGAAGTTTGTGCTGAAAGGGTCTACACAGATAAATATTGCCTAATAGCTACTTCTAGCAAAGAACCACTATTTTGATGGAATCATTAAGAAAGATTTTGTGAACAAAAGTTGCAGATCCAACCACTTATGTGTCTACAAGTCAAATAAAAAATAAATGGACACTCATGGGCGATTAGTGAATAGTGCTCTGACCCTTAAAAGTATATGGTTGATTGGAATATACCCAGTTGGCTTAAGCCATCTTACTTATAAGTCCTAGTATATACTACCAGGGGTATGCAAGACATGCAAGTTAAACTATTCCCCCAGGGCTGCAGCACTTATTGTGCCACCCTTAGTTAGACAGTGTAGAACATGACTCCCAGCCTGCCACTGCAGGCTGGTTGAGCAGTTTTTAACTGCTACCTTTGCCATCTAAAGTAATGACAAAATCAAAACATCCATTTTTAATATATGCAGCAGGCCTATCAAGTCCTAAGGCAGGGTTCTGTATATTAATAATCAGGACACAGAGGTTATTAACCCTTTGGCCAACAATCTCCTAAACGTCTCGCTCTCTTCTACCCAGGGCCTGGAAGCAGGCTAAAATTGTGCCTCTGCTGAAGAAACCCCAGGCGGTTGTCACGGATCCATCAAATTATAGACCTATCTCTTTACTTTCGGCCCTTTCAAAATTTCTGGAAAAGCATGTCAGTCAGCAGCTATCCCACTACCTGGAAAACAATGATTTGCTGCATCCAAGTCAGTCTGGTTTCCGCTCCAGCTGCAGTATGGAGATGGCGCTGGTGGAGGTGGTGGAGTACATCAGGGGTACCCTAGATGTCGAAGGCAGGGCCGTGCTGATTATGCTGGAGCTGTCAGCAGTATTCAACACAATACCCCTCTCCACACTCCTGGCACGTCTCCAGACTTTTGGGATCAGGGGGCAGGCATAGAAATAGCTGGCTTCTTTTCTGGAAGATAGAGGTCAAGAGGTGTGTTGTCCACTGTTTGCGTCGGGGCCTCGTGATCTTCGCGTGGGAGTGCTACAGGGCGCCACCTTGAGCCCCATGTTATTCATTATATACCTCACTCCTCTGGTGTGCACGGCTGAGACTCTGGGTGCTAAAATAGTCTCATATGCTGACGACACCCAGTTACTTTTCTCCTGGGGCAGGGATGAAACATTACCTGGCGAAAAAATCAGAACTTGTCTGTCATACGTTTTCCAATGTCTATCTCACCATCAGCTTAATTGTAATGCGGGTAAAACAGAGCTACGTTTCTTCGGTATAAGATCGGAGGAGCCATGGCCGTCCTTTTGGCCGGAGGATGCTCCCCCCCCCATTAAGCCTCACTAGCTTGGTTAAAAATCTTGGTGTCAATTTTGATGGTGGGCTCTCATTTCTGGCACAGGTTAATGCAGTAGTAGGGACTTGCTTTGGTCTCCTGCGAGTGCTCAGTAAGTTCTTCCATTTTTTGTCCCTCTTTGCTAGGAAGATGGTAGTTCAAGCACTGATAAAATCTAGAGTTGACTATGGCAATGCACTGTACCTGGGCCTACCTGAGTACTTTATCAGTAAGTTTCAGGTGGTCCAAAATGCAGCAGCCCCATCACTTCTCAGCTTGCCTCTGAGAAGTCCGGTTTCCCCATATCTTAGAGAGCTGCATTGGCTTCCTATTAGGAAGAGGATTATCTTCAAGACCTTGCTATTGATTCACAGAGTTCAGGGTACCTGAGAGCGAGAATTTGTTTTTATGCTGCCTCTAGATGTCTGCACTTTGCCAACCGCTTTCTATCCAAAATCCCTCGGATTCGTAGGTCCAGAACGGGGGGCAGGTCTTTCTCTTTTCTGGGACCCTTTCTTTGTAATGAACTCCCTTTGGAATTAAGATGCATCTCATCCACCCTCCTGTTCCGGAAGAAGCAGAAAACATGGCTTTTTCAGAATGATTAATCTGTGTTCTTTCTGATCTCTCAATTTCCCCACTGATAGTGCAAAGCACCAGGACACTCATCGGAGTAGCAGTGCGCTTTAGAAATGCACTTTTACATTACATTACATACATTTTTATATCACCTAACAGTAAAAACCCCAAATTGTAGTTTTTAATGCGGAAAAGATAGTAGCCCCATTGGCGAGTACAGGGTTACACGCTATCTAATCAGCTGTGCTAACTTCTAAATGGGACTATGAAACTTGGTATTATAAGGTATCAAATTAATCATCAGATAAACAAATATTGTGCCCGACCCCCTCCTGTAAGGGCTTTTTTTTTTTATAAAGGGTGACGGGAGCCCTTCCTATTTTAAATTTTTTTTTTACAACGGAACCTCCTTGAATTCACAGTAAAATTTTAAAAAGTGCTTTACTTTTTTGGCCCCGCAGGGGGTTTCCTCTGGGTCCCCCGCCCCCCCTCCCTCCGACAGTCCTTTGGAAAGATTATCACTACCCTGCCCCATATGTGTTTTTGTTTTCTCAACTTATTTTCAGGACAGGAGACTGAGTCCCGGAGTCCTAAAATGGCTGCCATGACATCTTTGTTGATTTGGTGGAAGCCAATCAGATCTCATCTCTAGATCTGTCGCCTCTGCGTGTCTTCTGCGGCGTGATATATAAATAAACTTTAAACCTTAATTTCTCAAAAACTACTGAATGTATTGCACACTTTCAAGACAAAGGCCTTGCTTTCTGCCAAATTTGGTGTTATGTTCAGCCGTTTTTCTGGTATTGCTGTTCAATTTGGGGAAAATGCTTTTTGCGACCTCCACTATTTCCCGGCCCCCGCTTTTCTAGCCACATTAAAATTTTCCAGGGAGGAGCTGAGGAGAATGAATTTTTTGTTGGAAAGTTTTAGTGGTGACCACATCTGGAAAAAACAAAGGTTACAGAGACATTATAGTTAGATCCGCATTTTACACCCACAAAACCGTAGAATTTCAGCATTTATAGTTAGTTATCTCAAGGAACTATAACTTGTGCACTAAGGTAACTATAACTCGTGCCCCGCCATGCTCAGTTTTCTCATCAATAATTTTACAGCAAATGTTAAACTGATGTTATCAATGATGTCATAGAAGATGTCATGAGTGATGTATGTAATTTGTGGGGAATTAGCAGTGCATGGTGAGGGCGTGAGTTAGAGTTTCTTTAGGACGTGAGTTATAGTTGCTTGATATAACTATAACTGCTGAATTTCTATGTTTTTGTGCGTGTAAAATGTGAACCAAACTATAACGTCCCTAAAACCTTTGGTTTTTAGTGAATTTCTAATTTTTTTTTAATTCTGTTGCCTAACTATAACATCCTTGTAACCTTTGTATTTTTTCAGTGAATTTCTATGGTTTTTTAATGCTATTTCCTAATTATAAGGTCCCGATTTCGGCCTGTGGACCCCTTCTCCCAGGGTCAATTTTTATCGACTCCAAGGACCCCATCTTCTGGAGCCTGCCCAGTAAATGGTGGTTGCTCTAGAGCCCACCAAGGGCACCTACTTCATATTTAAACGGGGGAAAAGGGCATGCTGCCCCCTCCGCCCTGTGCTTACTTTGGACCCGAGGACCCCATCTTCCAGGGTCCAGCCTTATTCTTAAGGGAGAGGGAGGCATGCAGCTCCTGTGGACCCCATCCCGTAGTGCCTGGCCAGCATCTAAAGGGGGAGGAGGGCACGCAGGCCCCCTCCCCAAGCCTGTATTGGCCCTCTGGACCCCATTCCCCGGGGCCTGGTCAGCATCTAAGGGGGAGGGGCACATGTAGCCCCCCTTCCCAGGCCAATTTTGACCCCAGTGACCCCATCCCCTGGGCCTCACCACTAAATCTTGGGTGCTCTGGCCCCACCCAGGGCACCAATTCTCTTGTTGGGGGCTGCAGGGGGAGACCCAATGCCAGGAGTGGCTGGTGACCTTTCAAAGTGGTGGGGCAAGCGAAATGCCCCACCACCTCCAAAAAAAAACAATAACACATTTTTCCTCCCTACAAAAGCCCATACTAAAAAAAAAACCTCCCTCAAAAGCCCACATAAAGCAACCCTTACCTCCAAAATAAAACAAACAGTACATGCATTGCACATTATAATAATTAAATAAAACTAAATTATACTTATTGTGGGCTCCGCGTCCTCCACTCTGTCCTTCCGAAGACTATGGAACAAAGATCCCCCCCTAACCAATCCAGACGCTGCTCTCATGCTACATGAGAGCAACGCCAGGATTGGATGGAGTGGGATGGAGTGGGTTGGCCTAACTCTCCTTCAGGCCTTAAAGGCCTGTGCTTGGTCTCCAACCAGCTGTCTAGGACAGCTGGGTGGAGAGCTTCAAAGTGTGCGTGTCACTTTGGCTGGATGAAAGACCGCTGGTCAAAGTGACATGCGCATTTTGAAGTGCATGACCACCACAGCTCCAGTCCTCCTGATGCGGCGTACCTTGGTTAAAAATAAAATGACAATTAACTAATTTCATTGCCATTTTATTTTTAACACTTCGCGCGGCCCCCAGCGGGTAGGGGGCAATGCTCCCCCGTCCTCACAAAGAAACCGCTGCTGCCAGCCCAGTCCCTGCGGCTCCTTGCCTCCAACGGGAACCGGCATTGTCCTGCATGCAGGGAGCAGCGAAAAAAATGCTGCTTCCTCCCTGTGGGAGCAATTATTTCATCTGTTTCCGTGTCCGCTTCCCAGCAGGCAGGGAAACGGATGAAAACTCAGCTTGCAGTGGGCGGGAGCAATTTTTCTGCTCCTGCCCACTGGGAGCGGACTTACTGTTTGCCTTGCTTGCCGGGAGCTTTAAATTGCTCCTGCCAAGCGAGTGCAAACAGAGGTTTCCCTGCCTGCACTAGTGCGGGCAGAGAAACCACAATGTCCAGTGGGTGGGTACCTCGGACATAACAGGTGCCCTGCCCTGGGGGATGGGGTTGCCAGGGCCATTAATGACCCTGGGAGGGAGCATCCCGCGGCCAGGCCCCAGAGGTTGGTCAGCCCAGGGGTGGGGGCGGGGGGGGGGGCATGCGTGCCTCCCTCTCTTCATTATAATTAATAATCCACCCCCGGAACCTAGCCCACCCGTGTGGGGGGCATATACCACACATGCGCAGGAGCCACGTGTTTTTTTTAAATCATTTTACTGCAGATTCTCCACAAATTTGCGCTAAAATAAAAAAGAAAAAGAGAAAGGCTTTTGGCCCCCCTGTGGTTTCCCTGTGGGACCCCACCACCAGGTCCAGGGGTCAGGGTATTTCAACCCTGCCCCCTCGTCTTTTTTTAAAGTTTTTTCTTGGGACTTGGCTGAGTCCGAGTCCTAAGATGACTGCAAACACTTCCTGGTTAAAGTGTTGGTAGCCAATCAAATCTAATTTTAAGATCTCTGGGATCCGCGTACCCTATGCATCTCTAGATATACATAGATCCAAAACTACTGAACAGATTTACACAAAATTACTAAAAGCACTCTTTCTGGACCAATATCTAGCTTTATGACAGATTTGGTGTAATTCTGTTCAGCTGTTCGGGCTGTAGTTGTGTCTAAAACCCGAATGGGAAATTGTATGGGGAAAATGCGTTTGGTGCCTCTTCCCCTTTTTCTTGGCCCCCGCTTGACAAATCACCCCGATATTTGTCAGACAGCAACTGAAATGAGTGGCAAACTAATTTTGAAAATTTTGTGAAGAATCGTCCAACAGCACCAAAGTTATTAGGAAAACAGAAAAAACCTTTCCTATGGAAACGAGTGCCTAACTATAACTACCTACCTTCTGGCGAGCGCCAGTAGGTAATCTATATTTCCTCAGGAAACTTTTCGCACTGACTTGTCCTGAGGCCTCGTGTGTTCTGTTCTACATGTTCAGGAATTGCTTTTATGTTTATCGTTGGGTTCTGCTCCCAGTGCACCACGAGACTCTGCCGCTTGAGTCAGACATCTATTTTGCGGATATCTATCTATCTATATGAATAGTGGGATTATGCACCTGCCTGTCTGCAGTCGAGGCAATGGAGTCTTGTATAGTGGGTCTATCATTGCGCAAAGTGGTTTGTATGCCTGTGACACAACACTTCAGTTAGGTTCTGTATGGTCCCCTATTGGTAAACGATCAGTAAATGGTAACTTAATGTCAACTTCATGCGATTCATTGTGAAATTGAGTTTCCACCTCTCCTTCAGCCATGAAGCAAAAATGTGTTATGCCCTCATGTCATGGGTAGTTTAATTGCCCATGCGAGGGGACCATGCACTTCTTATGTCTACCTGTGGAGCTGTATAGGGTTAAAGCCCCTAATTGGCCCTCAGGGTGTTAGGGGGGCTGCAGAAAGACTGTCGGTGGCCTTAGGGTGGAAGAAGAAGCGTGAATACTAATATGGGCTGCCTCCACCACTACATATATAATAATGATAAAAAATAGTTCCTGGTGTCTAATGTTGTTTTCTGCCCTCTGGGTGGACATATTGGGGTAAATTTCCCAATCTGCCTTCTAGGGGACAAAAGGACTGTAGGGGGCCCGGGGTGGAAGGGTACTTCCCAGTGCCAATGCGAGCTGAGCCCCCCCACTCCACCCCACCCCTTTTCTTATGAAAAAAACATTTTATGGTGGCTAGTGAAGTTTTCTGTCAAACTCCCCCAATCTGCCATCCATCGAGGCAGAAAACCATGCCCACCCCAGGGCAAGACCAGGTTGTGGCATGATGACAATTAGGGCTGGCCTCAACCCCTTTGCCTTTTAAAAATAAAACTTCATTGGTGGCACTTTCTGTCCCCACCTTTAGGGGGGAGATTGTAGTTACTTCCCTCAATCTTCCCACTCCAGGGGGACAGAAAGGCTGTTTGGATTTGTGGGTGGGGGTTGGGGAGCAATTTGCCATTCTGAGATGCTGCTACCCACCAAAAACAAATGCATTCCTGGTGTCTAGTGGGTGGATCCCTGCTCTGAGATCACCCTCCTGTGGCGATCCCTTAGTAAGGATCCATTAGGGAGAAAATACTATTAGAAAGTGAAGATTTTCCCTTTTCCAACAATACCTCTCCTATCTTTCTTTGCTTAGGGAGCTGAGCTTTGCCCCCATTCATTGATTCAAGTGAAAGCAGCCACAGTTGAAAGGCCTCGGCTGCTTACACTCAGTTTGAGAACATAGGCTGTGAGCATCATTGAACAAGAAAAAAACCACAAAAGGCTTTGAGCTGAAACTGAAGAATGTCACCTTCGGCCCAGGGAGAGGATTAGAAAAGGAAGCCCACTGTGCTAGGTTGTACTCGGTAATTCTAATGCACAACAGAGGTAGAGCTCTCCAGTGTGACCTTAGAAGAGAAGGCGTTGATATACTATGAGATTCTCGGGTTCCTCAAAAAGTATCATCTTCTAATTGAGAGTTACTTTACGCAAACATAGTTGAATTAAGCCATAAGGTCCGCTCAGTTGCCTCTGCTCCAAGAATTGTTTACATCTTTCGGGCTTACTCTTTGTTACAGTCTGTGAAATAAAAATCTAATGTCCTTACCAGATTATTTGTGCTCTATCCTTTGCCGCTTTTTTCTCTTTCATGAGATCATTATACTCTAAAAAGAGTTTCTCATTTCTTACTACCAGCTATAACCTTTTACCCAGACTGTAAGGTCTCTTGACGTTAAGGACAGTTGTATGTTTGACCAGAAACAATGTAGGTAGGAATTTTATCATGACGGTTGCAGCATCATCACTCCCTGCCCCCTTCGGCAGAACATACACTCTATATATATTTCTTCTGTTCTATTTTCCAAATTCTATACCTGCATTTTACCAATTTTGTTCACTGATTTTAGATGAGATACTGTGGACCACATCCTCTATATTACTAATACGTTGTCCCACCTTCTCAATTCTTTTCCCCACATTAGACCATTTGTTGTCTGTTCTTTACGTTTTATAAATTGTGCTTCCCTCGTGGAAGACCTTAAAAGCCCTATTCACTTCCAAAACCACTTTAATGGTTATTCCAGGAGTGCTTTTAGTAGACTGTGACATCATGCCTGGTTCTGAGTAGAACCTTGTCAGGGGTTCCATGTGTAATCTCTCTATGTTATGGTTCTGAAGTTGTCAGTTACTGAACTGCTGTCGATGGCTGAGGTGAATAAACCGGACCTGACCTTTACTTGGTGTTCACGAGTTATTTATTAATGTGGAAGACACCACATTAATTTGGCGACGTGCGTGGGACTCACCTCAACAGCCAGCCAAGTTTGCCTGTTATGCCCTTCATCTTCAGACTTGGATCTGCTGATTTATCCTCCTCCAGCGGCAGAATGAATTCCAGTTGAGAAGGTGTTTGTAACACTTCTCCAGCGGCTGTAAGCGGTATTTCCGACACGTCTATTTGAAGAAAAAACTGGTGAGGAGGTCCGCGGGAGGGGTGTGAGGTGAAACGCATATGCGTTCCACCGGTATCGTTAATCACAGGCCTTGAAAAGTGCTGGAACGCATTTGCGTTCATACTGAAGAATATTCAGCGCGCCTACGTGTGTCGTCACGCACGGGCGCCATTTTGAATCGTTGGGAAGCAAAGAAAGGGAGTTTATTTGCAGCATCCTGACGTGCGTCGTCACGCACGGAGGCCATTTTGTCACTTTGGGAAGGATTACATCCGGCAACATTGTTTTCAAGATTTTAAGCTTCTCAGTGTTACGGAGTTTGCGCATTGTTTACCGGCGCTTCAGTTATTCAAATCGACATTATCGGTGACTGGAACATCTTGGTGTATTTAAGAGTATTTAAAGTCACACAGTACTACGGTGAGTAGCACACCTTCTGTCTTAGTGTGCTTCTACATCGTTTACCGGCACGTCATTTTTGCTCATTGTTGGTGACAGACACGCCTCTGTGTATCGGCAACCTTCACATTCCTTGTGCCATTTGACAAATACAGCGGTGATTGGCACACCATTACAAACATTTACGCGTAGTAAATTTTTTGTTTATTTATTTTTGAAGAATACTCTTTACTTCATTGTGCCTGAGTTGGTTATGAAAGAAAAAACAGTGAGAGCCGGTACAAGTTTGGATTGACTATATGCTATGAAAGTTTATATTGCAGTATTTTAGGCGTGTGTTTTTTGGCACAGTGGTAACTCGCAGTATACTGCTTCACATTTTAAAGTGAGTTATGGGTTGGTTTATTTAAAAAAAAAATATATAAAGAGCCTCAGGAATTCAAGACAGGGTAAGCCTGGTGGTACGTTGGATCTTCTTAAAAGGAGTTTTATATTTGATAGTTTGTTACAGGGAGTAAAAGTACATTTACATTTCTTCTTTTGATACTGATACATGATGCAAAACGTAACCCAGCCACCATTTTTCTTGACAAGTCCAGGAGAACCAACCATAAAGTGGCAAAAGTGGAAGAAGATCTTTGTGAATTATGTGAGAGTTTGTGGGACAAACTTAAGCGCAGAACGAAAACATTCTTTATTGTTACACTGTCTAGGGGGAGAAGGACAGGAGGTTCTTGAGCATTTGCCGGAACTCAGTACTGCTGACCAGAGAACATTAAATGAGTATGAGATTTGTATACTACAGTTGGATCGGCACTATCTCCCTCGACTAAGCACAATAATGGAGAGATATCATTTTGGGTTACGTGAGCAAAAGAAAGATGAGTCTATTGATGAGTTTGTCTCAGCTTTAAGAAAGCTTTCTTTTACATGCAAGTTTGGTGGTGCTGTGGAGGAAAGGATTAGGGATCAGTTTGTTTTGAAATGTGCTCATGACAAAATTAGAGCGGAATTGTGGTTAAAAGACGAGCCCCCCTTGGATGAAGTTCTGGCAATTGCCAAACGTGTGTAACACATGATGAAATGTGTAGAAGAGTTGAGTACTGTAAAAAACAAATCAAATGCTTTGAGCACAAATGTTGAAGAAAGTGTATGTCTGGTTAAAAGTAAAACACCTGTTGACTGTGACGGGGATAAATCTTCTCGTGTTGCTGAAGGTATCTCTTCACTGGACAACAGACAAATTTGTTTCAGATGTGGCAGAACAGGCCATCGAGCCAATGCTTCATTCTGTCCTGCTCTGCGTGTCAATTGCAGTGCCTGTGGTAGGAAGGGTCACTTTGCCAAATGTTGTAATAGCAAGGTGAAAAGGAGGGAACATCCTCAAGTTAAAGATCAACCTCAGGTAAAAGAAATAATGTATCAAGTTGATGAGCAAAATGCAAAGCATCCCTCTCGTGGTCTCTATTGAAGGTGTTGAGCTTGAGTTTAAGTTTGATTCTTGCTCACATCTCACCATGATAAGCAAGGATATTTTTGAACAACATTTTAGAGACAAAGTCACTCTCATGAAAATTGATCTCTCTCCCGTTGGTTATGGCGGTTTACCCATAAAAATGTTAGGTTACTTCTTAGCTTGTATCGAACTGAGTGGACGTATAACTGATGGGAAAATATATGTGGCCAAGCGAGGTGACGCACTTTTAGGGTGGCCTCATCAACGTTTGCTTGGTGTTCTTCTTAATCCCAATGCAGTGCCACAAGTCCAAGTGCAGGTGGTGGATGATTCTATTGCTATTTTAGCTGAACGTTTTGCGGATGTTTTTGAAGAGAAACTAGGATGTCTGAAGGGGTACAAACATCACATAAAATTGAGAGAAGGTGCTGTACCAGTTGTGGCAAAGGTTAGGAGAGTTCCTTTGAATGAACAAGCAGGTGTTCAGAAAGAGATTGAGCGTTTGGTCGATATGGGAGTCATTGAACCTGTTGAAGCAACAGAGTGGTTGGCTCCCATAGTCATTGCTAAGAAGGCCAGTGGTGAGTTACGCCTATGCATTGACTTACGCTCGCTCAACAAAGAGGTAGTGGTGGATAGGTTTCCCCTGCCCAACATCAACGAGCTGGTTGGCACCTTGGTGGGTGCTAAGTACTTCACCACCCTAGATATTGCGTCAGCATATCATCAAGTGGAGTTGGACAAACCTTCACAGGATTTGACAGCCTTTGTGACACCTATGGGAACCTTTAAATTCCTTAGGATGCCATTTGGGCTTGTCTCCGCTGCGTCTGTTTTTCAACGGATAATGTCTAACGTACTTAAGGGTCTTTCAGGGGTGAGGTGCTATCAAGATGATTTGTTGATTTTCGGAAGCACCAAGTCAGAGCATTACTCTAGGGTTTGTGCAGTTTTTAAACATCTGAGGAAGGCTGGATTGACTCTCAAAAAAGAAATATGCAAGTTTGCTGTGGAGGAAGTAAACTATTTAGGACATTGCATCTCTGGGCAGGGTGTCTTTCCTAAGAAAGAACTGGTTGAATCCATTGTGAAGATTAGTGAGCCTACCAACAAGGAGGAGTTGCTGTCTTTTCTAGGCATGGTAGAGTTTTACTGTAAGTTCATACCAGGTTATGCTGACAAGACGCAAAGTCTAAGGAGGCTTACGGGTAAGAGTGTGGTTTTTGTTTGGAGCACTGAGTGTGTCAGAGAGTTTGTTGCTATTAAAGAGGAATTAACAAAAGCGCCCTCTTTGCAAGCTTTTGTGCCAGGTGATGAGACTCTTATTTTGACTGATGCTAGTGCCAAGGGAGCGGTGTTGCTTCAAAAGAACGTTTGATTGCTTGTGCGTCTAGGTGTTTAAGGGGCTCGGAACTTAACTATTCGGTAATAGAGAAGGAGGCATTAACAATTCTTTGGGCACTAAGGAAGTTCAGAAGTTTGATTTGGGGTACTAAGGTGAAGGTTCTGTCGGATCATAAACCCCTGAAAGAAGTATTTTAGAAAAAAGGATTAGATTCAATTTCTTCAAGAATTAAGAAGTGGATTATTTCACTTCAGGAGTTTGATTTTGATGTGGACTATATTCCAGGGATTATCAACAAATCTGCTGATTGTCTATCAAGGTTGGTTGATGTCAAGGCTAATGATATGGATGAGGTGAGTCTAGTGGATGATGTGGTTAATGTTTGTGAAGTCACGTTGGGTGCAGTGGATGATTCCGAGTGGAAAACTGAAATAAAGAATGATCAAGAAATTACAAAAGTTATGGAGTTGCTTTTGTTGGGTAAAAACAAGTATCTTGAGAAGCCTTGGTCTTTGGTTTGTGAGGAATTGTTGGTGGTGGATGGTGTACTCGCTAGAGGTACCAAACTTGTTACAAGTATCTTGAGAAGCCTTGGTCTTTGGTTTGTGAGGAATTGTCGGTGGTGGATGGTGTACTCGCTAGAGGTACCAAACTTGTTCCGCCGTTGGGTGTGCGCAAGAAGCTTCTATGTCTTGCACACTCTGGTCACCTTGGCATAGTGAAGACGAAAGAGTATTTGAGATTGCAGTTCTGGTGGCCAGGGATGGATAAGGAGATTGAGAGGATGGTGCGTGATTGCATGGAGTGTTGTTCTAGTGACAAAATACTGAAAACAAAGCAGATGCCCATGGTCTGCAGGAAGTTATCTAAACATCCCTGGGATGAGATAGCCATTGACATTGTTGGGCCTTTGCATGGTGTGAGTGATACCCTTTATTTGATTGTTGTTCTGGATCTGTATTCCAGATGGATTGAAGTAAGTTCTGTCAGGGATATCTCGTCAGCTAATATCATAAAGTTCTTGGAGGAAGTATTCAAGAGGGAAAGCTTTCCTAATAGCATTCTCTCCGATAATGGACCTCAGTTTTGTTCCTCTGAATTCCAGTCTTACTTGAAAGATTGTGGCATTTGTCATAAAAGAAGTTCTGTTTACCATCCATAAACTAATGGGGCTGTGGAAAGGGTTAACAAGACTCTCAAAGAGAGCATACAGCTGGCCAGGGCATGTAATTTGAACTGGAAAGTTGTTCTGCAAGACAGAATCACTGCGTATCGCATGTCTCCTCACACGTCAACTGGAAGAACTCCCTTTGAGTTATTCAAGGGGAGGGCCCCAAACTCTAAGCTATGTCCAGGGTGGATGAGTTTTAACAAGGGGTTGAAAGACAATCAGATAGGTGATTGGAGAAGGAGAGAGTATGATAAGCAGTTGTCGAGGAAAATGTACTTTGATGATAAAAAATGAGTTCAAACCAGTGATGTGAATGTGGGTGACCATGTAAAAACTAGGGCACCTGTTGGGTGTCAACCCTGGTCAAAGTTTTCTAAAGTAAGAAGAGTTGTCAAGATTTTCAAAAATGCGGTGAAGTCTGGAGATGGAAGAATTTGGAACAAGAGCTGTGTAGTCTTGGTTAATTCCAATAATAAACCAGCTGTTAGTCCATGGGGTTGTGCCTATTCTGATTCCTCAATAACTGATGCTGATTCCTCTCTGACACGGTCTCGTTCTTTCTCTGCTAATGTCAGAGAGAGGAGTCAGAGTGTGCAAATTACCATTGTATATGAAGGAATATGTTTGCTGAGTTTTTTCTTATCAGTTTTGTTCACTTCCTCTGATGAAGTGTTATTTATTGCTGGTAATTTTCTAATCACATGTTTTCGTTCTTCTTATTTTGTTAAGCTTTCTTTTGGTTGTAAAGAAGGAAGATGTGTGACATCATGCCTGGTTCTGTGTAGAACCTTGTCAGGGGTTCCATGTGGAATCTCTCTGTTATGGTTCTGAAGTTGTCAGTTACTGAACTGCTGTCGATGGCTGAGGTGAATAAACCGGACCTGACCTTTACTTGGTGTTCACGAGTTATTTATTAATGTGGAAGACACCACATAGACGAAGATGGGTCTTTTTGTAATTTTGTTGTTTGATGCGTTACAAGCTGTGATGCTGTTTTTTCATGTAGAAACCTTCTTAAATAAAGGCTGATGAAAGAGTAGAGATGGATAAGTTGGTTCAAGTTTTGATCCATCAGCCTCAGGAGAATCCATTTTAAGTTTCTGAGGCAAAGCCACCTGATGGCTAAATATTTCCAAGTCCATGGTTAAGAGGACTGCCTTATTGATAATTTTCAACTTTTTCGTTCTCTGAATTACATAATACAGGAGATAAAGTAACTGTTCTTAACACAGTCTGGTGATTTATTACACTAAACCCGAGTACCATCAGCCACTGGGAGAAAAACTCCTGCATGTTATTGTATAAGCCTCTGTGGACAGATTTATTTCCTGAGGTGAATGAGTGGGGCTCCAAATATACCTTCAATATAACGAGTGCAGCTGAGAAAAGGAGCAGGGTAGACCAATGAAATCTTCAAGTATTCCTCTTTGTCTTTTGAAATAATAAAAGAAGGAAAATCCGAAAAGCTAAGTGACAGCCCTTTCACCTTTTGTCTTGGTTGTCCCGCATTCGGAGTAGAAATACGTGCACATTTCTTCAATAAAATGGCACAACACTGTCCAAGATAAAGTTTTCTGTCAACTATGAGGCTGGTGATTGCTCTGCCCCTTGCTCCCATAAATCACAAGCATTTGCAATGCAATCGGTCTCGCATTTGTGAAAGTTAGAGTTATTGGTATTGTAAATTACAATTGTTTTACTTCTGTTTTATTTTTTGCTGTGGAGTGATTTTATTTGGATAGCTCTCTTGCCATTTGTATGAACTTGCGGTGCTGGAGAATCAGAAAATTAGAAATAGGTTACGAGAGAGGGAAGGTGGAAAATGAATGACTGCAATGGAAAAAGAAATTAAAAGAAAGGTGTCTCACGGGGTGTTGATGGTAACAGGACACTTTGTGATGAGGCTATGGTTTGGGGCTGGCATGTTTAAGGTAGTTGTGCGTTTCATAATGTAAGAATCCTGACAAAATATATACGAATCTACACAAAAAAGTAGTACGTTATTAAGCTTCACAGGATAGCCGTAGAAGCCTCGCAGTCATCGCTACCTGAAGTATAGGGAAACAAAAACATTCAGCAGCTACACCAGGAAAGTCCTGAAACATTTGGCGCTCTGTATTTAAGCAGCAACCCAATTGCCAACACAATTTGTATTGTGTGCTGTGTGGATTGTCACTAGCACAATTATTTTAAATATTACCAACACCTACAGTACATTGCGAATACTGCACAGTGAGGCAACACTGTTTCTTGAAAACACATACTACTTCCAAATGTTTTAGTCATTTGTGAATTAAAGCACAGTTCATAATGATTTAAATCACAATTCACAGAAGGGGTGTGGGTAGCCCCTTTTACAATGCTAGGTAGGGGGGTAATCGAAGATCGTTATTTTTTTTTTTTATCCAATATGCTACTAAACAGGGAAAAACAACATAGTCAAATGAGGGTTTAGGGGAAAGTTGTTTCACCACGTCGAAAAATACTTTCTTTAAGCAAAGGAACAAGTTAAATGTGCAATTGCACATTTGTAATTGTATTAATGCATGCAGATTTTTCAATCTGTTGGCCTTAAGTATTAACCATGCAAACATTTCTATAAATTTACAACAGGTGTAGATTTCTTGGAGTACTCCTGGAAGTCTTTGCAAATTCTACTGTAGTGAGAGATTTGCAACTAACGTGAGTAATCCAGCGGAATTCATTTTCAACTTGTTTCGAAGAACATTTAAGAAACAACCCAACGAAATTGTAATCTCGAAATTTCTAAGCTACTGCACCAATAGCTTTGGTGTGTAACATCCTTAAGGGAAAAGTAGACTGATAAGAATTTTAACTAAAGACAACTGTAGAAAAGAAGAAGCAAAGAATAAACAATTTGATACCTAGCCTGCTTTTGCAGTACCTTAAAATTAGGTACCAGTTCATAAATAGATGCAAACAAAAGAGTATATTGATTTATTCGATTAGTTGTCTATTGTGCACAGTTTCTTTAAGAAACAATTTAGCATAATTTGGCATATGCTTTGTACTGAGGGTGAAATAAGAATTTCAAACCCTAAACCACTACAGCTACATATTTCAGCCCGTAATGAAAATAAGCAAATGAAAGAAGATTTGGAAACCCTATTGCAAATCACAATGATACATTTATAGTGAGAAACTTTTGATCCTCCTCAACTACGCAACACGACCCTCTCCCAATTCTTCCATGCATTAAGGCCATTCACCTGCGAAGTATGTAATTAACACCTAGGTGTACAGTTTCATGATTTTCTTGTTTGTTTCAGTAGCCACTTATTTATGACTGCATCACTAACCATTTCGATATTTGGTTCATACGTTTTTTTGGGGGGGTCAGACCCTTTCTTTTATGAGGTTTTAGCCTTAAAATGTTTTGCGTGTTAACTTTAGCACACACACTTCCCTTGCTGAAAAGCAATGTTTGCATGTCACTGTCTTGTCACTGAGAGACATTTAATTTTATGCCCAAGGCAATATTACGCTAGCGTTTAAGAAAATGCGTACATTGATACTGCAGCATAAAGATAAACTGAAAAAACGTCCCATGGTACAGTTAAAAGAATCTTCCAACGAAATGTTGATGCAAGATTGTGAGCTATTCTGTTCTGATGGATAATTACAAGAATCTCACGGTACTTTTGTAGGAAATGAGTTAGGTGGGGGGCAATTTTTTGGGATGTAGAATGCTTAGAGCTGTTTAGGTGGGCAATTGAAGAAATGTTGCAGCGCACTTGTAAAAACATGTTGGGTGTGATTAGATTTATATAAGGAATGGTTATTAATCAAAGCAAAGCATTTGAAAAGAGAAAGTTATACAGGTTACGATAATTCGAATCACTCTTCTCTTGAGAGCTGTGTGTTTAAACGACGGGCGACTTCACCATGTCGCAGTCCTACAGAGACTAAATTGCTCAGATGCACCTGTGCACGACCATAGGACTTTCATAGGGTCACAAGTGGGCGCACCTTGGTAGTCAAGGTCAGTGGGGAATCACATCTTCTGGAATCTGCCGGCGGAACTGCGCACTGTGGAATTTCCACAGACCCTTTACCAGGCAGCTGAGAATACCCAAACACATGCATGGGTAGATGACAAATACGTAAAACACACTTTATTTTGTATGTTCCATTGTTCCCAAAAATACAAACTAACAGGACCTCCGGTTATTTGTGGAAGCCTCATCGCGCCCGATTAAAACCAATGATGACACCGCAAATGTACAATACTGTTGTCAATTTGCTGCTATGGTCAGTCAGACCTCATTAGCCTTAGAAGTGAAAGGCTTTCAGATAAGCTGTCTGAGTGGTTATGCTTCGTCTCCCGTGCCTCCGCGTTTGAAATGGCAGTTAGTGCCACATTTCAGCCCAACATGGACCTTAGACCAATAGCAGCAGCTCCCGCAGTGAAGGCAAAGATACGTAGAAGAACACGCATATAAATATACACACACTACAGCACCCCAGCACTTCTAGCTTTCCCTCTCACGGTTCCAAAGAAGCTAGAGTCCTCGTACTACCCTCTTGGTCTCATTGGGATAATACTTCCTCACTCACAGCGATATTGGGAAGGGGGGAAGGGGTAGCTCTCAGCGGGGCGGGGGTGCGTGCCTACCAAAATAAAAATGAATGCGTCCTTGTGTAACGTAACTGGTGCTCAGGTAAAGCGCTCCAATACTTTTGGGTCGAGTTCGCGCTATATAAACTGCAAAAAAAAAGAGACGTCGCCAGGCCGGGCAGAAGTCTCAGTGCCGCCCGGGCTTCACCATTAAGCTGGAGCAGTCCCAGCTGGTTTCACCTGCCTATGAGAATATAGAGTTTTATATAGCGCCAACTTGACCCGAATCGGGTATCAGAGCGCTTTACATAGCACCAGTTGCATTACATGAGGACACATTCATTTTTTTTTGTTAGGCACGGGGAGATTAAGTGATTTGCCCACAATCACAGGATCACCTAATGAGCAGTGGTATTTAGTTGGGTAAATGAAGGCGCCACTCGGGAGAGATAACACAAATATTTGATATTTACTTGCTGTATTGATCACGGTGCTGCAAGGTGAAGAGAACCACTGACCTCCTCAAAATACAAAATGGCCTTGGCCAATTGACAGATATACAAAGGAATTCCTCAGCACACGTCTGTTATGTCACAATATACATAAACATGCTTGATGTGAGCATAAGTAAAATACAAGTAGGTAAGTTCTTATTTCTTTTTCCTTTTTATTTTCCGATGTTCAGACAGCAGACACGTGTTTCGTCGCTTACATGGGAATTAATCCCGCGACTTTATCAAGGCTATTGTCTTCCTGTGTATAACCTTTATTAGTGGTGTTAATTCCAACCCACACTGGGATTCAATATCTCGCGACGTCTCACTTCTCAATGTTAAATCCAAGGGATCCCTGTATGTCCCAGAAGTCCAGAATCTTATTTCTTAGTAGTTTGATCCCACACACGGACGTCGCTCGCACCGTACTCGGCAACACGAGGAGCGACGTCCGTGTGTGGGATCAAACTACTAAGAAATATAGTGTTAATACAATTTATTGAGATGGATAAACATTTTACAATGATGCACTCTTTAGCACGATAACCGGTAACAGAAAATTTGCTTTTCACGCTTGTATTTCTTTGCCTTTGGCGCCGACTAGTGGGCCGTCTGATTATTACACAGTAAGTTGCTCCTGAAAGTGTAATGTGTTCAGTGAAATCATACTAAAGAAAATAGTGTTCAGACTTAAGAATTTGGTCCATCGAAACAGCACACATAACGTATCATATACAGTTTCATTGTAAGTGAGCGAAGAGAAGGCGTGGGCGCAGGTACACCGAGTTGTGCTTTTATTTTGCATTACTCGTTCTGGCTTAACAGAATGCTTCTACTTCGATAAATTTCATCTTGGCACATTTTTAAGTGCAAAAAAGACAAAGGAAAACGTTCCTATGAACCCCTTTTTTTTATGGTTGATCGATAACCATGTCATGGTGGACACATGTTTCCGAAGTATCGCTTATAGGTGGCTGGCTGCAGGGTGGTTGTCATCTTCCCCATTCAATCCATATGACACATAAAGCAAGTTTTGCTACTCACTGTTTTTCTCTCTCCCTCTGTGATATGCTGCCTTGGCCTCTTATTAGTTTGCTGGTTGGTTTGCATGTTTTCAGTCACCATATTTCTAGCCATACATGGTATGACTTGTAGGGTTAATATTTTCAAATTAAGAAAGGACTACCATTTGATTCATCTGTTGTAAACAGGATGGTCAGTTTATAGTTAAAACTCACAAATCAGGAGTATATTGCTTCCTGCTCAAGCCATCAGATGTGTCTGCAACAGCGCTTGCTTTGTAGTTAGACTCTTTCCAGCAGCTTACCCCACTGGTACTGCATGTTTATTTCTGAAAGTGGGCTAAACCACAGGAGCGACTGCGATGATTTCCACATTTTCAGGGCTGGCCAGTTTTTGGACTGGCGGGAGAGTCCATCGCAGCTATAACTAGAAGTGGCCTTCAAACCTGTCTTTCCACATGTCCGCCTCAGAACCCTAGAGGAGGAATACTCCCTTGACCTTTTTTCTGAGCTGAAAATAAGTATAAAAGTATTTGCGATCCATGCCCAGTTGTATGATTCTGAATTTGTTCCCTACCTACTTTAAAATCTATCAAATTCCATCAAAAGCTTCAATTATATGATAATGTTGTCACTGTCACTTTTCAAGCCGCATGCAGCCCACTAGAGGGCTGCAGGAGGAAAATCACTCTCTCAGTGGCATCTCTAGAGTGGGTATTAAGTGGGGGCCGGTGCCCCATCTCTTTTTGTCCTCTCCCCCGCCTTGTGTACTACCAACACAGTTTCTGCATTTACCAGGGGGGCGACCAAAAAAACGCTGCACCTTGCCACACACATTAATTTGCCCATCAACCTTTCATTGCAGAGCAGTGTTTGTTTAAAGTGTTTAAATCTGACTTTGTATGTATATATCTGTATCTCCATATAAATATATAGGCACAAATACAAAGTCAGATTTAAACAATTTCAACACACACACTCACTTTCACTGAAAAAAACAAAGGTTAAAGTGACACTATATGTTTGGGTTTGGTAATGTCTTACTTTCCATTAAAGAAAAAAAACTTTGAAATTCACTGGAAAAACCAAAGGTTAAAGGGACATTATATTTAGGTTAAAATGTCAGTTAAAACATACCGATTGAAACAGACAAAACCACTGAAATTCACCAGTTGCAGTTATCGAAAGTAACTATGACTTGTACTACGAAGTAAGTAATATGCTTGCCTCTGCCCTGCACAGTGTTATCAGTGATGTATTTTCAGATGTTGCCTCGCCCGACAGGAGCATCTTTTGCTGCTCTCGCAGGCAGGGAAACAGTGTACCGGGGTGGGCTCCCTGAGACAATGTTTTAGCCAGTCCTGGGGCATGGAGGTCCCTAAGGCCTTCAGAGGCTCCGGGAGGGGGGCCTCACACCTCCTTACCCTATAATTATGCATCAGCCTCGAGGGATGGAGTCCCCAGGGCCTTCTGAGGCTTTTAAGTAAAGAGGACCTGGGGACAATATCCACAGGGCCTTTCAAGGCTCAGGGAGTGGAACACCGCACATTCACCTCCTCTTTATAAATAAAGTGGGCTCAGGGGGATGTGTTCCCTGGGGCCTTGATCAACTCGGGGAGGCAGGGGCCATACACACCACCTCCCCATAATGTAAAAACAAAATATATAGTTTGACGCCCTGGCCTAGCCCGAGGGTCATTTAGATAGTAAAGAAACAGCTGCCATTGTGTTTGTTTGTTCTACAATCCCACGGGATCACGGCAAAAAAAACATTTACTTTAACCCCAGGATTTACCCCCTTATCCTCACAAGGGCGGCTAGGGTGTGCAGGGTATTGCATTGTTTTTTAAAATCTTTTTCAAGATGGGGACGAAGTCCTGTAATGCCTGCCGCAACATTTCTTTTCATGCGCGGACCAGCCATTCAGAGTGCCAGCCAATCGGAAGGCTTTATTTTTTAATTTCAGCCCACCGGTCCAGGTATTCAAAGTCTCAAAAAATACTGATCTGATTTACACTAAAACACAAAAAGCACACTTTCTGGACCAAGATCTAGTTTTCTGCCAAATTTGGTGTAATTCCATTAAGCTGTTTTGACTGTAGCGCTTTTCTAAAATCCCTATGGAAAATGCATGGAAAAATTCTGTTTTGAGACCCTGCTCCCCCAACCGCCTCTGCCCCTCCTTTTCTTAATTCTTTCTCAGCCCCCACCTGACTGATCACTCTGAAACTTGCCAGGAAGGAGGTGAGGTAGAAAGAGCACTATTAAGTTATTAGCAAACCAAAATAGAGACTCCGCTGCACTCTTCCATTCAAGAAAGCCTTAAAGCGAAATCCCAAAGCTGGTTAGATGAGGCTCAAGTAGCTGCTTTTGCTCAGATGTCAAAAACACTGTGGGATAATTTCCTCATGAAATACAAACCCATCTTATGTACTACATGTGAGGGAATGTCTTATTCTTGAAGAGAAGTGCAAAGTACTGTCAGAAATGCAGATGGCAGGATAAAAGTGCCTACATAATCATTTAAAAGCATACCACAAAGCTATTAAGCAAAATCATTCTACTGGAGTAGTACAGTCTTATCCAAACATGATACATATTTGATACTAGAAAGCTATGTCAATTTTCTCCCTCTTGCACGTTCTCTCCAGTACTTAGACCCCTCCCCCCACACACAGTGCTGGAATTAAAACAAATATACTCCCGAGACCCAAAAAGTGGGGGGTCAATGTGTAACAGACAAAAAGGGATGAAGCCATGCGGGGCAGAGGTTGAAAAGAGCCTGACAGACAACTTATACATTTATTTAAAAAAAAAATCTGCTGCTAAGAATTGCACTTCTCCTATTACCATGACTAGAGAATCTGGATTTCATTAAAGACACGGAGGCTGACATTATGCATTATTCTTTTAGTGCAGTCCAAGCAGCCGCATACATCACAATATTAAAAGGTTCCAGAACAGAACATTAGCAACACATAAAAGGCATGAGCCATCAACTATCTGCTTCTTTTAAATGTGGAGAAGAGAATAAGTCCATGAAACTTGAAACTTCTAAACGATCCTCGGGTGAGCAATATGAAGGAGAAGGAAGAACGATGGTAAATCCAAAGACCAGACGTCTCGCAGTTAAGAAGGGTTACCTGAAAAGTAACAGAAGTTAATACCTCTTGAACGAAATAAATAGTATAAAACTTAACAAGCTAATAGAGAGGTAAGAGATAATACTGGTACTATTAATAAAATGAACATTTAATCACTGTAAGACCACCAACCAAGGGATCGGATGGGTGGGATAATGTCAGCCTCCGTGTCTTTAATGAAATCCAGATTCTCTAGTCATGGTAATAGGAGAATCGCAATTTCATTACAAGAACGGAGGCTACATTTTGCATGTTGGTAGCTTTGTAAAACTACATCAGACATATGTTCGATAGGCTTGCAATAGTGTCGTGCAAAAGTGCTAGCATTTGACCAGTCGGCCGCTTTGAGAATGTCATCCAACTTACCTCCAGACCAGAGAGATTTACTGGCCATAGCACCTCTAAGGGAGTGAGCTTGAAATTTCTTTAAGTCAATACCTGCTAGACTCATAACGGTTTTAACCCATCTAGCAATAGAGGTCGAGGTTATACCTTTATGGGGTTTAACAAAGGATATAAGTAATTGGTTCACACCCTGGGGACAAAGAGCAAACATTCTACGATCATACTCTCTCATGCAGTCCACAACGCAAAGTTTTGGGCATAAATCAAAACGTGGATAAAAGATTGAATCAGACATAGTCTTTGTTCTTCTATAAATCTCGAATTTGACGCCGAACATGTTATAGGATCTATTTGTAACCTCCAGGGTTTTGACATCAGAGACCCTTCTGCATGAAATTAGGCATAGTAGAGTAGCAAGCTTAATGGAAAGGTTTTTCCTATTCAGGAGAGTATTATCTGGCCAGTTGTTGAAAAGATCTAGGATTAACTTCACGTCCCAGAGACTTTCATATTTAGGTTTAGGAGGCCTTCTTAAACGAATGCTTTTCATCACTCTGCAAACAATGACATTTTTACCTACAGTTTTACCATTGACAAGGACATGGCCAGCAGAGATAGCCGATCTATAGCAATTGATAGTTCTATAGCTGAGACCCCTTTCAAACTGATCCACAAGGAAGTTTACAACGTTAACAATAGGTGCCTCCAAGGAATCCAGGTTCCTTTCCATGCACCAACGAACCCAGCTTCTCCAGATGTTATTATATCTGTAGTCAGTGCTTGGGGCCCAAGACTCTCCGAGGAGAGTTACAGCTGTTGACGAAAGCCCAGAGATTTCATTGGATCTCCTGACACTCTCCAAGCAAGAAGGTTCAAACTCCCTATCTGGGTTAGGGGGTGACTTCCTCCATCTATGTCTGTTAGAAGATTCTCTAGGGTAGGAATTAAGAAGGGTGGGTTGCAAGCTAGTTCCAGAGCGGTGGGGAACCAGGCCTGAGATGGCCAGAAGGGAGTTATTAGGACAAGGGAGCACTGGTCCTGTCTGACTTTCTGTAAAACTCTCTGGATCATGGCAAAGGGAGGAAAGGCGTACACTTTGATTCCTTTCCAAGACTGGAGAAAGGCGTTCACTGCCAGAGCATAATGAATAATGCATAATGTAGCCTCCGTTCTTGTAATGAAATCTGGCTATGAGGACATATGTGAAAGTACATTTTAAAATACCTTACAGAGTATAGACACCTGTTGCAAAAATCACCATGTGCCCATCAATTATGAGTGGATTATAATAGTGGTAAGATAACTCTAGTGGGTTAACACAGTTCTGGGAGAGTTCTGTGTTTTGTCCAGTCACAGTTTTGACTCATAAAGTAGTATAGAGGGTTAATGTGACTGCTGTAAAGCATATCGTGTAACATGCATCGCACAGATTTGTATTTTATTTAGATAAGTAATTGGGCTACTGCTTTTGAGACTGAGATAATTTTGTTACTTCCAGTTCTTAAGTTGCAAGCCTTCTAATACAGCAAAGTGATCTATTTATCGACATCAGAAAGCTGCATTGGGATGAGTAGCACTTAAAAAAAAAAAGAAATATATATATGCCATTTAAATCAATATTTGTATAATTGCTCATACAGACAGATAAATCTTGCTTTCGTCCAGTACATCTCTTAGATAAGGAGATAAACAAAGTTAAAAAAAACCTGCCTCCATTGATTTCTCTTAAATACTGTGCACCTTTGTTTTTTTTTTCCTTTGCTTTGGTGGCTGCATGTTAGGCTCCATATGGGGATCCAAGCCAAGATGATACTTAAACTAACGGTGGCCTGACAAAGGCCTTTAAATCAGGCCTTTGTGGTGAGCCCAGCTGGATGTTAAAATAAGAAAGCCCCCACGCTGCCTGCAGATTGCTGCTCCAAACGGAATGCAGACAATGTGCGGGTGCTGCTGAATTATGTCCTGGTGTCAGAAAATTACACAAGCACAAATTTAGCATGTTTCTCTGGGTCGGCTGGATCCCAGATCTGGCCCAGAAATAGCTGCTGGAACCAGGATCTGACGAACTCTCCCTACCTTCCAGCACTGCCGTTCCCCATACAAATTTTAATGGGCGAGCTGTCATCCGCTTTACCTTGAGATAGTCGACGCAGTGTTTATTGGCAGCCTGTGGGTTGTTTCATGAATGGACTTCTTGCACATTCTACCATCTTGTGGCCAGATTGGGAACAGTGCTTAAAAAATGTTAACTCAAGAACTGTAGCTGTCTATAACATAACATGTGTATTTGTAAAGCGCACAGTCACCCATAGGCATCTTGGCGGTGAATAACAGATGGTTGTTGTTACCCAACTCAATGGTACTAATTTTACCGACCTCAGATGGATGAAAGGCTGAGTGGACCCACCGGGATTTGAACCTGTGACCATGAGGTCGAACACGGGCTCTGTAGTGGCTGAATTAGTCCACACCAGACCCATCTATGAAGCTAGTGTTTGTAATTGGACCTGGATGACTTGGCCTGCAACCCCATGTTCGATTTGGTACTGTTGTCCTTTTAGGTTTTGCATAGACTGCGCTTGCGCTGTCTCTTCAAGACATGCTGTATTCAGGTATGGACTTTAAGCTCTGCCCATTTTCCTCCCATCTTTTCAATTAGCTCCTGTTACTGTCCTTTGTAAATGGTGGCTTTTGATTCGTGCATAGGCTTAGTCCCTCCTTAGTACCTCCATTTCTCCTTTTGCAACCTCCCATGAGGCTTGCCCCTCTTACATGTGTTGTTACTTGGGATATTACAGAGTCTGAGCACTATTTTCTTGAATGACTTTCTCCCGCCTGCCGTTGCAGGCAGGACATGCTCTCCAGTAACTGTTTTTTTTATAACCAATGCGGCGCACTTTGCAGCTGTGCACCTTTATTCCTTTCTATATTCTTTTTAGGTCGAGCCTAGCGCAGCGTGCATGTGTTGCTCTATGGGAGGCTTCTTGTGAGCACTCCAAACTTCCCCGAAACTTCTCCGTGTGGGTGTGACTCCGCCCACACATTTGATTGGCCTTTGCATGTGGCTTTCAATAATGAAAGCACGAAATGGCCAAAGGCGGGTGCATGTCCCACCTCTTCTTCAAATGTTCACTCCCACGGCCTTTGGGTCTCGGGAGCGAGCAGCGGGGCGCAGGGTGCAGCTGCATTGCTCGTCGCGTCGTGGATCAGGTTACTAAATAAACACAGCGCGGTCACTTTCACTTTCGCGTCCGAGCTTGTTTTTGCAGGTATGGTTTAGTTTCTCGTGCATGGTTGAAGTGTTGTCTTGTTTTTCCTGTTTCTGACTGCTTTTGGAACAAGCCTTGCTCATTATCTCCTAAGCGCGCATTTAATTTGACCCACGTTTGATTTTTTAAATTTTATATTGTACCATCATAAGTACGGCGCACGCTTAGCACGCTTGGATTTCCAAACAAATAGCGTGTGTAAACAAACGTTTTGTTGCACGGCACCCGCTTCATGGACGGGTGCCGCGTTTAATGTTTAATTTTTTATAATGTTTTACGATCATGACCACTGGGCACGCTTAGCACGCCTGCATTTTTCAACAAATGCTGTGTGTAAACAAACTTTCTTTTGTTGCATGGAGTACATTTCCAAACAAATGCCTTGTGTAAACGAACTTTCTTTTGTTTCACGGTGACTCTTAGAGCTGCCTGCCTACGCTCACATTCCCAAATAATCCTGGTTGGAAACGCCTGCGCACAGCCCTCTCTCAATGGCCTTTTTTAAATGATGCCCAGGCCAGCCTTGGAGATTTTGCAGATGCTTACATTTCCCAATTTAGTTTTACACTTTGAATTGGTGATGCGTTGGAAAGAAGTTCATGTTCGCATGCCCCTTTGCCACAGCCCGCTTTTACCTGCATTCTAAACTGATTCTGACAAATCAACATCCTCTACCCATCTTGCACATTCAGCAACACACTCATGCATGCCAACAGACCTGATTCAGGAGAGAGATCCCGATTTTTAAAGCCAAAAGTTGCTTTATTTTTTGCTTTCCCCTAACTAAAATTACCTCCTCTTCAATGCACGTTAATGGAGAAATAAATTCCCCCATTTTTTTTTTTTAATCTACCTCTTTGTTGTTGTGGCGTTTTATATAGCGCGAACTAGACCCGAAGGTATCGGAGCGCTTTACATGAGCACCAGTTACGTTACAGACTAACACATTCATTTTTGTTAATATTGATGCACAGGCTCCAAAACGGCTGCATATATTTGTGGCTTTGAACACGGAAACTCTCAAGGTAATGGATACAGTTCATTCTTATGAAAGCACGTTTTTTTTCCAATTAGATATTATTTAGGTATGCATTTGTTTAGTTGAATACTGCCATGAAATTTCACCACAGATTGACGGGAACTAAGCCCAATTCCTTATCCCTATAGTTGCAGACCTTGTGATTAACATGTTTTCACCTGACTAGTGATGCAGTCGCACACAGTGTTATAGTACTGTTGACTTGCATCAACGCACTTGTCTTTCTGTTGGTGCGTTAAAAAGCCTTGGAATGTGTCTATAAATGTTTCCTGTTGCAAGCATGTATTCTTGAATTAGACTGCATGACCCAGTGTGTAGTAATTGTATAGATCTTCAATCCCTGGCGGCACAGCACCCAGGATAATGTGCTGCATGGCTGAACACTTATAAATTCCCAAATGCGAGACCTATTGGCTATGCCAATGCTTGTTTTAATAAGGCTCCCCATGCTGCACTTTCATATTAATGGCTTTATTAACTTTTTTGGAACAGCTGCTCTTCACATATGCGAAAGCTCGCTCGCATGCTCGCTCCCTGGGCTGCAGCCGCCACCTCCCCCCCCCCTGCTTGTTTCAGTTATGGTGTTCTGGTCATACATCAGGCCAGCCCCTGGAACTACAGGCAGCCTGTGACGAGTGAGTTAATTGCAGATCTTTGTCTAAACCTTCGCCCCCCCTCCACCTGCCCCCACGCAGTTAGGCTTAGTGGGCTGGGCGGTGGATTTTTTAAATAGGTAGAGTGATTGTGTTATTTATTAGCTATACGTTTTTGAATGATTGTTGGGTTTCAGTGGCTCACAAGGGCCATAGTTTGCACTCAGCTCTTTTCTGCTGTTGTCGCCCTAAGTAGGAAGGGTATGCCCAGACGTGCGTCCCGTGCTAACTACACCTCTGAATTCACACTAGCCTGGCTGTTGAGGCGTGATGCCCCGAAACTGGTCCCAGGATGTTAGTTTCTGGTCAAGGCAGGACCTGGCTTGGCAGTTCGGCTGGACTGTTCCCATGAGGAGCAGGGTCAAGACTGATTTGTGTATGGCTGGGTCCAAACTGGGGTGGCGCGATGTGCAAAAGAACAATGGATTAAACCCCGATCTTTGGGACTGGGAGTGAATGTTTGCATTGTTCAGCATTCCGTCCATCATTTGTTCCTTTTGCTAAAGACTTACAGCATGGCCCAGATTTTTTTTTCTGATCAGACAAACTGCAGGACTTTCATTCTCAAACCAAAACATTTCAGCTTTTTTGTGTTTCACTCAGTGGACCTCGACAAATCGTGTGATCTTCCTCAGCTGAGTTCTGACCTGTAACAAAAACTTGCAGCGCTTAAGAAACTGATTGCATGCCTTAGTTAAGTGCTTGGGGGGGAAAAACCATCCCAGACTCTTGCTTTGTGCCAAACTTCTGCAGTTTAGCAGTTTCTAAAAAGCAGTAGCAAACATATTTATAATATCCTGCACATATTTGTCAGTGCTCAAGAAATATGTGCAGGGCATACTTACCTTGGAATCCAAGTCAGAGCTGTAACCGGGGTTGTTTGGGTTGAGGCTATAGTTATAGGAGCGAGGCTGTTTGGGGATCTCATTTTCTTGGTTTTGGTCACTATGGCACCATCTTACAGCACACCACGTTCCTTTTCACACAGCATGAACAGTGTTCCTAACAGAACACACAACATTGAGCCTGTAATGTCGGATTTTATTGTGACGGTATTGATTTATTTATGCTGTCATAATATTTCAATTTTGCAACGTATGAACGATCAATGGCAAAATAATTACTCATAAAACAATGTATGGCTCCCAGAGACATTGCTCAATGAGACACCCATGTTGTGCACTTCAAAAAAATTCATAAGGACTTACAAGAGGGCCTAGACAAGCCATAGGACTAAAGGTTAGCACCCTTAAGGGGCACTTAATAGATGTTAGAATCTACCTATCATCCGTCTGATTTGCAAATTGCATAGCGTTGAGTAAGAGTCACACCTTCCATGCCTGCCTTTGTAAGCTCTGTGTAATCATAACCGACGTTCCCATATGTCCCTTCTGGCACAATGGCCTCCCACAAAACACAATGTGGCCTTTTCAAAAGGAAACACTACTGTAGCTGTGGCTTGCAGAAATGGCCACTAGACTCTAGACTGATCCCCAGAACTGGGCACAACATTCCAGATAAGCCTTTCACAACTGTACAAAATGCTTCTAAAAAATTCTAAGGGATTCCATTGGAACGTTTGCCCTGCGCAATTGTTTCTTTAATTTTTTATCTCATTGAAAGAAAGAATTTAGCTCCTTAAACTAAAATTGTCTGTGGCATCTGTGTGCACTGTTTTTTTTTCTTACCACAAACTTTAGTTGTTACTGATGGATTTTTTGACTTTGGGTTATATATGTGCATTAAAAGACAATAAAGGAAATCCTGTGTTTATAATAAAATGCCAGCTGATGGCAATAGGCACTATTTGATATTGCAAAGTCATCTAAAGATGTAGTCAGGGCAAGCATGTATTCCTGAATCAGACTGAATGACCCACTGAATAGCAATTGTATAGCTATTCAATCCCTGGCGGCACAGCACCCAGGATAATATACTGCATCGCTAAACACTTATAAGGTCCCAAAGGCCACTGCACTCCAAATCAAAACACATAGGTAAAAGACATCGTCATTTACAATGCCAAGAGCTCTAACTCTCGCAAATGCAAGACCTATTGCATTGCAAATGCTTGTTATTTTAGAGTCTATGGCCTTCCATCACGAAAGATTCCGAGCTATCTGAACTAGCAGCTTGCTTTGCAATACCTTTATTAGTTGTTCAACTTTTTTTAGACTCATGTTCAGTGCTGGCCTGCAATTTCCTTTAGGCAAGTTGTTAAATAGATTAATGGCCTATTGTTTGACATATAGTTTGGTTTAATAATGCTCTCAGCTTGGAGAGAAAAGAATTCAGGTTTCCAAGATCTGTTATAGGAGATAGATTCTCACTCCCATTCCAAATTCATCAGCACAGTCCTCTTCTGGGTAAAGACACTCCTTATCATGCATGATGATTCCATATCACGATGAAAACCAATCCGACAGCAGGTGATACTTGCTCTACATTATGTCGACTCAATACATTGTCTTCTTCATGTGCTGTTAAGTGCTTCAAGTTTGCGGTGTGGAAAATGTAATCCACAGGAATATCAGACTTTACAATGCAGGGCTTTACTCTGCATGCATTTACAGCATGGTCATTACAACATGTTGCCCTTTACAACGCATCGTAATACCACACAGGGTTTCTAACACATTCCTTTTCCAAGAATGGAGGACTTAAGCTGATTTGGGAGCTTTGCCCATAAATGCGTTCATAAGGAAGGACAAATTCCAAATTTTCACTTTAGCCCATGTTCTTGCCAACCTGGATCCAAGGAATTGCATAGTATCCTTGGACTTGCTGGATTCATACTTTCATGTGAACATCTGGCAGTCCCACAGACGTTAACTTTGGTTTGTGATGAGGCAAGAGCATTTCAGTCCTGCCATTCAGGCTCATCTCAGCCTTGCAAAAGTGACTCACAGTGTTAATTTCATGGATAAGCTGACAGCTCTGTAGCGAATAAGTTATTTTTATTCAATGAGCTGGTAGAGAACAAGGACCCTATCCACCAACTGCTTCCAACAGCTTCAGCCTTTCTAACACTACTGTTCCCTGACATTCTATCTTACTTAGCAATCCTTATAGCATTCTAGAATACCACACACCTTCCCCCATACAACATACAATATTTACACAAAAGAATATTTTTTTATAAAGCCACAACAAAGGAAATGAAAATACATTATAGGCAGGTTGCACACCAATGACCTGGGACCTGGTGCACACTTATGGACAAAATACACCTTAAACAATTAGGATGATACATTGTCACGCAAATAGGAATGCCTCTTTCTCACACGTTGACTCTTCATATGTTCAGTCTGGGAGCTTCTCCACATGTTCACTCAGGGAGGTTGGAAGCTGCAAATTCAATCCAGGTAGCACAGGGTGATAGTAATCCACCCTACCCCGGTTCCAGATCCAATGATCACTTGTCTTAAGAGTATTTTTAAACGCCTTCACCACTTTCAGTGGCTGACCCAACTTAGACATTTAAGTCCCATCCCATTCTCATTGCCAGTGAATAAGTTACTTTTATTCAGTAAGCTGGGAGATAAGGACCCTATCCACCAGCAGCTTCAGCCTTTCTAACACTCCTGTTTCCTGATGTTCTGTCTTACTTAGCAACACTTATAACATTCTGTGAAAGGAGAAAGAGAAACTTGCTTGGGCAAAGTCACCTTGAAACTCAAGTGTCCAGACTCAAGTTGAAAGGAAGTTACCTTAAAAAAGAGAGAAACAAACATTTGTAAAAAGGAAAGAAAAAACAAGTGAGATGAGCCTAGACAGAAAGGAAAGGGGTGAAGAAACTATAAAATGAAAGAAGGACTTTTTAAATGCCTACAGGACAGTAAGGACAAGAAGACGGTGTGAGACGCGGGAATAAATTCTAAAGCTTGTTCGAAGCCTAGTGATACCCCTCCTCCCACCACTAAACTCAGCCTCCCGGTACAGCCCAAGGTATCACTGTGGCATATCCAGGTGGGTGTAAAATGCACATAAAATAGAGGGCAGGCTGGGCAATGCCAGTTACAATAATTTTTGTTCTTCATCATTTTTCCCTTTTTTTATGCAAGTTCTTCGGGGGTAATTGGAACAATAACTTGTCCCACAGAAAGAATAAATTGAGAAGTGACAAAATACAGATAAGACTAGAAAAGAAGTCCGAATTGAAAAGAAAGAGTTTTATTTCTCTTCTTCAAAGAAAATGCAAATAAATTTGCACCAGAAAAGGAAGTTTTATACACAATGAGTTAGAGAAACTTAAGAGAACATAGCAATTAGCCAAACACTATAGCCCACTGTTGGACCTGACCCTCTCTGCAGTGTCATCCCAAACTGCGCCTTCGCTTCCTTCCTTTGCTGAATTCATTTGTGTTGTCTTTTAGGACTCTGTGAACCTTACCACGGCTAACCAACGCTAAAGTGCATGTGCAATCTCCCTAAAACATGGTAAAATTGGCCTACTCCGTATTGGTACATTTAATTTACTTGTAAGTCTTTACTATATGGTACTAACGGTACCTAGGGCCTGTAAAATAAATGCTATCAGTGGGCAGCTGCACTCATTGTGCCACCTGTTCAAGTAGCCCTCTAAAACCTGTCTCAGGCCTGCCACTGCAGCCTGTAGTTTTAAACTGCCTTTTCGCCTGGCAAAATAAACCTTTTGCTAGGCCTAACCCTTCCTTTTTATTAGGTCGAGCATTCGAGACCTGTTGTAACTTCTCTTGTGTGCTTAAAGCCATCTCCCTACTTTTGATTTGCTTGTTTGTGTCCTTTAACAATCCTTGCTTGCTAGTGGTCAGTCCTGCCTCTTTGTCCCTCCTTTTTCTCTTCCGTTCCTCCCACGCAGCATAGACTAAGTACTGTCTCATTACATTAAGGTTCTTTATCTGTTCTCTGGGGGACTATTTTCTTATTGGTTTTCCTGCCCGTGTTACTGTTTGCCTGTGTACAGCTTTGGCGTGATACCTGCTTACATTTTAATATAGCATTCCTCCCTCCCACCACCTCAAGCTGTGTAGGGCTGCCTCCTGCACAGTGCCTCCTGCTCTATTGTCTGTTTTCTTATTATTTGTCTTTTTGCAAATTTCAATGCCGACCGTCATTTGAGCTTCTTTTAGTAGGAACTAGTTCGATTTTGGCTTCCTTTTCAGGGGGATTCTGGCTTTTTTTTTTTAACTGGAGTGGTGGACATGCTCCCACCATGCTCTGCTTTGGGGCATTGGAACTGTGGTACGGAGGAGAAAGCAGGAACCTTTAAGGATGAGATACAGGGGAAGATGGTGTCTGGTAGAGGATTAACGAGGTATGAGGTAGATTGAATACTATGCAACTTAGTTTTCGGCGAGCTAACATTTAATAGTGCAGAACGAGGGCTTCTGAGTCGTGTTTTGGGCACCAGCACTCATTGTTTTACTCATTAAGCACTGGGTATCGGACTCAAAATTCCTTGCATGACGCATGCACAGTACTGTTGGTCATCTTAGAACCATGGTTGTTTTTTAATTAAGTCGGGCAAAACTTTTCTTATACGAGCGTATGTATTTTAAAAAAAGTAAAATAATTACTATTCCAAGATGGCTGCTGCATTTGCCTGTACTTCCCAGCAGGGTGTTTTTTTTTTATGAGGGTGTCGGGGCTCCGCCCACACCATATTTCCCATCTTCTATTTTGTTTTTGTTTTATTTAAATCTTACTGTATGTCAGGCAGGTTTCATTGTCAAGTGCGCATGTGCCGCTTGTCGCAGGTTTTAAAGGGCTTACATTCTTCCAGCCCTGGTCCACTGTGGCCTCTGACAGTGTAGGGCCACACCCCTCTGTGACAAAAGACATGCCTCGCTAATGCGTTTTTATTTATTTTTTATTTTATTTAATGCATTTTTATATAGCGCGGACTTTACCCAAAGGTGTCAGAGCGCTTCACAATAGAACCAAGTACGTTACATGAGGAGAATATTACACATTTACACGTTGCAGAAACAAACGAGAAACAAGAACAGGTAATATAAAATAATAGATGGCAATCACTCAAAAACACAAAAAACACAATACAAATTTAATGCGTGGGCGCATTAGGCTTAAGCCCTGTGCTGCGGAGGCTGTCTGTCAATCAACGAGGGTGTCAGAGGGCGGTCGTAACATTAAGCTGCTGCCTGCCTGAATACACCTCCATTGGGGAGGAGAAAGAGAGAAGCGCGAATCAGTGTGCATGTGACTGGCGTGGTATGTGATGCCAGTCACATGCTGTGAACAAATACATTGCGCATGCTTCAGTGTGCGCTAAAAAGCATGCAGAGACACGTTCATCCATATCAGGACGTACTCCTGTTTGTACTGCGTATAGAAGCCCATACACTCCGAACACATAGCCTGGCTGCACGGCCTGCCTGTGCCTGGGCAGAGCAAGGGGTATCAAGTGTCCGTGGTTCATGACATCACCGTCTCGAGCTGGGATGCCTTCATCTTTCATAGTCTTCGAATTCCTAGCATTGCTCCTTCGGTACCAGGGATCCTGGGCTCCCGCTGACAGACATCATGCAGTAGTGAATTTTTACATGAGCTCAAGTGTCACATGTTTAAAGGTTTGGGTTCGCTTCAATCAGTCAAAAAAAATTGTAAAAATAGATTTGTGCATTGGAACTTGTGACTAGTTCTCTAAAACGAATGTCCTGGAGCGCGTTTGGTTTCTTTTCTCCTTTCTATGTTCCTTTCCCAAAAACTTGAAACTGATTTTTTAGTTGCCTGGAACATTTTTCAGTCAATAAATTGCCCGAATGCAGGTTAGACATAAGCAAACCCTGCTAGCACAGTCCTGGTTTACACTGGGTGTGCGCATTTCCACCCCAGGGCGGCATGATCAGAAGTGCTGCCCAGGGCTTTAAGTGGGATGAAAAAACTGGGGGGGGTCTCTCAAAGGGGCGTGGCCAATGTACTTGATGTTGTGGATGAGCATTATGTTCTCTCCTTTAGGTGGACTGCTGCTTTTTCTTAAGGAGGCAAGCCAGTGGCATGGCGGAATCATTTCTGAGCTTAGACTCCATGTGTGCAGAGAGAAAACTCCACCTGAAAGTCTACTAAGACTTTCTTTGTTGTAAAGGGCGCTTTCATCCCTTCTGGTCTTGCCTCTAATTTGCAGCACTATCTCTTTCCATAGTTAATGTCTATCCTCAACTCTACCTGCATCTCTGTAGAAAGGCACGTTAATAAATAGAACTTGCTAAAACTCTTGTGGCCAGCAGTATATTTGCCACAGCAAATGCCATTGTACCGTTGCCTTTGACATCCCCGGATTAGGTTCACTCTGCACTCCTCAGCCCCTAGTCTGGCTAGCCAGACGACCTGTGTCCATTGATGATTTTCAAGCACTGGCTCCTCCATCAAGTACCCTCTGAAATTTCTTAAATGCATCACTCTGATAAGAGTTGGAGTAGTCGCTTCTATGCTCAAAGATCAGAGTAACATGAAGACCTATTACACTATTAAACCATTCTTATTACACTCCAACCTTCCTTTGCCAAGTTGATGCAACAAATCATTGCTAAATAGCTGTTGAATTTCCTGTACCTCGTAGGTACCTGTACAAACTCTTAAGCAAAGCCTTGCGTACGACGTGGTGCAGAATCAGTCTAATGGTGGCAAAATAGGAGTCCTGCTTGTGAGAGGGGATACCTCTATGTGCTTAATTATTCTTTGGCCTGACACTTTTGGTACACATTCCCCAGTGCTGAGGGCCAACAACCTAGGTGTCATTTATGCTCAAGCTCTTACCTTCTTTGGGGGCTGTACCTTTTGGATCCTCGGTCCCACACTTTGGAACATCCTTCGTAAAATACCTAACTTTGCCATCTTTCTTGTTTGTTTATTGATCAGTGCTCACCCTGCCTGCCTTTCTATTCCTAGTCCGAGGATACGGTTTTGGTTGCAGTGTGCGATTCGTAAATAACAAATAAAAAAAAAAGATCCATCATGGGCATCTTGAGTAGCATTGCAACTAACGCACATCTCTTCTATACCTTCCTTAAATGTAGAATTGTGCAGTTCTGGTAATTTCCAGAAAAATATATTTAGTTGGTCACCAGAGTTTGGAAATATCGTACACTCTTTAGTGCTAAGAGACCTCTGAGATGTGTTTCGAGATTTGTTTGACTGGCTAATACTTTGGCTCCATAGAGAATGCCTACTCTGGGTCACCAGTTACTGCAGGTAGCTTACTTTATATTTGTAATGAGCCCTGCTCCAATCGTCAAGGCAATATTTACTGATGATCCTGAATCATTTCATTGGGGATGTATCCCAAGGTGCATAAAAGAAAACAAAGGTTTATCTTTATGGATTTAAGTCAATTTAGGCGATACAGAAGAGTTCATATTGGACTATTTTATTGTGTGCTTTATGCTGAGCCAGCCTATTTTAGGGAGCACAAATACAAATGCAAGTATTTTACTCGATTCCCTCCTCCATGAGCGCAAGGGCTTACATTTGTCTTCATTAGCCCTTTGTAGGTCTTTGGGTCCCCTTTCTTACAAAGGATCCTAAATAATGTGTGCCATCTAACTTCCAATTCTGTGTTAGACTGTGATATATATTTTGTCCTTTTAAGAACATGTGTAGTCTAGTTCTGATACTATGCGTTGCTTTGCAGGTGACTGGGGAGGTAATGGACCCTTCTGGAAAAGTGCACTTTATACTAGCAGGAACCTGGGACGAAAAGATGGATGGCTTCCGGGTTGCGGCTGCGAGTAACTCCGAACATGGCACAGAAAGGGCAGAGGAGAGCAGGTTTATGCTCTGGAAGAGGAATCCGCTTCCGTGAGTAATGACAAGAGCTTTTGGGAACATTGCCAGCTACCTGCAAATTGCTGAAAATATTGTCTCTCTTGAAAAAAGCTTCTAATTGGGTAAGAAAACATCCAGGAAATATCAAACAGTCCCGAATGTCCTGCTCCTTCACTTTCATCCAGTCTTGACAGTAGGCACAGTAATGTTTATTTTTTATTTCGTAAGAGAGTAAAGAATGGTGACATTGCACTCCACGATGACAGTTGGTCTGAAGACATCTGGTCTTTATTTTAGCATTCCTTTCTCGTGTTTTGGTTTGCTTTCTTTTTTGCCTGTAAGCGTCATTAGTTTTTATTCAAGTTTATACATATAAAACGAAAGTCACGATATACAGTCCCTCGGCAAATAGAAACACCACCCTTTTTCAACCTTCCACCAGCTTTCTTGCTAATCCAGACTATAGTTATAATTTTATGACGTTGCGCTCACTCCTGACTCTAGAACTGTACAGCTCCCCCACTTTCTACCTGGCGTCCTGTTGACTCTGTTGAGTTCCACTTATCTTTATTTGCCCCATATCGTCAAAGTTTGTTGATGAGACCTGAAGTTTTCATGTGCATTTTAATTCCTGATTTTAGAATAAACAGTTTAACAGCATAGATCGGCAGGGCGGCCATTGAGACTCAGATCCTTTGCTGCTGTCTTCACTCACACTTACACTTGAGATCGTTTTCCATTGCTGACTTGTGCCATATGGAATGGATCTCGTTATCCTTCGTGTGCACTATTTCTTTAGCAGCTGTTCACTTCCGAGTCAAAAAGCTGTCCTTGAGTACAGGTGAAATTGGTCCACAATTCTGAGTTCCAGAAGATTCAATTCTGGTATTGAAGAGTGCACTGCTTCAAATATTTCCTCGATTATTTGCCATATTTCTTCCCTTAACAGTTTAATTTTGAGGTAGTCTCAAACATCCTTTAGCAATCCCCTCCCCCCAGTCAGTGACGATGGTTATTCTTTCAGTGAGGAATGCTTGGCATGGATTTTTTTCCGATAACTTGCAATTAAAAAGTGTGTTGCTTTCTGTTACTGGTATTTCCTAGACAAGGACTATGTTCAGCTTGGATTATGCGTTTCTGCTTCATCATGTCCTCCTTGTGCCAGCCCTTTTCAGAGGGTTACAAAACATCAGAAAAGTCAGTTGTGGTCATCCACACACTCCTGGACTCGACCTGGTTCTCAGACTTCACTGAGCTCAGTTTCTATCCATTTTGGATGTGACAACTCACTTGCATCATCAAGAGGCTAGTGAGCTGCAGTAGCGTTTAACCCCGCTCTTCCTTTGTGCTTTTGGGCTTGCATGTTGAACGGCATACCTCAGGGAAATACACCATACCGGGGTTAGTAGAGCCAACAGTCTTGGTGAATTAATGCCTTTCTACAACATCAGTCTCTTGCAGGAAATGAAGGAGGTTTTCTGACTGATTTATTGATAGACATGAAAAGACTAGCTTGCCATCTCTACTTTTCTTCTGTCTCCAGAACAAGTGAATTTGTTCCGTCTCCCCATCATTTCCCACTTTCTAAGAAATGTTTAAAGTGGCGTCCACCACTGTGGAATCTGAACCTGGTACTCAAGTTTTTGATAGGTGCTCAATTTGAGAACCTTCACTCTTGTGCATTGATTTTATTAATACTGAAAACCCTGGTAATCTGCATGAACTGGAGACCTTCACTCTATCGGTGAAGGCCCTCATATGGACTCCCTGCTGGATCTGTTCTTCATAAGGTAACTGAGTATCACTTTTCTCAAAGATGTCTGTAGCAGGCTTGTTTTGAATGTCTCTGCACTCAATAATGTAGCAACATCTGCGTATGCTGACAGTGAAGTTTGTCGAAACTAGGGGCCTCAAACCTTTTGTGTAATAAGCGCTTATGTTCATCGAAAATCCTCTTGCGCTACTAATATTAGCATCAAAATAGTTACCACGTCAGACGAGTATATTCTCCCTGTGCACATTTACCAGAATTAATCACGTTAAGTGCATCAGGCAGGGCTACCAGTAGTAATGTAAAAAAGGCTTTGCCAATTTGGAATGCAGTTATGTACTGTAGGAAGGTGGAGTATTATGTGGTGATGCTCGTTAAGCTTCACCATGCAGTACTGTCCGAGACCTCAAAGATGGTCCTTGGATTCACAATAATAAATCCTTAGTAGTGTGGCAAAGAGCAGTCATGCTTTACTGGAGGAACATGTGTTAAGCATTTCAGAGTACCAGCATGGATGAGAAGTAATTGACCCAACTCGTTAGAAATCTTACACTGTGCTGCGGGGAACAAGATGCAAAATAAACAGCGGGGTGGTTGATGGCGTTTGTCGAAGGTTGGGTGGAGTTCCTTCTAGGTGCAGCGTCGAGTGCAGGAGTCAGTTGCCGGACTGGCAACTAACATGCCTTGGCAGTGATAAACTTTTAACTTTAACATAGCACTGGTCCTGGGCCTGACTAGCAGAGCCCAGGACATAGTCGGAGTCAGCTACCACCAGTTCCAGTCAGCATAAAATGGGGGTGCACAGGGCATACAGGATGACTTTGCAGCACAGGGAGTCAGCAGGACTCATGCAGGTGGAAGGTAAGCTCATAGTGGCTCAACAGAGCTCAAGGGCATTACACAAAGTGCAACATTCTGTAGATGCTTCAGCACTAGGTTTTAACAGGAAAGGCTGGAACACACATTTAATAACACAGCTGCCCAAACCTAGAGAAGCGAGACATAGCTGGAGACTACTAAATGGCGTTTCCACTTGAAGAAAGAAAAAAACAGCCTAAAAATATAATAAATATAAATAATAAATACAATAAAAAAAAATCAGGAAAACAGATTCCCAAAAACGGATTACATGGACAGAAGGAAAAACCCAAAGAATAGTTATCTGTAAATAAGAGGTACATTCCTTAACCAGGTGTGCATGCAAAAAACAAGGGTGTAGAGGGTCATCCTACTTCCATTCCACTTCTTTCCATTCTGGAGCTGCTTTTGGATCCAGGCTTTGATCCATTATAACCACCCTTTCATCATACCACCAATAATGTCTATTCAATCTTGATAGCGTTACTGCATATGTTGTCAACTACAACTGGGCCACCATACCTGTTTTCACCCTTCCTAATATTCCTAGGTTTCCTTATGCACACAACATCCCCCAAAATGAATACCACAGCACAGTCGTTGTCTAGTCTGGATGTCCTCCATATTGGCCCTATTCTGACAGAGACTTCTAACTGCAGATTCCTCGACTTAGATTATTCCCTAAGCATCAGACTGGATTCTGATTTCTTGAGTAGTACCTCTGTGCTTCGGTAGGGGGTGACGTTCGGCTTCACGTCAACGTTGTCTGTGTCGGGAGTGAATTTGCGGTGCCTATATTGGCGCCACTACCGCTCGCTGACATCAGTTCCTTTTGTGCCGCGCCAGCAGCTTGGATCTGGAAAGTTACCTCTGTCACTTTTTGACTGCTTTTTGCAAATTTTTATTGACTCTTTTCGAGCTATTGATCCCAGTGTCCTAGGGACCTGACACCTCCCAAACCTACAGGGTTTAAGCCTTGTGAGGAATGTCAGCAGCACGTCAGTGTCTGATGCCAATTTGGTCTGGCACCAGGGGTCAAGTCACGACACCAAGTCCTTTGCCCAGTGCACGTCGATGCACTGCATGGTGATTCGCGAGCAGGCGATGAAATTCCTGGCAGCGTGGATGAAAAACGCCCTGCGCCATTCTCTGTCCTGGTCTCGTTCTTGAAGCGTTCTTCGACTTTGCCCTCCAAACACCATGCTTCTAGGCCCCACTCCCAAACTGGCGCTATTGAAGGAATTCTAAGACGTCATGCATGCCTTCTTTGGGCCACCAACTCCCTCTGGAGCACCCTCAGGCCTCAAAGAGCCAAGAGATGCCCCCGCTGGGTACAGTTAGTGGATTTGCTCTCAACGCCAACGGGGCCCTCTGGATCAGCCCCCAACCTGTATTGATGCCGACACACATGCTTCCACCCACCCTGGCTTTGTCCCTCCTGGTGCAGCTCAACGACGAGCATGTCATTTCTGACACCGATTCAACGCCACCTTGGCATCGCTCGACGTCACTGCCTGCTCTCTCTGGGACATCCTATCCCCTGGACTTGCCCGCTGACCCATACCTTCCCGAAGGAGGTGATGGAGGGGAAGATGTGTATGGCCCCTCGGAGGACCCTGATGATGATAACTGGTATGAGAAACTGGGCTATGCCAGTGGTTTGGATCTCTCCTCTGAAGTCAGCATAGTTTCCCCTTCGGGCAGGGTCTCAAAGGAAGGCACATCTGTTGCCACTGTGATGTGAAGGGCAGCAGAGGTCCTTGACCTCCAGCTGACAGTCATTGAGGCCAAAACTAACACTTTGACTGAGATGCTTCAACCTGGGGCGGGCTTACCTGAACCCCTGCTCCCCTATAACAAAGCCCTCACCGACATGCTCCTTAGGGCCTCAGTGAAACCTTGCACAGGGGCTCCTGTGCACCGCATGATTGCACGTCTGCACTGCCCCGCCCCGGGAGACCCAGCCTTCTTTTCCCAGCACTCCACCCCTGAGAGCCCGGTGGTGCAGGCCTCAACAGCAAAGGTCAACCCAAGTGCTTATCCTACCACACCACCAGATGGGTAATCCAAGAGTCCCAGCCCCTTTGGGAAGCATATTTTTTCTTCCAGTAGCTTTGCCCTGCGCTTAATGAACATTGCAATCCTTTTGGGCTGCTATTTCCATGCATTGTAGTATTCAGTCACACAGCCGCTTTCCTTGCTGCCCAAGGAAAGCTGCGCCATTCTCTCCTAATCTCCGGTGGACGGCAGGTATGCATCTAAGTTCGCAATCTGCGAATCTGGTGTGGACTGGACACCGCGTACTCCCTGGGTATGTGGCAGGGATTCTGCGGTGTCACAGAACTATGCTTAGGATCATAGAACCTTAGTAGGCAGCGACTGAGTCATCCTACCACCCGAGTACCCATGAGCCCGGTACCGGCTAGCTATAGTGTCTCACTTGCCCTCCTACTCCCTCACAGAGGAACAAGTAAATAGACACCCCAGAACGCAACATTCCTGACCCTCTCTAGAATCGCAGTTACAGGACACACACTTTCGCTCTCACACTCTTACTAGTCCACAATAGCAGAGACACGAGAAAAGTTTAAAATGTTTATTTCAATTATCGTGCTCTAGTATGCAGTATACGTGTCACAACAAGTAGGAAAATGCCTAATACAAATGCGGTCAGCATAGCAAGTAGTCCGTAAATCATAAACGGAGCTCTCATTATATACAACAGTGTAGCCTAAACTCCCTCCCCTTATACAGAAGCAAAATGATTATATATCAGAAGATCTCTGGGTGTTAGCAACAGACCCAGTACCTTAGTATACACATGTGAAAGTTCTACATCTCAGATGCTGTCACAATCTTTACCCTTGAAAGGTCCCTCTCCAATTGTGTGTTACTTATCTGTGCATACCTATATGACAAAAGTACTTGTCCCCAAACAACAGCTACATTTGCGTGTTTTGTCTAGGTGCTAGGGCCTGAGCAGAACAGAATAACAAGGGGCCTTGTCTACATGTTCAGACTAAATCCCAGGAAAGAACAGAGCGCAAAAACAACAGCCTGTTCTGTGTGAAAGTGCAGTGTGGCACAAAGCAAAATGTGTTTGTAGATTAACGTGCGCAAAGCAGGGGATAGTCTGCAACGTGCTCATGCTAACATAGAGAATACGACAATGGGTCTGCGCGGGACATATGACAGGTAGACACATTGCTTCTACGGTAGTGCTGCGTCACCACACCTGATAGAGGTCCACTGGCTTCTCGAGGGATGTCCAGTCTTCTTTGACCGACTTGCCCTAAGATAGCTCCCGCCATTTGGTGACCAAGCTTTTGCGTCGCACGAGCGCTTTTGCAAGAGCACGAGTACAGCCAGGTCCCTTGGCCTTTCGCTCTTGACCTTTCCCTCTCGACCTGTCCGCTGCAGCAATCCTTTCGCCCCCACCCGCGAACGTGGAAAGGGTTTTTAGGGGGGGCGTCCGCAATACACACCATGCCCGCTCCCGCAGCCTGCCCAGCCCTTTCAAGGCCAGGTCTGCAGAGCCCAGAAAGGGCGCAGGAGCGAGTCCCAGCGTGATGTCCAGTCCCCCACCCCTGCGGCTGCATAGCCTCAAAACCTCTTTAGCGTGTGCTCCATCCAGCGCAGCCATCCCGCAGAATTAGGCACCACCTGCCCCAATAGTCGGCAATAGCATCAAGTGAGTGCTTCAGCTCATTTGGAAGGGGTTGCCCCTACCTATTTTGGAACCATCTACACCCCTCCAACCATCCTAAGATTTGGCTGACGGAGGGCCATCTCTGTTTGCTTCATCAGGTAGTGCAGGCTCTTTTGGCCAAAGGAGCCATTGAAAGGGTGCCCGCATCAGGGCGTGGTTGTTGTTCCCGCTACTTACTGGTGCGAAAAAGGATGGAGACCTGCACCCTCTCAACTACTTCCTGAAGAAAGAGGAATTCAAGATGCTCATGTTGGCTCAGGTCCTGTCACCCCTGGATCCTGGAAACCGGATGGTAGTGCTGGACCTGCAGCACTCGTATTTCCACATCCCTATCCTTCTGGCCCATAGGCGCAACCTGCAGTTCGTGGTGGGCTGCAAGCTTTTTTATGTTAGGGTGTTCACGAAAGTAATGTTGGTGGTTGCAGCCCATCTGCAGAGGTTAGGGGGTGCCATTCTTCCCCGACCTTGGCGACTGGCTGTTGAAAGCAGGTCCACCCCAGGCAGTCGTCACCCACCTCCTGACTACTGCGGAATTCCTGCGTTCCCTGGGTTACTATCAATGTGCCAAAGTCACACCTGCCTCAATCTCAGAGGCTCCCTTTCATCTGAACCTTTCAAATGACAGTGCAGTTTCGCGCCTATACTTCTGACCTGCAAGTCCAGGATATTCAGGCTATGGTTCAGTTGTTTCGGCCTCTATCCTGATGAAACTGACTCTAAGGTGGCTGGTCTCATGGTGTCCTGCATCCTGCTATTGAAGCATGCCCACTGCCTTATTCGGGCTCTGCAGTGGGATCTGAAGTCCCAGTGGGTCCTGTATCAGGGGAATCTCTACAACCTGGTCCAAATGTCGGATGGAACTGCAAAAGATCTGCAATGGTGGCTCACGGACTCCAGTTGAGTCAGCGGAAGACCCCTCCCCCTTCCCCACCCAGAGTTAATGGTGGTGACAGATGCATCACTCCTGGGCTGGCCATCTGGGAGAGGTGGCGATCAGAGGACTCTGGTCTGCAGCAGTCTCAGCTCCACTTTAGTTTGTTAGAGGTGAGGGCGATTACTTTGGTGTTAAAAGCTTCCTTCCCTCCATCAAAGGAAGGCTAGTTCAGGTGTTCACATACAACACCACCACCATGTCGTACTACAACAAGCGAGGTGGGGTCGTGGGCCCTGTGCCAGGAGGAGCGCTGCCTCTGGATTTGGCTGACCCATCAAGGAATTTTCCTGGTGTTGAACCACCTGGCAGGCTCTTTCAATGCCTTGGAGGACAAACTCAGTCGCCAACGCCTACTGGTTAATGAATAGCAATTGCATCTGGATCACAAGGTCTCTTCTGCAAATGAGGAAAACTTTGGCTCGATCTATTTGCAACTGCTGAGAATGTGCAATTCAGCACTTCTGTGCGCTGGAATTTCCAAGGCGTCACTCTCTCAAATGCGCATTCCATCTCAAGTTGGATTCTGACTCCTGCATGCCTTTACGCCGATACCACTCTTGCTCTGGTTCTCAAGAAGATCCGGAACTGCTGGGCCCAAGTCAATCTAAGGGTTCCAGATTGGGCGCTGAGTGTTTCGTATCCAGACCTCCTAAGCAAGGACATTTGTCCTCTGGTCTGACCGCCTTTTTGGAGGGATCTCCAGCTGCAGCAGCAGGGCTGGGTCCTGTTCTAACCTCGTGCATGGAGATTAAGCGGCAACAGCTGAGGGTTTTCAATCTCATGTGGGGAGCCAGGTGTCTTTCCACTCAAACAGTCTGCGCCTGCCATTGACATAGGATTGTGGCTTGGTGTTCCTCATGCCATATGTGAGAAAGTGCCCTCTTTCTGCATGGTTGCCCCCACTTTTTGCTGAATTGCTGATGTGCTTTGACTGAGTGTGCCCTGGGCTCCTGCTAATCAGGTACTCAGGGCCTATGTTCTTTCCCTAAAACTGCATTGAAGCCTAAACCCAATTGGCATCTCTGGCCACAGGTCAGCCCCTGGTAAATGGTACCACAGGTACCCAGTGCACTGTGACCAGAGAAGGCATCTAAGGGCTGCAGCACTTATTGTGCCACCCTTAGAGGTCCTGTACCCTTACACACACACACACTGCCTTTGCAGGCTGCGTGTTTTGGTGCAGAACAAAGTGAAGAGTTGACATGGCACACATCTCTGTGTGCCATGCCTACAACCCACTGCCCTGGCATAGATCAGTCACCCCTGTAGCTGGGTGCACTATACCAGTGGTGAGGGTACAGGTGCATGAGCCCTGTACCCCTACAGTGTCTAAGTCCATTCTTAGACATTGTAAGTGCAGTGCTGCCATTAAGAGTATATGCTGCTGGGAGTTTGTCATTACGAAATCCACAGCACCATAATGGCTACACTGAAAACTGAGAAGTTTGGTATCAAACTTCTCAGCACATTAAACCCACACTGATGCCAGTGTGGGATTTAATGAAAAATGCAAACAGAGGGCATCTTAGAGATGCCCCCTGAAAACTAACCCACCTCTCGTGTCCAGGCTGAGTGGCTGCTTTCAGCTGCCACCACCAGACATGTTTCTGGACCCCTGGGTCGAGAGCCTGCTGCTCTCTGGGGCCTGAAACAATGCACATCCTAGGACTAGGTGCCAAGCCTCCTCCCCCAAGATGGGCAGGGTTCACGAAGGGGAAGCTTCAAAGGCTTGCCGCCTTTGTGAGCTTCCCCAGGCCACTTGCTGCTCTCAGCAACTGGTCCCCACTGGTTCTGACCCCCACTTTGGGCGGGAGAACCGGCGGGAAAAACAAGTGAGGAAGAGAGGTGTGTCCACCTCTGCCAACTCCACCACTCAGGTGGGGGAGGCGAGGTGAAGCACAACTCTCAGTCCACGCCATCTTGAAGATGGGGGACTCAGCCAACCAGGGACAGGCTCATGCCCCCTCCCACTGGAGGGTGGCATAATAGGGGTGTACCCACCCCAGGGAAGGGACCCATTGGTCCCTGCCTTTTACCTACCTGTAACGGCCCTAAATCTAGTATTTAGGGGCACCCCTGAACCTTGCTTCCTCAGACAAGAACGTGCAACAAGAAAAGAAGGACCGAACAGCCGTGCCGAAGCTAACAAGAGGAAGACGCCCACTGACTTGGCCCCAGCCCTACCGGCCTGTCTCCACCACGAACCTGCTCCTGCGAAATCCCGGTGTGTCCTGCAGCCAGCAACCTCAAAAACTCCGGAGAACCTGCCTGCCTGCCTTCAAGCACAAAGACTTTGTCTCCCGTGAACACCGGATTTGTTCATCTGCAACCTCTGGCTCCGGCCGGACACCGCGGATCCGCCCCACTCCACCCGCCGTCCACGGCCCGAGCTCGAGTGGGCAAACACCACGAGGAGGTCACCCCGGCGATCCTGACCCGAGATTCGGAGTCCCCTGACCTGCGTCAAGCCTCCAGCCGACGCGTGCAGCCTAAATCCAGAAGGCCCCCCTAACCGTGACCAGCAGCTGGTAAGAAGATCCGACCCCAAAAGGCACTCCTGCACCCGACGCCCCACGGCCTTGTGTGCCCCAACCAACGGTGCCAAGCCAACCCCTAACTTCCCAACTTATCTCTCGAAGTGGTGGTCGCACCCAGAAGACCTTCGTCCCCGAGCCTGCAGTGCTTTTGGAAAACCAGAGGTTTCCCATTGAAACCAACAGGGCGCCCGACGTCGAAACAGCACCCTGCACCCGGCCGCCCTAGTGCCGCTGAGGGTGCACCTTTGGTGCTAATTTGTTTCCCCATTTGCCCTGAGCTAAAGTCCAGAAGCTTTGCTCCCACAACCCAGTGGCCTGCTTGCCAGCAGCCACCAACTGGACGCCCCCTATCCCCCGTTGGATAACATTGGGCCTCAGCACTCTGCACCCGGCCGCCCTAGTGCCGCTAAGGGTGTAACGAGAGTGCATCCTTGACCCTGGGGGAACCCTTGTTCTAATCCCAGAAGCTCAACTCCAAAGACCAATTACTTACCTGGTAACCGTTAACTTCATTTCTCTCCATAGGACTCCATTGACTGTTTTTCTCTGAAAAATGTTCGAAGTGTGGAGTTGATTTGTATGGAAACCTGAAAAATAGCAATTGTGCAAAACTGATTTTACTTACCTTTTCTCTAGGAAATGTCCCAGTGTGATATCTAGGCATATCACACTGAGTAGAAAAAGTAATCTCAAAAGTAACATCAAAGTAAATTACCTGTAATTTTCATTGCAAAGTCGATACAAAGTATATGTACAGCATTTCACATTATCAACTTACCTGTGCCAGGCTTGCTGGGTTCTAGAAAATAAAATAACTAAAAGAATATTTTTATACAAAAACAATTGGTCTGAAGTTCAGTCTTTGAGTGTGTGAAATCATTTGCTGATTGAGTGGGTGCAATTAATGCGTAACACTGTCCTCTGATACTGCCTTACTGCTCGACCACACTACCACAAATAGAGAGTGAGGTGCTATCTAACTTTACCTCTGCCTACCTTTGGGGATCCACTGGACTCTGTGCACACTATACCTCACTTTGGTATAGTATAAACAGAGCCAGCTTCCTACATTGGTGGTTCAGCGGTGGGATATACAACTTTGCATTTGTTGGACTACTTGGTTACCACCTGATCACACAACAGTACTCTTAAATTGTCTTTAGAATTCAGATTTTTTTCAAATTGGCATTTTTTGCAAAACTACTAAAAGTCTTGTTAGGGCCTTGGTTAAGTCCCTTTAGAATTTTTGAAAAATAAAAAAATCACTTTAGCTAGGGTTAGAAGTTTTTTTTAACAATGTCTCAAAACAAGAACCCAGCTGAGAGTGAAAATAACCACAATGACATAGAGAACTTGGTTGAGGAGCTCGACCTCACCCCTTACCTTCACTTGTCTTTCAAGGAAGTAAGGTCCCTATGTAAACTTAAAAACATAGCCATGGGTCCCCATCCCACCAAACAAAAACTCCAGGAGCTGTTGGCTGGGTATGCTAAGGACCACCCATCTGAAAATGGTGATGAACACTCAGATGGAGAAGGAGTGGAAGAGGATGACCAGGTAGATCAACCCCCTCCACTGCTTAGGGAGAAAAGGGCCCCAGTGGCCCTGACTCCAAGAATCAACCTCTCAGTACCTAGCTCCCACACAGGTGGGTCAGGCACTACAGAGGACATTGAGGACAGCCTCAATGAGGAGGACATCCTTTTAGTAAGGCTGACCAAAAGACTGGATCTAGAGACCAGGTTGCTGGCTCTAGAAAGAGAGAGAGCAGAGATGGGCCTAGCACCCATTAATGGTGGCAGCAATTTACTTAATAAGGATAAAGAGCAATCTTATGATCCTAAAATCCCCAAAGGGATTGTCCCTAAATATGAAGAGAGTGATGATATCACAAAATGGTTCACAGCCTTTGAGAGGGCTTGTGAAATGAGAAAAGTGAAGAAGTCACACTGGGGGGCACTCCTTTGGGAACTGTTCTCTGATAACTGCAGAATCAGACTCCTGACCCTTACAGGGGCAGATCCTGGGTCTTATGACCTCATGAAGAGAACTCTTATTGAGGGATTTGGACTCACAACTGAGGAATATAGAATTAGTTTCAGGGGGGCTCACAAGACCCAAAACCAATCCTGGATTGACTTTGTAGACTACTCAGTTGAAACACTAGATGGTTGGTTAACTGGACACAATGTGCATGATTGCAATGGACTTTACAATTTGTTTATGAAAGAACATATTTTAAGTAATTGCACTAATGAAAAGTTACATCAGCATTTGGTAGACCCAGGTCTAATTTCTCCCCAAGAATTGGGAAAGAAGGCAGACCACTGGGTCAAGACAAGGGTGACAAAAACAACCACTGGGGGTGACCAAAAGAAAGGGGTTACAAAACCTCCCCAGGGGAAAGGTGGTGAGAATCCCCAAGATAAAAAGCCTGAGTCTTCTAAAGGGCCCCAAAAACCTGCACAGGGGGGTGGGTCCCAAAACTCTTCCCAGTCCATTAATAGGTACAGGGGAAAGAACTTTGATTCTTTAAAGGCCTGGTGTAACAACTGTAAGAAGTTGGGACACTTAACTGGAGATGCTGCTTGCCCAACCAAGAAGGCCCCTAGTACTACTACAGCTACTCCTGGTGTAGCAAGTCTCCAGATGGGATCAACAGTGTGCCAAGAGCAAATCGGGTTGCACACTGAAGCAGTTCTAGTTTCAGAAGGGAAGTTGAGTTTGCCACTGTAGCTGTGTGGCCACCCAACTTAAAAAAGTACTTACAATACCCTTGGATTAATGGAACTAGGATAGAAGCTCTGAGGGATACAGGTGCCAGTGTCACTATGGTGAGAGATACACTGGTTTCCCCTGAGCAACACTTGATTGGGAGAACTTACCCAGTCACCAATGCTGACAGTGTTACCACTAACCATGCAATGGCTATGGTGACATTAGACTGGGGGGGTTTGGGGGTTACTGGCCTGAAACAGGTAGTGGTCTCTCCAAAGCTACCAGCTGCATGTCTGCTTGGCAATGACCTGGAAACCTCAGCATGGGCTGAGGTTGAACTGAAATCCCATGCAACAATGCTGGATATCCCTGAATTGGTGTTTGTAAAAACAAGAGCACAGAGCAAGAGACGGGGAGAAAAAGAAGTGTTGGAGCCTGAAAGTATGGCCCAACCTTCGAAGAGAAAAGGTAAGAAGACTGGGGAACCAGCTTCTGTACAGCAAAAAGATCAGGACCCCTCTCCTCAGGGAGAGGACTTGGACACCCCAGAGGGAACTGAGCCCATGGAGTTTGACCTTTACCAGGTTGAACTCTCAGGCCCAGGGGGACCCTCTAGGGAAGAGCTGTGCCTTGGACAGCAGGACTGTCCAACTCTTGAAAGCCTGAGGCCGCAAGCTGCTACCCAGGAAAAAGGAGATGTCAGTGGTACCCACAGAGTTTATTGGGAAGAGGGACTACTGTACACTGAGGCCAGAGACCCCAAACCTGGAGCCACTAGGAGAGTGGTAGTGCCTCAGAAGTACAGGGAGTTTCTCCTAACTTTAGCTCATGACATTCCCCTAGCTGGACATCTGGGCCAAACCAAGACTTGGGAAAGGCTAGTTAGCCACTTTTACTGGCCCCAGATGCACCAAAAAGTAAAGGAGTTTGTCAGCTCCTGTGTCACCTGTCAGGCCAGTGGCAAGACAGGTGGCCCCTCAAAGGCCCCCCTGATACCACTACCTGTGGTGGGGGTTCCCTTTGAAAGGGTAGGTGTGGACATAGTGGGTCCACTTGAACCTCCCACAGCATCAGGGAACAAATACATTCTAGTGGTGGTGGATCATGCCACTAGGTACCCTGAGGCAATTCCCCTTAGGACTACTACAGCTCCTGCAGTAGCCAAGGCACTCATTGGTGTCTTCACCAGAGTAGGGTTTCCGAAGGAGGTGGTTTCAGACAGAGGTTCCAACTTCATGTCTGCTTACCTAAAACACATGTGGAAAGAGTGTGGAGTGCAGTACAAGTTTACTACACCCTATCGCCCACAAACCAATGGCCTTGTTGAGAGATTTAACAAGACATTGAAAGGCATGATTATGGGGCTCCCTGAAAAACTCAAAAGGAGATGGGATGTCCTCTTACTCTGCTGCTTTTAAGCTTACAGAGAGGTGCCACAGAAGGGAGTAGGGTTTTCCCCCTTTGAACTTCTGTTTGGCCATCCTGTGAGGGGACCACTCTGTCTTGTAAAGAGGGTTGGGAGAAGCCTCTCCAAGAACCCAAACAAAATATTGTGGACTATGTGCTTGGCCTAAGGTCCAGAATGGCTGAGTACATGGAAAAGGCATCCAAAAATCTTGAGGCCAGCTAGGAGCTTCAGAAGCACTGGTATGACCAAAAGCTGCACTGGTTGAATTTCAACCTGGGCAAAAGGTGTGGGTTTTGGAGCCAGTGGCACCAAGGGCACTCCAGGACAGATGGAGTGGCCCTTACCCTATCCTAGAAAAAAGAGTGAGGTCACCTACTTGGTTGACCTGGGCACAAGCAGGACACCCAAAGGGTTATCCATGTGAACCGCCTGAAGCTCTACCATGACAGAGCTGACATCACCATGCTGATGGTGACTGATGAGGATCAGGAGACAGAGAGTGAACCTCTCCCTGACCTCCTCTCATACAGCCCAAAAAATGGGTCAGTGGATGGAGTTGTCTTTTCAGACACCCTCTCTACCCAACAGCAGACTGATTTCAAGCAAGTCTTGCAGCAGTATGCAAAGCTCTTTTCCTTGACCCCTGGTCAGACAAACTGGTGTACCCATGATGTGGACACTGGTGACAGTGCACCTGTCAAAAACAAAATCTATCGACAGTCTGACCAAGTCAAGGAAAGCATCAGAGCTGAAGTCAGCAAGATGCTGGAGTTAGGGGTTATTGAACCCTCTGAGCGCCCCTGGGCCAGCCCAGTGGTTCTAGTCCCCAAGCCTCATCCACAGGGTGGAAAGAGAGAAGTGAGGTTCTGTGTGGACTTTAGAGGGCTCAACTCTGTCACCAAGACAGATGCTCACCCTATCCCAAGAGCAGATGAGTTGATAGACAAATTGGGTGCAGCCAAATTTCTAAGTACCTTTGACTTAACTGCAGGGTACTGGCAAATTGGCATGGCCCCAGGGGCAAAAGAAAAGACAGCATTCTCCACACCTGATGGGCATTATCAGTTTACTGTTATGCCCTTTGGTTTAAAGAATGCCACTGCCACCTTCCAGAGGTTGGTGAATCAAGTCCTTCTGGATTGGAGTCCTTTAGTGCAGCTTATCTAGATGATATTGCTGTCTTTAGCTCCACCTGGCAGGATCACCTGATCCACCGTGGGAAGGTTTTAAATGCCCTGCAAACTGCAGGCCTAACTATCAAGGCATCCAAATGCCAGATAGGGCAGGGAACTGTGGTGTACTTGGGCCACCTTGTTGGTGGAGGCCAGGTACAACCCTTACAGCCCAAGATCCAGGCCATCCTGGACTGGGCAGCTCCAACAACCCAAACCCAAGTCGGGGCATTCCTTGGCTTGACTTGGTACTACTTGAGGTTTGTGAAGGGCTATGGGTCCATTGTGGCTCCTCTCACAGAACTCACCTCCAAGAAGATGCCCAAGAAGGTAAACTGGACAGTTAGTTGTCAAGAGGCTTTTGACACCCTGAAAGAGGCTATGTGCTCAGCACCAATTCTCAAAGCTCCAGACTATGCCAAGCAGTTCATTGTGCAGACTGATGCCTCTGAGCTAGGGATAGGAGCGGTCTTATCCCAGACCAATGATGAAGGCCAAGACCAACCTGTTGCTTTTATAAGCAGAAGGCTTCTCCCCAGGGAGCAGCGTTGGAGTGCCATTGAGAGGGAGGCCTTTGCTGTGGTTTGGTCCCTGAAGAAGCTGAGACCATACTTGTTTGGTACTCACTTCCTAGTTCAAACTGATCACAGACCTCTCAGATGGCTAATGCAAATGAAAGGTGAAAATCCTAAATTGTTGAGGTGGTCCTTCTCCCTGCAGGGAATGGACTTTGTAGTGGAACACAGACCTGGGACTGCCAATGCAGATGGACTTTCCAGGTTCTTCCACTTAGAAAATGAAGACTCTCTAGGGAAAGGTTAGTCTCATCCTCTTTCGTTTGGGGGGGTTTGTGTGAGAAAGTGCCCTCTTTCTGCATGGTTGCCCCCACTTTTTGCTGAATTGCTGATGTGCTTTTACTGAGTGTGCCCTGGGCTCCTCTAATCAGGTACCCAGGGCCTATGTTCTTTCCCTAAAACTGCATTGAAGCCTAAACCCAATTGGCAACTCTGGCCACAGGTCAGCCCCTGGTAAATGGTACCACAGGTACCCAGGGCACTGTGACCAGAGAAGGCCTCTAAGGGCTGCAGCACTTATTGTGCCACCCTTAGAGGTCCTGTACCCTTACACACACACACTGCCTTTGCAGGCTGCGTAATTTGGTGCATAACAAAGTGAAGAGTCGACATGGCACACATCTCTGTGTGCCATGCCTACAACCCACTGCCCTGGCATAGATCAGTCACCCCTGTAGCTGGGTGCACTATACCAGTGGTGAGGGTACAGGTGCATGAGCCCTGCACCCCTACAGTGTCTAAGTCCATTCTTAGACATTGTAAGTGCAGTGCTGCCATTAAGAGTATATGGTGCTGGGAGTTTGTCATTACGAACTCCACAGCACCATAATGGCTACACTGAAAACTGAGAAGTTTGGTATCAAACTTCTCAGCACATTAAACCCACACTGATGCCAGTGTGGGATTTAATGAAAAATGCACACAGAGGGCATCTTAGAGATGCCCCCTGAAAACTAACCCACCTCTAGTGTCCATGCTGAGTGGCTGCTTTCAGCTGCCACCACCAGACATGTTTCTGGACCCCTGGGTCGAGAGCCTGCTGCTATCTGGGGCCTAAAACAATGCACATCCTGGGACGAGGTGCCAAGCCTCCTCCCCCAGGATGGGCAGGGTTCACGAAGGGGAAGCTTGAAAGGCTTGCCGCCTTTGTGAGCTTCCCCAGGCCACTTGCTGCTCTCAGCAACTGGTCCCCACTGGTTCTGACCCCCACTTTGGGCAGGAGAACCGGCGGGAAACAGAAGTGAGGAAGAGAGGTGTGCCTACCTCTGCCAACTCCACCCCTCAGGTGGGGGAGGCGAGGTGAAGCACAACTCTGTCCATGCCATCTTGAAGATGGGGGGACTCAGCCAACCAGGGACAGGCTCATGCCCCCCTCCCACTGGAGGGTGGCATAATAGGGGGTGTACCCACCCCAGGGAAGGGACCCATTGGTCCCTGCCTTTTACCTACCTGTAACGCCCCAACATCTAGTATTTAGGGGCACCCCTGAATCTTGCTTCCTCAGACAAGAACCTGCAACAAGAAAAGAAGAAGGACCGAACAGCCGTGCCGAAGCTAACAAGAGGAAGACACCCACTGACTTGGCCCCAGCCCTTCCGGCCTGTCTCCACCTCGAACCTGCTCCTGCGAAATCCCGGTGTGTCCTGCAGCCAGCAACCTCGAAAACCCCGGAGAACCTGCCTGCCTTCAAGCACCAAGACTTTGTGTCCCGTGAACTCCGGATTTGTTCATCTGCAACCTCTGGCTCCGGCCGGACACCGCGGATCCGCCCCACTCTGCACCCGCCGTCCACGTCCCGAGCTCGAGTGGGCAAACACCACGAGGAGGTCACCCCGGCGATCCTGACCCGAGATCCGGCGACCCCGGACCTGCCTCAAGCCTCCAGCCGACACCTGCAGCCTAAATCCAGAAGGCCCTCAAACCGTGACCAGGAGCTGGTAAGAAGATCTGACCCCAAAAGGCACACCTGCACCCGACGCCCCACGGCCTTGTGTGCCCAAACCAACGGTGCCTAGCCAACCCCTAACTACCTAACTTACCTCTCGAAGTGGTGGTCGCACCCAGAAGACCTTCGTCCCCGAGCCTGCAGTGCCTTTGCAAACCGGAGGTTTCCCATTGAAACCAACCAGGCGCCCAACGTTGAAACAGCACCCTGCACGCGGCCGCCCTAGTGGCGCTGAGGGTGCACCTTTGGTGCTAATTTGTTTCCCCATTTGCCCTGAGCTAAAGTCCAGGAGCTTTGCTCCCACAACCCAGTGGCCTGCTTGCCATCAGCCACCAACCGGAGGCCTCCTATCCCCCATTGGATAACATTGGGCCTCAGCACTCTGCACCCGGCCGCCCTAGGGCCGCTGAGGGTGTAACGAGAGTGCATCCTTGACCCTGGGGAACCCTTGTTCTAACCCCAGAAGCTCAACTCCAAAGACCGATTACTTACCTGGTAACCGTTAACTTCATTTCTCTCCATAGGACTCCATTGACTGTTTCTCTCTGAAAAATTTTCCAAGTGTGGAGTTGATTTGTATGGAAACCTGAAAAATAACAATTGTGCAAAACTGATTTTACTTACCTTTTCTCTAGGAAATGTCCCAGTGTGATATCTAGGCAAATCACACTGAGTAGAAAAAGTAATCTCAAAAGTAACGTAGAAGTAACTTACCTGTAATTTTCATTGCAAAGTCGATACAAAGTATATGTACAGCATTTCACAGTATTGCATTACCAGTAATTCAAACTGTAACCATTTCAAAGTACATTTACAATTACATTTCAAACTGTATATTTACTGCAAAGTATTTATCAACTTACCTGTGCCAGGCTTGCTTGGTTCTAGAAAATAAAATAACTAAAAGAATATTTTTATACAAAACCAATTGGTCTGAAGTTCAGTCTTTGAGTGTGTGAAATCATTTGCTGATTGAGTGGGTACAACAAATGCTTAACACTGTCCTCTGATACTGACTTACTGCTCGACCACGCTACCACAAATAGAGAGTGAGGTGCTATCTAACTTTACCTCTGCCTACCTTTGGGGATCCACTGGACTCTGTGCACACTATACCTCTCTTTGGTATAGTATATACAGAGCCAGCTTCCTACACCATGTGAACCCCCTTTCTTCATTTCTTGCTGATGTTTTTTAGCCCTGCAAGGCCTTGCTCTTGGCACCATTAAAGGCTACTTGTCAGCCATCTTGGCTATTTTGCGTCTGCCCTCAATCTTTAAGTCACTCAGTTTTTGCAAGGTTTGCAGCATTTGTTCCCACCTACTCCCTTTGTGATGCCCCATGGGGACCTCAATGTGGTCCTTACTTTTCTTGTATGTTATACCTTTGGGCTCCTGCATAGCTGCCCTCTGCAGATTTTGACCTGGAAATAAGTGTTCCTGATGGCCGTTGCAGAGGCCAGGAAGATCAGTCAACTTCACACTCAACATCTGTACACCAGCTTCTTCCCTGACAAGCTTGTTCTTCAGACATGTGCCTCTTTCTTTGTGAAAGTGGTCTCCCCTTTTCATATTGGCCAGAGTATTCCTTTGGCTGCCTTCTGTGCCCCACCTCATCTGTCCAAGTAGGAGGAGAGACTCCATCCTTTGGACCGTAAAAGAAATCCACCAGAGCCAAAGCTGCCACTACTGTGTTGGCGCTCGGGGACTTCCCAGACATCTGTCAAGCTGCCACGTGGACGTTCCTCCATACGTTCACAAAGTACTACTGCTTGGACAGTCGGGTCCATCATGATGGGTATTTCGCACGTTCGGTCCTACAGAACCTATTGGTCTTAACCAGTTTGCAGACCCACCTCAAGGGAAGTATTGCTCGGGTATGTATTTTGAGGTGAGGAATCTACGGTTAGAAGTCTCTACCAGATGAGCAAGTTACTTACCTTCTGGGGCAGCAAAACTCAATACACCAGTGCCTACGGTTACAACATAGACTGGTCCCCTCTTTATATGGTCACATAACGGAGATTTGTAAGGTCACTGCATGTGCTTTCAGTCTACACATTCACAAGACACTTTTCCCTAGATTCACATTCTAGAGCTGATGCACAGGTAGGGCAAACGTTTTTGAGGAAGCAATTTTGTTGGACTTGGCTGTTTCTTCTTTCTTTCGTGCCTGATGTTGGGGATAAGCTTTCTGTTTTATTCAGTGTTTATGAAATCTATAGCGATGACTGAAGGAGGAAATTTCGCTTACCTGTAAATCAAGTTCTGCAGTGAGCAACCCTCCCTCCATCCTGGTGGAAGGAGAGAACCTAATGCAATCAACAACAGTATCCTAAGAAGGTGATCAAAAAACGAAAGCAACGGTCAAGAACATGAAATGATGGGATACCGCAAAGAAGCAGCCTCCTATTTCCGCTCCCTTTAAGCTGCAGCCTAACTACATTGTCCTATTTTTCTTTTGCTTTTATAATTAAAAAAAAGTTTTAGTTGTGTTGCCATTTTTCTTTCTTTATATTTATAATTAAAAATTGTCTTCTTAAAAAAAATCAAAAAATTGGCCAATATAGCTTTCAATATGCAATCAAATTTGTTTTAGATTTACAAAGAAAAGTTCCTTTTCTAGTGAAGAGTATATATTTATGTTGTGTGGTACTGCTGCACCCTTGCACCCCCCACGCATCTGCCCCCTCCCCCCTCAACCAACCGTGTGTGAATCAACTTGGTGCTTTTTAGTGTTGATTTCCCTGAAGTAAACCTGTTTTACAGGTGAACAACTTATCTCACTCTGAACATGGCTTATGAAGGTAGAGGAATAGCATAAGAATTCCAGAGCAACCAGAAACTATAGGTGGAGTACTTGATCTCGTGCTTGCTGCCTCCAGATACAGGCTGGATTGTTGCATAATGGGTCTTTGAAAGGGAATGACCGCTGCTGCACTAATACCCATCCATCTATAGAGAGTCCTATTGTTTCTATGATGCTGAAAAGGAGGGAAAGAGAATAAGGGTGTGCCTAAAACGGACTATTGTGTGTATAAACATGAATTATTAGTACATTAAGATTTTCTGTCAATCTGAAATGCTGGCACTCTATATTAAACACCTTGATTGACTGATAATTAAACTGTTTAAGGTGTTTGTGTTCTCTAGATTATTTTTTCTGCTCACTTTTATTTTATATTTTTATCTCTGTCCTGTAAAAAAAAAAAACAGGAAGAATGCAGAAAACATGTATTATTTTTCTGAGCTGGCATTGACTCTCAATGCGTTTGAAGAGGGCACAGCACCCACAGATAGCCGGTTGCGTCCAGACCAGAGACTAATGGAGAATGGCCGCTGGGATGAAGCAAATGCAGAGAAACAAAGACTGGAGGAGAAACAGCGAATAACTCGCAAGAAAAGAGAAGCAGAAGCAGCAAAACCCACAGAAGAGGGTAAGAAATTAAATCTGTCTGCATTGTATACTTTTCTTTGTCCTCCTCCTCCAGGGGTTTAATGCATTTATGCACCCTGGTCATTTAAAGTAGCTTTTCTGGACTGTATACTCTGTAGTTACCTAGACAGTTCATAAGTAAATTGGTTTAAAATACATTTTTGGGAATGAGGAGTTTGGTGAATAGCCAGCACTAGGGAAGGTTGAGCAGGCTTCACTAAAAACAACCCCCCAGTCCCTGCCTTAGGAAAACTGCTTCCACCAGACGCTATTCATGTGGTTTCAGGTATAGAGAGGTTCCATCTGCCATATGGCTGTAGCTTTAGGTCTCTCACTGAAGTCTGCAGGGGTCAGTTCTGGTTTCACCCTATGAGGACATGTGGGCCCAAATGCAGAAAGGCATCCATAGCCTTCAATTGCTCTTGGAGCCACAGCCTTTTTTCCTGAGGTCCTACAGCCTTATCCAAAGACCACACTTAAGGTGCCTAGTCTTATTGTCTTCTTCCTTTTATCAGATTCAAAGGTTTTTCATGCAAACTCGTCTTCAACAGTACAGTACATTTCTGATTGAGACTTCTAACCGCAGGTTTCACACATTTTGAATATCCTCACGCCTTAGACTGGATCCGGAAACTTTTTATCGACAATTCCCTCCAGTATAGTTAGGTGGCACCATTCGATGCCATGCTTCCTATTGCCGCTCCGTCTCGTGCAGGAGCGACATCAGGACCAATATATATACACGTCACCTGCTCGTGCTGGCATCAGTTCCTTTCTTTCTGCTCCAGCCGACGTGGATTTGGAGCTCCAACTGTCATTTGACAGATTTGACCTGTACCCGACAGATATAAGTTACGGATCCGCTTGATGATTGCCTCTCTTGTCTTGGCTCTGGCCACGACTCAGTCGTGTTCGTCGTGTGCCAAGATGAATAGGTAGGCCATCGGTGAGCGCAAGGCCATGCTAGCCGTCGCACAGATGTGGAAATCGAAGACTTGCTTCCAATCAGTCTACGGCGCGGCGGTCCCGGTTGAAGCCGAGGACTTGCTCTCATTCCTGAGGTCGTTCACATGATCGGACCTTGTCCAAGTCAAGTAAGTCAAAGCAGAGCCATAAGAAGTCCAAGCATGATTCTCTTGGATCTCAGCACTTACACCACTCGGAGCCACGCGGCACACTGGGTGCTTCTAAGCCGCAAATCCTCTTCCAGGCTCACAGCACAGTTTAATTTGATTCAGGTGGCAATGCTGGATCAACTCCAACAGCTATAGGTAGCTATGGAGAAAATATTTGATGCCACACAGTGTCTCTCTGGTGCACCTTCGGGCCCCATGCCTCTGAGTGGGCCATTAGCTGAGCTACCATCAGTCAATCCGACTTTGATGTCAGCTGTGCCTCTTGACCTCATTCCAAGGTTTAGTCTGTGCTGGTTCTGGGTCCATCAAAAACAGACCAGACAACGGTTTTAGCGCCATCCTCACCTGATTTTTCTAGGGAGGCGTATCTGTTTGGATATCAACCTTATACTCAGGATTTTTGGGATGCAAGTGAATTTGACACTTCACCTAAAATTGGACTGGCTCTACCTAATTCTGCTACCGCCTCCGAAGAGGCAACCTCCATTGCCACAATAATAAGTAGGGCAACCGAAACTCTTGATCTTATTCTGCACACTCAAGATGTCAAGATTACTTTCTTGACAGAAGTCCTGGACCCAGAACATTCCTCGCAGGTGCCATTGCTGCCATTTAGTGAGGCTCTGACATGTGTTGCTAGGGACATGGGCTAAGCAAAGATCTTGTCCACCAATAAATAATCAAATTGCAAGAAGGCATAGACCTGCCCCTGGGGAGCTGGGTTTGCTTTTGCAGCTTCAGACACCTGAAAGCCTTGTGGTACAAGCTTCTATTAGCCGTACAAAATCTAAAGCCTTTTCTACCACTTTCCCTGATAAGGAATCAAAGAAGTTGAAGGTATATGCAAAAAGGATGTTTTCTTTGGGCAGTTTGGCCCTTAGGTCTCTAAATACTTCATCTCTTTGAGGAGATACTCCTGTGATTTCTAGGATAAGGTGGTTGATGTGTTAACTGCTGTCACGGCTGAGGCGCGTCTAATCTTACAATGGTTAGTTGCTTATGGTTAGGATGCAGCAATCACTGATAGATATGCTTCTTGATGGCTCTAGCCTATTCGGGGCGAAGGCAGATTAAGCCCTTGGAAGATTTAAAGAGAGCAAGGCCATCGCCCGCTCTCTGGATTTGACTCCATCTGCTTCCCAACAGCAACTCCTTTTTTGTGGCTTTGGAAGGGGCCACCTTCAGAGACAGAGGCAGTATTCATCTCAGTTGTGGCAGACCACTCTGTCCTTCAGAGGCTATGGTCGTGGAGCAGGACAGCAGCATTCAGGCTCTCCAGGGCAGAATTCTGTCCAGTTCCGCAGTCGCATCTTTAATTTGACCTTGACATCCCACGATTGCCTGGTTGGAGGTTGAATTCCTTTCTCCCTCGCCAGTTGAAGGAACATTACTTCAGATCAATGGGTACAACTAGGTTACCCAATGACAGGCCATCTACACCACAACATCTCCGGGAGAACCACTAGTCTATAGCCCAAGACAAAGTTCTAGATCTCTTGGCCAAGGGAACAACAGAGTGTGCTGGTTTCAGAAATTATGACTACTTGTTACTCTTGTTACTTTCTGATACCGAAGGAGGATGGAGGCCTTCGCCCTAATCTAGGCCTTTGCCCTCTGAATTTCTTAAGTAAAGACAAGTTCAGGGTGCTCACCCTGGCCCAAGTTCTCTCTGCCCTCGATCCGGGAGACTTGATGGTAGCACTGGACTTTAGGTATGTATACTTCGACATTCTCATGGCTCGATCTATATTCCACTGTAGAGAACGCTGAGTGTCACTACTTTTCCACGTTTGAGTCCCAAAGCAGTCTTCCTTAAGAGATTCCTTTTACCTGCATTTGGGCATGGGACTCCTGTATGCCTTTCCGCCCCTACCTCTCTAGAATGAATTGAGTTTGTAAAGCGCGCAATACCCAAGGGTGTCTTAGCGCTGGGCGGAACAAGACGAAAAGAGGGGGCAATGACCAGGGAGATGGGTCGCCAGACGCTAGAGCTAAGTCGGCGGAAACAGCCAGGTCTTCAGCTGCTTTCTGAACAGCTGCAGGCTGTGTTGGGAGCGGAGGGCCAGAGGGAGGGAATTCCATAACTTTCCCCCCTGAAATGTCAGAGTCCTCCCGCCCCATTTTAATCGCTTAATTCTCGGAATCTGAACCTTATGTTCTGTGCTAGATCTCAACGTTCTACTAGGAGTATACCATGTAAATAGCTCCTGAAAGTAGAGGGGGCCGGTTCCATGAAGTGCCTTATGCATTAGGCACAAAGCTTTAAACGAAATTCTCCTCTCCACAGGGAGCCAGTGCAGGCCATGAAGTAGATGCGACACAGGTTTGAACTTAGGGATGTTCAAAAGTGTTCTGGCCACCGCATTTTGGAGAGATTGCAGTTTTTTTATCGAATATTTCGGAATGCCTAGATAGAGTGTATTACAATAATCTAGCTTCGACCCAACTAGGGCCAACATTACCGTCTTCTGAAGTTCAGCCGGAATAAACGGAAGTATTTTTTTCAGAATCCGTAGCAAATAGTAGCCCCCGGAGGTCACTGCATTGATCTCAGCACTGAAACATAGCTTGGTATCAAAGATGAATCCCAGATTTTTAGCCTTCAGAACTGGCTTCGGTAGATCCCCCAACTCCTGGGGCCACCACGACGCATTCCAGAAGGAGGTTTCATTCCCAAAAAGCAATACCTCCGTCTTCCCAGAATTTAGCTTTAGGCAATTCTCCTCCATCCAGCCTGCAACTGCGGACATGCAGCTGCGGAAGTTGTGAGCTTCGTTCTCAACCTGGGATGTTACCGACACCACAATCTGTGTGTCGTCAGCGTAAGAGAGTACGGACAGGCCAAAGCTCACAATAAGCTGTACCCGAGGGGTAACATAAACATTAAAAAGCGTTGGACTGAGTGCCGATCCCTGTGGGACCCCACATGGGAGAGAGAAGGGGCTGGATTTAACCCCTCCCAACGCAACCCACTGTTGCCTGTTTTCTAGAAAGGAGTTCAGCAACGATAGTGCCGTGCTCCTGAAGCCCAACGCATGCAGGCGTTTTCTCAGGAGCACATGGTGGACCGTGTCAAAGGCGGCAGAGAGATCAAGTAGAATTAGTGCCGCTCTGCCGCCCTTGTCCACTCTCCCTCTAATTTCCTCCGACGCCGCCACCAGTGCGGACTCTGTGCAGAGTGCTGAAAAATACTGGGGGCTAAGTCTGAAAAATACTGGGGCTAAGTCATTCTTGTGGTTCCAGACTGGGCCCAGAGAATGTGGTACCAGGAACTTCTGGCCAAATGCATCTGTCCTCCAACCCGGCTGCCTCTGTGGGAGGAATCCCCTGCTGCAGCAGCAGCCTAGGGTCCTACACTCGAGCCTGTTAAACCTACACCATCATGCAATGATATTGAGAGTTGACAGTTGATGGCATTTGATCTCCCTCCCGAAGTAGTCTGTGTTATTCTGGCAGCAAAGCATCTTTCTACAAAGACTGTTTATGCAAATTTTTTTAATTTTTTTTTTCTCGTTACAGCCAACCACTACAGACTTCCCTGTCCGATATATTATTGTTTTTTTTTATTAGCCCAGCAAGGCCTGGCTGTGGCCGCAGGTAAAGATTACTTATCAGCCCTTTATTAACCTTTTTTTTTACATTGACCGGATTAGCCATCTCTCTTCGATCATCTGTTGTGATGTGTTTTTTGAAGGGGCTGACCCATATGTTCCCACCTACTGTATAATGCCGCAGTGGGATCTAAATCTTGTCTTGACCTACCTGATGTGCTTACCTTTTCAGCCTATGCACAGTTGTCATTTACGCTTACTTATGCTTAAAACTGTGTTCTTCATCGCTATAACATCTGCCAGGCGAGTGAGTGAACTTCAGACCTTGTCTTCTGTTCAACCATTTGTTTCCTTTTTTCCAGACAAGTTAGACCTTCGAACAAAGGCACTATTTCTGCACATGGTCGTGTAGGGCAATCCATCACCTTGTCAGTATTTTATGCACTGCCTCATTCTTTAAAGTAGGAGGAATGACTACATTGTCTCTATCCTAAGTGGGCCCTTAGTTTTTACATCAAGAGGACCAGGGAATTTCAACAAGGTGACTGTTTGTTACATTTTCTGGAACATAACATGTCAGTGCAGTACACAAAAGAACCCTTTCAACATGGATTGCCTTGTGTAGTAAGACCTGCTATGGGCTTACCAAAAAGCAGCCAACAAACGTTTTACATGCTCTTTCTACCAGAGCAAAGCTGCTACCATACCGCTACTGCGCGGTGTGCCAGTCTTGGAAATTTACCAAGATGCTACGTGGGCATGCCTCCACATGTTCACAAAGCACTGCTGCCTAGCCAGCAAGGTTCGGCAGGACGGGCACTGCGCCCAATCTGTCCTGCAACATTTCCTGGTCTGAGTCACCCCACAGACCCACCACCTGGGAGGTACTGCTTTGGAATGTATTCAAAAGGTGAGGAATCTGCAGTTGGAACTCTGTCAGAAGAATAAGTTACTTACCTTTTGTATTGCCTTCCCTGGTTGAGACGCTAACTGCAGATTCCTTACCAGCCCTCCATCACCTGCCTTCCCTCCTCCCCGTTCTGTAGAATGGTCTCATTCAAACCAGTCTTAATAAGATTCCATCTCAAAATGTTATGCACAGTGTTTTATATTGGTTTCTATGGGTTCCACGCCTTATGGCATGGACAGAGTCCAGAAAGAAACTTGCATGAGCAATTGAGTTATATATACTGGTCTATGCATCACATCCGCATGAGATGCAGCTGCACGAGGTAGCAGGATGTTGCACTGCTCCACCTGCCAACGCTGGAGGGAATTGCTAAGTAAAAGTTTCCGGATCCAGTCTGACACCTGAGGATATTCAAAAAGTGACGAGTCTGCGATTAGATTGAGTCTCTACCAGAAAAGGCATTATTGAAGGTAAGTAACTTTTGCGAATGAGCAGAACCCTGTTTTCCATTTCAGAATTGAATGGTCTTTCTGGTACTAACTACAAAAGTTGCAGTAGCCCCAGCATTATTGATCTCAGTACTGGTTGTAGAAATCAACCTTCTGGAGGATAGTCATAAATGTAGTACAGGATGTGGCTGACCTTTTTGCTCATGTATACTACCTAGGATCGCCTTGAGCCCTTCCTCCTGCCTGCACGCTGGATTTGCCTTTCTCATACTCCTCACTGTTAATGCCTATGACGAGGTCCACATAATGTAGGCGAAAGCAGACCCCTAAAGACTGACAGTGAGGAATGGTAAATGTTTTCTTTCAAGACTCATTCTAACACCTTGGGCAGAAGATTCGTTCAAACGTGGCCTTACACCCTCTGCCGGTAGACGCAACAACAGGAACCTTATTTGCAAATACATAAAAAGAAAGGCAGACGAGGAAATCAGCCCTGAAAAACACCTGGAAAAAATGGAGCTGACTGGCAACAACTCCATTGTGTATCCCATGTGGCAAGCACCCCTGTAAGATGAAATATAGAACAACACATTTTTAAAGAGGATTCTATCTTGGACTATGACTATGAAAAGATGGATGAAGGGAAAGAGCTTCAGTATTTATAACACATAACGTTATCTGCCCTTTGGTACATGGTATTACCACAAAAATGTAATAGGACTCCCTCTTTAAAGACTACTTGATACTCAGGCAATTGTAAAAGAAATCTCTGGTTTAGGGAAGAGGAGATCAAGTGAACTACCTGACCGGTGATGTAGCTTGGTCTCAAAACAAAAGCTTGTCTCACTTCAGAATGTTCGAATTCAGAGCTTTCCATCTAGCACATAAGCCCTTTCTTGCATCAGTGCTGTTGGAGGCAGTCATGGTGCACATTGCAACATGACCCTTGTGCACTACGTCACCTTGGAATAAAATTGAGAACGATCTAAATTGAAATGGTCTGGCATTGGCTAATGGCTTGAAAGTTGCAAATGTACTAAGACTCGAATAGTAGAATTCTTGGAGGATCACACCTGGCTCCTCATTGTTCTGCTGTCTGGCAGAGAACGTCAGCCACTCAAGCACTGCACAAACACAGGCTTTCTTGCCAAAGTGTAAAAAAACTAAATGCTGTGCTGAGGTAATGGCCTAGTCCAGTAGGGTATTCCTTTTGAAGACATGCTTTTACCTCTGCATTTCCCTTTTTTCATGCCCTCCAAAATAATTAATCAAAGTACAGCAATCCAGGAGAAGAATTATCCACATTTCTCCTGCGTGACATTGCCGGTAATAGTTTCTGGAACTTCTTCTTCTGTCAGAGATGCCATGTAGAGAATTGGAGACAACAACTACCTCTTCCACTCTGTAGTGTAGTTCCTATTTCCCTAATAGGCTCTGCGCATTGGAATAATATAACCTATAGGTTTGACATAGGACTACGGTCGGTATGTCCCTATTGAGTATATTAAACTTAATTACTTGTGCCAGCTAGCTCAGAGGCCACTAGAAACTCCTTGAGAACAAGAAGGGAGTAGTTTCTGGCAACCGAAAAACATGACAACTTTTGTTTCCCTTTAGAATCGGAACACGTCTCAGATTCGTGGAAACAATAGATAACAGTTTCACTCAGTCAATCGTGCATGCTTAGTTTCTACAGAGTTACACAGAAAGGAAAGACTGGCGTTTCAATAAAAAGAGTTTATTGAACAGTCTTGTTTCTCGTGCAAGAGATATGTGCTGTTATGATCACAAGACAGTATGCAAGATAAATAATGTACAGTGTAAGCAGTAGAAATAAATAATACTGCGCTAGCATTATCTTTTAGCATATATTCACGTACATAAATAACATGAGCTAAAAATGCGAGTACTCATACGATGCGTCCCTAAACTAGTTCTACCCCAATGTACCTAACCTAAGTGTGGTGCGAGGTAAGAAGTAGATGAAGTATTTTCTAGTATGATATACTAAGAGTCTAGTATGCCAAGAGTCCCTCTAGGTTCTAGTCAGCTCCATTCCTTGAGAATGAGAGAGGTGGGAATCTCTAGCCGGATCTGGAACTCTTAACACCCTGCGAAGGGAGTCAGAACACTGGAAGCTGGATTCGTCTGCGTGCAGGAATGACAGCGTCTTCTCAGTGCGTCAGGCCGGGATACGGGCTCCTCTGAAGTCGAGGTCTCCTCTAACTTGCTTGGGCTAGGGAAGGTATATTTATACCTGGTAGGTGTCTTGGAATGTTAGCATTGAACTGAAGTCGGACAGAGGAAGACGTCAGGAATAAACCCTTAAGGTATAACGGTTCATACATAATAGATGAGTTCTTGGAGAAATCAATAGTCCTGTGCTAGGGGAACTCCCGAAGCTTAAGGGTCTGGTTTCTAAGAACTCGTTGTGACGTTAGGGTGGACGGATGTCGGTGACCATGCCTGTATTTGGAGTGCACGGTTAATGCCTAAATAAGGACAGGGATTCTATGCCTATATAAGGGCAATGCAAATTGTGCCTATATAAGGACATGATTCAGGAAAACCTATATACGTACCCCTAAAGCGGAATACAACACCCACTCCATCTTCGATTGAATGATAATACTAAATGCTAAAAATTTAAATGCTAAACATAAAATCGAGTACCACATATTGCTAAAAACATTTCTAAAAGCATTTTAAAAGAAGCTCAAAACTGTTGCAATGCAATAGGTACTGTACATTTAAAGCATCGTTTTCATTCTAAGCATATAATAGAAGTAAATGCAACGTGAATGAAGACAGAAATATATACATATGACGAAATGGTCGATAAGTTCTTAAAATCAAAGCCATTGCATATCATGGTATTTAAATGAAATGTTAGACAAGTAAGGTGACAATGTGTCCCTGGAAGTATTCAAAGAAGTCCGTTTTATAAGACTAGTTCTACTGTAAGCAGATTGTTCTTTTGCCATGTTTTTTTTATCGAACAAAAATTTGTTTTAAAAGAAAAAGTTCAATTTCTGGGAACAGTTCCAAGTTTTGAAAATATGAAGGCCAAATTTCAATGGTGGCCTGGTACACTGTGAGCTGAATCAAAGTCAGTGTATGGGTCTGGTGTAAACATTAGATCATCTATGTCCGTAGCCAAAATATCGACCACCGAAGTTGGTGACATTTGGAACACCTCGTTCAGAAGGTTAATTGCACAGAGATGAGAAACATCGCCTTCAGCAGAAGATGCAATGTTCGCGTCCGTTACCACCTGTGTGCCTGTTGATCCATCTCGTACCTCAGCAGCAGCCAGAAGCGTCTGTGAGATCTCAATGAATGCCGTCATCAGGATTGGTAGCTCTGGGGACAACACACAGCATGGGCCGTTATCGGGTCCAGCAGAGTATCGACATCCGTTGGCATGACTGATGGGAGTGTTAGACATGTGTCTAGCACGCATTCTTCACCACAAAACAGGCAGCGTAGAACAGGTAAGATGCAATCTTGCCAGATTGGTCTGAATGACAGGAACCACGTTGTATTAAGTTCCCGTAGACGAGGCATGCCCAAAAGCTGTACTATTCGCTCACGACATTTCCGTTCAAGGAGGGCTCTCTCCACATCGCTCGGAGTGATGTTGGCGAAGAGGCTTGCCATAGCGTAGTAGGAGGAATAGAAACAGAATTCCTGCAACAAGTGCTAGAATTAATGGCACACCACCAAACACCGAATGTGCGAAGTTTGGGATGATTCAGAGGACAGCCTGGAAAGGTGCTAATAGTCCGGAACAGATGGTCTTAAATACCTGTACAATTCCGCTTGTATCTGACATGTTAAAGATACGTCCTATCATTTCTACGAAATGTATAGGGCAGTTTGTACGAATTCGAATCTCAGCCGAAGTCCTTGCAACTTGTAGATCATAGGTTTCTTTAGCCGAGGTCAAAGGCACTGATTGTTGTATAAGCATGGCTTTCATTCTGCCTAAAGTATCGAATCGTATAAAAGAGACATTCAACGAAGGCCATAAAGGCGACTCCCTGACTGTGTCTATTGGGGCAAACAATACTTGCATACAGCAAGTGACCCTGGAGTTGACCGTTACTAGATATGGGATGCCTGGCAACATGCCACAGCAACTCTGATCATTCAACATGAGGTAACTCCCATTAGAAAGTTGGCCAAACGTTGGATTAATCACAGCAGCTGGTGTACCCTGCTGGTGGCAGGACAAATTTGCCAAAGAACCATTACAAGCCCTGTTTAAAGATATGTCCTGACAAATCAGTGAACCGCTTAGTGCATTTTCACAGTGTGTACCGCTTAGAAACACTTCACGATCCCTACTCCAACATCTATATGTGTATGGTAAATTCCAGGATGTCTTAATGTATTCTTTACCCAACCTTTCATATTTGCCTGCTTGCATCTGTTTAAGGCAATACTGAAACTGGAAAGTAGTCACAGGTAGACTAATTTTGCCATGAATAAGCCATTCTGTAGCTGGTTTTTCTGCCACTGTAAATGGAAATTTTTCAATGCTCAGTACTGTATACTTTGCTCCCCTTTGTGCCACTTCGATCTGTTTATCAGTTAGATTGTATTCTGCAAACAGAGATGAAGTGTTGATAAAACTCCAAGGCACATAGCCCGCACGCAAAGATTGCAGAGTCCAGCTTAATAACATAATAGAACGTAGTTGCGATTGGCCTTGCTGTAACATGGCTAAATCTTGTTCCAGTATGTCGATAGCAGAGGATACAATACCGTCCAGTGAATAAATTCTGGAGGACAAAGTTGTTAACCCATTGTCGACCACAGAGAGAGTTTTCTCTAAGTTAATACGATCAAGTTCACGTATTCGTTCTGCGGCCTCCATCTGTGACACCTTCCATGCTTCATTATAAGCAGCATAAATGCCGGCATATATGAAACGTTTTTGACGTGGTTTTCTTGGTCCAAGCAAGAATTCCCTAAGGTCTGCGTCTTCTTTAAGTAAAGATAAGTGTTGTTTCACATCCTTAAGTGTAGATTTGTGCAGCCAATCGAGGCATAATTTTCCTACACTGTATGTTGTTACTACCCCCGGATGCTGTCTTTGGACGTATCGTGGGTCTGGCCTATGAATAGTAAACCCCTGTGTTTTATTCAGGAATCTCCCTTGACAGTTGTTTGTGCCTGTGGGCCAGATCAACCATTTTCTCCAATCAGGATTTGTTCTGTTGAATTGTAGCATGGTGTCAACTGTAACCGCTGTCTGTGTATTATTATCACTTGCAGGTGTTGGTACAGAAGGTGCTTTCATGTCTTTAATCTTGGCTAAACCAAGGCAAGACGTTTGTTGAACAGTGTCATTCAAAAACATTATTTGTTGAGGGACGATACAGGCTCTAAATAAAGCTTCCATCCCCTGTACTTGCCAATCTTTAGTACCCCAGACAGATTTTGTGTCTATTGTCTCTTTCCATAAGTCGAAACCATGTCTAGACAGTTGGGCAATACATTTTGCAGAGTAAATCTGTTTTGTATTAGTTAACATAATTTTCAGTCCTGTTTTGTTTACATTTTTATAGTAAAATGTTTCTGGATCAGATGTATTGTATCCTGAAAAATATGGAAACTTTTTAGCAAATGTTTTTGAACTACCTTTTGGTGGTGTAGGACAATGCTCCCATTGGTTAAACAAACACATTCCTAGGTGTTGCAGATTTATGCAAAAAATGATGACCATAGTGGTTATAGCAATACAGCTGTTCATAGTCTGATGAACCCTCTAAATATTCATTATTAGAAAATGCAGCAGATTTTTCTAGGTCAAACATCATGTTATTTACAGTTTCAAAGTCCCAATCATCAGAGTAGGTACTAGATGAAACAAAATCACTTAGTGAGATTTTAAATAAATGTGGAATGTTCAAATGTTCCGTCGGGCCAAAAATATCGAAATCTGTTTTGTCCCACACTATACCATCCTGTGTAGGAACGGCTGTGATGTTCACTGCAGACAAGTCTCTTGTTTCACGATGGGATGATTTGTGAGGTTTCAAAAGTAAGTTCACTTCTTTTCTTTCAATGTCCAAATGGATGTATCTCCCATTTATAAGCATGCTCATAGTCATAACCAAAGCTAGCCAAAGCAGGAAGAAAAATATTCCAGAGATAACCCAAAGTTCAATCCATGGTGAAACCAGATAAGACTCTTTCAGAAAATGTAAAAAGACTTGTTTTTTGAAAGTTTTTGATGCTGGCGTCGTTTCAGGTTCGCTGGGATCCTCAGAAAACATATCAAAGTTAATGAAATAGCCAGAAGCAGTTCTGTCAATTGTTGAAATTGCATCAGGATTTGTAGAAATCGCTGGAACCAGTTGATCACTTGTTACATTGGTGTAGACAGGTGTATTTGGACGAACTGTTACTTGAGTTTCAAGAGGGATGAGTTCCATAGCATTGTTGCTCAGTCCTTCATCTGTTACTGCTGAATTCTCGATGGTTATCAGTCTCTCAGTCTGAACCTCTTGGATAGTAGCGAGAGGAGTGTGTCTGCTACTAGGTCGGAGTCCACGAGGCCTACTATTTAGTATTGGCCACATACTGTGGTTTGATTAGGTCGATGGACACAAATCTTTTCTCCTTTTTTCCAGCAAGGGGCGGCAGAAGTACTGTTCTTGTTCCGTGTATGGCTAGGAGTGGTACTGGTTGTCTGTAAGAAGGTCCAAATTCCTTCTTGTCCGCAATTTTCTCTCTGACTAGATCCCCAACTTTTGGAATCCAGACAGGCCTTGCTGGGACTGCCGGTTTTTCCCCAGTGGTGGTTGGCTTCAGGAACACGTTGCTTTGTTTCGATCTTAGTTCATTTAGTTCCTGCAAAACAGCCAAACGATCATTGATATCAACGGGTTTATTTTCCACCACTGTGCCTCTACATTCTAGATCTGGCACCCACATTCTTGTCCCAAATAGGACCTCATATAGAGTGACCCCCCCTACAGAATTTCTTGGCAAATTGTTTAATGAGCGTTGGACCCCATAAAGATGTTTGACCCACCCATCACCCGAACCTAATAATCTAGCTGTTATAGACTGCTTTATGTCCCGGTTTTTCCTTTCCACAACAGAATTTCCCTCAGGATGAAACGGAGAGGAGTACCGCAATGCAACGCCCAGACTGGCCATGGCTTCTTTGTAAGCCCGAGCGCTAAACGCAGGGCCCTGGTCAGAATGTAGCGTGCCTATTGCGTATGTGCCGATAAAGACTCGCAAATCTGTTATAACAGTTCGAGCGTCAGCCGAGCGCTGAGGCCATATCCATAGGAACCTAGAGCAAGAATCCACTGCGACCATTATATATTTATAGTTACCGTCCCTTTGCAAGGGACCGCAGTGGTCCAGGTAAACACAAGCTAATGGTTTGTCTGAAATTAACAGGGGTGTCTGCGCAGGACGTTTCACTGTGGAGACTTTCATCTGTTGGCATATTTCACATTCCAAAACATAGTTCTTGGTCTGTCTCCTAATGCCAGGCCACCAATATCTTTGTTTTAGGAAAGATACTGTTGCAGAAATACCTGCATGGGAAGAGGCTATCCCTTCATGTGCTGCTAAGATTAGTCCTAATCTGCGTTCCTTGTTTGGAATCACCCTATCCCCCACTCCAGGGATTCGAGCAAAAGGAACGTTGTTCGCATCAATTACATAAGAGTACTTGAGTGGAAACTTTTTGGTAACGCTGCACCACTGCCTTTGCTCGTAGCATTGACAGCCAACATTATCTCACTGTCTATTTTCGTTTTTGAACGAGTGATCGCAGCTACGGAAGCCGTCTGAACAGCCCCCTTGCGGCTTCGTCAGCCAATGAATTCCTGCAACGTGAACGCCATCACGTTGATGACTCAGTGTATGGATCACGTGAGCCTTTGGTAGTTCGCTTTTTAACTGAACTACTTGTTCCCAAAGCGTTTTATGCTTTATTGTGCCACCTTTTGCATCTTTGAACCCATTTTCAAGCCAAATTTGTATATATTCATTATACGACTGCACACAGTAGAAAGAATCGCACACTATGAGTGTGGGGAATTCGCGATCTGTACTTTCAAGTGCCAGTTTAAATGCTTGTAGTTCAGCTCGCTGAGCTGTGCAATCTCCTAGAGATTGAGTTTTAGTGACCATAGGTCTGAAGTTGCCATCGCGCATGCGACCTTTAACGATTGCACACGCTGCACTGTAAGCTTGCTTACTCCCTGTTGCGGGTTGTGCGGATCCGTCAGTGTAAATTATGAATTCATACTGATCGAGAGGCAGAATCTCAGTGGGCAGAGGACATTCATGTTCATATTGCAGAAACGCTTGTGTTTTTAGATCTGGATCAAAAACATATTCAACATCTGTTGCAGCAAGAGAATTAACCCATTGTATCCATCTCGGATGTAAAGCTTTTGCATTTGGAATGCTTGCTTTTGTTACCGCCTCTAAGGCCGGAACTGGGGTTACGACAATAATGTGTTTCCCTTGGGCTAGAGCTCTTTCTTTTGCTACTGCAGTTTGAACTGCCGTCAGTATTTTTTCAGTTGAAGTGAAGCGCATTTCTGCTTGTGTATACAAATGTGATTTGTATACAATTGGTACTTTTTCACCCTCATTAAATGTTAAGTAGGTGAATCCGCATGGACCCGAAATTATTCGGATCACTAAATTGCGTTGACTTACGCGTGTTTGTAAGTGATTTGTTGCTAACATGTTAGCTTGGAGTGAACGCAAGATTTCTGTGTGTTCCTGTGTCCAATTTTTGATTGAAAAATCTGGTTTGATTAATGCGTAGAGAGGTTTAACCCTTTCTGCGTAATTTAGAATGTAAGTTCTTCCAAAATTTAGGAAACCCAGGATGGATTGTACATTTTTCAGAGTTTTTGGAGGTTGGAGCAGCGCACACCTTTCTAAAAAGTTGGCTGCCAAGCTCTTGCCTTCACTTGAAAGCTCATATCCTAGAAAAAGGACATTGAGATGGGCAATTCTTGACTTTTTAAAGTTGAACTTATAGCCCTCGGAGGCGAAGTCCAGTATAATGGTGCTCACCCTGTTCAAGTGCTTATCCAGGTCATCGTCTGTCAGATAGATGTCATCGACATATGACAATGCCTCATTATCATAAATTTGTAGTACCTCCGTTACTCTCGCTGAGAATAACCCCGGGCTGTTCTTGAACCCTTGTGGGAGTCAACAAAATTGACGCTGGGTCCCCTTTATTGAGAAAGCTGTTAAGTACCTGCTTCCAGGTGCTATGTTTTGACAAAAGAAACCATTTGAGATATCTAATGTGGTTTTATATTTTTTACGCACAATGTTATTCATTAATGCTGTACTATGTGCATTTTGCACTGCAAATGTTTTAGAACAAGTGTTTAAATGTCTGTAATCCAAAACTAGACGATATGTATTGTCTGGTTTGGAGACAGGAAACAAAGGATTGTTCATTGAAGAGGTGCATGTTTCAATCACTCCTTGGTATTCAAGTTGATCTAAGATCTCCCTGACCTGTTTTTTAGCTTCTTGCTTTATTGGATACTGCCTCTGTGCAGTAGGTTCATTTTTTAAATGTATTTTATGGTGAGGTGAATCCTCATCCCATCCTACATGATTTTTATATAATGCTGGGGCCTGGGCTACTGCCCATTTCCTGGCATAACTATATTTTAGATGAATTGGAATATGGTTGGAGAAGGCAGGCATAATAATTTCCTCACCATGTGGGCACTCCCTGACAAATTGTGGTGGCCAGTCTTTTTCTGCTAGAAGTATATCATAACCCCTTGAAAGTTTCTCCCAAAAGAGCGCTTTCACTTTTCTTGGTATGTCTCCCTCCATCCGGAGTGTTATTTCATATAACTTTTGTGGAGAACTAATCCTGGTGTCTACAGTCTCAACTGTGATGTACTCATTCAAGTCCACTATCTCCAGAAGTTCCTTCAGGTTCTGGCGAGCTATTGTGACTTCTGCAGCACTGTCCAGCATTGTCTGAGCCCATTCTCCGTTCTTGAGTTGTGTTCTCAGTATCCTCGGCATGTCTGACCTTCAGTCCTGCTACCTTCTTCTTTGCGAATTGAGGTTTGGATTTATTTTTTGGAACGTGTTTGTGGTCTTTCGATTTTACGCGTTCTTCTCTATGTTCTGACCGTCCTCTTCTTTCCGATGTCTGTGACGATATCTGAAAGGTACGAGAGGAACGTGTATCAGTATCTTGATACCTGTCAGGCTTTTTCAAATTATCCCTATTCCTGAGGTTATACCTCCTTTCAGAGGGTTCCTTTTGAGGAGACCTACCTCGGGATTGAGAACGTTTCTCGTTTGAATTTTGTTTATTTGTTTCCCACTTCTTTTTAGAAGATGTAGGAGTTTGTTTAATAGAGTCCTTCTCAGGACTTTCAGATAGTGTTTGCTTCAATGGTCTTCCACCCAAACTATCTCTGCCTAATTCTGCATAAGATTGTTCTATTATTCTGGGTAGTTCTGTTTGATGTTCTGTAACATCGAATTCCCTTAATCGTTGGTGGATCGCCACTGCTGCTGCCTCCCCTTTAATATTAGATAATATTATTGTTGAGACCTGGTCGAAATTTTTCAGTAATTTCATACTTAAATTCAGAGCAGGCTCTGCCCCGTATTCGTTTTGAATTTGTTTCAGGACATCTGGTATTACTGCAATTGATGGAACACCGTGTGTTTTAGTATAGATGGCAGCAAAGACTGCGCCCCAAGTGGTGCAATCTTCCAGTTGTGGTGTGATCCCCATTGGTAAACAGATAGTTAGGATTCTGTGTTTCTCATAAGGGCTAGTATTAGGAAATACTGCTTCTATTTGAGTAATTTTTTGAGCTATCCAGAAAGGAATTTGCTCACGTTTTGTGGGCATTTTACCCATGACTGCTTGTAAAGTCTGTGGAGTAATTTTTAGTGTATTCCTCTGTTGAGGGGTTTGATTTGGAATTGTCAATGGTGGTTGGACTGTGAGAGTCCGCATGACATATTGGACTAATTGTCTGTAAATTTTTATTAACTCTGTAAGTTGAGTAAGTAGTTCCTCGTCTGACATTACATCAATGTAGCCGGCTAGAATCGGCCATGTTGCTCCTGGTCTACCTAGTGGACCGAGCCTGGTAATGTTTTTGTGATGTTTTAGGGCGCCTTTAAACCAGAGCTGATGCTCCTGGTATGTTAGTGGAATTTCAATCTCCTCGAAAGGAATATATTCCTCTGGTGGTTCATCTTCTTTGTAGAAGTGAAACAGTTTTGTTACTGGATTTGATTCTGGGAATACTATCCATGAATAGAATACCTCTGTCTGAAAGGATTCTTGTGCCTCTATCACGAAAACTGCTCTACCTCCTCTCGGTGGTAGGCCGTGTTTTATAAGTTTTAGAGTGAGGGCTCTTCTTAAGTTTGGATGGATGTCTATAACACCCTCCTCGGTTTCATTTAAACCTGTAATGTTAAAAGCTGTTACGACTGGTTGAGCCGCAGCTCCACCGGTTTCGGTGTTATTGTCCCCGTGTATGGACATTTGTTTTTTGAAAAATGTAGAACAAGTTTCAAGGAAACAAAAGATAAGGTGCACAATATTTTGGAACACTGTACCCTTCAACGTTGAACAAACCAAAATAGCTAATATATAGGGTTTTTGTCCTATTTAGCTTTGGCGGATATTTAACCCTACCTACTCCAGACGTCTTATGGAGTATGTGAGTAGGGGTCTCTGAGAAAGGCACGACTGAGTTACTCAGTATCTAGCGTTAAATTACTGCCTGACCAAACGTTTGGGCGCCATGTAGTGTAGTTCCTATTTCCCTAATAGGCTCTGCGCATTGGAATAGTATAACCTATAGGTTTGACATAGGACTAAGGTCGGTATGTCCCTATCGAGTATATTAAACTTAATTACTTGTGCCAGCTAGCTCAGAGGCCACTAGAAACTCCTTGAGAACAAGAAGGGAGTAGTTTCTGGCAACCGAAAAACATGACAACTTTTGTTTCCCTTTAGAATCGGAACACGTCTCAGAATCGTGGAAACAATAGATAACAGTTTCACTCAGTCAATCGTGCATGCTTAGTTTCTACAGAGTTACACAGAAAGGAAAGACTGGCGTTTCAATAAAAAGGGTTTATTGAACAGTCTTGTTTCTCGTGTAAGAGATATGTGCTGTTATGATCACAAGACAGTATGCAAGATAAATAATGTACAGTGTAAGCAGTAGAAATAAATAATACTGCACTAGCATTATCTTTTAGCATATATTCACGTACATAAATAACATGAGCTAAAAATGCGAGTACTCGTATGATGCGTCCCTAAACTAGTTCTACCCCAATGTACCTAACCTAAGTGTGGTGCGAGGTAAAAAGTAGATGAAGTATTTTCTAGTATGATATACTAAGAGTCTAGTATGCCAAGAGTCCCTCTAGGTTCTAGTCAGCTCCATTCCTTGAGAATGAGAGAGGTGGGAATCTCTAGCCGGATCTGAAACTCTAACACCCTGCGAAGGTAGTCAGAACACTGGAAGCTGGATTCGTCTGCGTGCAGGAATGACAGCGTCTTCTCAGTGCGTCAGGCCGGGATACGGGCTCCTCTGAAGTCGAGGTCTCCTCTAACTTGCTTGGGCAAGGGAAGGTATATTTATACCTGGTAGGTGTCTTGGAATCTTAGCATTGACGTGAAGTCGGACAGAGGAAGACGTCAGGAATGAACCCTTAAGGTATAACGGTTCATACATAATAGATGAGTTCTTGGAGAAATCAATAGTCCTGTGCTAGGGAACTCCCGAAGCTTAAGGGTCTGGTTTCTAAGAACTCGTTGTGACGTTAGGGTGGACGGATGTCGGTGACCATGCCTGTATTTGGAGTGCACGGTTAATGCCTAAATAAGGACAGGGATTCTATGCCTATATAAGGGCAATGCGAATTGTGCCTATATAAGGACATGATTCAGGAAAACCTATATACGGACCCCTAAAGCGGAATACAACAAGGGCCCTAGAAACTTGCTGTCTTTCTTCCTTCCTTTAAGGGACCTCTTCACATACACAATTTCCCTTGCTTGTACTCAAACTTCTTTGGCACCAGACTTAACATCACAATGCATTTTATACTTATCCTGTGCCACCTAAACATTTTGCCTCACCACCTCTGGCGACCACTGAACCTGCTTAGACTGTTTCATCCACCTGTGGGTGTCTTTGGTGAAGGACTTTCTACCCAGTATAACAGTGAAAGGTCTATACCAGTCACCCCAGGAGTGATGTTATACATGTGATGTTATACATCTAAATCATCTTCCTTAGCATCACCATCCAATTCTTCCTTCTAGTACTCGCCATCTGAAGAGCACCCATAATATCTTGGTTGAGAGGTTCAACCGAGTTATTAAGGGTGCTCTTCATAGGGCGAGTACTAGAAGGAAGAATTGGATGGTGATGCTAAGGAAGATTATTTGGATGTATCTCTCCTAGTAAAAACAATTGTGGGTTTTTACTGCCAGAACATTTTAAATAAGTTCTACTTTTTAATATGCAGCACCCTGCATTAGGACTCGATAGGCCTGCTGTTGGTGTGACAAGAACTGCACAAACATGCAATACAGTGACTGAAAGGTGTGCATCTTTTTCTTTATCCGGTCAGCGGTTTGGGTTTCAATTGCTTTCTTGCACTTGCTACGTGTGTTTTTTGTTTGCTATGGGGATTAGGTACAGCATGAAATGGTGCTTTTAGGTACTTTGGCCCTCATTATCATGTCGGTGGTGGTCCCATCAACATCTATGCCATCTGTTCGACTGCTGGATTACAATTCCTGCAGTCGGCGTGAGTTGGCGGGGGTGAAGACCGCCACTGCCTCCGACAGGCTCAAGAAGCCGTTGGGATGGCGGTCGGATTCCTAATCCTTACAATGGGGCGGTGCCAGTGCAGGCACCTCCATAGGGATTAGGATATCCCTTTCGGACTGCCTGTTCATGGGGGTCTGACCGCCATGAACAGACAGGTGGAAAGGGACTTTGGGGTGCCCCTAGCTGGTCCCCTGTCCCACATGGGCCTCCGCTATGGGGGGCACGTGGTGCCCCCCCAAACATCCATGCACTGTGTGCCGGGCACCACCTGGTGCCTGGTGCATGGATGTTTACAAACATGTCCTTTTCCATTGTGGCTTGTGCTGCAGCCTTTTCCGGGCCGCAGCGCAAGCCGCAATAGGAAAGGGCATGTTTCCGACCGCCTCATGGGCGGTCGCATCGTAATCTGGCAAGTGGAACCGCCGACTACTAGTCTGACGGTTACCATCGCGCAACGATGGCGATCTGACGCTCGTCTGACCGCCATCCTAATAAGGCCCTTTGTTACTTGCACTCAAATGTCAGGACAGTTGCTGCCCTAGGTTGATGACAAAAGCAGGTATAAAGCCTGCTTCTTGGTGCAGCATTGTAACGTAATTTGTTTTGGACAGCGCACTCAGTGACCTAGAGTGCAGTACACAATGTTACATGTATTTCACTTTTTAAAGTACATTGGGTTAGCATCATGTGTTTGTAAATGTAAATCAAATGGACTGAGACGGTGCTTTTTGGTATGATTGATTAAATAATTCTAGGCCGATCACGCACCCCTGTATGGTGGTGATCAGCTCTGAAGTGCACATGGGTGCAGCATATTTTTATGTTTAATATTTAATTGAGTTTTCACAGCGAGTCTCACTCAATAACGAAAGCGGCACCGTTTCTACTTGGCATGTACTGCATTAGTAAATATGCATCATGTTATTAACCTGATGCACTTTCTGCCTGTGCGACTACTTTAATTTGCAGTGTGTTCTTTTCACATGGAGATAGGATGCACGGAGATGGTACCTTTGAACCGTATTTATGCATAACTCAAGCCCCGGACTGACATCACTGTATCATTAATACAGAAGCTATGAGAAGGTCTGCGTCTGGGCGCAACGTATTTAGATTTGGGTTGGGTTTTCAAAGTGCCCTTCTGTAATTAGTGCCATTACTAATTAGCCTATATCACACTTTTAAAAATAGATAAGGATGCTAACTTGAAGTGCTTTCTGCTTGTGCTGCTGCGACCTTTCATTTGTAATGTTTGTATCGACTTGGAGATCAGATGCACAGATATGGTGCTTGCTTTTAAGTGTGCCAACACTTGCCCAAAAGTTACCAAACAAATTCCCCCAACGTGCCTTTGACATGTTTACAAAAATAAAAAAAGACCCATTCGCGTTGCCAATGCTTCTTTTGGATTGTATCAATTTTTATTGTTTTTGGAAAAGGAAAGTACAAATCTTTCGCCTACAACCAATGGCCAGTGTAGGGAAGAGGGGTAGTAACCAACAATTTACACTTATAAACCAAAACTAAAAAAAATAATAAAAAACTATCTAAGTCATGCCCGCCTGTATAGTGATAATGTCCATGTTGTCCCACTTCCACCTTAATGTAGCTTAAGTGTCAGGTTGTATGCCGGCTGTGAGGCATAGAATGCGTAAGTATATTGGGCACGTGAGCTCTCGGAAGGTGTTGGATAAATATTTTAGGCAGGGGCCCCATATCTTCTCAAATTTAGGGAGCGTTTGGTCTACAACTGCTGTTAGTTTTTCCATTGGGAAGCCCCAGGAGGATGTAGCTAGGGAAGCGAGGTAGTTTGGTCCCAAACATCTGATCTATATCGGTCAGTATGTCCTCCCAATAACGGTGTAGTTTGGGGCAGTGCCACAAGAGATGTGTTAGTGTACCTGATTTGCCGCAATGACGCCAGCATTTATCATCGCATCCCTGCTTCCACCTGACTAGGCGGGCGGGCGTATAGTACCAATAGTGCACTATTTTTAAGAGTGTCTCCTTCCCAGCTGCGCAGTGTTCCGATATGCGGGCTTGTTGCAAGATATCTGTCCATTCTTTGTCTGTGAACATGCATTCACATTCCATTTCCCAACTGGACCTCGCTGGCGATAATAGGGAGTTAATAGAGGTGTTCAAAAAGGAATAAATGTCGGATAGCAAACGCCGGACATCGCTCGGTGTTAGAAGCCAGCCCTCGAATTGCGTGAGGGGTCTGCTAGCGTGGGGTCATATGTCAGCTTTAGTCACCCAGTGGCGAACCGCTGCGTATCGCCATCGCTCCGAATCCGAGAGACCATAATCCTGTTGAAGCCCTGGGAAACCTCATAGTCCCCGCTCATCGAAGAGGTCTCCTATGCGTTTGCAGTTGGCTTCTTGACACTGGGAGAAGGTTGTGCCAAGCATGGCCAGGGGAAAGTCTGCATTCCCTATGATCGGGGTGAATGGAGAGATCGGGGTAGTCAGGCCCCTGGAAACGATTAGTTTGTCCCAAGCACCCATTGTGGCCCGGACTACCGGGGAGATGTACACTCCTGGTGGGCGGTTCTTGTGCAACAGCCAGGGGCCCTTCCAGATGTGGATGCCGGCCACTGCCTGATCCAGGAAGCACCAATGCTTTTCCGTAAGTGGACCCTGTCACTCCACTAAAAACCTCAATTGCGCTGCCTGCTGATAGCGTATCAAATGGGGTATCCCCAGACCTCCCTTAGCCACTGGAAGATACGCCCGATCCCTAGCCATCCTTGCTTTTTTACTACCCCAGATGAAAGACTCCAATGATAGTTGCAGTTTCTTTATCACGGTAGGAGGTGGTTGCAATGGCAACGCTTGCATTACATATACAATTTTGGGCAAAAGGGTCATTTTGGCGGCAGCTATTCGCCCAGACTATGAGATAGGGCCTCCATGCCATGATTGGATGAGCGAGCGCACCGTAGCCAACAGAGTGGCGTAGTTGTGCGACAAAGACTTGTCGATAGTAGAGAATAGCTGGATGCCTAGGTATGAGATACCCTGCGCGGCCCATGAGAAGGGGAAGGTGTTGGCCAGGTATATCTGTTCGTCTCGCGGGATAGTGAGGTTGAGGGCTTGAGATTTAGCAGTGTTCATCTTAAACCTGGACACTTCCCCAAATGCCGCCAGTTCCTCAAGTAATGGGGGCAGCGACTGACTTGGTTTAGTTATCGTGAGCAGCACATCATCCGCATATAATGCTATTTTGTGCGCCTGGCCACCCATCCTCACTCCCTCAATAAGAGGATGTCCCTGTACCCGCTCCGCCAGTGGCTCCATATAGAGTGCGAACAGGAGGGGGGAGAGGGGCACCCCTGTCGCGTTCCTCTCGATATTGGGAAGACTGGGGATAAGGTGTTGTTGACACGGACCAGGGCTTTAGGGTTGGTATAGCTAGCCCATATCCATTGGCGAAAGCGAGGGCCTAGGCCCACAGCTTCCAACACTTCGCACAAGAAGGGCCAGTGCACCCGATCAAACGCTTTTTCAGCGTCTGTTGATAAAAGTAGTATGGGTGTCTGTGAGCGGTTGGTTTTATCGATAAGATGGAATATCCACTCTGTATTGTCCCTGCAGATGCGTCCCGGAATGAAACCAGATTGGTCTGGGTCAATCAGACCAGGCATATACTTTCCCAGTCTGCTTGCTAGGATCCCTGTAAATAGCTTGGCGTCTACATTTAGGAGGGATATGGGGCAATAGGAGGGTCAGTTCAGTGGGTTTTTCCCGGGCTTTGGTAGGACTGTAATTATAGCCATCCTCATAGTCTGTCAGGGCACCCGTGGAGCTAAAGGAGTTATACAGCCGGGCCAACACTGGGGACAGTTGTTCCGCAAATGTCTTAATAAAAGGCAGCTATGAAGCAGTCTTGTCCCGGGGCTTTGTCTACTTGGAGTCTCCCTATCGCCTCAAGGCCCTCTTGTGGGGTGATATCTGATTCTAAGGGTGCGGCTACTTGTTCTGTCAGTTTTGTTAAGGGGGCCTGTGCTATATAGGAGGTATGGTGTGTAGACTGCTGATCTTCTGATTTATATAGTTGCGCGTAAAACCGTCCGAACTCCGCTGCAATGTTGGCGTCCCTCGTCAAGGAGTTTTGGTGATGGTCCGTTAAAGCTTGTACGCGGCGGGCCTGTGATTGGGTGCGTAGTCTATGCGCAAGCAATCTGCCCGCTTTGTTCCCTCCCGCATAGTAACTCTGCCTTGTGCGGAGTAATGCGTGCTCTGCTATATCCATGTCTAGAGCCTTCAGTTGTTTTCTGGCGGTAGTCAGTTGTCGCCGTATCTTGTGAGACCCCCTTCTGTCTATGCGTTTCTTCCAGTTATTTCACCGCCCATTCTAGCGCCGCACGCTTGGCCCTGCTCTCCCTGTTATGCCTCACCGCTATTGCTATATAGGTTCCCCACACAACCGCGTTGAGTGCGTCCCACAGTGTCGAGATTGATGTGTGGTTTGTCATTGGTAGCAAGGTAGTCCAGAATCACCCCCCAGACCTCTTTGACATTTGAATCATATGAAAGCAGTTTAGGATTGAGGCGCCACATTTTGGAGTTCTGGTTGCCATGGGGAAGGAGCAGCACTAGAGAAATGGGGGAGTGATCTGAGAGTGAGGCGACTTCAATGTCCGGCTTCGTCCCTGACCGTAACAGAGAGGTGGAGACTAGAAAAAAGTCAATTCTGGCATACGACTGATGTGCGGCAGAGAAATGTGTGTACAATTTTGTGGTGGGATGTTGAGCCCTCCAGACGTCGACCAGCCCCGCGTCTGAAAGCCATCGAAGCCCCTGGGGGGGGGGGGTGAGTGCTTCTGCTAGGCTTACTCTGTGGGGAGAGCTGTCCAATGAAGCGTCTCGAACTATATTGAAATCCCCCCCAATGAGAACATTGCCATCTGGTGTGGTGAGGATGGACCCAATTGCCTGACGGATAAACGGCTCCTGGTGATCATTGGGTGCGTAAAGGCTTGCAATCGTGATGGTGCGTTGGGGGGAGGGCGAGCTGCTGGGCAAGCATGCGGCCCGTGATCTCTGAGTGCGTGTGAGTGACCCAGCCCTGAAAGTGTGTTGCGAGTAGTACAGCTACCCCCGCTCTTTTGTTCGGTCCAGTCGACCAAAACTGGCAGTTGAACCACTTTGGCCGCATATAACTCCAGTCCTTTTTAACAAGGTGGGTCTCTTGCAGGAGGCATATGTCGCATTGTGTTGCCTTTAGTTGTGTCAAGAGTGCTATTCTCTTTGCCGGAGAGTTTAGGCCCCTCACATTAAGGCTAACCACCCGTACCATGACAAGGTTTCAATATGAAGCGTATTAGGGGCTCTAGAAAGTGACACTGTGCTCCCTCTCTATTTGGTGGATCAGGACATATGTGGGCGTGGGCAGTGTATGAGCTTATTTTCAAGAAAACATACAATGAAACATAACGAACAACATCACCAAGTGGTGAAAAACCAGTGTATACGTAGTACAGGTCCATGTCATCGGCAAGCCTCGTGGATCCTCCAGGATGTTGACAGTCGGTGGAGGCCTCCGCCGACTTTGGCTCATATCACTACTCAAACCTGTAGCAGATCCCAGTGTCAGGCTTGCGTTGACCATAATCTGTGTCCGAATTAGACTTTATTTCGCCATTGACAGTCTATTCCATAGTGACCGAGTTCGCAATTGTGCTCCGGCCTCTAAGATCTTCATTCGTCCTCTTGTTCCGGCTCGGAGTCTTGCTTGGTAAGGTGTTGAAGCAAAGCGGAACGTTCCCTGATGCTTTCGGTTGTGGTTGGTTTGCTCACGAGTTGTGGGAGTCGGTTTTTGAGGCACCTCTGCCGGCCAGATCCCAGAGAGTGCAAGGGGGAGCCCCCACCATCAGCTCGGTCGCCCCGCTCCAAGTCGAATCCCAGGATCGTTGCTGCCTCCGGGGGAGTGCGGGTCGAGCGCGTCTCACCATTCCATATGAACACAAGGCTAAAGGGGTGACCCCATCTGTAGCGCACAACTTTCTCCCTCAGGAAATCTGTAATGGGTTTCATGTTGCGGCGACGCTGTAGATTGATGAGAGAAATGTCTTGGAATAGGCGCACCTTGATCCCTTCAAACATGACGTCGGTTTGGTCTCGTACCACGTTCATTATAAGTACTTTCTGGCGGTAGTTGTGTAGACATGTAAGGATGTCCTAGGGGGTACCTGGAGATTGGGACGGGCGACCCGCTCTATGCGAGCGATCCAGAGGGACCTCAGTGTCTTCCAGTTCTGGGACAAACTGGAGGAAGAGCCGTGTAACGAAATCTTCTAGGCGATTTCCATCCGCCTGAAGTGGGACCCCCTTAATTCTTATATTCGATCTCCGGGACCTGTTTTCCAAGTCTTCTAAGTAGTAGTTAAGGTCCGAATTACTGTCTTTGAGTTCAAGTATTTCACTACGGCACAGTTCCAGTTCCTCTTCTCTGGCGTTGCCTGACTTCTCCAAGGTATCCACCCACTGCCCCAGCTCGCCCACTTCACGACGCAGATCCCTCATATCATTGGCCATCTGTGCCTTCGATGTTGCGATGTCGTCCCTCAATATACCAAAGAAGGGACTCCATAAAACCACGTGACCGGACCCTCCTCGCCTGCTTCCTGCACTTGCTCCGCTCCCATTACTGGCGGTCCGGTGAGGCCGCCCCCTGGGCCTGACCTGCACGCTTGGAGGGGGTTTTTGTGAAGAGGTCATTGATGGCGGGATCTTTTTTGGTCCTGGTGTTTGCCATTTTTGCCCCCTGATGGTACGTAGTGAGTGAGCACTCAATCCAACGTGCTGTGTTTCTCTGCGTGCAGGGTGCCCCTCCAGGTGCGAATTCTTTGTACTGAGCGACTGCCCGGCAGTCGATGTATCTTTAGTGTGGCTCGCTCAGGTAGAATGGGCACCGGGTGCTTTCCCCCTGGTCTTTGGACAATCGCTACTTCCTCCCAGTCCACGTTTCTTGGCCGGAAGATCTGTTATATAGTACAGGCCTCTCGGGCCATTCCTTGGGGATGTACTGGTTCTTCACCACTATGGGGTCAGGTGGTCAAGCAAAATGAGGGCCCCCGGCTTGGGAACAATGTTTTGATCAAGCTTTTGTAGTCTTATGGCACCGCAGAGCAGTCTCAGGAGTAGGTGCAGGGGTGTGTCTCCCTGAGCCTTCTAAGTCTCTGGGCCTCTCCCTACTGCGGATGTACCGGGGCTCCTCTGCTTCCAGCATTCCCTTCCCCACCCGGCACCTTCCCGCGCCTCTCACTACCTCCACTACGTGATGTAGCTGCTCCCTGGTCACCCGGAGCAGGGGTCTGCAGGTATCGGCTCTTTTTCCTGGTCGGAGGCGGTGTGCTGTCCCCTGGCTCCCCAGGGCAGAGGACGGTTTTAGCGGGCGTACAAGCCGTACTGTAGCGAGGGGGGGGATCCTGCAGCGCTGAAGTGCCGGCACTGTTGGCCTGTCCGTGCAATTCTGGAGTCGCTAGTGTAGGGGGGGTGTATAGTGCCACGGCGAGCTCCGTGTCACACTGAGGCAGCTTGCCTTTGCCAGACGCTACCTTTATAGCTGCCCTCAGCAGGGTTGCTTCGGCTACTTTTCCGCTAGGCCTCAGTTCTTCACAGTGCTGCTTATCGGTGCTCCCACGCGTTTTCCGATTCCGCCAGGCCTCCTGCCGCCCGGCAGTCTTTTCCTGGCAGCTCCCTTTCACTGCTTCCTTTCCGACAATAGGAGTCTTGTTACGGGCTTCAGGGTCACACAGTTGGGTGTTGCGCATGACAGCAGGCGTGACACCTCTCTCTCCTGGCGACTGCCTTCCGTGCCTCTCGCACCACGCTCCACTCGGGGCTCACTTCGCACCCGATGTATATCCGGCCGCTTCGCACAATCGCTCTTGGGGGTGCCCCGGCTTTGGCTGCGCTCTCACCTCAGGCTGCAGTCTCTGACTGCAGGCCTTCGAGCGTCAGCCCGCAGCTCTAGTATAGTGTTGGGGGGTGGGGGAAGAGACACCGTCCCCCGGCTCTTCCGAAGCCTGTGTTCCACCTGGCTGAGTCTCCGATGTCTCCGTCTCGGCCTCCGCACTGGTCTAAGGGTTCTGCAGTTGGCCGCCACGCACCGCGGAGTTTTCGGCGGTTAGGAGCTGCCGCAGGTTCCCTTGGCCGCCATTTTGTCTCATCAGCTCGGCACCGTCTATCCGCCGTTGTTCCATTCTCGCACCTTTTACCATCGATCGGAGGGGCTAGCAGGCACCCCCCAATGACTATGGTGCTGCGCCCGGGTTCAGATCCGGTCAGGGCACCGGGAATCTGCTGTCTCGTAATGTGGCGCGGCGGAGCTCCGAGGAAACGCTCCTACTCGGGTGCCATCTTGGACATGCCCCTAGCCAGTGCTTCTTTAAAGGAGAAAATTAAACCCGGTTCTTGATCTCAACTTGTTTTTAAATCTTAATTGTATTCAATTAAAATATAAGAAATGGTGCCTTTAGAGAGGTGAAGGTTTAAAAGATTTCTCTACTTAGGTGTTTGTAGGATCATATTACTTGGTATTATATAACTTACTGTTCCTTTTCCCCTTTCCTCTTGCCCCCATACTTAACTTCCCGGTGCTCCTGCACAGTTGCCATATTTGAGTATCAGCGTATATTCTACTCAACCTTCACCATTACCTGATACTACTTTACAAAACAATTATTATTCCTTTGTGTAACAATATCCAAGCTTTCCATTTCATTGACACCCCTTAAACCTAAAAAGCATTATCTTAGTTCCTTACTATATAATAATAGGTGGTACGTGGAGTCGGATGTACACCATCACGTACAAATGCATTGATATGTGGCGTGAAACTCAAACCATTAAATTCATACACAGTCACAGCCAAATTCTTTATACCATACATATCCTGAAAAGAGTTTTTTTTTATAGGACATATCCAGTTACAAGGCTTGTATTAAACATTCATCGCTCACTCCCTCCAACGTAGTAACTACAATGCATATTAGAATGCATATCTGCGCAAGCATCATCAAAATATGAATGTCTGCTAACATACAAAATAAACTCCAATAATCTAATCTACAATTGTATACTCTATCCTCATCTCATTCTACTACAACCAGCATTCCCTTTATTTTGTTTAGACCTGTAAGAACCTTCTACACACCTCACTTGAATAATTAGACAAAATCCACTATTTTGATATTCCTTTCTGTTTCACATCAATCACTATCTGAGAATCCACTATTTGTAATATTCCATCCAATTCCACATCTGTCCCTATCGTAAACCGCATTGTATTTGAAATTTGTCCTTTAACCAATGCCCATGGCGTACTCCCCTTTTTACCCCCTGTTTTGTTTGTCACTTACATTGTATACTAAATGTCAAGCTCTGATAAATGGATTGTACAAACCTGTTATATGTCCAACATTACATTGAGTGTTATTCATACCCTATATCAGAATCTAGTCTCCTGAGAAATGTTGTAACTCATGGTCTATATTTGAAACCCATCTCTACTGCTTTCAATTTCGTTATCCAAGGTGCTTCTAACCAGCGTAAACTTAAACCACCTCGAACTCCCTCCGCCCCCCCTTTCAGATCTTAGTACATTTCCTCAGTGTCATAAAATCAAAGTTTCAGATGGGGTATCCTTTGTTTACATTCTAACATATGTGCAACAATAGGGAATCTTGAATCCTCAGTCTTTTCTGCTCTTAAATGTCCCATTTCTCTTTCTTTAAGAGCCTGATGGTATTCCCAACATAAATCATGCCACAAGAGCATACAAATACATAAACAGCATACCTGGTCTGATATGTGATATTCGCCTTGAGTTTGAATCCATCACTCCCATTGTAGCTAAATGCTGTTTTCTTATCAGCCACATATTTACACACTCTGCAACGTACACCTTTAAAAAACCCTTGCTTCTCACAATCAACCAATTTGTCTTCGACTTAGTAGCTGGGTAGCTTGAGCTGATGATATTCTTCAATGTTCTCCCTTTTCGATATGTCACACTAGGGTGTTGACCAATGTGTTCTCTAATGACCTTATCCTGCAAAAGTAAATGCCAGTGTCTATTCATATTTCAGCATGACTCCTAAATGTTGTAATGAATCTTATTATATCTTTGTGTTTCTTTTTCTTATTACTACCATCTCTTAAGTGTATAGTCAGTGCCTTATTTCTTGCTTTCTATAATAGACCATAATTATAACCCCTCATCAAGAACCTGTGTTTCATATCCACAAGATTATTTTGGAACTCACTGTCCCCACTACAATTCCTCCCAGCTCTTATTTCACCTTCAGGTATAGCTCTAATCTGATTTTGTGGGTGTGAGCTCTTAGCATTTAAAATTGAATTGTAGTAGGTCGTTTTGCTAAACATCCTGGTATGCAGTTTCCCTTCTTTCATATACATTCCAGTGTCCAGAAATGTGTTCTTTTCTCTACTGTAAGTGACAGTAACTATTATGTTATAATCATTTCCATTCAAATATTGAAATAACTCTAAATGTTCCTGTTCATTATCTATACAAATAAGTAGGACATCATCTATGAAGATAACCCACTATTTGATGTTCCCAATCCATTTGGAGCCACCTGGACCCCAGAACCCCTATCCCTCAAATCGCCCCATAAAGAGGTTCTTGAACGAGGGTGCTAACCTGGAGCCCATCCCAGTCCCCTGAAGTTGTTAAACAGAAATGCATTGTTCTCAAGAATCAATTCAGTCATTGCCAAGAGTAATTCTGTCTGTTCCATAAAATTAGCTGGTCTCTTATTCAAAAATACCTTACCGCATGCAGACCCCACTCATGGGTGATATTTGTATACAGAGATACAGCATCCATAGTAACCACTATCATATCATCTCCTCAACTAATATCACTCATTATATTGTGTTCTCAATATGAATAGGGATATTATTTTCAATTGGTCTCAGAAATACATCAACATATTGCAGCATCCTTTCGGTTGGTGACCCAATGCCCGATAAAATAGGCCTCCCTGGTTGGAATGATAGCTATTTTATGTATCTTAGGCAGTGTATATGAACGAGGGTGTTGGGATGGAAAAGTCCTCTGCATTGCTTATGGGCATGTACCCTTGCCCTGAGTCCCCAACTGTACTGTTGTCTGGATCCCGAATGCTGGTTTTTGTTGTCATAGGTAAACATGGATCATGCGTGTGCTCTATGACATAGGCCTATCTCACGGATTGCGGTTTTATTGTATTCGAAGAGGCACCCAAAGCACTAGCCTCATAGTAGTGGAAAGCTACTGCTTTCACCAGGAGTTAAGTAGCATGAGCGCGGTGGTGGCAGCATACCTTGTAGTGATCAGTCAGTGTGAACATGTCCTTTTTTAATGTATGTCACTGAAGTGAGACCTACAGGCTCAGTCACATTTTTAAAGTTCCTCTGCTGTGTGCTTAACTCATCCTTGGCCTAAATCGGTTAGATGTAGAGTGCTGCTCAGCACAGGAATGATGTGTGTCTGTGTGCATTGGAAGGGAACAGTACAGGGACAGAGCACTACTGTGCAGTACATGCATAGTGAGTGCGTGTACTGGGTGTGTGTATACCTGTGAAGCATATATTACATGAGATGTAGTGCAGTGCATGCCAGTAAAAGCTTGTGCTGGGTGTGTGTGTGCTTGCGAGAAGTAAAATACATGAAGGATGAAGTGTGCAGCGCATGGAGAATGTGTGTACTGGGGGTGTGGGTACTTGCAAGTAGCACACTATGGCACAATACAGAAAGGCTACAATACTGAGCATGAGTACAGAATGAATGTGTGGGCTAAACGTATGTGTGTCTCTGATGGCACAATGCATGGAGGAAACAGTGCTGAATAGTGCATGCGTTATGTCCACACAATGAGTGCAAGTGTGCCTGTAATGTTACATTACATGGAGGACACTGCCTGGTGAAGACATGAGGAGTAGAGGAATCCCTCCAGACAGATTTGCATATTGCTGCATTCCTGTGAGACACAGTGAAGAAAGAAGAGAAAGACTCCCCCTGTACACTACAAAGGGTACTCTTTTATTCAGTGATAGATCACAAGAAAAGGGCCTGAACAAATCTCAGGAAGAAGATGGGGCTGATAAGGGAATCATAAAGAGTAGGGCTGGGAGCCTCGAATTAGCCTTTTGATTCATATCTCGCTGTGGCTAACATCCAGGTGTAACCTCTAGTCACTCCCATGGCCTGTATTGTGGGACTATCAGCTTCAGAGTCTCTCCTGCTGTGACTGAGAACCTTTCAAGAGGAAGAAGAGATTGAAAAGTGTTTACTTCAATATAAGCAGAACCCTAACATAAAATCTCAAAGACCTAGACCCTAAATCACATTTAGTGTCTGGAAATGGACTGTAAGAAGGGGAGGCTAAGACCCCAAAATGTCATCTGCCAAGCAGCCAGATGGGCTCTATGAGGAGGGGAAGCTCGGTAAAACTTCCGCCCTTGACCAGAACTGTTGTCCGATGTCACGGCCTCAGCAAGAGCACAACCCTCAATTTGACATCGACTATGTTCCCATTCTTCTCCCACCCTCTGGATAGGCACATTTATTCTCTGTATTGAAATGCTATGTTTTCTGTTCACCCAAGTGATGCAGTAGCAACCATTGGCCCTTTCAAAAATACACTAAACTGTCTGAAAAAACTAGTGAGCAGCAGAATCCTCCATAAGGCTTCAACCACCTATTAACCCTGCAGGTGCACCTGTTAAACAAGCAAAACTTAGTACTTTTGCGGGTACGGCAGCTGCTGTAAGTTCCTTCCAATTAGCTTCAATCAACAGAACATTGCCTGAGGCTGTGTTAAACATTCCATGACCCGAACACGTGCCTTCCTGCCAGTTAGCCTCAATCACAGAAATTAGCCTGGAGCAGCGTTGAACGTTCTATGACCCCGGCAGATGCCTTCCTGCCAATTAAAATCATGTGACCCCGCTTCCAGTGTTTTTCCTCCTTCACGTGCCCTGTAGGTGGCCGGCAGTTCTTTAAATAGACCCCCTCAGCCCATTAGCGTTGCTTGGTTTCCCTGCTGACCACTCACCTGTTTCCTGTGATCGGCTCCTTTCCTGAAGTCGTTCCAGCTTCCCCAGCGATGCGCTGTAGTCTCCTGCTACCGGCTGAACCATGATCTCTGAAAAAGAAGAAGAAGAAGAAAAAGATTAAAGAGAAAACAAGAACAACTCCAGATTCAAGGTATTCTCGTTCACAATCAATATATGCATATATGTAAATGCTCTGAGCTCAGTAGCCTTCCTGAACAATTCCATTTCAAGGCAATATTTTAAGTGCAACATCTAATCTCCTCTGACAGGGCTCGGTGAGACCCCAGCTATTTTCTGGACACCCCTCAAGTGTCCATGCTATAAATAAGCCGGCTGTCCCCAAGGATTTTAATTTTGCCTAAGAAACCTACTCCTTACAACTGAGCTGTAGACCAGTTACAAAGCGCAGAGTTGAGAACTAATTTTTTTATGAGTCTTAATGTCTGCTCGGACCTTGGCAAGATTTCAACCTCCAGTTAAGTGAGTTCAGAAGACTCATTCATCGTAATGACAGTGCCCGGTAGATACTTGTTTAAGGTATGGTCGCAAATAATGGGCTACATAGCACAAGGGGGGGAAAGACCTAAAGATTGTGCACTCACCTACTCCCTTGTACCTTATAGTTGCTCCTTAACCAGTGCGCCGCAAGATCTGAGGCGGTCCCTTGCAAGGTTCACTGCAGTCGCCACGGAGAACCACAGCATTTTGTCTTTCCAACCCCAGCCCCCTTTCCAAGAGTGGCCTGTGGTCGAAACAGTATTATATCCTGACCTCGTGCACGGGCCCCTAGGAGGAGTCCAGGGAATCTGCGTCGCCCCATCGGAACTACCTGGAATATAGGTGAGTGGCTTATTATAGCCAAGGCCCAATAATCTCCATGCTGGTTCAGGGGACATCACCCAGGAAAATCAAGATCACCTGCTCTGGAACCTGGAGGACCATTGTCTGCGTACTTGCCAAGACCAGTGTACCCTGTGAGGAAGAGGAGAGCATTGGACTCCCTGTGTTTGGAGACAACTTCTGTACCGATCAGGTCATTGCCCATGTGCTCATTCCAGTTGGTGACCCCCGTATGCCAGGAGGGAGCCGTCGTGAAGATAGCCGTGAGCAGAGTGTCATGCAGGACAATTGAAGTCATGCGACGCCTGTGGCGGCGACCACGTAGGCCAGGAGGGGCCACCATGTAGGTTATTGGTGGATCTGAAGGTCCGAAACTTGTGCGGAGCCTAGCGGCTACACCGTATGCCAGGAGGGGCTACCATGGTAGGGTCTACCATGTGGTGAGTGCCAGCACCTTGGCCGATGGTGGTACAGCAATCCCATATGCCAGGAGCAGCTGCCGATACTAAGTGGTTGGGGGGGCTCGGGCAATGGCCTGATAAATCTGAGCCGTGGCCTATAGGTCACCATGAAGCAATGAGGATTGAACCGAAGCTGTCCCTGTGAAAAATGCAGTGTGTGCACTTTACAGGAATCCAGTCTCGCCCCCCCTTCTGTGTGGGGAGCATAAGACTTACTGTTCTGTAGGAGCACCTTCAATCATTTCTGCTGCCGGCCACGAATGCTCAGGAGAGAGTTGCGTGCAGCCAACTCTCCGAACAGGACCAGAGCAGTGTGAGTGCCTACGGTCGGGCAGTTGCTGGGACATTGCAAGCCTCCTCGCTTCTAGAATGGGTAAGTCTGGTTACGGATCTATCAGGCCTCAGAGGAACTCATTGGTGAGGCACCAAGAAGCTTTTTACTATTTTACGTAGAGCCAGAGTGGACTCTTGAGTTGAAGCCCACTAGTGAGCATTCCCTGGATGCGGCCACCAGTAAATGGGGAATAACCCCTACCAGATTACGAAGAGCAGGTGGGATAGGGATTTTCTAGCGAAACACTATAGAGCCCCTTACCTCAAGGGGAAATATGTTATTGTTTATGTACGTGATGACATTGCTTTGAATGTGTAGTGTTAGAAATAGGATACTTCTTTTATTATGAAAAATAAGTATTTGATTGGACATTGATTTTTTTTGTCTCTGCTGTGTACTCTTTGAGTTATGAGTCGTGCTTACTGACCTGTATTCACAACATTCCCCCCCCCACCTCCCGATCTCCAGACTGCTCGTCCACAGCTACCACTGACAGTCAAGTGCAGAAGATATACTAGTCCCATGTTAGATCGGTCAGCCTTAGGGTGCTTACCCCCCCCCCCAATACTTTTTTCGATACTTCGACTTTGCCTTACCACTGCTAACCAGTGCTAATGTGCATGTGCTCACTCCTTAAAACATGGTAACACTGGTTTATCCCCAGTTGGTATATTTAATTAACTTGTACGTCCCTAGTAAAGTGGTAATACATGCTCCCGGGGACTGTAAATTAAATGCTACTAGTGGGCCTGCAGCACTTGTTGTGCCACCCACTTAAGTAGCCTTACAAACTTGACTCAGGCCTGCCCTTGCAGCCTGTCAATGTAGTTTTAAACTGCCATTTTTGACTTGGTAAAATAAATCTTTTGCCAGGCCGAAACCTTCCTAGTCACCCCTAGGTTAGGCCCTCGACAGCCCAGAGGGCATGGTGCAGTGTATTTAAAAAGTTGGACATGTCCTTTTAAGTTTGAAGTGTCCTGGATAAAATTCCCCAAATTCGTTTTTCACTACTGTAAGGCTTACCACTTCCATAGGATAACATTAGTTACCTTATTACATTTAATAAGGACATCTTCCAAATGGGACCGGGTAAACAGTTCATGTTTGGTGTATTTGGAATTGTAATGAAAAATCCTCTTTTATGGTAAAGTCAGATTTTGAATTACAAGTTTGAAAATGCAACTTTTATAAAGTTTGCATTTTTTTGCCATAGCCATTTGGGGCCTGCAGCCTGTTTCTGGGTCACATGACGAGTTGTAGTTATTAGATGGGTCGTCTTGTTTTTCTCCCAGACAGCCACACACAATAGAGAGCTTAGGTATTCCTGGGTGGGCCATCACTGCAGGATAAAAGGTTGGAGCTGGGCTCAGCCCCAATTACACCTGATAGGCTGTGTCCTGCCTTCACACAAAAGCTTGCATACCCCCTGTAGGTAGTCTGGAGCCAGTGCAGGGGAGGCAGGAAACCAGAGCACTTCAAAGGGAGTCCTGTGGATGTTTCTCCCACTTCAAAAAGGCACCAGATATACATATTGGACCTCAGACACCACTCTTCAGTACACTTCTGAACCTGTGGAAGACTCAATCAGGAAGAAAGACTGCTGTGCTGCTGAAAGGACTGTCGCTCTGCTGGACTGCTGCCCTGTTGTGCTGCCCCCCTGCCTGAGTTCAACTTGTTCATAACTACCATGTTGCCTTCATTTTCTGCTTCTCTGATGATTACATCCCCATCCTGCTGAATTTCACGTAAGGCCAACCTCTCCAATTTAACTAAATTGTCTTTTCTACCGTGTCCTCTTCCTATTTCCACTCCATTTGTCTAGTGCCATAGTTACTGCTCTGTAAAATAAGTCAACAATATTTCCACTAGGTAGTTGCGGGAATAATTTCAATTTCCCCTTTAGCCTACTTTCCACACATGAACTAGTATTGATCTCCAAATTCATAAACAAGTTCTGTAAAACGCTAGGTTCATCTCACACTCCACAATTGGCAATAATAGAGCAGAGTTATAAATATCCTGAATTGTATACTCACTTGTAACTACTGTTAGCTGTGTTCTCCTAGTTATTGCAGTGTGTGCACTAAAATATTTTTTTGAGTTTCATTTTCTGTACAAACTTAAAAAAGATCTTCAACTGATATGCATTACAACATGCTCTTTGGCAAAAACCCAGCTTCTTTCATTATAGCAAAATCATAGGTTGAGACAGAGTTTTATAAGTTGAATACAGACGCTCATAATTGCCAAAGTCTAATGACATAATTTTATCAACAATTGATATAGATAAGCCAGAGATCATGCCTATTGTTTGGTCCCGCTCCATGACCTGGTTTGCATCCCTGTCCTTAACCTCAAACTATTTTCTTCTTCTCTTACCCCTTCTTGTGTTTTCTTAATAGGGGAGCTGGCCTTTTGTAGCCAAATTCTTGTTTATAATCATTATCCTTTCCATTTCTCCTAAAAAATGTTTTTAAAAAGCTTTTCCTGACTCACTAATTGACGTTCCTTCCCCAGGGTCACTCAGTTCACACTCACAACTAGTCAGTGTGATAGAAGATGTTTCACTGATCCAGAAGGATGTAAATACCACCCTTCCCATCTCCTGTGTTTTGACCAAGTGTTCAAATTTCTCAGGAAAAGTAAACAGCCAACCATTAAGATGGTTCTGTACATCCCTCTTAAGTTTCTTTGCAAATAATTGCGAATACCTGAATTGCGAATGTCAAGCCTTTGATGCATTAGAAATGGCCATTTTCCCTTCGCAAACGGGCCGATTCTGCGTATCGGCCCGTTTGCGAACGGAAAATGGCTTGATGCATGTGCCCCTTAGAATGTAAAACCACCAGTGGTAAAATACTTTTGGAAAAGGACATCAATTGTCACAATTCAAATTTGACATGTTGGAACTGATTAAGACAAGTGTCAGAGGTGAGATAAAAGAAGAATTATTATGAAGAGACATGCTTTGAGTAGAATTATGAGATACTCTGGACCCAAGAGGTATTAATTGTATTCAGGATTTAAGCTGTCTTCCGTACCCATCAAGTAGAGTAAAGAAATTCAAAGAATAGGCTAAGAAAAAAAAGAGCAAGTAATACTATGAATGTTTGAAAAAGTAACAGACTGCTCTAAAATCTGAAGTTTAAACAAAGGAGAAAGAAAGTGGTTAATATAGAAATTAATATATATGGTGAAAGTCCGTGCATTAAATTATAAGTTCGAAAATTTAAAGTGGACTGCCGGGGTAAAAACAAATTTAGAAAGGTAAGAAAAGAGAAACTTATGTGTTTGCATGCTTCGTTCATAAGAGTTAGCATTGAATGTGTTTTTTTCCTCCATAAACTGAAGGGCCCCTGAAGAAAATATGGTTCTTTTGCAATGCCTCCTGGAACTTAGAATACAAAAAGATTGATTAAAATGACGGGGTATTTAAAATGTATGGTGCTGGAAAGATTGATGATACTGAAGATAAAAAAGCGTGCAAACTGATGTATAAAAACATTGAAAGTTAAAATTTCAGTCAGTGTCACCAGTGTTGGTGGATTAGGAACAGTGAATTCGAAAATTACTTGGTAATGGGAGGAAGGAAGCTACCCTTCATGTCTGCATTTAAATAGTTAAGTAACTGTCATACCCACCACAAGCAAGCACAGAGTGGGGTGTACCTGTAATTAAAATAAATCCACACACTATTATCACTTCTGTTTCAATGGATTTGCGAGAGCTTGTGATTACTGCCATGCTGCACTGAGTCTTTAGTTATATGCTACTGTATAATGCCTGCTTTAGATCTGGTCTCAGCCTCTCCCAAACCTTTCTTTCCTATAGGCAATGGCACAGAATCGTACAAAGCACTGTGGTTTGAGAGAAAACCGGACCCTGTGACGAAGGAGGTGACTCATGTGTACCGCGGTGGCTACTGGGAATGCAAGGACAAACAGGACTGGGATGCTTGCCCTAACATTTTCTGAAGGATAAAAAGCAGGACAAACAAGCCAAGAAGATGAAAATAACCTGATGTGACGTGAGGGTGGACAGCCAAGAACAGTATGCGAGGACTGCCCAGAGGCTCTCACTGCTTCTCGTCACCTCTTGCCCTGCACCTCCCTTGGTCTCTCTCTTTAACCAATCGTCTGAAATCTGGTTCGCCGCTGTCCAGAAATATGATCACCGGCAACCAGTGTGGCCTTAGCCAGTTTAACGCTGAAGTTGATTAAGTGCAAATCTGTCTATATATATATATATATATGTATAAGTATATATATAGATATATGTATATCTAAATACATATAAATGTGTCTGTAAATACAGGTTGGGGTGTTTGTGAGAGTGAGTGTGTGTTTGTGTGTGGAGATATGAGGGTCAGTATTTTTGCTGACCCAAGGCAGACTGTTGTACCACCTCTGCTTCCATTTACCTCTTTACTCAACTTCCTTCACGCGCAGCTTTATGCCACATCCCCAACACCTGATTTCCTCTCCTCAACCTAACAAGCAAACCGTTCTATGTTGCTGCCAATGTCTCTGGTCAAAACGATTAAGACAGGAGCAAGCCATGCTATTATACAGACATTAAGACTGTACTATGTGATTGGACCGAATGGGATGGCTGTTGGGGGCGGTCTCCAGGGTAATACAAATAGCACGGTTTGGCTGGAGTAATGCAATACCCTTGTGTCCTCCTCATGGAGAAAGGTAATAAGTCTTCTTCATTGACTTGACAGATGGGCACATTATGCCCGAAACCCACCCTCTAGTAATGGTGGGAGTGCTGAAGAAGGACCAGTGAGAGGGTTCTTGAAGGAGCAGGACACTTGGTCCCTGAAAGACTGGGTCTGAGACAGCATACGAAGGAGGTGTGCCCACAGCGGAACAGTGCCCATATCAGTCACTCCAGTAGCATCAGAAGAGTAGGGTACGATGTACTGCAGTTCTAGATCTGGCACTGGGTATAGAAGATGTTTCAGGGTTATTATCTTCATAGAAAGAAGGCGCAGGCCACACGGAGTGCAATATCTTGCAGGTATCACAGATGGACGAGAACAGGTGTGCACAGAAGATGTCCGACAGATCTGGAACGAACGGGCAGCTTGTGGAGCCCATGTCACACTGACACAGGTTCAGAGTTCAGGGGTGAAATCTCCACAGAACGCACAATGTAAGTGGACCTTCAAAAACCTTTAGTGCTCTCGGAGCCCAGCGTTTAAGGAGAACCGTTTGCTCTGTGGCAGATCACAGCACATGCTTCAGATGCACGTCGGAGACGCAGTGCCTGTTTATTCACACCCACATATGGTATGTAGTCAATCAGTCGTGAAATGTGGTGTTCACTTGAAGGCTAAACTGGTGCAGCGCGGCGCTGACTGTTGTACTGTGTTTCTGTGGTTGTAGCGGGGCCAACCATGGACGACTGAAATGGACGAGGGCACGGGCTTCCAAGCTGGAGGGGCGGCTCGGAATGAGATGGTATAGTGTGCGGCTTGTGTTTGCCTTTCTATGTTGTATATATAAGCCCTTTGATTCTGGGGTGTGTGTTCCCTGAATGAGGAGCTTGTACTCCCTCTGTAGGCGCTTCATGTGCGGTCGCTTATGATCCCTGTGCTAAGGTTGGCTCCTGGGGAGTACATGTTCTCATTTCATATTGCGTGGCTTCTCTAAGAATGAAATGCTTTTGTTCGTACTGTTGCTCAGAGAATGACGGTGTTTGGACTCCTTGGTACGGCTGTTTGCCAATGGGAGGCTGCAAATCTCTGTGCCTGCGCTCATTTAATGAGGTCCCTTCTTGGCAATGGTCAACTGGCTATGCTTACTTCTGAGAAGTGTTTTTCTTTGGTAAATTACGTTCTTCGATTATGTTTGTATGAATTCGCTTTGAAAATGAGATGCTCCGGTTGCCTTTGTATTTGACTGCTGTTTGAGAAAGACAATCCGTAATGCAAGCGAGGCACACTGTTTCCAGTATATGTGCTATTTTGAGAGTGACACAGTGTGTTTTTGTATGTTTGGTGTGTTTTCTGTGTGGCAGAGATGAGCATGCGTAGTCTTGTTCCACTGTTTTGAAAGAACGACCATCTGTAAGTTTTTGACATTAGAGAGTAAGTTGCCCTTCTGCAACTTGTAACTCCAGCTTTCTTGCACACATGGCACATCATGCTAGGCACACAGGACCAAGGTATGTCATTATTAGTGCCTCTGCTCGCAGATCTCCGGAGCATATTCTTACCATAGAGCATCAGCCTCACCAGGGTGGACGGGGCACTATAAACTGATGTTGTAGGACAATGCTGCCAGTGTGATGCCCTGATGTCCTTTGCGAACAGGTATATAATAAGGTGCTGGAGTCCTCGTTGTGAGGCTGATTAAGTGCAAAGAAAACCATCTGATCTTTGATACTCTGGTGCCCCGATGTTGATAAATGTTCACACAATAGTCAGATTTTACAAATTGTAATCAGTTATGAGCATCTTATACTGTTTTTCGTCTAGTCCCTCTGTTTTTTCTCGCGGTCTGAAAGAAAACCTATTAAAAGTAAAGTACTTTTTCAGACAGATCAGATTTGCAGGAATAATTAAATATAAAATGTGTGTATATTGGTGGTAATCTCATATTGGTAGTGGAAGGAAAAGGCTAAAATATGTCAATAAATTGAGGATTACCCCAAAAAATGAGCAACAACTGAGCCCTCTAGCTTACCCATACTTACTCTTTTTCTAATCAAAATCACTTAGGCCATGCTTTACATTAAGCTTGTATAATGGTTCCATCCACAAGTCTAGTAATGAAGAACATGTCGAGAGACCAAACATACACTATAACATTCTTGTTGCGAGGTACACATGAAATATACACGAAGCAGTATCCAGTATTTTTGGAACGTGTCCCTCTTTCCCCACTCTAACTGGTTTTGAAACATAGTATAGTAGTGATAGCCCTTACTTGTTCTTGCCTGTAGTAGGTCAAATTAAATTAGCAAAGAATAAGAACGGTATGAATATTTTCTGACTAAGCTACCACAGCTTTGTTCAGGAAGGACTGTGGCCGGACTTTTAGAAGCCTCTTCTTTTGTGCCAGAGTGGGTAAAAAACGAATTTAAATAAAATCTCCAATATGAAAAATACATAAAGTATTTCAAGGGAAGGATTTGAAAGATTACGAGTACACTTTAGACAATGCACAGCAGCAGTTCCAATAAGTTCCTTCATGGAATTGAAGTTAGCTTTTGGTCCATAGTCCTGCTGTAGTGCATGTCATGTATTTTAGCAAGAGCTGAGAGTGGTAGAAGGAGTTCTGTTGAACCCCCTGTGATCAGCTGATGACTCGGGCACACATATCTCTAGTGTGAAGTAGGACCTCTAATACATTGACTCCATCCTTAGCCTACGACAAGAAATTCACATGCTAAAGCCTGAGCGATACATGTGTTTTCCAAATATTCTCAAATGAAATGGTGACTTCCACATAAAAAGTGATGCCAGCTGTGATCTGGTCTGATAAAAATGCTTTAAGGTGCATCTGTTACTGACCATTGGTAGGTGAGTTGTGGTTGAAATATCCTTATTCTTTGCTCTAACCCCAGGTCGCCAAAAGTATTGAACATGTGGAGGAGTGGATTGCTACTGCCTACAGTGACTCTGCAAAGGGCATAGTATTGTGTTTGTGGTTAAAGGTAGCACAGTTTGGCGGAAGCTTCTGAGAGGCGGGAACTCGCACATTATAAAGAGAAAGAAGGATGTTGGGGGCGGGCTAAGCAAAAGGTGTAATAAAATTCAAGCTTTTTTGAGGGGATGATGGCAGTGAGATTTTACTTTTGCCTTATATTTTAGTTTTCTTTCCCTTTGTTTTTGTTTGTTTTTCAAACTGTAATCCTAATTTTTTTTTCTGGAAAAAATAAATATCTAAATCAAACTAAGTCAAAATTCCTTTTGATGTTGTCAGTTTGTCGTAAATGTAAAGCATTACAGTTTGCTTTGTTGCTTAACAGTTTGTACATTAGGGTCCAAGAGTGACCTGAACATTATTGAATATATGTCCAACCATTATTTAATTATTAATGCCAAGCTCAATGTAAGAGGTTTTTTCTTACAGTGAGCTTTGCATTAACAGTAGGGATAACGTGGACCTGTTTTCTTCCTGATTAAAGTGAAGGATGGAAATTAGAATTTTCCAGCATTTTGAGCGGGTCTGTGGGAAAACAAAGTGGTCGGCAGGCATGTATACTTACCTTAGCTCACACATATTGACATATAGAGAAGCAACCGTTGTAGTCTTTTGTTCAATTTATACTCCCCTCATAGTAAAACCTGACCCTGCTTGCCCTGGCCCATTGCGCCCAAGCTTCCCTTTTATCGATTCCACAGACTTTTTTATGCTAAATATTCTTTGCATGTTCGAGGTTGGGTGTGATTTTACAGATCTGATAGAGACTTCTAGTTGCTGATTCCTTACCTTAGAATTTCCCAGGCGTCAGGCTGTATCTGAAAGAAACACGTTAGTTATATATTCCTTACCTTAGAATTACCCCCAGGCGTCAGACTGGATCCGGAAAGTTTTTTCGTCAGCAGTACCTCTGCGCGTCGGAAGGTGCGTCGGTCGGCTCTGCGTCCGTCGTTGGCGTCGGGATGACGTCGCGGCAGCTACTTGGACGTCGTCCTCGCGCGCTGACGTCAGTTCTTTCTTTTTCCACGCCAGCCTGAGCAGATCCGGAGAGAGCGGTACCTCCAGTCACTTTTTGACTCACTTTTTTTAGCGACTTTTGGTGACGTCTTTTTGAGTCTACGACTCCTGGTGCACAAGGGATGCCCGGTTTCAAGGCCTGCGGTTCCTGTACCCGACTGATGTCGGTTACGGATCTGCACCGCATGTGCCTCTTTTGCCTGGAGCGTGACCACGACCCAAAGTCGTGCTCTGACTGCCGGTCGATGGCTCCGAAGGGTTTGCGGGAGCGGTCCCGAAAGCTGCTTGAGCGCCGGCAGTCGGCTCCGCGCCGTTCAAGGTTCTGGTCGCGAGGGAGGTCGCGGAGCCATCACCACTTGTCCAAGTCATCGAAGTCTTCGCACTAGGGGTCGGGTAAGTCGAAGCTCAAAAAGAAGTCGAAGAAGCATCGTCGCTCTTCGACTTCTCCCCGTCGGTCGGCTGACGCGACGAGGGTTGCGGGCGGTTCCCCTCCCATGGCTCTGCGCGGGGAGCCCGAAGAGTCGACTCTGGCCTTCCCTCCCTTTCCGGGACCCGGAGCGACTCCTGCCCAACTTCGTAATTTTTACGAGACGATGCATCGCATCTTTGGGCGGCCCAAACCCACCGGCGCGCCTTCGGGCCCCGCGGACTCGGTTGGATCCGGTGGAGGTGTAATGAGGTCAACCGGCGCCGCTTCCTCCTGCACCACAGCCGCAACCGACGCCTGTCGTGTCCCCGGCCGGAGTCGACCCCGGCCTCCATCCCGATGTGGACCCGGACCGGCGACGCCGCATCCGGCGTTGAGTGGGGTTTTTGTGCCCCTGTTCACTCCTGGGGTCCCTTTTCGGCCAGATTGGCAACCTGAGGAGGAGGAGGGGTCAGGTGACCCTTTACATGATCAGCTGGAGTCTGAGCAGGACTGGAGAGAGGAACTCTCCTGACCTTGGCATGTTGTCTCCTCCTACCGTGGCTACGGAGGAGGGAGCGTCATACGCAGTGGTGTTGCATAGGGCGGCCGAGGCCCTCAACCTCGAGCTTCCTACGGTGGCGGTCAGAACTAACTTCCTGACGGAGGTGCTTCAACCGGCTGTGAGCTCTTCGGAGCCCCTGTTGCCGTTTAATGAGGCCCTCACCGACGTCCTTTTGGGCATGTGGTCCAGGCCCAACACGGGGGCTCCCGTGGACAGGATGATTGCCCGACGCCACCGCCCGGCTTCGGGTGACCCCACTTTCCTCTCCCAACACCCCACCCCGGAGAGCTTGGTGGTCCAAGCCTCCACTTCCAAGAGCGCATTCCCTACTGCTCCACCGGAAAGGGAATCCAAGAAGCTGGACCATCTTGGGAAGAACATTTTCTCTTCCGCCAACTTAGGACTGCGGTCGGTAAACACTGCATGTCTCTTGGGCCGTTATTCCCACTCTGTGTGGGATACGGTTGCGTAGGTGCTGCCTCAGTGTCCGGAGGAGGCCCGGATAGTGCTCTCCCACGCTGTGTCCGCCAGGAGGGATGCGGCGAAGTTTACCATCCGTTGTGGGCTGGATACCGCCGACTCTCTGGGCAGGACAATTTCAACGTCAGTAGCACTTTGTCGCTACGCCTGGATGAGATCGACTGGCTTTTCGGGGGATGTCCAGAACACCTTGATGGACATGCCCTTTGATGGCCGTCGCCTTTTTGGCGACAAAGCGGACAACGCTCTAGAGCGTTTCAAGGACTCATGGGCTACGGCCAAGTCCTTGGGCCTCTCCAGCCGCCCAGTGCAGTCTGCTTTTCGCCCCTTTCGTGGCTACGGAAGGGGTGCCCCACTACGTCCCGCCCAGAGCCACAGGCCGCAGCAAGCTTCCCAACCTTCGCGCGGCCGGGGACGTGGGAACCAACGCCATGGTTCAGGGGGCCAGCGGGCGGGCCAGTCCACCAACACCCCCTCTGCAGCAGCCTCCAAACACTCCTAGTCTGACCTTTCAGGCCCATCCAACGCCAGTGGGCGGCAGGATCCGCCATCACCTCCCCCACTGGCGCACCATCACGTCGGACAGGTGGGTTTTGCAAATAGTCCGAAGGGGCTACTCCCTCCCCTTCGAGACTGCCCCTCCAGCCATGCCACCTCAATACCACCGCATGTCGGAGGATCACCTGGGCCTTCTCCAACAGGAAGTTTCGGCTCTCTTGGCCAAGGGAGCCATCGAGCGCGTTCCTGCCCCAGAAGTAGGTTGTGGTTGTTATTCCCACTACTTTCTGGTACCCAAGAAGGACAAGGGCCTGCGTCCTATCTTGGATCTCAGGAACGTCAACCGCTTCCTCCGGAAGGAGAAGTTCAAGATGTTGACACTCGCTCAGGTCTTGTCTGCCCTCGACCCTGGAGACTGGATGGTAGCATTGGACTTGCAGGACGCTTACTTTCACATCCCCGTCCTGCCGGCCCACCGGCGTTACCTGCGGTTCACGGTAGGCCATGAGCACTTTCAGTTTACCGTGCTCCCCTTCGGCCTTACCAGCGCCCCTCGGGTGTTCACGAAAGTGATGGCGGTGGTCGCAGCTCATCTGCGCAGATCAGAGGTTCCAGTCTCCCCCTATCTCGACGACTGGCTGTTGAAGGCGGGCTCCCCCAGGCTGTCGTCTCCCACCTCCAGACTACGGCCGACCTCCTGCATTCACTGGGGTTCTCCATCAATGTGCCGAAGTCGCACCTGATTCCCTCTCAGAAGCTCCTCTTCATCGGAGCGGTTCTGGACACGACGCGGTTTCGGGTTTATCCTCCCGAGCAGCGAGTCCGGGATATTCGGCTATGATTCCGATCTTTCAGCCTCTATCCCGGGTTTCGGTCCGGATGACCCTGAGGCTGCTGGGCCTCATGGCCTCCTGCTTCCTGCTGGTCGATCATGCCAGGTGGCATATGCGGGCTCTGCAGTGGGACCTGAAGTTCCAGTGGGCGCAGCATCAGGGGAATCTGTCCGATTGCGTTCAGATCTCGGAGGGCACTGTTCGACAGTTGCAGTGGTGGCTTACGAACCAGGATTGGGTCGACGGCAGATCCCTCTCCCTTCCCCAACCAGAGTTCACAGTTGTGACAGATGCATCCCTTCTGGGATGGGGCGGCCACATGGGAGAGGCGGAGATCAGAGGACTCTGGTCTTCGGCGGAGTTCGGGCTCCATATCAACCTTCTGGAGCTCCGGGCGATTCGTCTTGCACTCAAAGCATTCCTTCCCTCTGTCCGGGGAAGAGTAGTGCAGGTGTTCACGGACAACACCGCCATGTGGTACTGCAACAAACAGGGCGGGGTGGGGTCGTGGACCCTATGTCAGGAGGCCCTTCGCCTCTGGACATGGCTGGAACATCAGGGCATATCCCTGGTGGTTCAACACCTGGCAGGTTCCCTGAACGCCAGGGCGGACAAACTCAGCCACAGGTGCATGATGGATCATGAATGGCGTCTTCACTCGGAGGTGGTTCAAGGTCTCTTTCGACAGTGGAGAGAGCCTTGGTTAGATCTGTTCGCCACCGAAGAGAACGCGCAATGTCAGCAATTCTGCGCGGTGGAATTTCCAAGACGGCACTCGCTAGGCGACGCCTTTCGTCGGGAGTGGAGTTGCGGTCTGTTGTACGCCTTTCCGCCTATACCACTTCTGCCCAGAGTTCTGTAGAAGATCAGGCGCGACCGGGCCCAAGTCATCCTTGTGGCTCCGGATTGGGCATGTAGAGTCTGGTATCCCGAGGTGCTCAACATGGCCATCGATCCTCCGACCAGACTGCCACTTCGGGAGGATCTTCTGTCGCAGCAACACGGGACGGTCCTCCACCCGAACCTGTCCAGCCTCCACCTCCTTGCGTGGAGATTGAGCGGCGGCAGTTGACATCTTTCGACCTGCCTCCTGAAGTTTGTGATGTAATCTTGGCAGCCAGGCGTCCCTCCACTAAGACGGTATACGCCTGCCGGTGGAACAAGTTTGTGGCATGGTGCACAGCAAAGGCTGTGGATCCCCTTTCTGCCCCTCTTTCTGAGGTTCTCTTGTTTCTTCTTTCCTTATCCTAGCAGGGCTCTGCTCTGGGCACTATCAAGGGTATCTTTCGGCCATCTCTGCCTTTCTTCGGCTTCCAGATCAGCCTTCTCTTTTCAAGTCCCCGGTTGTTAATCGTTTCTTAAAAGGCATAACTCATCTCTTTCCACCTATTCCCTTTGTTATGCCTCAGTGGGACTTGAATCTAGTCTTAACTTTCTTAATGTGTGCTCCCTTTGAGCCGCTTCACAACTGTCCTTTGCGGCTTATGACGCTGAAGACTGCATTCCTGGTAGCCATCACATCTGCCAAAAGAGTGAGTGAGCTCCAGGCCCTTTCTTCCAAGCCTCCTTTCCTGTCTGTCCATCCTTCCTTCCCAAGGTTGTCACTGCCTTTCACATCGGGCAGACCATCACTTTGCCCACCTTCTTTCCGCCTCCGCATCCTTCGAAAGAGGAGGAGAGGCTCCCCCGTCTGGACCCAAAACGTGCGCTTTCTTTCTATCTGGATCGCACAAAACTGTTCCGGGTGGATGACCAACTCTTTATTGGCTACGTGGGCGCCAAGAAATGTCGGGCCGTACACAAGCGCACCATTTCTCGATGGGTCGTTTTGTGTATTAAGGCATGCTATTCTCTGGCTAAGAAGGAGCCTCCAGTGGGGCTACGTGCCCATTCCACCAGGGCGACGGCAGCCACTACTGCCTTAGGATGAGGAGTTCCTCTACACGACATCTGTCAGGCAGCTACGTGGGCATCACTGCACACGTTTACGAAACACTACTGCCTGGACAGCCAGGTCCGGAGAGACTGCTTCTTTGGCCGTTCTGTTCTCCAGGACCTGCTGGTGTGATATTGGTTCGCATACCCACCTCCGGGGTTGGTATTGCGGGTTATCTATTCTAAGGTAAGGAATCTATAACTAACGTGTTTCTTTCAGATGAACAAGTTACTTACCTTCGGTAACGATATATCTGTAAGAAACATCAGTTAGTTATAGATTCCTTACCGCCCCACCCATCCTCCCCGTTCTGCGAACTGATTTCTAGGGTTAAGGTTATCCTTTCAGGGCCCTAGTTTTGTGCACCAGTGGTCCGTGTCTTGCATAGCTCATGTCAGCGCGCAAGGGCGGTGTCTAAGTAGCTGCCACAACGTCATCCCGGCGACCACAACGCCAACGACGGACGCGGAGCCGACCGACGCGCAGAGGTTCTGCTGACGAAATAACTTTCCGGATGCAGTCTGACGCCTGGGAGATCCCAGTGCTGGACCTAGGTGCCCAGCCCTGATTAGAAAAAGTGATTACATCTGTGATTTTCCGATAACTTGATTTTCCTCCATAGGATAACGTTGCCTGGTTTTCACCAGAAATTCTTCGAAGTGTCGAGTTTTGGAACTTCGAAATATTCACTAAAAATCGTCCGAATACCAAAATCGAAATTACTCACCTGTTCTCAGGAGAGATCCCAGTGCTGGATTTAGGTACCCAGCACTGACTAGAAAAAGTGGTTACAACTGTGATTTTCCGGTAACTGGATTTTCCTCCATAGGATAACATTGCCTGGTTTTTGCCAGAAATTCTTCTAAGTGTCAATTTTTGCAACATACAAATATTCCTTAAAAATCGCCTGTGTAACAAAAACGATTTCTTTCAACTGTTTACAGGAAATGCACCAGGGCCGAATCCAGGATCCAGCCCTGAGTAAGAAAAACGTTCGTAAAGTAATTCTATTGCAGTTTACTTGAAAATCCCATTGAGCTCAATGTTATAGTGTACCAAGTATTGTGTTGCCTATTGCAATCCCTGTACTATATTGCATTTAAAGTCTATTGTTCATTGAAAGTATTCAACAAACAGCATCTTATCTTGAGAAAGTATTTTTATGCAAACCTGTGGTTCTAAAATAAAACAACAGTATATTTTTTTTTATACAAAACAATTGGCCTAGAGTTCAGTTCTTGAGTGTGTGGCTTCATTTGCTGACTGTGTGTACATCAAATGCTTTACACTGTCCTCTGATACTGCCTTACTGCTCGACCAAGCTACCACTTTAGAGAGTAAGGTTCTATCTAACTTTAACCTCTGCCAAACCTCTGGAGACCCTTGGACTCTATACACACTGTACCTCACTTTGGTGCAGTGTATATAGAGCCAGTTTCTTACATTGGTGGATCAGCGGTGGGATACAAACTTGCATTTGTTGGACTACTTGGTTACCATCTGATCACACGACAGAACTCTTAAATTGCCTTTAGAATTCTGATTTTTTCAAATTGGCATTTTGACCAAACTACTAAAAGTCTTGCTAGGGCTTTGCTTAAGTCCCTTTAGAATTTTAGAAAATAAAAAGTCACTATAGTCCAGGGTAGAGGGGTTACAACTTTTTGTTAGAATGTCTCAAGAACAGAAACCAGCTATTAGTGAAGATAATAATGACAGACAGGACATGGTTGAGGAGCTCGACCTCACCCCTTATCTTCACTTGTCTTTCAAGGAGATAAGGTCCTTATGTAAACTTAAAAATATACCAATGGGCCAGCATCCAACCAAACAAGGGCTCCAGGAGCTCCTGGCTGAGTATGCAAAGGCCCACCCCTCTGAGAATGGTGATGACCAAGCAGAGGAGGAAAGGAGTGAGGAGGATGTAGAAAGGAACCCACCTCCATCACTTCCTAGGGAAGACAGGGTCCCTGCAACCTTATTTCCAAGAATTAACCTCTGGGGACCTAGAGGCCACACAGGTGGTTCAGGTCCCAGGGAGGACATTGAGGACAGCCTCAGTGAGGAGGACAACCTTTTAGCAAGGTTGGCCAAAAGGCTAGATCTAGAGTCCAGACTCCTGGCTCTAGAGAAAGAAAGAAAGGAGATGGGTTTAGCACCCATCAGTGGTGGCAGCAATACCAATAATAAGGATAAAGAGCAATCTTATGATCCTAAAATCCCCAAAGGGATTGCCCCTAAATTTGAGGAGGGTGATGACATCACCAAATGGTTCACAGCCTTTGAGAGGGCCTGTGACCTGAGACAGGTGAAGAAACCTCTCTGGGGGGCACTCCTGTGGGAACTGTTCTCTGGTAACTGCAGAGACAGGCTTCTGACCCTCTCTGGGCCAGGTCCTATGACCTCATGAAGAGAACTCTGATTGAGGGATTTGGACTCACCACTGAGGAGTACAGAATTAGATTCAGGGGGGCTCACAAAACCCAGAACCAGTCCTGGATTGATTTTGTAGACTACTCAGTAAAGACACTGGATGGTTGGTTAACTGGACACAATGTGCATGATTTTACTGGACTTTACAATTTGTTTATGAAGGAACATATCTTAAGTAATTGCACAAATGAAAAGTTACATCAGCATTCGGTAGACCTAGGTCTATTTTCTCCCCAAGAATTGGGAAAGAAGGCAGACCACTGGGTCAAGACTAGGGTGACGAGGACAACCACTGGGGATGACCAGAAGAAAGTGGTTACAAAACCTCCCCAGGGGAAAGGTGGTGAGAATCCCCAAGATAAAAAGTCTGAGTCTTCCAAAGGGCCCCAAAAACCTGTACAGGGGGTGGGTCCCAAACTACTCCCTATGTGCCACAGCCCTATAGGGGGAAGAACTTTGATCCCACAAAGGCCTGGTGTAACAACTGTAAGAAGTTGGGACACTTAACTGTAGACAAGTCTTGCCCTCACAACAAGGCCCCTAAGCCCACAAGTACAGCTACTCCTGGGGTGGCAAGTCTACAGATGGGATCAACAGTGTGCCCAGAGCAAATCAGGATGCACACTGAAGCAGTTCTAGTTTCAGAAGGGGAAGTTGAGTTTGCCACTGTAGCTGTGTGGCCACCCAACTTAAAGAAATAGTTACAGTACCCTTGGATCAATGGAACTAGGATAGAGGCTCTGAGGGATACAGGTGCCAGTGTCACTATGGTGAGAGACACACTGGTTTTCCCTGAGCAATATTTGATTGGGCGTACTTACCCAGTCACCAATGCTGACAGTGTTACCACTAATCATGCTAATGGCTATAGTGACATTAGACTGGGGGGGTGGGGGGGGGTTACTGGCCTGATGCAGGTAGTGGTCTCTCCAAAGCTACCAGCTGCATGTCTGCTTGGCAATGACCTGGAAACCTCAGCCTGGGCTGAGGTTGAACTAAAAACCCATGCAGCAATGCTGGACATCCCTGAATTGGTGTGTGTAAAAACAAGAGCACAGAGCAAAAGGCAGGGTGAAGAAATAGTGTTGGAGCCTGAAAGAATGGCCCAACCTACCAAGAGAAAATGTAAGAAGACTGGGGGACCAGCTTCTATACAGCCAAAGGATCAGGACCCCTCTCCTCAGGGAGAGGACTTAGACACCCCAGAGGGAACTGAGCCCATGGAGCTTGACCCTTACCAGGTTGAACTCTTGGGCCCAGGGGGACCCTCTAGGGAAGAGCTGTGCCAGGGGCAGCAAGACTGTCCCACTCTTGAAAGCCTGAGGCAGCAAGCTGTTTCAGAAGCAAGGGGAGTTGTCAGTGGTACCCACAGAGTTTATTGGGAAGAGGGATTACTGTATACTGAGGCAAGAGACCCCAATCCTGGAGCCACCAGGAGAGTGGTAGTGCCACAGAAGTACAGGGAGTTCCTCCTAACTTTAGCTCATGACATCCCCCTGGCTGGACATCTGGGCCACACCAAGACTTGGGAAAGGCTAGTTAGCCACTTTTACTGGCCCCAGATGCACCAAAAGGTGAAGGAGTTTGTCAGCTCCTGTGTTACCTGTCAGGCCAGTGGCAAAACAGGTGGCCACCCAAAGGCCCCCCTGATACCACTGCCTGTGGTGGGGGTTCCCTTTGAGAGGGTAGGTGTGGACATAGTGGGTCCACTTGAACCTCCCACAGCCTCAGGGAACAAATTCATACTAGTGGTAGTGGATCATGCCACTAGGTACCCTGAAGCAATCCCACTTGGGACTACTACAGCTCCTGCAGTAGCCAAGGCCCTCATTGGTGTCTTCACCAGGGTAGGGTTTCCTAAGGAGGTGGTTTCAGACAGAGGTTCCAACTTCATGTCTGCTTACCTAAAACACATGTGGAAAGAGTGTGGAGTGCAGTACAAGCTTACTACACCCTATCATCCACAAACCAATGGCCTTGTTGAGAGATTTAACAAGACATTGAAAGGCATGATTATGGGGCTCCCTGAGAAACTCAAAAGGAGATGGGATGTCCTCTTACCATGTCTGCTTTTCGCTTACAGAGAAGTGCCACAGAAGGGAGTAGGTTTCTCACCCTTTGAACTTCTGTTTGGCCATCCTGTGAGGGGACCACTTTGTGTTATAAAGGAGGGCTGGGAGAGGCCTCTCCAAGAACCCAAACAAGATATTGTAGACTATGTGCTTGGCCTAAGGTCCAGAATGGCTGAGTACATGGAAAAGGCATCCAAGCATCTTGAGGCCAGCCAGGAGCTTCAGAAGCACTGGTATGACCAAAAAGCGGCACTGGTTGAATTACAACCTGGGCAACAGGTGTGGGTTTTGGAGCCAGTGGCACCAAGGGCACTCCAAGATAGATGGAGTGGCCCTTACCCTATCCTAGAGAGAAAGAGTGAGGTCACCTACTTAGTTGACCTGGGCACAAGCAGGACACCCAAAAGGGATATCCATGTGAACCGCCTCAAGCTCTACAATGACAGGGCTGACGTCACCATGCTGATGGTGACTGATGAGGAGCAGGAAGCAGAGAGTGAACCTCTCCCTGACCTCCTCTCATATAGCCCAAAAGATGGGTCAGTTGATGGAGTTGTCTTTTCAGACACCCTCTCTGCCCAACAGCAGACTGACTGCAAGCAAGTCTTGCAACAGTATGCTAAGCTCTTTTCCTTGTCCCCTGGTCTGACAAACTGGTGTACCCATGATGTGGACACTGGTGACAGTGCACCTGTCAAGAACAAGATCTATCGACAGTCAGACCAACTCAAGGAAAGCATCAGAGCTGAGGTCAGCAAGATGCTGGAGTTAGGGGTTATTGAACCCTCTGAGAGCCCCTGGGCTAGCCCAGTGGTTCTGGTCCCAAAACCTCACCCACAGGATGGAAAGTGAGAAATTAGGTTTTGTGTGGATTACAGAGGGCTCAACTCTGTCACCAAGACAGATGCACACCCTATCCCAAGAGCAGATGAGTTGATAGACAAATTGGGTGCAGCCAAATTCTTAAGTACCTTTGACTTAACTGCAGGGTACTGGCAGATTGGCATGGCACCAGGAGCAAAAGAGAAAACAGCATTCTCCACACCTGATGGGCACTATCAGTTCACTGTTATGCCCTTTGGTTTAAAGAATGCCCCTGCCACCTTCCAGAGGTTGGTGAATCAAGTCCTTGCTGGGTTGGAGTCCTTTAGTGCAGCTTATCTTGATGATATTGCTGTCTTTAGCTCCACCTGGCAGGATCACCTGGTCCACCTTGGGAAGGTTTTAAAAGCCCTGCAAACTGCAGGTCTAACTATCAAGGCATCCAAATGCCAGGCAGGGCACTGAGGTGTACTTGGGCCACCTTGTTGGTGGAGGCCAGGTACAGCCCTTACAGCCCAAGATCCAGGCCATCCTGGACTGGGCAGCTCCAACAACCCAGACCAAAGTCAGGGCATTCCTTGGCTTGACTGGGTACTACAGGAGGTTTGTGAAGGGATATGGGTCCATTGTGACTCCCCTCACAGAACTCACCTCCAAGAAGATGCCCAAGAAGGTTAACTGGACAGTCGGTTGCCAAAAGGCTTTTGACACCCTGAAAGAAGCAATGTGCTCAGCACCAATTCTAAAAGCTCCAGAATATGCCAAGCAATTCATAGTGCAGACTGATGCTTCCGAGCTAGGGATAGGAGCGGTCCTATCCCAGACCAATGATGAAGGCCAAGACCAACCTGTTGCTTTTATAAGCAGGAGGCTTCTCCCCAGAGAGCAGCGTTGGAGTGCCATTGAGAGGGAGGCCTTTGCTGTGGTTTGGTCCCTGAAGAAGTTGAGACCATACTTGTTTGGTACTCACTTCCTAGTTCAAACTGACCACATACCTCTCAGATGGCTAATGCAAATGAAAGGGGAAAATCCAAAACTTTTGAGGTGGTCCATCTCCCTACAGGGAATGGACTTTGAAGTGGAACACAGACCTGGGACTGCCCATGCCAATGCAGATGGACTTTCCAGGTTCTTCCACTTAGACAATGAAGACTCCCAAGGGCAAGGTTAGTCTCATCATCTTTCGTTTGGGGGGGGGGGGTTGTGTGAGAAAGTGCCCTCTTTCTTGCATGGTATGCCCCCACTTTTTGCTGAATTGCTGATGTACTTTGACTGAGTGTGCCCTGGGCTCCTGCCAATCAGGTACCCAGGGCCTGTGTTCCTTCCCTTAACTGCATTAAAGCCTAAACCCAATTGGCATCTCTGGCCACAGGTAAGCCCCTGGTAAATGGTACCACAGGTACCCAGGGCACTGTGACCAGAGAAGGCCTCCAAGGGCTGCAGCACTTATTGTGCCACCCTTAGAGGCCCTGTACCCTGACACCCACACTCTGCCTTTGCAGACTGCGTGTCTTGGTGCAGAACAAAGTGAAGAGTCGACATGGCACACATCCCTGTGTGCAATTCCCACAAACCACTGCCCTGGCATACATCAGTCACCCCTCTAGCTGGGTGCCCTATGCCAGTGGTGAGGGTACAGGTGCATTAGCCCTGTACCCCTACAGTACCCAGGTCCATTCCTGGGCACTGTAAGTGCAGTGCTGCCATTAAGAGTATATGGTGCTGGGAGTTTGTCATTACGAACTCCACAGCACCATAATGGCTACACTGAAGACTGGGAAGTTTGGTATCAAACTTCTCAGCACATTAAACCCACACTGATGCCAGTGTGGGATTTAATGTAAAATGCACAACAGATGCCCCCTGAAACTCGACCAACTTCCAGTGGCTTGACTGAGTGGCTGCCGAGGCTGCCACCCCCAGACATGTTTCTGGACCCCTGGGTCGAGAGCTCGCTGCTCTCGGGGGGCCTGAAACAATGCACATCCTGGGACGAGGTGCCAAGCCTCCTCCCCCAGGATGGGCAGGGTTCACGAAGGAGAAGCTTCAAAGGCATACCGCCTTTGTGAGCCTCTCCAGACCACTTGCTGTACTCCGCAACTGGTCCCCACTGGTTTCCCCCCCCCCCCTTTTGGGCGGGAGACCCGGCGGGAAAAACAGAGTGCCAACTCCACCCCTAAGGTGGGGGAGGCGAGGTGAAGCACAACCTCGAGTCCCCGCCATCTTGAGGATGGGGGGACCCAGCCAACCCAGGACAGGCTCCTGCCCCCTCCCACTGGAGAGTGGCAGAGTAGGGGGTGTACCCACCCCAGGGAAGGGACCCATTGGTCCCTGCCCTTTACCTACCTGTAACGCCCCTAAATTCAGTATTTAGGGGCACCCTGAACCTTCCTTCCTCAGATCCCGATTCCGAAACAACAAGAAGAAAGAAGTCCAGCCGTGCAGCTGCTAACAAGAGGACAACACCAACTGACTTGGCCCCAGCCCTACCGGCCTGTCGAACCTCGAACCTGCTCCTGCTAAACCCCGGCCTCTTCAGTGGTCCGCAACCTCGAAAACCCCGGAGGACCTGACTGCCTTGCTCAACTAAAAGACTGGGACTCCCACGAGCAGTGGTTCTGCTCAAACAACTGCAGCCCCAGGCCCCGGCCTGAGACCGCGGATCCTGCCCACTCTGCACCCGCCGAGCCCGGCCCGAGCCAAAGTGGACAAAGACCACGAGGACGTCCCCCCCGGCGACTGTGAACAAGAATCCAGCACCCAAGGACTCACCTCGACGCTCCTGACGACGCCTGCAGCCTCAACACCAGGGACCCCTCCAACCGCGACCAGCAGAGGGTAAGATTTCCAGACGCCTAAAGACACCCCTGCACCCGGTGCCCCACGGACCCCTGTGCCCAACTCCTGGGTGTCTACCCCTCCTACAGCATCCCAACTTACCTCTCGAAGTGGTGGTCGCACCTGAAGAATCACCGTCCCCGAGCTTGCAGTCTTTGTTCGTCTTGCAGCTTTCCCATTGGAATCTATTGGGCGCCCGACGGCCCAAAAACCCACTGCACCCGGCCGCCTCAGTGCCGCTGAGGGTGCACCAACTACCCTGTTCGACTTCCCCACTTGCCCTGAGTAAGTGACCAGGAGCTTCGCTCCCACAGCCGAGTGGCCTGCCTGCCAGCAGCCACCAACCAAAGGCCCCCCGCCCGCCATAGGCTAACGTTGGGCCTACTCTCTCTGCACCCGGCCGCCCCTGTGCCGCTGAGGGTGTAACAACAGTACAAACCTGAACCTGGGAGACCCCTGAGTCTTGCCCCAGAACCTTAACTCTGCCAGCTGAGTACTTAACTGAAAGCCGATAACTTGCATTTTCTCCATAGGGTAACATTGACTGGTTTTCACTTGGAAATTCTTCTAAGTGTGGAGTTTTGGAACTTTGAAATATTCACTAAAAATCGTCTGAATATCAAAAACGAAATTACTCAGCTGTTCTCAGGAGAGATCCCAGTGCTGGACCTAGGTGCCCAGCCCTGATTAGAAAAAGGGATTACAACTGTGATTTTCCGATAACTTGATTTTCCTCCATAGGATAACGTTGCCTGGTTTTCACCAGAAATTCTTCTAAGTGTCGAGTTTTGGAACTTCGAAATATTCACTAAAAATCGTCCGAATACCAAAATCGAAATTACTCACCTGTTCTCAGGAGAGATCCCAGTGCTGGATTTAGGTACCCAGCACTGACTAGAAAAAGTGATTACAACTGTGATTTTCCGGTAACTGGATTTTCCTCCATAGGATAACATTGCCTGGTTTTTGCCAGAAATTCTTCTAAGTGTCGATTTTTGCAACATACAAATATTCCTTAAAAATCGCCTGTGTAACAAAAACGATTTCTTTCAACTGTTTACAGGAAATGCACCAGGGCCGAATCCAGGATCCAGCCCTGAGTAAGAAAAACGTTCGTAAAGTAATTCTATTGCAGTTTACTTGAAAATCCCATTGAGCTCAATGTTATAGTGTACCAAGTATTGTGTTGCCTATTGCAACCCCTGTACTATATTGCATTTAAAGTCTATTGTTCATTGAAAGTATTCAACAAACAGCATCTTATCTTGAGAAAGTATTTTTATGCAAACCTGTGGTTCTAAAATAAAACAACAGTATATTTTTTTATACAAAAAAATTGGCCTAGAGTTCAGTTCTTGAGTGTGTGGTTTCATTTGCTGACTGAGTGTGTACATCAAATGCTTTACACTGTCCTCTGATACTGCCTTACTGCTCGACCAAGCTACCACTTTAGAGAGTAAGGTTCTATCTAACTTTAACCTCTGCCAAACCTCTGGAGACCCTTGGACTCTATACACACTGTACCTCACTTTGGTGCAGTATATATAGAGCCAGTTTCTTACATGGACACATCCTATATACTCGCATACTCTCTGCCAACTGTGGCAATGGAGGATGGGGCAGCTTATTCCATGGTGGTAAGGAGGGCAGCTGAGGTCCTTGGACTGGAGTTGCCCTCTGCAGGTCAGGACTAATCTCTTTACCAAAGCCCTATTGCCCTTCAATGAGGCACTTACTGATGTCGTGGTCCAAGCCTAGCACTGGGGCTCCTGTGAATAGGACAATTGCACACCACTGTCGCCTGGCTCCGGGTGACACAAAGTTCCTCAGCCACCAGCCCACCCCTGAAAGCTTGGTGGTGCAGGCTTGTACCTCTCAGGGCGCGTTCTATTCCGCCCCTCTGGATAGGGAGTCCAAGAGGTTTGAATCACTTGGTTAGAAGATGTTTTCTTATCCAAGCCTGGCATTGTGGTCTGTGAATTATTGGACCGTTTCTCTCATTCCCTTTGGGAGACGGTTGAGCAAGTGTTGCCACAGATCCCGGAGGAGGCTGAGACTGTACTCCCAGGCGGTCAAGGACGGGAGAGATGCAGCGAAATTCACCATTAGTTGTGGACTTGTCACGACTGACTCGCTGGGCAGAGCGATTTCATTAACGGTGGACTTACGGCGCCACGCCTGGCTTAGAACGTCTGGCTTCCCGGGCGATGTACAAGCTAATTTGATGGACATGCCCTTTGATGGTTCCAGTCTGTTTGGTGAGAAGGCAGACTCTGCCCTGGAACGGTTCAAGGATTCTCTGGGCACAGCCAGATCCTTGGTCCTTTCTACAACACCTCGTGACCAGTCTAGCTTTCGCCCCTTTTGTGGCAACGGAAGGGGGTTCCAGCCACACCAAACCTATCCTAGCCACCGTCCTGCACAGACTTTCCAAGTTGTGTGGGGACGTGGACGCGGCTCATTCCATCCTAGGAATGGAAACCAGAAGTCATCCGCCACCCTGCCCTCCACAGCGGCACCCTCCAAGCATTCCTAGTCTGACTCTGCAAGACCACGCCACTCCAGTGGGAGGGAGAATCCATCATCATCTCCCCCACTGGAGGCTCATAACATCAGACAAGTGGGTCTTGCAGATCATTCAGGAGGGCTATTCTCTGCCTTTGCTTTCTTTTCCTCCTCTTATTCTTCCAAATCAAAATCGGCTGGCGACGGACCATTTAAATTTGCTCCAAGAGGAAGTTATAGCTCTCCTGGCCAAGGGGGCTATAGAGAGTGTCCTGGTTTCAGAAGTAGGCAGTGGCTCCTATTCCCGCTACTTTCTGATTCCAAAGAACAACAAAGGGTTACGGCCCATTTTAGATCTTCGTACCATCAATCTCAATCAATCAGGGAATTGTAAGCGCGCTACTCACCCGTGAGGGTCTCAAGGCGCTGATGGGGGGGGTCCGCAGATCTGTTTAGCCGAAGAGCCAGGTCTTGAGGGTCTTCCTGAAGGTGTTCAGGGAGGGGGCGCGTCTGATGTCTGCCGGTAGCTCGTTCCAGGTCTTGGCTGCAATGTGAGAGAAGGATCTTCCGCCTGCTCTGGCTCTGTGGATGCGCGGGGTTTCGGCCAGTGCGAGGTTGGAAGATCGGAGGTTTCTTTTGGGTACGAGGAAGTTGATTCTGTCGTTGAGGTATTTGGGTCCGTTGTTGTGTAGGCATTTGTAGGCGTGAGTGAGGATTTTGAAAGTGACTCTTTTCTCCACGGGGAGCCAGTGGAGACTTCGTAGGTGTTGGCTGATGTGTTCGTGTCGGGGGATGCCGAGGACGAGTCTGGCGGCGGTGTTCTGTACTGTCTGGAGTTTGCAGAGTAGGGACTTGTTGATGCCGGCGTAGAGTGCGTTTCCATAGTCCAGTCTGCTGGTGATGAGTGCTTGGGTGACTGTCTTCCTTGACTCAGGGGGGATCCACTTGAAGGTCTTGCGGAGGGTGTTGAAGCAGCTGGAGGTGACGGCGTTGACCTGTCGGTTCATGGACAGTGACGAGTCGAGTACGATGCCGAGGTTCTTGGCGTGGTCTGAGGGGGTAGGTGGGCTTCCGAGGGCGGTCGGCCACCAGGTGCTGTCCCATGCAGAAGGGGTGGTACCGAGGACGATGACTTCTGTCTTCTCGGCGTTGAGCTTCAGGCAGCTGTTGGTCATCCAGACTGCGACGTCTTGCATTCCTTTCTGGAAGTTGAGTTTGGCAGTGGTGGGGTCTTTGGTGAGGGAGAGGATGAGCTGGGTGTCGTCGGCGTAGGATACGATGTTGAGGCCGTGTTGTCGGACGATGGCTTCCTCAAAAATGAGAAGTTCAAGATGGTCACTTTAGCTCAGGTCTTGTCTGCCGTAGACTAATAAGACTGGATGGTGGTGTTGAACCTGCAGGATGCGTATTTCCACATCCCCATCCTGCCGGGCCACAGGCGTTACCTGCGGTTCAAGGTGGGCCAACAGCACTTTCAGTTTACCGTGCTCCTCTTTGGCCTCACCAGCGCCCCTCGGGTGTTCATCAAGGTGATGGCAGTGGTCACAGCTCATCTGCGCAAGTTAGGAGTGTCAGTCTTCCCCTACCTCGACGGCTGGCTGTTGAAGGCGTCCTTGCCCCAGGCTGTCGTCTCCCACCTTCAGACTACAGCGACCCTCCTGCATTCGCTGGGGTTCTCTATAAACGTACCAAAGTCACACCTGACTCCTTCTCAGACGCTCCCTTTCATTGGCGCTGTTCTGGACACAGTGCAGTTTCGGGCCTATCCTCCCGAGCAGAGAGTCCAGGATATTAATGTTAAGATACTGATGTTTCAGCCTCTATCCTGGATTTCAGTGAAAATGACTCTGAGGCTGTTGGGCGTCATGGTCTCCTGCATCCTGCTAGTAAAGCATGCCAGGTGGCGTATGCGGGCTCTGCAGTGGGACCTGAAGTTCCAGTGGGCCCAGCATCGAGGAAATCTCACCAACATGGTCCAAATCTCGGAAGTAACTGCAAGAGATCTGCAGTGGTGGTTGATGGACTGCAATTGGGTCGAGGGCAGACCCCTCTCCCTTTCCCAACCAGATCGCACAGTGGTGACAGATGCGTCACTCCTGGGATGGGGCGGCCATCTGGGAGAGGTGGAGATCAGGGGACACTGGTCTCCGGTGGAGTCGGGGCTCCACATCGATTTGTTGGAGCTTCGAGCGATTTAGTTAGCATTGAAAGCAGTTCTTCCCTCTGTCAAGGGGAAGTTAGTG